>OX451740.1:493933109-494533109 GCA_948472305.1 Vicia faba
TACTAGAAATAATCTGCCATAACATTTAGGCCTGACTTGGCCCATTAAGAGGACCCATTTTTTATGCAAACTTCATCCCAAATATCCAGATACATTACATTGATGAAAATAGGCAAGAACATGCAATTATGGCATTATTTCAAAGTGTTTGATTTTTCTTTCATGGACCATGATTAAGAATGATTCTTGCCATAATATCTTGTCCTCTCCATCTCCTATATATAAGGAGCATGTTAGCAAGCCAAAACACATGCCTACACACTGTACAAGAGCTTTACCAAATTTGTAAATAATTGTCGAAATCATGAAAATTCAAAAACACACTTCCAGCCCTTTTTAATCCAATCCAAGGACTCTATCAACATCCCAAGACCTCCAGGAGTTGAATCCAGTCCATATCCATGCCTAAGATACCCTGAAATTGACCAATCAGATCACTCATTTTTTGGTAAATTTCTTGAATTCGTATATTTGATTTCATATTGAATTAACATTTCTCAGTGTTTGATTCATATTCAGGATGATATATAGAGCATGACCAACATAATACATGTGAAAAAAGGGGCTAGAACAAGATCGTGCCATTTCTAGGGCACGATCTGTGTTCTTCACTATATCTCATGTTACAGGCCGTTCTAGAGTGAATAGACCCCATAATCAGATTCAGGGGGAAATTTCTTGTGGGGTAGAGATCTTTGCATCCATTTATACTCACGTTTCCTGACTTTTGCATGTTTGAGTGACATGAGAAGACAACTGGAGTTTGGCTCTGGTGTCCTTCGGGTTGAACATGTTGTCATTCCCCCATTGGCCAGTCAAAGCAACGCGCGTATTTTCTGAATTTCAAATAATAGCGCTGATTTTCTAATATAATAATTTTTTTTGTTATAAGTAATGAATGATCAGATGGCTCGGCTGGCAATGAAGCGTGCGTGTAAGAGAGAGGAGCTGGGTTCAAGTCCCAGGTCCAATGTTTTGCACTTTTCTAACATATTACATGTAGATCAAGTTCCCCTCACGATCAATTTATCATCATACACCATCAGTCTAGGCCATCAATTGTATATCTGATCAGGATCAACGCATCTAACGTGCAAGCACATCATGTGCCATCAAGGCTGCTCCTCACTGAATCTCAGTACAGCTTCTGGGCTTCCTCTGGATTGGGCCTAGCGGATTTTCAACAACACCCCCCCATTTGCTTTTGACAGTCAGGCCCATATCTTTGTTTGTTATTTTTTTTTGTTTTTTTTTAGTTATTATTTATTTGTTTTCAAAAATAATTTTTTTTCTTAATAATAAAAAAATCAAAAAAATAGTAAATAGATTTAGGTTTTTTTTCTAAAATTATTATAATTATTTAATTAATTATTTTAATTTTATTTTATCAACTTAAAATCAATTAGACTTAGGTTCATTCTAATTTGAATTATTTTATTAATAAAAAATACAAAAAAATATTAGAATTAGGATTTATTTCATTCAACATTTATTTTCTTAATTAAAATTAAATTTAGAATTAATTTGTTTTGTTAACAAAACCAAAAAATATTTTTTGTTTACTTAGAATTTTTCTTAGGTTTTTAGACGTAATATTTATTTTGCGCGCGTTTATTTTTAGCATTTTATGTAAATATTGTAACTGCCCGTGGATGTAATAGTTTTAGATTTAAAATTCCGCACTTTATTTCATGCACTTTTTATGTAACTATCCCAAAGTCGTGTAATAGTTTAGGATTTACTTTTCTGCTTTTTATTTTCCGCACATTTACTGCTTTATTATTTTGCTATATTAACTGTTAGTAACTAAGATTGTATGATAAGATTGTAAATTAAAATGTTAGCTAACCTAATAAAAAGACAAAAATAACGGAATCTCAACACATATGCACATGTTACTCGAGAATGGGGACGCTTTAGCAAAGACCCGTAAAAATCAAAAGATCATAGTCCCTTGATGACCCTACGGTGTTGCCTTTCGGTAAATGATCTCGTCCCTTAAACAAAATTGCTAAAGCGTCTCCATATGTTGCCTTTATGACTGTACGTCCCTTCAAATGTCCCTCAAACATCCAATGATAAGGCTACCTACTCTCTAATAGTAGGATAATATTGTCTAAAGGAAAAGAGGAAAAGAATGACCCTTTTCGAGTATAAAAGTAGATATCTGTTAGAAGTTTTCTCAAACATTTTGCACTTACACAAAAACTACTTTTCAAATGACATTTCAAAACACTTTGTATACTTTCTCCATTATCCCGAGTAACATTACAAAGTTAACCATACTAAGGTATTTTCAAAATATTTTCAAACACAAAGCACAAAGGTATTTTAAAAATGAGCAAACCTCTAAGAGCCCGTGGAAAACCACGAATGGAAAGGGTGCTAACACCTTCCCTTTCCATAATATAACCCTTACTCAGAAAACATCTCGAAAAGGTCTTTTTCTGTTCTTTTCACCAATTCCTTAATTTGGATAAAAGAAAAGACGGTTGCGACTCTTGCTTACCACATATTTGCGAATACAAAATGCAAACCAGTATATAACAGTCGATTCTGCCACCGTATCACAAAATGAATAGATCATTTTGGACAACATCCCATATTTCTTCTCCTTGTTCTTCTAAATGAGCCTTCATGCGAATTTTCCAAAACTCAAAATACTCAACACAAAATAAAGGAGGCTTGTTGTTACTACCACCGTCTTTGAAAGTTGGTTGTGCGGAAGCCATTCTGGATCGAATAGGAACAAGTTACCTATAACTTGCTCTGATGCCAAATGTAAGTTAATAATGCACCTAAGAGGGGGGGGGGTTGAATTAGGTGATGGTCAATTTTTTCCTTCTTTTAATGTCCTTATTTTTATGAATATGGTGATGAAAACAATAAAGTGTATAAAGTAAATGAACACAAGACATATACTAGTTCCCCTAACACTTCGAGAGTACTCCAGTCACCTTACCAACATGTAAGAAATTTCACTATAGTTAGAATTATCATATAGCCTATCCACAACCAAATGTGATGCTTACTATCTAACATATAGGGAGATCAACAACTTTAACTATCCTTTAAGATCCAACCAAGTACATGAAGAACAATCCTCTTAAATGTACACACTTGTTTCAACAATCCTGAAAACAAGGTACCCAATACAAAGTAGAAAGAGAACAATCCTCCCTCAATACTCTCTTACTTCCAACAATCCTGGACAACAAGGTTACACCATAATCACTTTGGAAAAATGATTAGAAACAAATTCTTGAAGTAGATATGAAAGTTGATAATCAATTTCAATACAAAGTATTGATCTCTTCTCTTTCAAGACAACAATTCAATGAATATATTACACAAGTGCTCAATGCATATGATGAAACTTTTCTAATGATGTATTTGAAAATGTAAGAGTAAAAGTTTCATGCAAGATCAAAATTTTAATCAATGTACTTGTTTGAAAATGAGAAATAAAATGTTGAATTATATGTTGTGATTGATGTTATTTGGTGTGTGTTTCTACTTCAGAAATATTTGATTTATATACAAGTATTGCACCCTTTCATAAGGTTATAAATGAATATAGAAGTGCATTGGTTCATGGACAAGTACAATAAACAAAAAACATTCAAAACAACCTTGTTTTTCAAATTCGTATAAGCGGTAACCGGTTACCGTAAGGCTGTAACCGGTTATCCATGCAGGTAATGAAAAGAAAATTGAATTGCTGAAACATGTAACTGGTTACCAATAACCTATAACCGGTTACCATTGTATGGAAAAGTGAAATAACCTTTTTAATGATTTGGAAATGCAATGCTAGTTATATTAAAAGCCATGAAACATATATGCATAATGTTAGACATATTTTGAGTACTATAGTAACATACTATATTAAATTGGAGTCTTGTACCATAATTAAGATTAAATACCAAAGTATTTTTTAGGAGTAACTTAGCATGCAAGCCAAAAGTCCATTTTGAATAGATACTTTTTCTTCTTATTTTTGATAATACCTTTTTCCTTGATCATGATGTTTGTAATCATCAAAACATAAACTTGTTGAAGCATGATTCTCCAAAGGACCTTCCCAGTTCGCTGCGAGCTTGCCTTTGTGATATTCTTTGCGATTTCTCTTTAAGACAAGGTTTCAGACCTCGAACTCTCATTGTATGACATTGGCGTCATAGCGCATGGCTATTTTATGTTTGAGCGATGCCTCTCGTAGGGCCGCTCCTGTTCTGATTTCTTCCACCAGATTTAGTTCTTTGAGGAGGGCGGCATCATTCATCTCCTCGTCGGGAGGTGCCTCGGTTATCCTAGAAGGTTCCTCAATCTCTACGGGAATGACGACCTCCATTTTGTAAGCTAGTCAGAAATGAGTCTCCCTGATGGATGAGTGTGTATTCGTTCGGTATCCCCAGAGCAAACTGCGTAACTCCTCGACCCATCACTTCTTGGTTTTGTCTAATCTTCACTTGAGGCCCCTGAGTATTACTTTGTTCAAAGGCTATTCTTGCCCATTCGTATGGGGATGCTCCACGAAGGAGAAGTGTTGGGTGGTGCCCAGTTTGGCAACAAATTCTTAAAAGGCGTGGTCCATGAAATGGGTCGCATTGTCGGTGACTATCGCTTGTGGGATGCCAAAGCGAGCGAGGATATTTCTTTTATAGAAGCGAAGGACGTTTTGGGCGATGATTTTGGCTAAAGCTCTGGCCTTTATCCATTTGGTGAAGTAGTCAACCGCTACGATTAGGTATTTGTTCTGATTGGTTCTGACCACAGATGGACCGAGGAGATCCAGTCCCCACTAGGAGAAGAGCCAGGGAAAGGAGTGGGATTTGATCTTGTTGGTAGGAGCTAAATGCATATCCCTGTGTCACTGGAATTTATCGCATTTCTTTATGTGCTCTTTCGCATCATGTCGCATGGTGGGCTAGTAATATCCTGCCCGCAAGGCTTTTCTCGCGAGGGATCTCCCGCCTATATTTAGACCACTGATTCCCTTGTGAATTTAGAGCAATACGCGCTCTGCCCCACTTCAGTCGATGCATTTGAGAAGTGAAATGTAAAATCCTCTTCTGTAAAGTTTGCCTTCGACTAAAACATAGGAGCAAGCTCTCCGCCTGAAAATGGTCGCTTCTTTCGAGTCGTCAGAGAGTTTTCCCTTAGTGAGATAGTTGTGTATGTGGGTCATCCAACAATCACTGTCCTCGATGGTAAACACTTCTAAGGCAGCACATGGTTTTTGGGTGCTCGGTAGGGGAAGTATTTCCTGTATCACCATTTTATTCCCTCCTTTTCTGTTCGTGCTCGCCAACTTAGACAAGATATCGGCGCGAGCGTTGTATATGCGGGGAACGTGCTGTATGTCCATAGATTTAAATTTCCTTTCTTTTCTTTGAGAAGGACCCAGTATTCGGCGAGTTGGTCATTTTTGACCTGATATTTGCCTCGGATTTACGAGGCGACCAACTGAGATTTGGTGAAGATTTTCACTTCCTCGGCTGCCAGATCTTCAGCTAGTCGTAAACCTACGAGGAACGCCTCATATTCGGCCTGATTGTTAGAGGTTGGAAAAGAAAGCGCGAGGGAGAGTTCTATTAGGGCCTCTTCTTCATTTTCCAGTATGATGCACGGGCCACTTCTGATCGAACTAGAGGCTCCATCGACAAAGATTTTCCAACGATGCGATTCATCGGGATCTGCGAGAGAGGTAATTTCTTCTATGAATTCGGCCAAGGCCAGAGCCTTAAGGGATTTCCTTTGCTCTTATTGGATATCAAATTGATAGATCTCCAAGGATCATTTCAACATTTTTCCGGCCATGTATGGTATTCCGAGTAGTTGTTTTATTGGTTAATCTGTTTGGACCACTATGGTGCAGGCTAGGAAGTAGTGTTTGAGTCTCCTCGCTGCGTTTACAAGGGCTAGAGATACTTTTTCAATTTGATGATATCTTGACTTTGGGCCCTGCAGGGCCTTGCTCGTGAAGTAAATTGGCCTTTTACCTTTAGGAGTCTCTCTTATAAGTTCCATGCTTATTGCCTCGGAGGCGATGACCAGATAGAGGTAGAGGGCCTCGTCTTTCTCGGGCCGAGAGAGGACGGGCGCCTGCGACAATGCTCATTTCAAATTAACGAGGGCTGTTTGCATTCGGGCATCCACTCGAAGGTGGCTTTCTTGTGCAGGAGTTTGAACATGGGAAGTGCGTGCTAGGCGGACTTTACCACGAATCAGGAGAGAGAAGTGAGCATATCGTTCAAGATCTGGATGGACTTTTTTGAGGTGGGCGTCAGAAATTCGGAAAATGCTCGACATTTTTCGGGGTTTGCCTCAATGCCTCATTACGTCAGATAGAATCCGAGGAACTTTCCTGCCCGTACGCTAAAGGTACATTTTTCTAGGTTGAATTGCATCCGACACTTTCGAGCTCGCTCAAATATTTTCTTTAAGTGGGTGACATGGTCGAGCTCTTCGGTGGACTTGACGATCATGGCGTCCATATAGACTTCGAGTATGTCACCTATCTCGTTACGAAAGACTTTGTTCATTATGCGCTGATATGTAGCTCCCACATTTTTCAGGCCGAAGGGCATTACATTGTAGTAATAGTTTCCCGACTCGGTCATGAAAGCGGTGTATTTTTTGTCCTTTTTTGCATTGGGGATCTGGTTATAACAAGAGTATGCAACCATGAAGGATAGCAATTTAAAATCGGCCGAGTTGTCGACCAGTTTATCAATATTGGGGATGGGATAAGCATCTTTAAGGCAAGCTCGATTGAGATCAGTATAATCAATACACATGCGCCATTTTCCATTATATTTTTTCACAAGAACTACATTTGATAGCCAGGTTGTGTATTGGGCTTCAAAAATAAAATGTGCCTCCAGGAGGTCTTTTGTAGCTAGTTCTGTAGCCTCTACTTTCTCGGACGATTGCCTTCTTCTGCGCTACGCGACCTCCTTGATGGCAGGATCTATAGTCAAGTGATGGCATGCGACCTCTGGATCTAAACAAGCATCTTGGCCGCACTCCAGGCGAACATATCAGCATTCTCTCTTAGGTAAGCTTTGAGTTTCCTTTTTTCCAAGTCAGAGAGGTCTGCTCTGATCTTTACTCCTCTGGTGGGGTCTTCTCCAAGGGGAACTAGCTCGAAGTCGCCGTCCGGGATGGGCCGTGCATGACTCGAGAGTTTTTTGTGAGTAGAGGAGGTCGACCCTTCGTATTCGACCATAGGCTCCTTCCATTTCCTTCTTTGCTCGACACGATCCTCCTTGGGAAAACAAATGTCGAGGTCAATGGTGTCGACCCTCGGCAGTGGCTTGACTTCCTCGTAGCTGGAGGGTAGTGAAGCTCCAGTGCTCGTTCGAGGTTGAATGCTGATGGAACTGAGGACCTTGGATGAAGCTTCGAAACACGTTCTGGATGTTTAGATGTCCCCGTGGAGGGTGGAAACCAAGCCTTCAACGGTGTAGTACTTCAATTTAAGATGCACGGTAGAAGGGACCGTGATGAGTTCGTCGAGAGTGGGTCTCCCAAATATGCACTGGTAGAGAGACGGGCAATCCACCACCAAGAATTAGGTCTTGATGGCTCTGGCCATTACCCCTCTCCTGAATGTGACGATCAGCTCGACATATCCCCAAGGTTTCATGCTGGCTCCATTGAAGCCCTGGAGATCAGATCCCATGTAAGGGGTTAGGTGGCTATCCTTCAGCTGCATAGTGGTAAACAACTGGGCATACATGATGTCGACCTAACTGCCTTGGTCGACAAGATGCGATGCATGTCAAAATTAGCCATACGAGCTCTCACGAGTAGTGGGATGCTCAAATTCGGGGCCCCACTCGACAATTTTTCCCTTTAGAAGGCGAGCGGATGAGAGCCTCCTCAGAATATTGAGCGTGGCATCCATATCTGAGTTAGCCTCGATGAGTTGGTCAAATCTCCTATTCACCGACCCAACTGTGTGCCTGTTGAATCCCCCTCCAAAGATGACCATGGTTGTGGGGAAGGATTCCCAAGGACTATGGTAGGATAAGTACAGGGGAACATTCTCCATGTTCGGATAATAGAAATCTTCCGACCGTGAGATGTTTATGGAAACTGGAATGGCATCGAGGTCGGGGGATTTCTCCCATTCCTCGACGTTTTTGGTTTTTGATGCTTCGTCACAGGCACCCTCCTTCTTTTTATAATGCTTGAGGTGCCCATCTCTAATATGTATTTCGATTACATCCTTGAGATTAATGCAATCCTCTTTGTTGTGCCCATGACTCTTATGGAACTTGCAATATTTGCTCTTGTCGGTTCCCGGCTTTGACGATGTTTGTCGGGGGAAGTGCACCCTGGCTTGCTTAAATTCATAATTGGCACATTCAGAAGGAATATGCTCCCTTGAGGTTGTGAGAGGGGCATAGTCGTGGAAATGACCGACTGACCCCTTATAGTCTTTAGAATCATGAGACTTGTCCTCCCGTTTCTTCTCTCCTCGACGAGATGTTCGGGGCTAGTCATTCTTCAAGGACTTGACACTATCTATGTGCCTTGATTCCATAGTGTTGTTGGACACTTCCTTCTCCTCATATTGTATGTACACTTGAGCTTTGAGGAGGAGGGAGTCGAGTGTGGTCGGTGTCTCAATTCCTACAACTTTGGAAAAGTCACTGCGAAGACAGAGCCTGCGCTCGAGGAGGTACTTCTTCGTGTTGTCTATCATTGAGACTTGGAGAGCTTCCTTGTTGAAGCATTCAATGTTTTCCTGTAGAGACTCGTCCCTGCCCGGTATGATTGCTTCAAGCAAAGCCTCCCATTTTGGGTGTCGACGGGAGGTAGTGAAATGCCTCGAAAATATCCTCGCAAGCTGTTTCCATGAGGTGATGGATTCTTTAGGGAGGCTCTTGTACCACGACATCGCCCCCTTCCTGAGTGTGGTTGGGAAGAGTCTGTATTTGATGGCTCCTCTGACCCATCGGTAGTCGAGGAGAGCATCGATATTCTCGATGTGCCCGTCAGGGTCTGTTGTTTCGTCATAGGTCCCCAATAGAGGCGGCTTCTCCAGGTCGACAGGGAGAGGGGCCTCAGTGATCTCCCTCGATAGCGAACCACGGGGCTCGTCATCCTCACTATCATTGGGATATGGAGGAGAGTGATAGTTTCTCCCCCGTCGGTCGTCACGGTCTCGTCGGGGGGAGGGGCTCCTCCGTTTTTGCTTTGGCTCGGGAAAAGGAAACCAGGCGTGATCGATTTTCCTATTGTCTTTCCTTTTTCTTGAATGAAAGGGAGTCTTGATCTATGGCAGGAGGTGTGTGGTTGCGTTTCTTGAAGAAAGAAACAATGCGCCTTTCCCTTATGGGTGGCGGGCCACACCTGGGTGTTGATATACTAGGGGAGTCTCGTCGTCGGGTTCTCCTAGGAAGAGATCTTGACCGTCTATTCTCCTAGGCCCCTATCCTTTGATTCTGTTGTAGGATGAGGGCTTTGGTCTGATTGATAGCAGCAAGTAGCGCTGCCATGACCGAGTTGGCGTTTAGAGGGATGAGAACTAGTTGCTTGACTTCTGGCAGTTCCTCGGTGGAATTCTTCGGGTGTCCCTTGTTCAAGGATTGGTCGTCACTGCATCGGGTGTCCGTTGAATTTGGAGATGCGGTATGTCTGTCTCGGAAACCCAGGTTGTCCTCGAGGTGAGGATGTTCCTGACTTCTATCGTTTTTACGAACAAGGGAAATAATGGTCTTTTCGGACATATGAAGATCATCATGGTCGACCATGATTAGAGAGAGGAATCTTGAAAAAGTTGCTTTGATCTTAAGTTTCGAGGAAAGAAATATGGGGATAGCAGTTTCCCACAGATGGTGCCAATTATCTTACCGGTTGATCAGAACCTGAGAAGTGGCCAGAAGATGATCTACAGTCGGGCTGTGAAGTCTAGGAGGAAAAGGGGTTTGTACCTGCAAGGTACTTCGACGATAAAGTAAGAGTGGGAACCAGGAGATATAAGCAAAGTATTAGGTGGTGAATATTAAGTATAATACCTGGCCCTCACAAGTATGAGGGTATATATAATTCCCCTGGCGCGTGGCCATTGGTTCTTGATTTCACGCCTGGATATTCGGGACCATGAAATCAGGTAACTGTCAGGACTTGGTCAAACCGGGAAGATGTGCTCGTAACTAGCCGTTGGTCCCGAGGAGGGGATCAGTTACAAGCATCTCTCCAGTCAGTTTCTGGTGGCCTGCACGACGGTGGTGTCGTCCAGGCTGAGAGGATGATCGCTGATCATCCTGGGCCGGTGCAACTTTAGGATGGAAAATGGTTGACATTGCTCAACAGGTAGCGGGAAATCCGGTTCAAGGTCGTGCGGGCCGTATCGAAGGAAATGTATTAGACTAGGCCCAGTCAAGATGTTGGGCCATTCCAAAACACACACACACACACAATATATATATATATATATATATATATATATATATATATATATATATATATATATATATATATATATATATATATATATATATATATATCTTAGAATACTATAAATATAAATCTTATATTATCTTTTAGAATATTATAAATATCTTATAATATACTTTTATATTAATTTCTAGTATCTCTAAATTAATATAAAATATTCTAACTTTAATGAGCGGATCCATGAATTGACCGACGAAATTAGATACCCGTGTATCGTCCTTTCCGGACTACTTTTCAACTTTATGAATTTTGGCAATCTCAAAGAATATTTTCTTTCTCTTTATCACTCAAAGTCGTTGATTTTTTAACTTCTCTTTGCAGCTGATTTGGCTCGGTGCTCACCTTCCCCTATAGATATGGGTTGTTGAATGCATACAAATTTTTTTTGCAATCCCTGAAAGTCTGTTTCAATTCAGAAGTGTTTGTCTCTCTTTCTTCCTGCTAGTATTTTCCAGAGTAGTTGCAACTTCTTACTCAAGCTTCAATTTCTCCTTAGCACACTTGCTTTTCGTCATCTGCCTCTGACCAGTTACCCCCTCACTCAAAGCTTTTACCTTCAACATTTTCCTTCCTTAGATCAAAATGAGTGATAATCTTATTTACATAGCTAGTGATTCTGAGGGTGATGTTTCTTTTTTTGCGAGAATGAGATTATCTCTTGGCTCAAACCCCTCTCCCTTTGTCTATGATCACACGTGTCATAAAGTTATATCCTTAATCGAGGATTCTGATTTAGAAATGGTATATAGGGACTCTTAGGATGAGAGTGATTCCTTTAGGGATTCTTATTTTAATGTCCTATTGTCAGATGATGAAACATATGAGGCCCATACATTTTTTCATTCCTCATTCTTCTCGAACTACAGAAACTCTGACTCCTCCTGGTTTGCCTGCTTCGAAAATGTTGGCCGCTAAGCTTAGGAGCGAACCCGTTGAGATTTTCATTCAGGTCTACCAAAGAATCTACAATCACAACTCCAATGACACTGAAATCAAGGCTCTGATGGAGAAAATGGGTAAACCACACATAGTCACTACTACAAAAAATACATCTAATTTCAAACGCAAAATGCTTTTAACCTCGACTAAGAAAGAGAGGTAATGAAGGGCGTCATGAATGCTACCATTTCACCCCTTGGTTATTAAATAGACGAGGGGTAAATTTATCTCACATGGGTTCGATCCAAAGCATTTGAATTTATATTATTTTAAGAACTGGATGACGAACCCAATTTTAACTCTCAGTGTTGTATATAACCAAGGTAATATATCAATATTATTACTGAAATTCTAATATTCAGATCAGAGATGTCTTAAGATATGTCAATGCACTATTATCTGACTTCAACATAATGAGTAGGATAGAACACAGTAAAATAGTGTATAAAGTAAACAACACGTAAAATTGTTAGCTCAGTTTGGTGCAAACTCACCTACTCTGAGGGCTACCAAGTTGGGGACGAAGTCAAATAGATAGTATCAATTTATAGACTCACAACAAACTTTCACCTAGTTTATAATCTACTCACTTAATCACTACTCGTGCTTAACTTCTTCCTAAGACTCACCTAGGTATGAGACCCTTCTTAAATCCCTACCAGTCACAAACAGTGTCAAGAATACAATTCAAAAGAATGACTTAGAAGACATACTTCAAAGACACAAAATCATTAACTACTTAAAAGCTTTAGAATGGCTTACATAACTTACAACTCAAAACACAATCCAACTCAGGTATAAACCAATACCAGAGTGGCTCACAAAACACCTGAACACAAACCCTAAAAATCTTTATAATCAATACAATACGGTCCACACTTGTATTAGGGTTGAAGCCTTCCTTTTATATATTTGAGTGTACTTGATCTTCCTAGAAGTGCTAGTCTTGATGGTTTAATCTAACTCCCTATAATTCTCCTTCAGATGATTAATAATTCTTGCCTTGGAAGTTACAGGACTAGGTACTGGGGAAGATGTCAGAAAAATGTCTTGGACATGTTCACCACTAAATAATTTATAGTGTAGAGTTAAAGGAGATTCCCTTTTCTTCACACTATATAAAGGGAATAAGATTTTAGGATTTTGTTCCAGTACTATTCCACATGTGAAGGAAGGAAAACATATAGGAAACTTCATAGTTGTTGAAGACGCTTGCTTCAACACTTGACCAAAGATATATTTGCCAAAGCCAAACACTATTTCTTTTCCAATAGAAAAAATGAATTTCCCTAGACCAGTAGAGATAGTAGAAGTGTGATTTCTGGGAACCCAATTAATAGTAGCCACCCTGTGAAGAATGGCATACTTCACACTAAGCTTACCAGAGGATAACTTTCCTTCATTTGGCCAATGCTTCACCTGACCACCAGTGATCTCTTTGCACACTTCATTATTTGAAACCTCTAATTCAGATTGAGGCTCTTCAGATATTCCTAAAAACTTGTTGATTACAGTAGGAGAAAATGTCACGATATTTCCCCTAACATACACCTTCATGTAATCCCCACTCCCTATAATATCACACCCATCAGGTACATTTACCATAAACTCCTTGACCAGTCTTTCGTAGATGGGGATAAAATTTGAGACATTTTTTATTAGACCATCCACCTTTATAAGCTTCATCATATATTTATATTTTTGGAATTCCTTTCCCAATTCCCTTTCCAAAGCTAGTCTTCTTTTCACAACATGCTTCAATTTGTCAGCATTTTCCTTAGCAAGAAAGATTACCTTGTCTTCATAGATCTTATGAGCATCAATACAGGTCTTCTTAGATGCAGATCTTTTGATGGGAATGGTTTCCTAGACATCCTCCTCAACATCAAAATCAAAGTAACTTGAACTCACAACTTTTCTTTTCTTAGAAGGAACATCAACTTTACTCCAAGAATTTGAGGGACCAACTTGAGATTTACCCTTGGCACTTCTAGGAGGAGTGCTTTTCACATCACCAAATTTCCTTTTGGGATCATTAGAAGGAGAAACTACAACTATCACTGCCTTTTCTCTTATTTTTTGAAGTCTCATGGCTATCTAAGGAGCCAATTTCTTGGTTATGGGTTCCTCATCAGATATCAGCTCATCAACATTGATAACCATATCTGCCTTCTTCTTTCCTCTTCTTTCTCGAGAAACATGTTCAGAACCAGCATCAATAGTTTTTCCACTAGTATTTTCCTTAGGGCCAACAAGTTTTGGAAAAGATGTTTGAACATCAGGATTAACATTTGTACCAACTTCCTCCAATATAGTTGCAACAAACTTCCTAAGTTCCTTATCAACAACATTCCTCCTAGATTTAGTCTATTATCATCAACAGTGGAAGATCCAAAAGGATTTGTCCTCTCAGTCTTATTTAACCTAGAATCCATATCAGTCTTAATAAGAGACACATATGACTTACCAGAAGCCTTTACATTCACAGTGGAAAAAGACATTCCTTCCCTATGAGATTATGGATGAACAGTGGATAGGGGAACAACATCCAACAACATATCAAAGAGATTGACCATTTGGAATGATTCCTCGGCCCTAACATTTGAGGAAGATGGTCGTTTCTCTTCAGATAATGAATGAATGTGGTCGGATGAAGAATGTTGAGGCATCTTTGAACTTGTTTTGAATTGATGAGATGTTGAAACACAAAATTTAAAACGAGAACGCAAGTTTTTGAACGAGAAGACAAAATTAATGTTGGACCGAAGGGTTTGGTAAAAGTAGCAGGTTTTAGTCACACTTTGACATAATGAGCTTGGGCAAGTTTGAGAGTGGATATCATCAAAATTGTTATTTTTCTTGACCCACATAAATAGAAATAATTGCTATAAATTCTCATAAATACCAGTACCAAGTATTCTTCTTAACTTGTTAAATTTTACATCATCCAAGTACTTCTCGAAAATGTCAACATGAGTTATGGCATTGTCTTTAACAAGTGCTCTCATGAACTTATGTCTAATGTGCTTAGCCCTACCAAGCCGAGTTGAACATTTATAAATGTTAACACTAGCATTCAATTTATCACACAATGATGTCAGGACATCTTGTGTAATATTGTACTCGATCATCATCTGTTCATAAAAAAATGCACCCTTTCTTTTGACATCACAAAGTCATCAACACTTGACAGAATTTTCTCCACATTCTTCAGATTCAAATATCCGAACTTTTGATGGCACAAATTAACTTCCTCATCTATAGATATTAGACACTTTGGAGAATGTTTTGGTTCTCGAGACAACCATAGATAACAATTTCCTTTTGATCTAGCTCCCTTCATAACCACTTCATTCTTCTCATCATTTGTAACTAGGCATTAAAATTTAGTAAAGTTAACTTTGAGACCTTGGTCACATAGTTGACTAATACTTATCAAACTAGTATTTATCCCCTAAAAAATAGCATATCATCAAGACTAGGCAGTCCTGTACAACCCAACTTTCCACCACCCTTTATTTCACCTTTTGATCCATCTCCAAAAGTGACATGGCTTAAGGAGTGTGGTTTAAAGTCCATCAAGAATTTCTTGGCACCAGTCATGTGTCTAAAACAACCTCTAATAAAGTACCAATATTCTCTGGTAGAGGCTCTGAGAGAGGTGTGAGCTATGAGCCCAGAGGTACCATTTTTAGGAATCCACTCCCTTTTAGCTTTGATAAAGGCCTGTCTTCTTTTGGGTTGAGCAACAAATTTAGGATAACCATATAATTTATAGCAATAGGGTTTTATGTGACCAAACCTTCCATAGGTATGACATCCCCATCTTTGAGACTTGCGCCCTGAGTAGTTACTCTGATGTCTTTGCTGATGTTGGGACATCTAATTTGAAATATTTTGTTCATGCTTACCCTTTTTTTTGACAAACTTTACTTCAGACTTCTTTTCTTTGTTCTTCACAGCCTGGTTATCAAAGCCAACTCCAGAGATTTCTAGCATTCTTTCCGGATTTAAGAATCTCATCCAACACATCAGAACTGTTGCTAAGCATTCTCACAGATTTAGTCATATTGTCAAGTTGAGATTTCAGCAATATAACTTCACCTTCCAAGCCAGAGATAGTGGACAAGTGCTCCATTTTTTCAGCCTTCAGGCCAGAGATGATAGACACGTGCTCCACTTTTTCAGACTGTAGTTGGGCTACCGTTTTATTTTTGTTTTCTCCCAATTGGCATAACTACTCACTTCTGATACATAACTCCTTGTAAGAAGCAGCACAAGCTTCAAAGGTCAGTTCTTGACAATCAGAGTCTTCATCAGAGTCATAAATACTAGTCAAGGCAGTGACCTGTTTGACAACTTCTTATTTAGGATCACTATCAGAGTCTTGTTCAGAACAAGGTGCATATAAACTTCTTTATGTTTCTAGAGATAAGTTGGACATCCAACTCTTATGTGTCCAAAACCTTCATATTCATGACATTGACCTCCTCTGCCTTGGTTAATCTCTTCTTCAGTCTTGGGCCTTCTATCAAAGTCTTGATTTTTGTTGATGTCTAATGAATTGTTCATGACATTTGATCTTGACTTCCAGTCCATATTATTCATCATTTTGTTGAATTATCTTCCAAGTAACACAAGAGCTTTAGATATTCCTTCATCTCTATCCAAGTCACATTTACCTTCTAGGTTATTAGAATTAGAGATAAAGGCAATGTTCTTCTTCTTTTTATATTTCTCATTGATCCTTAACTCAAAGGTTTGTAGAGATCCCATGAGCTCATCAACCTTCATGTTGTTTATGTCTTGGGCTTTTTCAATGGCAATCACCTTCATGTCAAATCTCTTTGGAAGATATATTAGAATCTTCCTCACCAACATGGATTCTGACATGTTCTCCCATATGGCACTTGAGGTATTGGCTATCTCAATAATATTCATGTAAAAGTCATGAATACTCTCATCCTCTTTCATTCTTAAATTATCAAGTTTGGTAGTAAGAATTTGGAGCTTATAAATCTTCACCTTAGAGGTTCTTTCATGAGAAGTCTTCAATACCTCCCAAGCTTCTTTGGCAATAGTACAATTACTTATCAGTCTGAAGATATTTTTATCCAATCCATTAAATAAATCATTCAATTCCTTGGAGTTTCATTGAGATAACTTTTCATCTTCATCATTCCAGTCTTCCTCAACCTTCATAACATCAGTAGCTTTTCCATCCAGACCTACAACCTTTGGTGGATCTCATCCCTTGACCACAGCTTTCCAAGCCCTGTTGTCCAAGAACTTGATGAAGGCCACCAAATCCTCCTTCCTTGTCCATTGTAACAGAAAGTATCTTCCATGAATCTCACCCAGAGTTAAAGCAGGATGCCTGCTTTGATACCAATTGAAATTTTGGTATTCAAATCCCAGATGTCCTAAGAGATGTCGAGGCACTGTAATCTGACTTCGACACAGTGAACATGATATAACACAATAACGGTGCAAAAAGTACACAACAGAAAAATTGTTTACCCAGTTCAATGCAAACTCACCTACTCTGGGGGCTACCAAGATAGGGACGAAGTCAACTAGATAGTATCAATTTGTAGACTCATAACAAAATTTCACCTAGTTTACAATATACTCACTTAATCACTACTCGTGCTTCACTTCTACCTTAGACTCACCTAGGTATGAGACCCTTCTCAAATCCATACCAGTCACAAACAGTGACAAGAACACAATTCAAAAGAATTACTTAGAAGACACACTTCAAAGACACACATTCATTCACAGCTTAAAAGCTTTAGAATGACTGACATAACTTACAACTCAAACACAATCCAACTCAGGTATAAACCAATACCAGAGTGGCTCACAAAACACATGAACACAAAACCTATAAACCTTTCTAATAAATACAATACGGTCCAAACTTGTATCAGGGTTGAAGCTTTCCTTTTGTATATTTGAATGTGCTGGACATGGGCTTAAAAAAGCAGCTGATCTGTAACATTAAATCAGCAAAAACTTCTGCATGAGAATAGGGCTTCAATGACTTGTTTCCTATAATGTCTCAACATTTAATGAAACAAATTATTCTTCTAAATGCAGATGGAATCTCTTGACCCTATAGTTTTGGACAACACACACAATATCCTAATATTCCCATATATTCAGAATATGTTAGTAAGATAATAAGTCCAAGAAAATAGTTGTGACAGACAGAATGTCAAATGACTTGGATATGACATCGTATCCAATATGTTCTTCCTGCAAGTTTAGAACATCTTATATAAAATGTTGCTTCCAAATTGATTTTACCAAAATTAATGCCAACTTTAAAAATAGAGAATTAACAGTTACCTCGACTTTAGGTAAAAACCGAGGGGATGAGTTTTATTAGTAGTGTCGTATGCACTTGTATTACAGAACCATACTTTGCAAATTTCAAAATAGAAACATTATACATTTTGCCAATTTTTAAATCTGAAACATTGTACCATAAATATTCATTGTTTACACCAAATGCAAACCCAAAATATCACACACTTTATAATTTTACAATAAAACTAAAACAAAAGATTATCCAAAAAAAGCAATAACCAAACTGGAAAGTTGTAGGCTATCCAATAGGATTTTTCATTGATTGTTAAGAACCTATAATTTGAACAAAATTTGAAACCAATCAGTATAATAAAAAACAACTTTAAATTTATAGTACAAGGAATAGAAAAGATTAAAATGAATAATTATAAATTACTAAGCGATATAAAACAATTACTTACTAGTTTTCCCATATCCCATCTTCATGATCATGATGAACAACTTGCACAATTATCAAAATAATTTTCTTCAGATGATTATCGTACATGTGTTGATATATAAGGCATCTCATAGTTTGATTCTTAATTTTCACCATTATTATCAAGAAGATGTTTTCCTTGAAGAACAACTGACCATCTAGTGTTAGTAGGATTAGTGACATTAAATTATTTTTCTTGGATTACCATGATGAATGAATCGTTCTTATAAGTTTCCTTTTGAAGATCAATAAGTGTGAATCCTAATTCATCGGTTTCTACACCAGTGTTATTGTCAATCCACTTGCACTTAAATAAAGGTACTTTAAAATTGACATAGTTATGTTAGAACACAGTTTGAATCTACTACCCTAAGTTAAAGTTTTGATGATAATCAAATGCAAGGTTATATAAATTGTATGATTCATGAAAGACATATATGCTACCTAAAAATTATATTGTATTTTACAGAAACTCTGATGGGTATCAGCTTAAGAATATATCAACATTAGCATCAGAGGATGTTATATCAGATGCCAGAATCAGAAGATCAAAGCATGTGCTTACGCTGAAGCTTGATGAACAGATCTGTGCTTAACAAATCTAAACTCTGATCAAGACAACAACAATTCATCAGCACCTAGCAGCATCAGAATAAACCAAAGCTAGAACACGCTTAATTGGCAACGATACTGTGCATTCAAGATACTTTATTATCAACGGCATTATTCCAGACAAAGATCTACTTAATATGGAAAGAATGTAATTGGCATTGAAACGGAATAACTAACTCCAACGTATCATTTCCAATGCTATATAAACAAGCAAGTGAGGAATGAATTGGCTAATTCTCTACAACTCTCTACACGCCAAAAGCTATTCATATTCATCCTCATTCCCAGTTTGCTAAAGCTCTCAAATTACTTACTCTATTGTTTTAGCATTCTAGTTCTCATAAGCTTAATTTGTGTAAATATCACAGTTGTGATAAACAGTTTTGTAGAAAACATTCAACACACTTAGATTTCATTTCTCTGTAAGAAAGTATTTCCTTGAGAAACCGGTTTGTGGTTTTGACTCAAGAAGGCTTTAGCAGTTGTTAAAGCAGTTGTAATATTCAGTTGAATATAGTGGATTAAGACCTCGTTGGAGAGAGGCGAAATCACCTTGACGGGTGGACTGGAGTAGTTTGAGATCAAACGAACCAGGATAAAAATAACGTGTTGTCTGCAATTGATTTTCAAGTTTCACAATTCAACCCCCCTTCTTGTGTTTTTCACTTCTTCAATTGGCATCAGAGCGCCTGGTTCTTAGCTAAAACACTTAACCGTGTCAGTACAAGATCCAGCTTCAGAAAAACACAATGGCAGGAACATATCAACACAGTAGCAATGACAACAATGAAGATAGAGACAGATTCAGCGGCAAACCTCCAGTCTTTGATGGAGAGAATTTTGATTATTGGAAAGACAGAATCGAAAGCTTCTTTCAGGCACATGATGCTGATCTGTGGGACATGGTGACAGATGGATACACGCACCCAGTGAATGCAAGCAGTCAGAAGATTGACAGGAAAGCAATGTCTGATCAACAAAAGCGTGACTTCAAAAATCACCACAAGGCCAGAACCATTCTTCTCAGCGCCATCTCTTACGCTGAATATGAAAAGATATCTAACAGAGACACAACAAAGAACATGTTTGACTCACTCAGAATGACGCATGAAGGCAACATTCAAGTCAAAGAAACTAAAGCTCCTGCGCTCATTCAGAAGTATGAGGCATTCAAAATGGAAGAAAGTGAATCCATTGAAACAATGTTCTCAAGATTCCAAATTCTGGTGGCTGGTCTCAAGGTTCTGGACAAAGGATACTCTACTGCTGATCATGTCAAGAAGATCATCAGAAGCTTGCCAAAACAGTGGAGGCCAATGGTTACAGCGCTGAAGCTAGCTAAAGATCTAAACAAAATTTCTCTGGAGGAACTTATCAGCTCCCTCAGAAGTCATGAGATAGAGCTAGAAGCTGATGAACCTCAGAAGCAAGGTAAGCCTCTAGCATTAAAATCTAACAGAAAATCTGACTCTAAAGTTTTGCAGGCAGTTGAAGAAACATCTGATGGGTCCTCATCAGAAGAAGACGAACTTTCCCTCCTCTCCAGAAGAGTGAACCAACTATGGAAGCAGAGGCAAAGGAAGTTCAGGAATCCCAGAAGATCTGATCAGAATGAGTCCTCTTCCAGATACAGAAGGTCAGACTCTTCCTCTGGATACAGAAGATCTGAAGGCTCTTCAGGAAACAGAAAGCCAAACACCAAGGACATCACTTGCTATGAATGCAACGAGCAAGGAAACTATAAGAGTGACTGTCTAAAGCTTCAGAGGGAAAAGCCCAAAAAGAAGTTTGGAAGAGAAAAGAAGAAAAGTCTCATGGCTACATGGGGTGACTCTGACTCGTCTGAAGCTGACTCAGAATCAGATGATGAGAGAGAAAACATAGCTCTCATGGCCAACATATCAAAAGACATTGAAGCTTCTGAATCAGACTCAGAATCAGACGCCGAAGAGGTATTTCCTGACTTTGCAATTAATTTTACTAAGGCTGAACTTGCTGAAAGCCTTAACGAAATTCTAGAAAGATATCAGCAGATCAGAGTTAAATTCAGAAACCTGAAAAGGAATCTTGAATCTGACTCTGATAAAACTGAGAGTCTTAAATTGGAAAATTCTGAGCTGAAAAATAAAATTTCAAAGTTAGAAAATGTTTTACAAAACTCTCAGAAGGAAACAATTTCTGAAACTCCCAGCAGCGCTGATGAGATCATCAAGGAGTATGATCATAGTTTTCAGAAGTTCCTTGCTAAAAGCATAGATAGAAGCAAAATGGATTCAATGATCTATGGAGTTAGTAGAAATGGCAGAAAGGGAATAGGATACCAAGGTAAGCTTCCAACACCAAAGAATGTCATGGATTTAACTATTAAACACACTCCTCTGAATTCACACTTTGTGTATGGTCACACACATTACATTAAATAAAATAGTAGTATTTATTCTGTGAAACCAAAATTCACCCAGAGTTTTGGTAAAGCTAACAAATCAGGACCCAAGATAATATGGGTACCTAAGGATAAAATAATACATGTTGTAGATATCTTTAGCAGCAAATCAGAAACACCAGTCATGGTACCTGGACTCTAGCTGCTCACGACACATGACGGGAAGAAGGCATATGTTCCAAAGCCTGGAACTTAAGCCTGGAGGCCACGTAGGCTTTGGAGGCAATCAGAGGGGAAAGATCATTGGCTCTGGAACTGTAGGTAATGGAAATCTTCCCTCTATAAACAATGTTCTGCTAGTAGATGGATTAATGCATAATCTGTTATCCATAAGTCAATTAAGTGATAACAGTTATGATATAATCTTTAATCAAAAATCATGTAAAGCTGTTAGTCAGAAAGATGGGACTATCCTATTTAATGGAAAGAGGAAAAACAACATTTACAAAATCAAACTTTCTGAACTGAAAAGTCAGAATGTAAAGTGTCTTCTGTCTGTTAACAACGAGCAATGGATATGGCACAGAAGATTGGGGCATGTTAGTATGAGAAGAATATCTCAGATTAACAAACTCAATTTGGTCAGAGGACTTCCTAATCTGAAGTTCAATTCAGATGCTCTGTGTGAAGCATGTCAGAAAGGCAAGTTTGCAAAACCTTCTTTCAAATCTAAAAATGTTGTTTCTACCTCTAAGCCATTAGAACTTCTGCACATTGACTTATTTGGACCAGTTAAAACTGCTTCAGTCAGTGGCAAGAAGTATGGGTTAGTAATCGTAGATGACTATAGTAGATGTACATGGGTAAAGTTCTTAAGACACAAGGACGAGTCACACTCTGTGTTTGTCACCTTCTGTAACCAAGTTCAGAATGAAAAGGATCTTAGAATCGTTAAAGTCAGAAGTGATCATGGTGGAGAGTTTGAAAACAAAGATTTTGAGTCATTATTTAATGACAAAGGCATTCTGCATGATTTCTCTTGTCCTAGAACTCCCCAGCAAAATGGAGTTGTAGAACGAAAGAACAGAACATTGCAAGAAATGGCCAGAACCATGATCAATGAGACAAACGTTGCTAAGATCTTCTGGGCAGAGGCAATAAACACATCGTGCTACATTCAGAATAGAATCTCCATAAGACCTATTCTGGAAAAGACTCCATATGAAATGTGGAAGAACAGAAAGCCCAACATTTCATATTTCCATCCATTTGGATGTACTTGCTTTATGTTAAATACAAAAAATTATTTGAACAAGTTTGACTCTAAAGCACAGAAGTGTATTATGTTAGGATACTCTGAACGCTCAAGAGGATACAGAGTATACAATACAGAAACACAGATTGTGGAAGAATCAATCACTGTTCGTTTTGATGATAAGCTTGACTCTGAAAAGTCAAAGCAGAATGAAGTATTTGCAGGTATGGAAGTAGAATTCACAGGTTCTGAAGACAAGTCATCAGAAGCTCTCAACAAAGACACTCCTTCAACATCTGAAAGGAGCACTGCAAGCAATCCAGCAACAGCTGCTGATCAACCTCAGAAAAGACTACCCAGAAGCAGCATGGATCACCCAGAAGAAACTATCTTAGGAAGAAAGGAAGATCCAATCAGAACAAGAGCCAGCTTCAGAAACTCTGAAGAATCCCTCATGGGACTTGTGTCTCTGATTGAACCTTCTTCTATTCATGAAGCACTTTTGGACAACGACTGGATTCTAGCAATGCAAGAAGAGCTGAATCAATTCACCAGAAATGACGTATGGGATCTTGTTCCTAGACCAAAAGGATTCAACGTCATTGGAACAAAATGGGTGTTCAGAAACAAGCTGAACGAACAAGGTGAAGTTATCAGAAACAAAGCATGACTTGTAGCACAAGGTTATAGTCATCAAGAGGGGATAGACTATACAGAAACCTTTGCCCCAGTCGCCAGGTTAGAATCTATCAGACTTTTAATTTCGTTTGCTGTTAATAAAGACATCACTCTGTATCAGATGGATGTCAAGAGTGCATTCTTAAATGGATATATAGAAGAAGAGGTTTATGTGCACCAACCCCCTGGTTTTGAAAGTACAAAAAATCCAGAATATGTTTTCAAACTAAAGAAGTCACTATATGGTCTGAAACAAGCTCCCAGAGCTTGGTATGAAAGACTAAGTAACTTTCTGTTAGAAAAAGAATTCACCAGAGGGAAGGTAGACACTACCTTATTCTGTAAGTCAGTTAAGAATGACATCTTAGTTTGTCAAATTTATGTTGACGATATTATCTTTGGATCTACTAATTCTTCTCTTGGAAGAAAATTTGCTAAGTGTATGCAGGCAGAATTCAAGATGAGTCTCATGGGAGAACTGGAATTCTTTCTGGGAATTCAGATCAATCAAAATCCCGAGGGAACTTACATTCATCAGAGCAAATATGTCATAGAACTTCTGAAGAAATTTGATCTCTCAGAATGTAAGTCATCAAAGATTCCAATGCATCCCACGTGCATTCTGGAAAGAGAAGAGGTAAGCAAAAAGGTAGAACAGAAGGTCTACAGAGGTATGATTGGTTCTCTTCTTTATCTGACGGCTTCAAGGCCTGATATTTTATTCAGCGTATGTATTTGTGCAAGATTCCAATCAGATCCTAGAGAATCTCATTTAACAGCTGTTAAGCGAATTTTCAAGTATCTGAAAGGTAGTACTAATCTGGGTTTATTTTATAAGAAATCTACTGATTACAGCTTAGTAGGTTACTGCGATGCTGACTTTACTGGAGACAGAGTAGAGCGTAAAAGTACTTCTGGAAGCTGCCAGTTTCTGGGAGAAAATCTGATCTCTTGGTCCAGCAAAAGGCAATCCACAATTGCGCTATCAACAGCAGAAGCTGAGTACATAGCAGCAGCTGGATGCAGCACACAAATACTCTGGATGAAAAGTCAGCTTGAAGACTTTCAGATTTTTGAGAGTAACATCCCTATACTCTATGACAATACTTCTGCCATTTGCTTAAGTAAAAATCCTATTTTGCATTCTAGGGCTAAGCATATAGAAATAAAACACCATTTCATTAGGGACTATATTCAGAAGGGAATTTTGAACTTAAAAGTTATTGATACAGACCATCAATGGGCTGATATCTTCACTAAACCACTTTCTGAAGATAGGTTCAACTTCATTCTGAAACATCTCAGCATAAAGCTCTGCCCAAAGTGAAAATGTTTTAATTTTATATATTAACCTTCAGAATGTGTTTTTATTTTACTGTGAACTTCTGATCAATCTCCTTTCAGAAAGTTAGACATGCAAATTGTATCAGAGTCTATCCATAAATATCTGAGCGTCTCATTTCAAGGATAGATGTGCTATTCACCAAATCAAACAAGTGTCATCCAGTTATCAGCTAATCTTTGAAGCAGAACACGCGTGCACGCTTCTGAGAAGGCAAAATGCTGATTGGATGCATTGAGACACATGTCTGGTAACCGTTCCAAATATCTTTCTCAAATCCCGCAAAATCAGCAAACATTAAATGCGTGTAATCATGAGTTAAATTGTAATCATGAGTTAATTCTCTCTCTTAAAATCGTTTACGTTTTCAAAACATCTTTTGAAATCTATTTAAACGCCTTAACATCATTCATTAATTTTTTACCGTCTCTTGCAATCATCTAAATATTTTCTGCATTCTTACTTGTGTGTTCATCTTTTTCAAAAGAAACCCTTTTTCAAGCTTTTCTCAAAGAAACCCTTGTGTAAACATGGCAACTTCTAGCACTGTTTCTGCAGGTTCCCAGCAAGAGGCTTCATCTGAATAATATCAGATTATGTTCAGAACTCTACTTACTCCGGTGAAGAACCTGGAAGTTTTGTCTGAACTGATCGTTGATTTCAACAGTCTGAAAGAAAATGGCTTCGATTTGACTGAAGAAATTAGGGCACAAGGATGGGAGAAGTATTTTAATAGCTTGGTGGGTCCAACATTCCCCATTCTGGTTAAAGAGTTCTGGATTCATGCTTCTGCTTCAACTCATCAGGTTACATCATACATCATGGGAAAGAAGATAGTGATCACTGAGGATCACATTGCTAGGCTGATTGGATACAACGGTGGTGGCATCTGCTGTATTGACATGGCAGAAAGAGCTGGAAACACTGGCATAGTTTCTAGACAGATTTTCACCCATGGGGTTCCCAGCAGCAAAATAAGAGATTTGATGGATCAGCACAGAATCTGGGCAAAGATCATCTTGGGCTGCTTCAACCACAGGAAGCCCACAAGCTCTCCTGACTACATCAACATAGATCAACAATTTCTACTCTATTTTATTGCAAAGAAGACCAAGATCAACCTTGCTCATCTTCTGTTCAATCATCTGAAGACCATCCTCAAGGAGACGAGAGAAGAAGAAAAGACTAAAAGGGATTGGATACCCTTCGGAAGATTAATATTAGATATTCTAACTGAGAATAGGTTGATAGAACATCTTACAGAAGCACAGGAAATAAGCTCTCTGGAACCAGCGGTTGGCAAGCAGCTGAACGCCAAGAATCTGAAAAAGATGAAACTGATAGAGAATATCAGAAAGGAGCCCAGCGTCACTCCTCTTGCTGACATCACCAGCAGAAGAGTCCCTCTGAGCGACTTTCCCATATTCTCTGAGATTGACTCTAAACCAGTCATCGTTCTCAGATACTTGGATGCGTGTAAAGCTGATGGCACAAATCCTGATCTGAACATCAAAGATCTGCACCAGCAAACACCAGAGGTTACTTTGAAGAAGAATAAGAAGAGAAAGGCTGCTTCAGTAGTCAGCATGGTGCATCAGCAGAAGGAAACTGCTGATCAGATTAAGAACATGCTAGAAGCTCTGTTCACACGCTTTCCACCCCAACCTTAGACTTTGTTTCTTGATATTTTCATTGTTTTCTTTACATGTTTTCTGTACTATCTTCTAAGCTTTGAACTAAATACAAGAGTTTTTATGCACTGATCGTTTTAACTTTAATTACTTGCACTTTTTGATTGCTGACAAAAAGGGGGAGAAAAAGAATGATATTTTTCAATAACGGATTACTGAGACAAAAGTCTCAAACATTCTAACACTCTGATATACTTGAATGTTTCCTTGTTTTGCATAAGCTTACAGGTACAAGAAGTTCATTATCTCTGATACACTGAAGCTCTGCTCGAGTAAAGGAAAGATCTGATACTCAAAAGAAAGTTCAAGAAAGATCTGATGCTAAAGGACTCATGGAACTAAAAGGGAAGTAATAAACTCAGGGGGAGTTTTTTTGATCATAACTCTGATAGTTTTTTCCTTCTCATCTTCTTAAACTCTGATACCTTTTATTCATCCTTATCTTTGTTACCTACCTGTCTATTTCTGATACAATTTATTATTGGGTTATCTCTGATACTTTTCTCGTTTAATTTCAATTGAAAAAAATCTAGTTTTTGTCATCATCAAAAAGGGGGAGATTGTTAGAACAAAGTTTGAATCTACTACCCTAAGTTAAAGTTTTGATGATAACAAAATGCAAGGTTATATAAATTGTATGATTCATGAAAGACATATATGCTACCTAAAAATTATATTGTATTTTACAGAAACTCTGATGGGTATCAGCTTAAGAATATATCAACATCAGCATCAGAGGATGTTATATCAGATGCCAGAATCAGAAGATCAAAGCATGTGCTTACGCTGAAGCTTGATGAACAGATCCGCGCTTAACAAATCTAAACTCTGATCAAGACAACAACAATTCATTAGCACCTAGCAGCGTCAGAATAAACCAAAGCCAGAACACGCTTAATTGGCAACGGTACTGTGCATTCAAGATACTTTATTATCAACGGAATTATTCCAGACAAAGATCTGCTTAATATGGAAAGAATGTAATTAGCATTGAAACGGAATAACTAACTCCAACGTATCATTTCCAATGCTATATAAACAAGCAAGTGAGGAATGAATTGGCTAATGCTCTACAACTCTCTACACGCCAAAAGCTATTCATATTCATCCTCATTCCCAGTTTGCTAAAGCTCTCAAATTACTTACTCTATTGTTTTAGCATTCTAGTTCTCATAAGCTTAATTTGTGTAAATATCACAGTTGTGATAAACAGTTTTGTAGAAAACATTCAACACACTTAGATTTCATTTCTCTGTAAGAAAGTATTTCCTTGAGAAACCGGTTTGTGGTTTTGACTCAAGAATGCTTTAGCAGTTGTTAAAGCAGTTGTAACATTCAGTTGAATATAGTGGATTAAGACCTCATTGGAGAGAGGCGAAATCACCTTGACGGGTGGACTAGAGTAGTTTGAGATCAAACGAACCAGGATAAAAATAACGTGTTGTCTGCAATTGATTTTCAAGTTTCACAATTCAACCCCCCTTCTTGTGTTTTTCACTTCTTCAAGTTAATCTCCAAAATCTCCTCAAGGACCCCAAAGTACACTCTAGATGATAATACATGATTATTTTCTTTAGAACTAGAAAAGTACATAGATTCAACCTCAACCATAACCCCAGTATTTATCATGGTGCTACGATCATCCTTTGATTTTGTATAGAATGAATATTTACTAATGTCATATACAATCCAATTATTACATTAAAATTATGCATACATGAAAACCATTTAATTGTATTCAATGTGCTACTCTCTTTAGAAACACTTTCATTAAACCAAGTTATGAAAGTTTTGTTATGATCTGTCAACAATCATCTTTCATTCATCTCAGGGAATTTTTCCTTTATAAGATTTTTGTGACTGGTCAAGTAAGGTTGAACTTCACTAAGGTTATTCAATATATACAAAAGTGCTTTAAGAAATACTTCCTGTTCAAATGTATTAAAATTTAAACCTCGAATACCTCTACCATCATAACATCCATCATGACGAGACTTAGTAATTCCTATAGTGGTCGCTTCTAACAAACATTTTGTACTTTTAATTCTCTATTTTTTGTGTTTGGAATTATATTTGATAAAACTAACTTAGCAAAAACATGTTGAAATAAGATGTTCTATCAACTGGAGAAACATGTTGACCAAGATGTCTTATGCAAGATCATTCAACATCGCGCATGTGTATAGCTTGATAATTGGATTTTTTAGTTTATTATAGATGTAGAATATTATGGGAATATTATGATATCCTATGTGGCACTCAGTTTACGGATTAATGAGATTCAGGCTTAATTCAAGGAGTATTCTTAGTTTCTAATTGTGGAGATGATTTAGGAAACTAATGATTGAAGTCCTTTTTTATGCAAAAGTTCTGCAGATTTTGGGTAGTTGATTTGCTGTGTTTTTTAGGCCCAATCCAGTCCAGAAGATTGCTTTAAATAGACTGCTACAAACCTAGTTTTTGTGTGGAACTTACATGTGTTTTTGTTAGGGTTTGTGTGTGTTAATTATGAGCCTCTCTAATATCATCTTGATAAAAAAATAGGATTGTTCTTTTGAGTTGTAAATCTGTCAGTCATTCTAAATTTTTAAGTATTGAATGATTGTGCTTTTTTGAAGGCTGCCTTCTAATTATTTTGAATTGTATTCTTTTGATTGTTTGTGACTGAAAGGGATTTGAGAAATATCTCATACCTAGGGGAGTCTTAGGTAGAAGTTAAGCACGAGTAGTGATTAAATGAGTAGATTGTAAACTAGTGAGATTTTGTTATGGGTCTACAAATTGATACTACTTAGTTGATTTCGTCCCTGGCTTGGTAGCCCCCAGAGTAGGTGTTGTTGTACACCGAACTGGGTCAACAATTTTGTGTGATCATTTATTTTTTTTGTACTGCTTATTGTTTGAAATTTTTCATTATGTTGTTGTTTTGAGATCAGTGTCTCGACATCTCTTAGGACATCTGAGATCTGAATACTAGAATTTCAATTGGTATTAGAACAGACATCCTGTTCAGACTCTAGGTGAGATTCAGGAAATATACTTTCTGGTAAAATGGACAAGGAAGGAGGATTTATGAACACACCACCCATTCTTGATGGAACCAATTATGATTACTGTAAAGCTCATATGGTGGCTTTCATCAAGTCTTGGGATAACAAGGCTTAGAAATCTGTGGTCAAATGATGGGATCCACCAATGGTTGTAGGTCAAGATGGAAAGGTTACTGACGTTGAAAAGGCCAAAGAAGACTGGAGTAATGAAGATGAAAAATAATCTCAAGGAAACTCTAAAGCCTTAAATGCTTTTTTTAATGGAGTGGATAAAAACTTCTTCAGACTGATAAGTAATTGCACTATTGCTAAATAAGCTTGGGAGATATTGAAGACTTCTCATGAAGGAACCTCTAAAGTTATGACGTCTAGGCTCCATTTTATTACCATCATGTTTGAGAACTTAAGAATGAATGAGGATGACAGTATTCATGAATTTTACATGAATATTTTTGAGATAGTAAATGCCTCAAGTGCCCTGGGGGAGAAGATGTTTGAAGCTAAGTTGGTGAGAAAAACTCTTAGATCTCTTCCAAAGATGTTCGACATGAATGTGAATTCCATTGAATAATCCCAAGATATAAACAACATGAAGGTTGATGAGCTTATGGGATCTCTACAGACCTTTGAACTAGGGATCAGTGAAAAGTCCAAAAAGAAAAAGAGCATTGCCTTTGTCTCTAATACTGATGATCTAGAAGTTGAGTGTGACTTGGATACAGAAGAAGGGATATCCAATGCTATTGTGTTGGAAGACAACTCAAGAAAGTGATGAAAATGGTGGACAGGAACTCAAGATCAAATGTCAAGAACAAGTCATTCGACATCAACAAAAATCAGGATTTTGGAAGAATGTGCATACCTAAAGAGAAGACTAGTCACGAAAGAGGAGTTTTGTGTTATGAATGTGAAGGTTTTGGACATATAAGGGTTGAATGTCCAATGTATCTCAAGAAGCATAAGAAAGGCTTGTTTGTGTGATGGTCAGAAGAAGACGCTGAAAGTGATCCTAAAGAAGAAACTTCTAAACAGGTCACTGCTTTGACTGGAATTTGTGACTATAATGAAGACTCTTATTGTGAAGAGCTATCCTTTGAAGAACTTGTTAATTCTTACAAGGATTTGTGCCTCATAATTCAAGAGATAGGCCAATCAGAAGAAAAGCACAAGAAAACTATTGCTCAGTTGTAGACTGAAAAATTGGAGCTTCTATCCATCATCTCTGGTCCGGAGACAGAAAAAATGGAGCAATTGTCTACCATCTATGGCTTGGAGGGTGAAGTTATATTGCTCAAATCTCAACTTGACAATATGTTTAAATTTGTGAGAATGCTTAAAAACAGTTCTGATGTGCTTGATAAGATCCTTCAGTCTGGAAAGAATGCTGGAAATGTTAAAGGGATGGCTATGACAATCAAGCTATGAAGAACAAAGGAAAAGAGGCCGAGGAGAAGTTTGTTCATCCAAAGAAAGAACTGGAACATAAGATTTCAAATAAAATGTTTCAACATCAGCATGGACAACAAAAAATTACCCAGGAAACAAGACTCAACGACAAAGATGTTATTATTGTGGAAGGTTTGTCATATAAAAACCTTATGCTACAGGTTATATGTCTATCCCAAATATGAAGCACAACCCAGAAGAGAACAAATGTTTGTTAAATATAAGAAGATGTGGTTATCAATAAAGGGTACTTCTAGACTCATAGCCCACACCTCTCTCAGAGCTTCTGCTAGAGAGGATTGTTATTTTGATAGTGGATGATCTAGACACGTGATTGGTGTCAAGAAGTTTCTGGTGGATATTAAACCATACTCTATTATCTATGTCTCTTTTCATGATGAATCAAAAGGTGAAATAAAGGGTGTTGGAAGGATGAACTATACATGATAGCCTAGTCTCGATGATGTGCTATTTGTTAAGGGGCTAACTGCAAATTTGAGAAGTATTAGTCAACTATTTGACCAAGGTCTCAAAGTTAACTTTACTGATTTTGAATGCCTAGTTACCGATCTTGCGGTTGACCAAAACCTGGAGAGTGGCCGGAGGATGATCTTCAGTCGGGAAGAGGAGAGAGGGGGTTGTACCTGCAAGGTACTCCAACGATCAAGTAAGAATGGGAGTAAGGAGGTACTAGCATAATATTAGGTAGTGAGTAGTAAAAATGTGATATATGGCCCTCATAGGTGTGTGGGTTTATATAATGCCCCTAGCGCGTGGCCATCGGTTCCTAATTTATCGCCTAGATATGCGGGTTCAGAAAATCAGGTGACTACCAGGACTTGGTCAAACAGAGAAAATGTGCTCGTAACTAGCCGTTGGTTCTGGGGAGGAGACTGGTTACGAGCATCTCTCTGGTCGGTCCCTGGTGGCATACACGACATTGGTGTTAGGCAGACTGAGGAGATTCTTAACGAGCATCTTGGATCCGTGTTGGACCAGAAGGGCAAGAGGGTCAAATTGCCCGACAGGTGCGGGCAGTTCGGGGCACGGCCAGTGGGCGGTACCTATGAGATGTCTTAGACTGGGCCCAATCAAATTGTCGGGCTAGTCCAGAATAGTAGCCCCCTAAGTCGATGCTTATAGGAATAAGAGAGAATACTTTTGATGCCTGCCCGGAGGACGGCGAAATGGCGTTTTCCCGTTGTTCTCATTTATCAGGGAGGCGAAACGTTTGCCATCTGGCCCGTTGAATTTGGAGAGGTAGCATGTTCCTGGAAATGCGCTGGTCGGGCGGCGCCAATGATGGCAAAGGGCTAGGGTGTCATGATGACGACCCTAGGGATTCCAAGGCACATGGTTTGCATGCGCGGGTCTTTCAGGCTATAAATACGAGAGGATTAGGGCAATTAGTATTTTTATCTTCCTTCTTTAATTGCTCGTATTAGCTCGATGGTCGACCACCAGCATCTGCTCAATTTTTTCGTTCGCGGTTATCCAACTTCGTCTCTTCTTTTTTCGGTGAGTTTTTGATTCTCCATTGTTTTCATGCTTTTGTTTTTTGCTTCTTAGATATTCATGCAGTTTAGATTTAGAGTTATGTTAGGGAGGAGACCGTTAGAGACTCTAAGAGGCGGACATCGTTATCGCGGTGCATGGCTGCCCGGGCCATCGTGGAGCTCTTCGGCAGCGTGCTATAGGCGATTCGTTTAGGGTTTGATTTTTTTTTGCAACCCGTGTCCATTAGACTACCTTAGGGAGTTCTGGATTATTTCTGTGTTTTCTGCCCGACAACGCTCAATGAGGGTTCTGGTCGGGGATAAGATCCTCGTCTCCTAGCCCCCTTTCACATGTTTAGTGGTGGAAGGATGGTTCTGGCATTAATGCCGAGCTCACCCTTTTAATTTTCTTTTCAGGTGCTACGGCTGACGACACGCATGTGGTTATTTCGAGTGAATCCACAGAATCTTCCAGGAGCTCCTCGAGTGGGACCAGTTGCATCTTGTCAAGCATTTTGGAAATTTCTGAAGGGCAGTAAAACCTGGTGGACCAACAGACAGGGGAGCCTGAAGTAGGGACGACCTCTTCGGTACGGGAAGGCCTATTTCCTCCTTGAGATGACGAGGACCTTAGAGAATGGGTAGCCAAGGACCCCTAGGAGTGGCGATCATACTTTTATGAGCATGGGGAAGACGTGTTCACCGTGTTTATGTGCACGAGGAGGGGGCTCGGGAGGAATGATCGTTATACATCCCCGAGAAAGATAGAAAGATTTGCTCAAGGTACGATAAGAGGCATATTCCTATGTACGGCATAGTTTTCTGGGAGATGGTTCTCTGTCTTCCTTTCTCTGATTTTGAAGTGGCCGTTTTCTGGCATCTGCGTGTGCCCCCTCTTAGTTGCACCCAAACGGAATTGAATTTGTATGGGCATTCTAGATAGTGTGTGACTATCTGAATATCGAGGCCACGGTCCCGTTGTTCTTCTACTATTTCCATATTTAGAGGATCCGAACCGATGGACAATGGGGATGGGTCTCCCTCAAACAGGGTAACGAAAAGTTTTTCAAGGCTTATTTGGAGTCCGTGCGCCATTTCAAAGACAAGTATATATTGGTGCAACCCATGTCATCGAAGGAGATACTAAATGTTTTCAGGAGTCGGCCGTCTCTCAACAAGGATGGGACTCCTAGATTTCACGAGCCGGGGGAGCCTACTGCATCGCTGGTCGCCAAGTTCCCGTTCCAATGGACTAGAAGACACTTCGAGAAGGAGCTGGGCTCTTAAGTCTAGAGAGAGGGGGAGCTCGGGGATGAGGAACTTTCGAGCTTCACTACTTTGACCGTGTTTGTTGCTCGTATCCCTCCGATCTAGCGAGTCGGTCGAGGGGGTAGGCCAGTTCTGGACAAAAACGGAGACCCCGTGTTCGATCCGGGCCTCATAGACGTTCGGGAGCTCCTTGGGAGCGATAATCCTGTTAGATATTTTGGTATAGATTTTTTCCCAGTATGTGATCGTTGTTTGTTTATCCGGTCATTTTACTAACTCTTGTTTTTTCTTTGTTTTGCAGAAAATATGAATCCTGCCCAAGAACGTTTGGCTAAGACACTCGCTACCCGGGCGAGGAAGGCCAAGAAGGATGCTCAGACTAGTTTGGGGCCAACTCCTGCTCTTGGGTCGGGCGAATCATCCTTGAACCCGTCTACCACTGATTTATCTTCGTCTGATGTCTCCTCGAAGACAAAGAGGCCTCAACCTAAGGGTAGCATTGATCTCACTGGGGAGACGGGAAAAGGGGCGTATGATCTACTTCCCTGCTGGATGGAGAGGTCCTTTTTCGAGAGCGCAAAACTTCGTCTTCCCAAGGCTAGATCTCTCCTTCTCGAGGGGACGAGTTATCCAGAGAAGAGGGCGACACTGGCTCAAGATGCGAATCTTGGAGATGGCCTTGGTGTACATCGAGGGGAGTTCATCCCAGAAAACAAAAATCAGGAACCTTCGAGCCAAGTTGGCGGTGGCCGAGAAGGCCTTTGTTGACAAAGACAGAGTCCTGAAGCTGGCCGAGGCGGAGTCAGGGAAGTTGGCCGAGGAGCACAATGCTTTCATGCTCAAGAGAGAGAGTCTTGAAGGAAAGGTGGAGGCCCTTACTACCGAGATAGCGCCTGCCGAGGACGAACTGGAAGACACCAAGGATCTGAAGACTCGGGTCGAGCTAGTAGCCTATTTTCAGCTTGCGGTGGATGATGCTCATGCTGCTTCCGATGGGAACTTTGACAATGAGGTGAATCAGATACGTGTGTTGAATCCTGACGTAGAGCTCAACACTTCGAGCATGGGGGTTAACTACTACGTGGCTGACGAGCAGATTCTGGTTCCTGACTACTTGAGGGATGTCATCGACCAACTGGCTGGGGATTCCGCTCGACTATCGCCTATCGTTGAGGCAGAAGCGGAGGGATGATCATTTGTTTGTATCGGCCCGCGTGCCGTTTTTTATAAGATTAGTTTTTTCCTGGGCATAGTTCCCGTTTTTGTAATATTCCCAAAATTTTGGCCCAAGTGGTTGTTTTATTTATTTTCTGGCCATTGGTCGTTTTGGTTTAAATAATTGATGTGTTATTTGTATGATTGTTGACAAGTTAGCCCGATTAGGACTTTTGTGCTTTGTAGAGTTTGTATCGGGAATGTGCTCGTTTTTGTATGTTCTTCGGTGCGGGGAAACCGATCAAAACTGTCGGGCGAGGGCCGGAATCTAGGTCTCATTTTCCAGGGACCCAGATTCGGCAAGATGAACTTCCCGTTGCGAGTCGGGCATTCTATCGTCGTGGCACAAAGACTGTGGAGCTCATTCGAGTTATCCAGGTCGAGCTGAGGGTATGCTCTTCAACAGAGCGGAGCCTCTCCCCTTATAAATACTTTTGGGTGCTAAGCTCGTGCCTAGGAGCGCACGTGTAGTCGGGTTCGGGGGGTCTGTCTTGTCGGTCGATCCTATCGACAGTTTAGTGTTTTCAACTATAGTATTGTTTTAGCTTTTCAGTGTCCCATGACCGAACGAGCCATTCCCCTTGTAAATTTTCTTGGTAATACGCTCCGGCTCCCGTTTTGGTGTAGACGCGATAAGGGCCTTCCTAGTTTTCTGCGAGCTTGCCCTTGCAAGATTCTTTGTGGTTTCTCTTCAGGACAAGGCTGCCGACTTCGAACTCTCGATGTATTACCCTGGTGTTGTAGCGCATGGCTATTTTTTGTTTGAGCGAGGCCTCTCGCAGGGCCACTCCCGTTCTGATTTCTTCCACCAGGTCGAGCTCCTCTCTGAGGGCGATGTCGTTCATCTCCTCGTCGAGAGGTGCCTTGGTTCGTCTGGAAGGTTCCTCAATCTCCACAAGGATAACGGCCTTCGTCCCGTATGCTAGTCAGAACAGAGATTCCCCGGTAGAGGAGTGAGTGGTAGTTCGATACGCCCAGAGCACGCCGTACAGCTCCTCGATCCATCGCTTCTTAGATTCATCCAACCTTTGCTTGAGGCCTATGAGTATCACCCTATTGGCAGCCTCGGCCTAACCGTTCGTTTGGGAGTGCTCAACGGATATGAAATGTTGGGTCGTACCAAGCTTCGTGAAAAATTCGTGGAAGGTGTGATCCGTGAACTAGGTCCTGTTTTCGGTGATTATCGCTTGCGGGATGCCGAAATGAGCCATAATATTTCTCTTGTAGAAGCGAAGGACGTCCTGGGCAGTAATTTTGGGCAATGTTTCAGCCTCTATTCACTTAGTAAAGTAGTCGACCGCTACAATCAGATATTTGTTCTAATTGGTTCCGACCACGAATGGGCCGAGGAGGTCTAGTCCACACCAGGCAAAGGGCCAGGGAAGGGAGAAGGATTTGAGCTTGCTAGGAGGAGCTAAATGCATGTCCCCATGTCTTTTACATTTATGGCATTTTTTGATGTGTTCTCTTGCATCGTGCTGCATGGTGGGCAAGTAGTATCCTGCCCTTAAGGCTTTCCTCGCGAGGGATCTTTCGCCCAGATGATGACTGCCGATACCTTCGTGGATTTCATGTAGTATGCGTTCTAATGCACTTCAGTTGACGCACTTGAGGAGTAGGATGGAGAATCCTCTTCTTTAGAGTTTTCCCTCGATTAACACGTACGAGCAGGCCCTTCATCTGATGACGACTGACTCTTTTGGATCGTCGGGGAGTTTACCCCCAGTGAGGTAATCGTGCACGGGGTCATCCAGCAATCATTGTCTCTGATGGCGAATATTCCTAAGGTGGCAGATGGTTTCTGGGTGCTCAGTCGAGGGAGTTCCTCTTGTATTACAGGTTTATTTCCTCCCTTCTTCTTTGTGCTCGCAAGTTTGGATAAAATGTTTGCGCAAGCATTGTGCTCGCGAGGGACGTGCTGAATGTCCACATACCTGAATTTCTTCTTTGCTTCTTGGACCAGTGTCCAAATTCATCGATTTGGTCATTTTTGACTTGGTATTCCCCTCGGACTTGTGAGGCAACCAACTGAGAGTCGGTGAATATTTTTACTTCCTTGGCTCCTAGATCTTCAGCTAGCCATAATCCTGCTAGGAATGCCTCGTACTCGGCTTGATTTTTTGAGGTTAGGAAAGACAGGGCAAGGGAAACTTTGACCAGGGTCCCTTCCTCGTTCTCTAATATGATGCTCGCGCCACTTCCGGTCATAATGGAGGTGCCGTCAACGAAGATTGTCCAACAACGCAAGCCTTCTGGATCCCCGGGCGAAGTCATTTCTTCTACGAAGTCGGCCAAGGCTTGAGCCTTAAGTTCTTTCCTGCTTTCGTATTAGATATCGAATTCGGAGAGTTCCATAGATCGTTTCAGCATTTTTCCGGCCATGTCTGGTCTTCTGAGAAGCTATTTTATTAGTTGATCCGCCTGTACCACTATGGTATGGGCCAGGAAGTAGTGTCTTAATCTCCTCGCGGAGTTAACGAGGGCCAAGGATACTTTCTCAATTTGCTGATACCTCACTTCCGGGCCTTGCAGCGCTTTGCTCGTGACGTTAACTGGCCTTTGTCCCTCCGGGGTTTCCCTTATTAGTTCCGCGCTTACTGCCTCAGAGGTCACAGCTAGATAAAGGTAGAGGACATCGTCTTTCCCAGGCCGGGATAAGACGGGTGGCTCTGAGAGCGCTTTTTTTCAAGTGGGCAAGGGCTTGCTCACATTCGGGCGTTCACTCGAAGGCGGCTTCCTTACGCAGGAGTTTGAACAAGGGGAGCACGTGCTGGGAGGATTTTGCCACGAATCAGGAAAGAGAAGTGAGCATGCCGTTTAAGATCTGGATGGATTTCTTCGAGGTGGGCATTGGAAACTCGGTGAAGGCTCGACATTTTTCGGGGTTCGCCTTGATGCCTCATTCCGTCAGATAGAAAACGAGGAACTTTTCATGCCCGTATGTCGAAGGTGCATTTTTCTGGATTGAATCACATTCGGCACTTTCGGGCTTGCTTGAACACCTTCTTCAAATGGGCGGCATGGTCGAGCTCCTCGGTGGACTTGACGATCATGTCGTCCATATAGACTTCGAGCATGTCGCCTATCTCGTTGCAAAAGACTTTGTTCATCATGCGCTGGTAGGTAGCACCCGCATTCTTTAGGCCGAAGGGCATTATGTTGTAGTAATAATTACCCTACTCGATCATGAAGGCGATATATTTTTTGTCCGTTTTTTCCATGGGAATCTGGTTGTAACCAGAGTACGTGTCCATGAAAGATAATAGTCTGAAACCGGCCGAATTGTCGACCAGTTTGTCAATGTTAGGGAGGGGATAAGCATCTTTCGGGCAAGCCCGGTTGAGATCAGTATAGTTAATGCATATTCTCCATTTTCCATTAGATTTTTTAACAAGAACTACATTGGAAATCCAGGTTGTTTATTGGGCTTCGGAAATAAAATGTGCCTCTAGAAGGTCTTTTACAGCAAATTCAGCAGCGTGTGACTTCTCGGTCGACTGCTTTCTTCTACGCTATGCGACCGCCTTGATTATGGGATTAATGGTCAAGTGATGGCATGCGACCTCGGGGTTTAAACCGGGCATCTCGACCGCACTCCAGGCAAAGAGATCAGCATTCTCCTGCAGACAAGCTTTGAGTTGCCTTTTAGCCAGGTCGGGGAGGTTTGCTCTGATCTTTACTCCCCTGGTGGGGTCTTCTCCAAGGGGAACCAGCTCGAAGTCGCCGTTTGAGATGGGCCGTGCGTGACTTGAGAACTCGTTATGGCCAGCAGAGGAGGTCGACCCTTCATCTTCGACCATAGGCTCCTTCCCTTTCTTCCTTTGATCGACTCTATCCTCCATGGAGAAGCGACTGTCGAGGTCAATGGTGTCGACCTTGGCAGTGGCTTGGATTCCTTAGAGCTGGAGGGCAGCGTGGCTCGAGTGGCTGTTTGAGGCTGGGTGTTAATGGAGCTGAGGCCTTTCGTAGAAGCTTCGAAGCATGTCCTGACTACTTGGGTGTCCCCGTGAAGTGGCGACCAAACCTATGGTCGTATAGTATTTCATCTTGAGATGAACGATGGAGGGGACCGTGATGATCTCAGCGAGAGTGGGTCTCTCGAAGATGCATTGATAGAGGGACGGGAAATCCACCACCAAGAATTGGGGCTTGATGGCCCTGGCCATTACCCCCCTCCCAAAGGTGACGATCAGCTTGACATACCCCCATGGCTTCATGTTGGCCCCGTTGAATCCTTGAAGATCAGAGCCCACGTAGGGGGTTAGGTGGCTCTCGTTCAGTTGTGGAGTGTTGAATAGTTGGGCATACATAATGTCAACCGAACTGCCCTGGTTGACTAGAATGCGATGCACGTCGAAATTATCCATCTGAGTTCTCACGAGTAGTGGGATGCTCGAATTTAGGGCTCCTCCCCGTAACTCTTCTCTATACAATGCGAGGGGGTGAGATCCTCCTCAAAACTTGTCTAGCGTGGCATCCATCTTGGAGTTGGCCTTGATGATTTGGTCGAATCTTCTCTTCACCGATCCAACCGTATGCCTGTTGAACCCTCCGCCGGAGATGACCATTGTTGCGGGGAAGGATTCCCACGGATTGTGGGTGGAGAAGTATAGGGGGACATCCTCTATGTATGGAAAGTAGAAGTCTTCCGGCCGAGAGATGCTCAAGGCGACCGAAATAGTGTCGAGGTCGGGGGATTTCTTCCCTTCTTCGACATTCTTTACCTCGGGTGCTTCCTCATGGGCGGCCTCCTTCTTCTTGTACTATTTTAGGTGCTCGTCTCTGATTAATATTTCGATCGCATCCTTGAGATGGATGCAATCCTCTGTGTTGTGGTCGTGACTTTTATGGAACCTGCAGTACTTTCTCTTGTTGGTTCCACGCTTCGACGATGTTTGTCGGGGGAAGCGCACCCCAGCTTGTTTGAACTCTAAATTGGCGCATTCAGAAAGAACGCGATCTCTTGAGGTTATCATGGGGGTGTAGTCGTGAAAACGACCGGCCGACCCCTTGTAATCTTTAGGATCATGGGACCTGTCGTCCCGTTTCTTCTCCCCCCGATGGGATGTCGAGGGCTCGTCATTCTTTGAGGGTCTGGCACTCTCCCTGTACCTGGATTCCTGTGCATTGTTAGCCGCCTACTTCTCCTCATACTGTATGTACTCCCGGGCCTTCAGAAGAAGGGAATCAATCGTGGCTGGTGTTTCTATGCCCACAGCCTTGGCAAAGTCATTGTGGGGACAGAGCCCGCGCTCGAGCATGTATTTTTTCATTTTGTCCATTGTCGGGACCTGGACCTCTTCTTTGTTTAAGCGCTCGATGTACGCTCGCAGAGATTTGTCTCTGCCTTGTATGATTGCTTTGAGAGAAGCTTCTGATTTAGGATGTCGGCGAGAGGCAGTGAAATGCCTTGAAATTTTTTTCCCGAGCTGTTTCCACGAGGTGATGGATACATCGGGAAAACTTTTGTACCAAGCCATCGCCCCTTTCCTGAGAGTAGTCAGGAAGAGCCTGCATTTGATGGCTCCCTAGACACCCCTGTAGTCGAGAAGCGTATCGATATTCTCAATATGCTCGTCAGGATTCGTCATGTCGTCGTAGGTCCCTAGAGTGGGCGGCTTCTCTAGGCCGACGGGGAGAGGAGCTTTAGTGATCTCCCGGGATAGAGGGCCTTGGGGCTCGTCGCCTTCATTGTTGACGAGAGATGGAGAAAGGGAGTGGTAGTTTCTGCCCCGTTGGTCGTTGCGGTCCCGTCGAGGGGAGGGGCTCCTTCGCTTTTTTCTTTAGCTCGGGAGAGGGTAATCGAGCGCGGTCGATCTACCTGTTATACTTCCTCTTCTTGAACTAATGGAAGTCTTGATCTCGGGAGGGAGGCGTGCGATTGCGTTTCTTGAAGAAAGAAACATTGCGATTTTCCTTCTTGGGCAGTGGACCATGCCTGGGTGGTGATGCATTGGGGGAACTTCGCCTTCGGATCCTCCGGGGAGGGGATCTTAAACTCCTGCTTTCTAAGGCCCCTATCCTCTGATTTTGTTGAAGGATGAGGGTGTTGGTCTGATTCAGGGCAACAAGAAGTGTTGTTATGGCCGGATCGGTGTTGACAGGGATGGCGACCAGTTGCAATATTTCTCGGAGTTCCTTAGCAGGATTCTTGGAACGCCCTTCGTCCAAGAGTTAATCGTTGCCACGTTGGGCATCAGCGGAATCAGGGGAAGCAATTTGTCTGTCATGGGGGCCTAGGTTGTCCTCAAGTAGAGGGTGTTACTGGCCTCCACCAGTCTTGCAAACGGGGGAAAGAATGGTCTTTCCGGACAGGTAGAGATCATTATGGTCAGACATAATATGAGAGACAGTTCTTGAAAGTAGAGTTGCTTTGTTCTTAGGTTCTGAGGGAAGAAAGATGGGGATATAAGATTCCCACAGATGGCGCCACTGATCTTGCGGTTGACTAGAACCTGGAGAGTGGTTGGAGGATGATCTTCAGTCGGCCAGAGGAGAGAGGGGGTTGTACCTCCAAGGTACTCCAATGATCAAGTAAGAATGGGAGTAAGGAGGTACTAGAATAATATCATGTAGTGAGTAGCAAAAATGTGACACCTGGCCCTCACAGGTGTGAGGGTTTATATAATGCCCCATGGCGCGTGGCCATTGGTTCCTGATTTCCCGCCTAGATACGGGGGTCCAAAAAATCAAGTGACTGCCAGGACTTGGTCAAACCGGGAAAATATGCTTGTAACTAGTCGTTGGTTCTGGGGAGGAGACTGGTTGCAGGCATCTCTTTGGTCGGTCCTTTGTGGTTTGCACGATGCTGATGTCGGGAAGACTAAGGAGATGCTCAATTGGCATCTTGGATCGGTGATGGACCAGAAGGGAAAGAGAGTGAAATTGCCTAACATGTACGGGAAGTCCGGATCATGGTCAGTGGGTGGTACCTATGAGATGTCTTAGACTAGGCCCAATCAAACTTTTGGGCCAGTCCAGAACAGTTACAAATGAGAAGAATGAAGTTGTCATGAATGGAGCCAGATCAAATATAATTTCTATCTGTGGAGTTCTCAAGAAACAAATTGTTTTTCATCTTGCTTAATATTACAAGAAGATGAAGCCAAACTATGGCATCAAAAGCTTGGTCATTTGCACTTGAAAGGTATAAAGAAAATTTTGTCAAAGGAAGTTATTATAAGTATTCCCAAACTGAAGATTAATGAAGGAAAAAATAAAGGCGAATGTCAAATTAGGAAGCAAACAAGGATTCCACATAAAATGATCCAACATTTGACCATATTAAAAGTGTTGGAGTTGCTGCATATGGACTTGATGGGTCCTATGTAGGTTGAGAGTCTAGGAGGAAAGAGGTATGCATATGTTGTTGTTGATGATTTTTCAAGGTTCACCTGTGTAATAACTGGAAAAAAATAATGAGACGCCACCATTATTTTTATCCTAAGACAGGAATATAACAGAATAACCCTAATTGATGATACAAATATTCTAAGTTCTTGACTCACTTTAGATGAAGGGAAGATGTTAGGCACCCTTCATCTACCTTGTTCACAAGGATACTAGGGTTTAGGTTTAAGTTTTAGGAATATGATTTTAATTTTTTAGTTAAGGGAACTCACATTGGTTTTTAAGTCGTATGCCTACGTATCCTCTTATGAGGAATCAAAGTCATAATTCGTAGTTCGTATAGTTTGTAGATGTTTTTATAGGATTGCATAAAATTGATTTCGAATTATCCTTGAACCTTGTCTGCATTGTAAATTGAGTGATCGTAGATGCAGTTCACAGTTAATTTTTAAAGTAATTCTATTTAATCATTTTTTTCGAAAATTCCTTGGGTTTTATTATGTTAGTAGAAAAATGGTTTGATCGTTGGTTAGCTATTTTAAGTGTTTCATTGATAAAGAGTATGATAGGACACATAGAGGGGTGAGGATATTAAGGGGCCATGTTCAGAAATTGAACATGGCCCATTTACGTACAAGGGTTTAAAATTAAGACTAGGTGGTGTATTAGAAGAAAATTTGGACCTAAAGATATTTTGAGCCCAAATTGGCTGAGGGGTGGGTTTTACAATAAGATAGTCAAATATAAGGGTCTTGTCAGTTAGGGCCCAAGTTCAGATATTAAACTGAGCCCAAAGTATAGGTGGGGGTGTAAACTTAGTTTAATAATAAAACAGAGGGGTGTGTAAGTAGTAAGGGCTCAAGTTCAGAAATTGAACTTGGCCCAATTAAGCAGCGGAGTTTAGTAATATCTTTGTAAAATATTTAATTAATTAATTGAGAAAAAGTTGTTTGTATTTTTGTTTACAAATGATGAATATTTTGATTTAATAATAATAAAAAAACTAATTAAATTTTGAATCTAACATGAATCTCCTTCCATTGAAATTAAATTGTTTTATTTCAAACTTAAAAGAAAAATAATCAATATAAAATAGGAAGGAAATAATGAAACATAATGCCGATTTGACTTTTTCAAAACCAATATCCTATTTTTATTGAAACAAAATCCAAATTTGACTTTTTCAAAACTAATCTCCTAGTTTTATTAAAACAAAACGTGAAAGGCTAACAAAACAGAGACTATTATCTCTTTCATATATATCAACATATCTCAAAGCACATAAGAGGCATTTTTTCAAATTAACAATATCTCCAATCTAAAAGACACAATGTGGAAGGCATTTTAAATATAAAAAATGAATATAATTAACATACTACTATGCACTTACTTGACTGGAGAGAGAGTCTAGTTCTAAATCTACCTGCTTTTCACTGACACGCTCCACTTTCTTTCTAACACCTTCTTCTCAACTTCTCTCATTCTTCAATCAAATTGCTCCTTGTATCTTCTATATAAACTCAAACACACAAACAAAAATATGGACTTAGATTTGAATTAAAGAAAATATGGAAGGTATCTTACACACAAGAGATACGCGACGCGAGATTTGTAGTTGTTGCTTGGTGATTTTATTCGTCGGTGGAGCGGATACATGGTGGTACGTGGCTGGTCTAGTTGGAGTTGTGGAGGTTGTGTGTGATAGTATTAGAAAACTCACCCACAATTGTGAGAAAAATTTTAAGTGTTCTATTCAGAACCCTAAAATAATTTTTGATACGATTGTTGATCTCTAAATGATTATTGATGGAGACTACACGATTTCTTTGTTGTTGTTCTTCGATGTGAAGATCAACAACTTTTAGGAGAACTCTAGTGAGTTGTTGATGAAAAATAGTTTGAAAGAGTGACCTATTTATAGTGATAATTAGGGCAACAAATTAGGAAATAAAGTTAATTGACAAATCAAATTTTCCTTGGTCACGAAGCTAACCAATCGTAAGATGAGTATGACACAAATTGACACTGATTGACCCATAAAAAACAATTAAACATAAAAGGAAATATTTTTGGTATTTATTATAATTTTTGTACACAATTTTGGTAGAAAGTGCATAAAATCAAATCAATAAATTTTGTTTTTTTAAAATGCATTAATTAAAAGTACGAAAATAATATATAAATAATTAAAAAATGGCTTTTTCGTGTTTTTTTAAATATAAATGGAAATAAATTAGTAAGATATAGACAAAAAAATATTCAATATGCACTAAGTGAGATTCGACCCCATGATTTTATGTTTGTAAGCTTTATTCCTTACCAATTGTGCTACGTTGCTTATTTGAAATAAAAACTCAATTGAAAGTATATGAAGACGAGCAAGTATTTGTTATTTTAAAAATAAAAATAAATTATTATGTATATTTTTAAATAAGCAAAATAATTTAAAAATTAATATTTATAAAAACCATAGAATGTTAGTGTAAACAAACCAAAAGAATTTTAAAACCTAATTTTGAAAATAATTTTGACTGTAGCACCGAGGCGGACAAATTTGGAGTGTGACAACTGCCCCTATTTAATTACTCTGCGATTGAAGTGTGCGAGTATATGAAGTTTCTCACATTCGAATCGGAGGGTTATTAAATAATGGAAGAACCTAAAATTTGTACCAAAGATTATAATGATACACTGTACAGTGTTCCCAAGAGTACGGAAAAATAGGCAAAGATGATGATGCATTATCCTACCAGAGTTTGGAAAAAGAGTATGAATAAAGAGTAAGATTAACCTAGATTATGACGACGATGATAGCTCGCCAATACCTAGAAAAGAGATTGTAGACTTTGGATATTTACCGTAACCTAGGAGGTAAATAACACAAGTTTGAAAATTGACTTACTAATGCTTCGAGACTTACATAGTAAGTTTAACGCAGATTTTGTATATTCATCGCAACCTAGGGGATGAATAACATAAAGTTTGATAATCCATTATTGCAGAGAGACAGATAACCTATTACTGCTTCGAGACTAACGCAATGAGTTATATCAAAAATTTCGTATATTTACTACAACCTAGGGAGTAAATAATACAAATATAAGTTTGTGTATTTATCACGACCTAGAGGATAAATAACACAGACTTGATAATTCATCTCCGCTTAGAGACTGACACAATGACCTATATAGCCGATTTTTTCATACCTACCACAACCTAGAGGATAGATAATATGAGGATAAACTTGTGTATTTATCACGACCTAGAGGATAAATAACATAAACATGATATTTCACTATCGCTTAGAGACTCACACAATGAACTATAGATTTTCGCATACCTACCACAACCTAGGGGATAGATAATACTGAAGTGGTGAAAAACACAAGAAGGGGGGGTTGAATTGTAAAACTGAAATCTAATGCAATGAACACGATATTTTTATCCTGGTTCGTTTGATCTCAAACTACTCCAGTCCACCCGTCAAGGTGATTTCGCCTCTCTCCAACGAGGTCTTAATCCACTATATTCAACTGAATATTACAGACTGCTTTAACAACTGCTAAAGCCTTCTTGATTCAAACCACAACCCGGTTTGTCAAGGTGACACTTTCTTACAAAGAGATAAAACTATGTGTGTGGATGTTTTCTACAAAACTGTATCACAACTGTGATGTATACACAAATTGAAGCTTAGAAACTAGATTGCTAAACAGTAATGGAATATCAGAGTGTGTGGTTTAGCAAAACTGAGAGAACGAAGATTATGGTTTAGCTTTTGTGCGTGTAGAGATTTGGAGAGCATTAACCATTTCAATCTTCAAAGCCTTGTTTATATAGCACTGAGATGATGAACGTTGGATGCAATATTCTTGATTCAATGCTAATAACAAGCTTTCCTTATTGAGCAGATCTTGTCTGGAATGAGGCCGTTGGAATTAATTTGCTTTCAATGCACAGTACCGTTGCTTACTTAATGCAAGTTCTGGCTTGGCTCATTCTGACTCTGCTTCGCTGCTGATGAACTATTGTGTTTCTTTATCAGAGTGTTGAGCGCAGTCTTGTTCATCAGGCTTCAGCATGTACGTGAGTTGATCATCTGATTTTAACATTCTGATATAGCAACTTCTGATGCTGGTGTCTGAAATCAAGTTCTGATGCTGAATAGATGTGATCTTGCTTATTTCAATCAGAGTATCTGCAAGTCAGAACATAATAATTTTAGGCAGCAGATAGTTCATACATGAAACTTATAAATACTATTTCTTTTCACTTTGTTATCATCAAAACTTAAATATAGGGTAGTAGATTCAAACTTTGTTCTAACAATCTCCCCCTTTTTGATGATGACAAAAACTAGATATTTTAAATGAAAATAACGTGAAAAGGTATCTGGAATATGTATCAGAATAAGAAGCAAAAGAATAAGGAGTAAGGAGATACTCCCCCTGAGTTTATTACTTCCCTTTGATTATACGTGTTCTTCAGGATCAGATCTTTTTGCCTTTCTTTGAACATCAGAGTATCAGAGTCTTTGACTTATCAGAAGCGTTATGTCAGAGCAGAGCTTCAGAGCTTATCTTGTCAGAGCTTTGCTTTGGATCAGACTATTAGAGCGGATCAGAACTTCATAGTGATCAGAGCTTCTAGTCTTCAGAGTGTCCAGGAGCTTCCTTGTGCCTGTAGACTTTAAGCAAAACAGAAAAAAAACATTTCAAGTAATAGAGTTAGAATGTTTGAGAATTTCTGTCTGGTCAGCCGTTATTGATTAAAATATCATTCTTGTTCTCCCCCTTTTTGTCAGCAATCAAAAAGTGTTGGTGATGTGCTAAAACAATTAAGATCAGAAAAACTAATCATATTAAGATAGTTCAGAATCAAAACAAGAAAATATTACAAAACATATTCAATCAGTGCATCAGAAAATCAAGGAAAACATGAAAAAGGTCATGCATAAAAAAAATAAAAAAAAAAGAGACTAAGGTTGAGGAGGCAAGCGTGTGAACAGGTTCTCCAGCATGGCTTGGATCTTTTCAGCAGTCTCATTCTGCTTATGCACCATGCTGACAACAGTGTCAATCTTGCTGTCCTGCACGTCCATTCTCTCTTTCATCTTCTGATCGCTTTCATCCATCCGCTGCTGCAGACGCATGTCATGTTCACGCTAAAAGGTTTTTGAGAATAAACTGAGGAAAATAGGTTGCAAGAGATGAACACAGAAATATGCAGAAAATGCTTGAGTATTAGTGAGAAAGCGTAAAGAATAAGAATGAGAGATTAATGTGCTTAAATAGAGTTTTCAAAACTATTTTGAAAAGATAAACGTTTTTTAAGAGAGAGAAAAATCATGATTGCCATTTTAAAAGCATGATTACTTTTCATTAAATGCTTGCTGATTTTGGGGGATTTGAGAAAGATACTTAAAAACGGTTACCAGACATGTGTCTCAATGCACCCAATCAGCGCTTTGCCTTCTCAGAAGCGTGCACGCGTTCTGCTTCAGAGATATGCTGATGATTGGATGACACTTGTTTGATGTAGTGATCAGCACGTCTATCTTTGAGCTTTAGACTCTCAGATCTTTAGACTTGCATCTGATACAATCTGCATGTTCTATCTTTCTGAAAGGAGATTGATCAGAAGTTCACAGTAAAATAATTACATTCTGAAGGTAAATATATGGAATTAAAACATTTTCACTCTGGGCACACTTTCATGCTGAGATGTTTCAGAATGAAATTAAACCTATCTTCTGAAAGGGGTTTGGTAAAGATATCAGCCCATTGATGGTCTGTATCTATAAATTTTAAGTTCAAAATACCTTTCTGAATATAGTCCCTAATGAAATGATGTTTTATTTCTATATGTTTAGCTCTAGAATGTAAAATGGGATTCTTACTTAAGCAAATAGCAGAAGTATTATCACAAAGTATAGGAATGTTACTCTCAAAAATCTGGAAGTCTTCAAGCTGACTTTTCATCCAGAGCATTTGTGTGCTACATCCTGCTGCTGCTATGTACTCAGCTTCTGCTGTTGATAGAGCAATTGTTGATTGCCTTTTGCTGGACCAAGAAATCAGATTTTCTCCCAGAAACTGGCAACTTCCAGAAGTACTTTTACGTTCCACTCTGTCTCCAGCAAAATCAGCATCACAGTAGCCTACTAAGCTGTAATCACTAGATTTTCTATAAAACAAACCCAGATTAGTAGTACCTTTCAAATACTTGAAAATTCGCTTAACAGCTGTTAAGTGAGATTCTCTAGGATCTGATTGGAATCTAGCACAGATACAAACACTGAATAATATGTCAGGTCTTGAAGCCGTCAGATAGAGGAGAGAACCAATCATACCTCTGTAGACTTTCTGTTCTACATTTTTGCTTACCTCTTCTCTTTCCAGAATGCACGTGGGATGCATTGGAATCTTTGATGGCTTACATTCTGAGAGGTCAAATTTCTTCAGAAGATCTCTGATGTATTTGCTCTGATGAATGTAAGTTCCTTCTGGAGTTTGATTGATCTGAATTCCTAGAAAGAATTTCAGTTCCCCCATGAGGCTCATCTCAAATTCTGCCTGCATACACTTAGCAAATTTTCTTCCAAGAGAAGGATTAGTAGAACCAAAAATAATATCATCAACATAAATTTGACAGACTAAGATGTCACTATTAACTGATTTACAGAATAGAGTAGTGTCCACTTTCCCTCTGGTGAATTCATTTTCCAGCAGAAAGTTACTTAGCCTTTCATACCAAGCTCTGGGAGCTTGTTTCAGACCATACAGTGACTTCTTTAGTTTGAAAACATGTTCTGGATGTTTTGTATTTTCAAAACCTGGGGGTTGGTGCACATAAACTTCTTCTTCTATATAACCATTTAAGAATGCACTTTTGACATCCATCTGATACAGAGTGATGCCTCTATTAACAGCAAATGAAATTAAAAGTCTGATAGATTCTAACCTAGCGACTGGGGCAAAGGTTTCTGTATAGTCTATCCCCTCTTGCTGACTATAACCTTGTGCAACCAGTCGTGCCTTGTTTCTGATGACTTCACCTTGTTCATTTAGCTTGTTTCTGAACACCCATCTTGTTCCAATGACGTTGAATCCTTTTGGTCTGGGAACGAGATCCCATACGTCGTTTCTGGTGAATTGATTCAGCTCTTCTTGCATTGCCAGAATCCAGTCATTATCCAGAAGTGCTTCATCAATTGAAGAAGGTTCAATCAGAGACACCAGTCCCATAAGTGTTTCTTCAGAGTTTCTGAAGCTTGCTCTTGTTCTGATTGGATCTTCCTTTCTTCCTAGGATAGTCTCTTCTGGGTGATCCAAGCTGCTTCTGGGTAATCTCTTCTGAGGTTGATCAGTAGCTGTTGTAGGATTTCTAGCAGTGCTCCTTTCAGACGTTGAAGGAATGTCTGTGTTGAGAGCTTCTGATGACTTGTTTTCAGAACCTGCAAATTCAATTTCTATACCTGCAAAAACTTCATTCTGCTTTGACTTTTCAGAGTCAAGCTTGTCATCAAAACGAACACTGATTGATTCTTCCACAATCTGTGTTTCTGTATTGTATACTCTGTACCCTCTTGAGCGTTCAGAGTATCCTAACATAATACACTTCTGTGCTTTAGAGTCAAACTTTTTCAAATAATTCTTTGTATTTAATATAAAGCAAGTACATCCAAATGGATGAAAATATGAAATGTTAGGCTTTCTGTTCTTCCACAATTCATATGGAGCCTTTTCCAGAATAGGTCTTATTGAGATTCTATTCTGAATGTAGCACGCTGTGTTTATTGCCTCTGCCCAGAAGATCTTAGCAACGTTTGTCTCATTGATCATGGTTCTGGCCATTTCTTGCAATGTTCTGTTCTTTCGTTCTACAACTCCATTTTGTTGGGGAGTTCTAGGACAAGAGAAATCATGCAGAATGCCTCTGTCATTAAAGAATGACTCAAAATCTTTATTTTCAAATTCTCCACCATGATCACTTCTGACTTTAACGATTCTAAGATCCTTTTCATTTTGAACTTGGTTACAGAAGGTAACAAACACAGAGTGTGACTCGTCCTTGTGTCTTAAGAACTTCACCCATGTCCATCTGCTATAGTCATCTACGATTACTAACCCATACTTCTTACCACTGACTGAAGCAGTTTTAACTGGTCCAAATAAGTCAATGTGCAGAAGTTCTAATGGCTTAGAGGTAGAAACAACATTTTTGGATTTAAAAGAAGGTTTAGCAAATTTGCCTTTCTGACATGCTTCACACAGAGCATCTGAATTGAACTTCAAATTAGGAAGTCCTCTGACCAGATTGAGTTTGTTAATCTGAGATATTCTTCTCATACTAACATGCCCCAATCTTCTGTGCCAGATCCACTGCTCGTTGTTAACAGACAGAAGACATTTTACATTCTGACTCTTTAGTTCAGAAAGTTTGATTTTGTAAATGTTGTTTTTCCTCTTACCATTAAACAGGATAGTCCCATCTTTCTGACTAACAGCTTTACATGATTTTTGATTAAAGATTATATCATAACCGTTATCACTTAATTGACTTATGGATAACAGGTTATGCATCAATCCATCTACTAGCAGAACATTATTAATAGAGGGAAGATTTCCATTACCTACAGTTCCAGAGCCAATTATCTTTCCCCTCTGATTGCCTCCAAAGCCAACGTGGCCTCCAGGCTTAAGTTCCAGGATTTGGAACATATGCCTTCTTCCCGTCATGTGTCGTGAGCAGCCAGAGTCCAGGTACCATGACTGGTGTTTCTGACTTGCTGCTAAAGATATCTGCAACATGTATTATTTTATCTTTAGGTACCCAGATTTTCTTGGGTCCTGATTTGTTAGTTTTACCAAAACTCTGGTTGAATTTTGGTTTCACAGAGTGCTTACTGCTAGTATATTTGATATCATGTGTGTGACCATACACAAAATGTGAATTCAGAGGAGTGTGTTTAATGGTTAAGTCCATGACATTCTTTGGTGTATGAACCTTACCTTGGTATCCTATTCCTTTCCTGCCGTTTCTGCTAACTCCATAGATCATTGAAGCCATTCTGCTTCTATCTATGCTTTTAGCTAGGAACTTCTGGAAACTGTGATCATACTCCTTGATGATCTCATCAGCGTTGCTGGGAGTTTCAGAAATTGGTTCCTTCTGAGAGTTTTGTAAAGTGTTTTCTAATTTTGAAATCTTATTTCTCAGCTCAGAATTTTCCAATTTGAGACTCTCAGTCTTATTAGAGTCGGATTCAAGATTCCTTTTCAGGTCTCTGAATTTAGCTCTGATTTGCTGATAACGTTCCAGAATCTCATTAAGGCTTTCAGCAAGTTCAGCCTTTGTAAAGTTAACAGCAAAGTTAGGAAATACCTCTTCAGTGTCTGATTCTGAGTCTGATTCAGAAGCTTCACTATCTTCTGAAATGTTAGCCATGAGAGCTATGTTTGCCCTTTCATCATCTGATTCTGAGTCAGCTTCAGATGAGTCAGAGTCATCCCATGTAGCCATGAGACTTTTCTTCTTCTCTCTTCCAAACTTCTTTTTGGGCTTTTCCCTCTGAAGCTTTGGGCAGTCACTCTTGTAGTGTCCTTGCTCATTGCACTCATAGCAGATGATGTCTTTGGTGTTTGGCTTTTTGCTACTGGAGGAGCCTTCAGATCTTCTGTATCCAGAGGAAGAATCTGTCCTTCTGTATCTGGAAGAGGACTCGTTCTGATCAGATCTTCTGGGATTCCTGAACTTCCTTTGTCTTTGCTTCCACAGTTGATTTACTCTTCTGGAGAGAAGGGAAAGTTCGTCTTCTTCTGATGAGGATCCATCAGATGTTTCTTCAACTTCCTGCAAAACTTTAGACTCAAATTTTCTGTTAGATTTTAATGCTAAAGGCTTACCTTGCTTCTGAGGCTCATCAGCTTCTAGCTCTATCTCATGACTTCTGAGGGAGCTGATAAGTTCCTCCAGAGTGATTTTGTTGAGATCTTTAGCTAGCTTCAGAGCAGTAACCATAGGCCTCCACTGCTTGGGTAAACTTCTGACGATTTTCTTGACATGGTCAGCAGTAGAGTATCCTTTGTCCAGAACTTTGAGACCAGCTACCAGAATCTGGAATCTAGAGAACATAGTTTCAATGGATTCAGATTCTTCCATTTTGAACGCCTCATACTTCTGAATGAGCGCCAGAGCTTTTGTTTCTTTGACCTGAACGTTGCCCTCATGCGTCATTCTGAGAGAATCAAAAATATTCTTTGCTGTGTCTCTGTTGGAGATCTTTTCATACTCAGTATAGGAGATGGCACTGAGGAGGATGGTTCTGGCCTTGTGGTGATTCTTGAAGTCACGCTTTTGTTGATCAGACATTGTTTTTCTATCAATCTTCTGACCACTTGCATTCACAGGGTGCGTGTATCCATCTGTCACCATATCCCACAGATCAGCATCATGTGCCAGAAAGAAGCTTTCAATTCTGTCTTTCCAGTAATCAAAGTTTTCTCCATCAAAGACTGGAGGTTTGCCACTGAATCTGTCTCTGTCCTCATTGTTGTCATTGCTGATGTGAGAATTGTTTCCTGCCATTGTGTTTTTCTGACGCTGGATCTTGTACTGACACGGTTAAGTGTTTTAGCTCAGAACCAGGCGCTCTGATGCCAATTGAAGTGGTGAAAAACACAAGAAGGGGGGGTTGAATTGTAAAACTGAAATCTAATGCAATGAACACGATATTTTTATCCTGGTTCGTTTGATCTCAAACTACTCCAGTCCACCCGTCAAGGTGATTTCGCCTCTCTCCAATGAGGTATTAATCCACTATATTCAACTGAATATTACAGACTGCTTTAACAACTGCTAAAGCCTTCTTGATTCAAACCACAACCCGGTTTGTCAAGGTGACACTTTCTTACAAAGAGATAAAACTATGTGTGTGGATGTTTTCTACAAAACTGTATCACAACTGTGATGTATACACAAATTGAAGCTTAGAAACTAGATTGCTAAACATTAATGGAATATCAGAGTGTGTGGTTTAGCAAAACTGAGAGAACGAAGATTATGGTTTAGCTTTTGTGCGTGTAGAGATTTGGAGAGCATTAACCATTTCAATCTTCAAAGCCTTGTTTATATAGCACTGAGATGATGAACGTTGGATGCAATATTCTTGATTCAATGCTAATAACAAGCTTTCCTTATTGAGCAGATCTTGTCTGGAATGAGGCTGTTGGAATTAATTTGCTTTCAATGCACAGTACCGTTGCTTACTTAATGCAAGTTCTGGCTTGGCTCATTCTGACTCTGCTTCGCTGCTGATGAACTATTGTGTTTCTTTATCAGAGTGTTGAGCGCAGTCTTGTTCATCAGGCTTCAGCATGTACGTGAGTTGATCATCTGATTTTAATATTCTGATATAGCAACTTCTGATGCTGGTGTCTGAAATCAAGTTCTGATGCTGAATAGATGTGATCTTGCTTATTTCAATCAGAGTATCTGCAAGTCAGAACATAATAATTTTAGGCAGCAGATAGTTCATACATGAAACTTATAAATACTATTTCTTTTCACTTTGTTATCATCAAAACTTAAATATAGGGTAGTAGATTCAAACTTTGTTCTAACAAATACGAGGATAGGCTTGTGTATTTATCACGACCAAGAGGATAAATAACACAAACCTGATAATTCATTATCGCTTAGAGACTAACACAATGAACTATAAATTTTGCATACCTACTACAACCTAGGGGATAGATAATAAGAGGATAGGATTGTGTATTTATCATGACCCAGAGGATAAAAAACACAAACCTGATAATTCATTATCGCTGTTTCAAGACTAACGCAATAAGTTATATCATAGATTTTGCATATTTATCACAACCTAGGGGATAAATGATGCGAGTTTGAAATTTTTACTTGGAACTCGAAATGACGATTTTGGTTGTGTCTGTTCTCAACCAAGACTCGATTAGCATGAAGAATGCTAGGTTTAAAGATTGAAACTGAAGTTTTGATGATGACGTCGGTTGTGTCTGTTCTCAACCAACGCTTGATAACTAAATGAAGTTGAATTTTTGAAAGGTTTGAATTTGAAAAGTTTAAATTTTATAATTGGAATTATAAAGCATGGAGGATGGTGATGACCAGGCCTTGGATATGCATCGTATGTAAGCTTCCTAGTGAAATTTTGATAGAGGTACCTTTGATGGTTGTGTTTGTCCTCAACTGAGGTGGCTATAGTGATAGTATAAAGCATGGATAGTGTTGAGCTTGGATTTGAAATTTGAGTAGTCTTAGCTAGTAAGCATGCCTTGAGATTTTCCACAGTTTTCATGGTCATATATGATTGAATGTAATCCATGTATGTTTGATATGATTATGCTTGATGTATGCATGATGCATGGTATGTATGCTTGATATGATAATGTTATGAATTAAAATGGTGCTATGATTGATAAATGAAATGGCCATATTATTTGAAATGTGGATGTTAAGATAGGCTATCATATGAGAACTGGGGATACAAATTAGCTTCCCAATGGGAATTGGAAGACCACGAGAGGAGAACTGGGGTTAAAGATAAGGTTTCAGACGAGAACTGACTAACAGACGAGAATTGGATTTTTGAAATGATGTGCCAGATAAGAACTAGGCTTTTAAAATGTTGTGCTAGATAGAAATTGGGCTTTACACCAACGTCAGTAGGGCTACTGGAATAATATATACTTGGAAAGATGAAAGGAATAACAAGATCGCTAATATTGGTAAGGTCACCGGAAGACGTCGATCATGTGATTAGAAAGTGTGAGGCTGCTCATGACTTTTACATAAGGTTGCTTACGTATGGACGACTGATGAACACATGAGGTTGCTCATGCTTTGTTGGGCTACCTATGAATGAACAATGAATGAGGTTGAGTGAGGTTGCTCATGTCTTTTATGAAACACGAATACAGAAATGTGTGAGGCTGCTCATATCTTTATGCTAATGGAAAATGTGTGAGGCTGCTCACGTCCTAAATGGATGAAAAAGTGTGTGAGGTCACTCACATTTTATTTTGATTGAAGTGCATGAGGTTGCTCATGTCTCAGGATGATAAAGATGCGTGAGGTTGCTCACGTCTTAGATGGTTGTATGTAGGGCTTCTTAGATTCAGTTTGACGAAGAATGCTTGTACGAAAGACTCACTGGGAGGGATATTCACAGAGACGTTACTGGCTTAGCTGGAGATTGTACTCGAATGGAGAATAGTGACTCCTCTGTAAATTGACTATGGAATTTTACGGGGGTCCAAATTCTTGGTCTATGATATGTTATGCATGCATGCAGATGCAGGCGTTAATGTGTTGAATGACTAACCAATGCATGTAATTAGCGACTTAGATACGCGTCAATGGATGTTGGAATTTTTATGCACCAATGAGAATTGGGCTTAAGTGTAGACGCCAAGTGATATTGGGCCCTTTATTAGATCCATGCTGTCGGAATTTGTAAGATGAATGAGATGATAGGTATAGCTTGATTCTGGATCGAAGTAACCTAATGAATGCATGATAATGACTTATGCAGACTCTTATGATTTTGACTGATGCCTTTGTGGTAGGCCATTGATGGTTAAATCTTAGATGTTTCTCATGTAACAAGGTTGATTGTCGCATGATTGTAGGGCGTGACACTTACGTGATTTCCCAATACTTTTTTTGAACTCGAAGATTGTTGGTGTAGAAGAAGGATCCACTGGGGGGTCGTGAAAGTACGCAGAGAGCTTGCCCCTTTGGGGAATGTCTTTCCCCAATATGTCAGGTATTCACAGAGATTCTTCTTGATATGATCTTGGAAATAGTTTGATCATAGTATGAATGACCCAACTGATTTTCACTTTGAAACATTATGCCCTCAATCTCCATAATTTGGAGGAGGTATTCTTAGATGATTTTCCCTTGATGAATTATTTTGAACTAATTCCTTTTGATTGAGTCTCGTAGTGGTTTTCCCTAACATTTGAATTTTGAAATATATGCCCCCAATCTCTAGGATCTGGAGGAAGTACCCCCATAAAGAACTTGGACCTAACCATGATATGATGTGAACCTGATATGGACTGCCCCAAGATTTGAATCTTTGAAAAGATTATACTTGAAATTGATTGAAAAATACCTTAGATCTTTACATGCTGTAAGATGAACTTGATGTGGACTGCCCCAATGTTTGAGTATTGAAGGTTTCCCCCGTATTATTAGGGACTTAAGAAGTTGTTGAAAGAGGAAACTGAGTCCTACCATGTTGTGATATGAACTTGCTTAAGGAATCCCCCTTCGAAAGGTATGCCCCTGATTGAACGATTCTTTGAAACATGATCTGAGTTGATTGAATCTCTAAATGATCACCCATTTTCAATAGGATCTTCATGTGATATACCCATACGATCATTAGTATGGCTTATGGTTAAAGAGTTTTTCTTTAGATTTTTTCCCCTAGCTAGGAGTTGAAACAATTGGTTGAACCGTCATGAGATATAAAATCAATGAAGTCGCCACCGAACTTCTTTTATCCCTCCGAAGGGGAAAGGTAAACATCGAGAAAACCTAAAGATGGTGAAATCACATTCTTTCAACCATAGAGATTGGGTAAGGGAGTCTGTTACGTGAGGGGAAGGTATTAGAACCCCACACACCCATAATACTCTATGGTATCCACTCTTGTTGTCTAATCTAAGGGTGTATAAAATATATGTATAAGGCTTAAAGTTGAAAAAGGAATGCATGCAAAGAAAAAAAAGGAAAATAAAGTGTGGGGAAAAGAAAGGAATATTTATAAATATATGCTCGATTAGGCCCCACAAAAGCCTCAACTTACGTATCCCTTTTAAGGAATTAGAGCAGCCGTAGTTCGGCTCATATATTTTGGTTGGTTTGTGTTTTTTAGTTAAGAAGACAAAAGCGATAAATAAGATGGCAAAACATCAGATGAAATGTCAAAACATCAAAACAAGGATGACAAGACATCACACGGCAACATAAACTCAGATAAGGTGATAACACATCAGCATGATAAAAAAATATTAGATAAGATGATAAAATATCACACCTAACAAAGATATCGAAAATCAAAGTAGGATAACAAATATATGCGATGACGAAGTAACGACAAAAAGATAAAAAAATATCCTGGAAAAGATGACAATACATCAAAACTTAGATGACAAAACATCACACCTAACAATGATATTGAAGATCAAAGTAGGATAATTAACATATGCGATGGCGAAGCATCGATATAAAAATATAGTAAAATGTCATGGTAAGGTGACAAAACATTACAATTAAGATGGTAAAACATCACACCTAACAATGATATTGAAAATCAAAGAAGGATAATAAACATAAACGATGGCAAAACATCGACACAAAGATAGTAAAATATCATGGTAAGGGTGGTAAGATGTCAGCTTATCAATGATTTAAAACAGAGCCGAAAGACGCACAAACAATTAAGATTGGTTTATATTTTTCACCTTGAAGAAGGATTTAAGTTCATTGGAGAGGTTTTATGATTTTCCAAGAAGAAATTTTAGTCTTAAAATGAAATATGAAAATAAAAGAAAACAACTAAGGGAGGCTATCCTAATCTATATCCCTAGTGTTATCATAAAAAGGTATCCCTATGGTTGAGTTTTGAAAGGTAAAATATCTACCTAAGTGAACATGCATGGATAGATATCCTAATCTCTAATTCGAGGACTAACCCTAATCGAGCGATCCTAAGAGAAGTGTGGCATATTTAACAAGTAATCAAACAAGTGTGTTTTACCCCAAAATGTCCCCTCTCATTTAACAAGATTATCCTCACAAGACTCTTGGACTCAAGACAAATCTAGGGTTTGGTCAGCTCAAGACATCACCTTGCACTGATAACTTGAAATTAGGGTTTGAGTTTGCACAAGGATTTTTGGACCATCAATGATTAATATGACTTTCATACACCATCTTGGACCCCTAAGATTGCTCATACCAAGTTTCAAGCCTTGAATCATATTTTTAACCAGTCAATTGGATAGTTGACCTAAAAATCAGCTATATTGGGGAAAAAGTCAACTATGGCCAATTTACAGTCAAAATTCATAATTTTTGATCCACAAAAACATTTTAGACTCATATGTACCATTTAATCAAGTTTGGATCACAACTCCTCAAGAAATTTGATCAAATCATCAAAAGGGCAAAATGGTCAAAATTAGGGTTTTGACTGAGAAAGGGAAATTTCTGATTTTTAAACCAGCCAATGACCAATTGGATTCAAACATGATTTCAAGGACTCAATTGCATCATATTGACCTAATCACATGGTTCAAAAGATCTCAAGTTCATTGGATTGACAGATGAATTTTCTAGTCAACTGTACACTGAAAAGTCAAACTTTGACTTTTTGGTCAAAATCAAGTGCCAAGGGTCATAATTCATCAAGATATGTCAAAATGTGAAACTTTTTGACCAAGAAAACCATTTTTGAAAATTATGGTTTTGAATTTGAAAATTTTCATAACTTAGAATTTTTCTAAGTATGGAAATTTTCTTATTTTTTCCCAAATTTTCACAACTTTTTCACCATGATGCAATTTAATTCAAAGAAAACTTCCAACATGAAAGTTGTAGTCCTCCATGAAATCTATAACTTTTCTTCACAAAGTTTTCCCAAAAGATTCTTGGATCTGAATATATAAATTTGTGAATAAGGGTCCATGAACTAAAAGACTTAGTGAAAATTTGCCCTAATTTAGGCAGGTTTTTGACCCAATTTCATGGACATTTTTCACCTAGTTCCAAGAGGTATATCACAATGAATTTAAAAGATGGATTGTAGAGCATGTTGCAAGCTTTCCAAAATGTCAAGGAAATATCCAAGATCATTTGTGGTTAGGGAGAATCTAAGAAGAGAAATTGGCATTTTGTCACTTTTATTCAAGCCATTTTCACAATGCATCAAGTTGCAAATCGAATCAAGCATGCTTTTACCTTGCATTACAGGTCATAAACTCCTCCTACACTCCATAATTAAATTCTAACTCAGTGGATAAAGGCTTTGTTTTCACTTTTGGAGCATTGTACAAGAAATAAATCCATTAATGGCATAAAGGGCACATTGCCATTTTCATAAAAGCAAGCTTTTGCAAACTTTATCAGCCTTGAGCCTTGGACTTGTTCCTTTGGTACAGGCAATTTCCACAGGAATTAAGCAAAGCATACCAACCCTCTGCAGCTAGCAAGCAAGCAAGTACAGGCCTTTTGCATAAGTCTTGTCACTTTTCTTAAAATGCAAGAAAGTTGGCCAAAAGTTCAAAAAACTTGTGCATCTGATAAAGGGTGGACTTGGCATCATTTTAGACATCTTCACAAACTTATCACAAGGCTAGACACGAATGCTTGACCTATGAAACATTCCAAAACTCCAAAACTCCAAATTTCTGCCCAACATTGCAGTTTCTTCAAAATCATAGCAAGCTCAACATTTGCTCGTGCGTTTTGCCTTGTAACACTTCAAACACTTTCCATACATCCTACCAAAGCTATCCAAGCAATCATCTTGCAACTGTGTGCTTTGTTTCAGCCATTGCCATTTTCACTTTGGAAGGTTGCAGCTTAATTTCTACAGAGAGTTTCAGCCATACACAAATCCCCATAAGCATTGGAATAACTTGAGGGAACTTCAAAGAAGCTCACACGATCCTCAGGCCTCACTCAAAGTCCCCACATTGCCATATCCAAATCCAGCTGAAGGGGTTATTTTTCAAAACTTTATCTCTCTATTTAGGCATCCTCAAGCCATGATTTGTGAAGCAAGAATGTAGTCACTAGCATGGTGAAGCTGTACATATGCATATTTGTCATTTATATTAACTGAGCTAAGAGAATTTGAATGTTGAACATGCTGAAAAAATTAGGTCAGAAATTAGGGGTTATAAAATTCTCTTTGACCTTTGAGAGTTAGGTCACAAAATGGATATGGTTGGAATCGTGATAAAAAATTCTACTTGTTTCATGTTGTAAGTTTTTGCTTTTGTGCAAGTATGTGAGAATTACAGGTTTGAAAAAAACGGGCGCAGAAGGATGAAGCTGGAGGATGGGGATGACTGTCCTGGGCCTGGCGCGCATTGGGCTTGTTGTTTTTGATTTCCACACCCCATGACTTGATATCCACACCCCTGGCTTTATTTGGTTTATTTTTCATATTTTCTTTTCATTTTTATATTTATTGTTTTTATTTATTTTTCTGAACCATAAAAAATCATGAAAAATATTTTCTTTATTTTTTGCATTTTATTTTATTTTTTATTATTTTTTTGGCATAAAAAATAGTCTTATTAGACAATAGACTTTATTTTTCTTGAATAAATTATAAATACATTTAATAAAAATACTATAAATTTTTATTTTATTATTTTACACACAATATTTATTTTCATACATATTTTAATTTTTAATATTTATACATAATATTATTTATTATTTTCTTGCATAAAAATGGACAAAATAATATTAGAAAGCATTATTTTCTTTTAAATAAAAAATTAGGGTTTCCCCCTTTTAAAATAATACTATTATTTTTTGCCTCTTTTTTAGGGTTTACATAAATTATTTTCTCATACATAAATCAAATACAAAACATTTTGCATAAATACATTGCATTGCATATTTAAATATTTGTCTATTTATTTATTTCACACAATAATTCAATTGGGTTGTAATAGTATTTTAGGGTTTTATTTTGTGCAAATATCCCCATTCCAAAACTTGTATCCCCCATCCCATAATAATTGTTGTAATAGTTTAGTTTACTTTACACAATTTATCGCATTTATACCATGTGTAGTAAATTAGGGTTTTGCATGATAAGACAAAAATCAAAAAAATAGACATGACCTAATCCAAGACAATCAAAATGAATGTAAAATGACACACATTGCACACAAGCACCCTTAGGGTTTCACCCACTTGGTTGCCTAAAAGAAAATAGCCATGGTATGCATGCAAAGTATCTTGGCAAAACAAAACAAAACAAAAGATCATAGTCCCTCGATGACGCTATCAAAATGTTGCCTAAAACAAAATGATCTTGGTCCCTCAAAATGATAAAGATACTTGGCAACATTGCTATCATGGTCATACGATGACCCTCGACCATCCCGTTTAACATCCAAAGATAGGGTTGTTTACCAAATTAATGGTAAATCAACAATGTCAAAGGAATAAAAATGCATAGGAAAGACATTTGAGTAGGGTAGATAGTTCCTAGTTACTTGCTCCATTTCAAACAATCCTTGCTATTTTCAAAAACACACACACTTTTCAAAATATTTCCAAACAACTTTCAAAACATTGAAACATTTATCAAAAGACAAACATCTTTGTATACATTCTTACGAACGAGAATCATTACAAAGATTGCCTAAACGAATGGCCTCTTTTCAAAATACTTTCAAAACCACACCAAACACAAAACACCATTTCAAACAATTGTAAAAGAAAAGCAAGTGATCTAAGAAAGTAACCAAGAGCCCATGGAAAACCATGGATGAAAAGGGTGCTAGCACCTTCCCTTTTCATAATCTACCCCCCAAACTCAAGAAAACATCGCAAAGGTCTTTCCTGTGCTTTTTTACCTTTCCTTTTGGATAAAATAAAATTCGGTGGCGACTCTTGATAAACCACGACATTTGCAACGAAACGCAAAACCTCAAGTCAGTTCTCCCACCGTATCACAAAACTGGCGACTCTGCTGGGGAAAATTATAAAAGTGGGGTTACCTTAGGGTTTAGATCACCTTTATTTGCTTACAATTGTTTGACTTGTTTTCTTTACATCTTGGTTCTATTGTTTGGGTTTGAATCCTCCACCCGGATTTGGGAAACATTATAGGTAAATAGCAATACGTTGTGGAAACTATGCGGGGTATACCGACACGGTCTAAGCAATAACTATGTTAGTGTGACATATTTGTGGGTACCGGTAGCCTTTTAGTCAATCAAAGAGAATACGGGGCCGCTGAGTGATGTCATGAAGCACTAACGAACTTCTAGAACCTTTACTTGACCAACTTGGCCTTTTAGGATGTAGTGAGATGACCGACTTTGGTGCAGTCCGAAGTTGGTAGATACTCGATACTACCCACATTGAGGGTTGGTTTCTTGGAATATTTCGGTCGCTGATAAGAGGCTTGAATTGAATCAATGAACAAGTAAACAATCCAGTGATATTGATCTCCTTAGAACTCAGTTACTATTTACTAGGACAGGTTGAGCCAACTAAACTTCAAGAGGATACTTACCTATGAAACCCCATGCAAGCCTAAACTAGGAGCATGTGTGATTTTCTTGTACATATATACTTGTGTATAACATCATGGACATCATGAAGCATCATATGCATCCACTAACCATTTCAAGGATTTTGGAAATTCATCTTTGTTTCTGTTTTGTAGGTTATGGATTCACTTCGCAGGAAAACTATCCAAGTCAACCTTGTAAGAATTCCTCCACAACTCAAGGAGTTAGCTTCAAGGATTCCTGAGAATTCTCCATTCACCGAGAGGCATGTTCGTCTTCTCAACTTAGTCACTTCCAACACAGAGGAAGACATGATGAAGGTTCTCTTCCAATTCTTTGACCCTTTGCATCACTGCTTCACATTTCCTGACTACCAGCTTGTGCCTACTTTGGAGGAATTTTCTCAACTCTTGAGGATTCCTATTCTCAATCAACTACCTTTCAACGGTACGGAAAGAGATCCAAATCCAGAAGAGAATGCTCAAGCCCTACACTTGCACTCATCTGATGTCACAGCCCATTGGGAAACTAGAAGTGGTGTCAAAGGCTTCTTGGAAAAGTTTTTGTTTGAGAAGGACCAAAGCTGATGGAATTACTTGGACTTACAAGCTTTTGAGGAGATTGTAGCTCTTCTCATCTATGGGATGGTCTTGTACCCTAACCCTGACCAACTCATAGACGTGAGTGCTGTCAAAATCTTCATGTCTCGCAATCTGGTGCCTACATTGCTTGGAGATATCTTGCACTCTTTTCACACTCGTACAATGAGGAAAAAAGGTGTTCTCATGTGTTGCACTCCTCTCCTGGAAAGATGGTTTATTTCTCATCTTCCCCAATCAGTCTTGAAGAATGGGCAAGGTTTGAGGTGGTCACAAAGGTTTATGACACTTACACATTCAGATATTCATTGGTGTTCTCGATCCAAAGAGAATGTTATCATTATCGACCGTTGTGGGGAATTTCCTAATGTCCCTCTACTTGGCATTAGGGGAGGTATCACTTACAACCCCTGCTGGGCTCTAAGATAGTTTGGTTATGCCCGAAGGGATGGCCCACATGACATGCTGATTCAAGACTTGGTTTTTGACTTCGACAATGACAGTCAAGGACTTCGTCAAAGGTTCATCCGAGCTTGGAGGATGCCAAACAGAGTAGACAGTAAGACCTTAGGACACAAGAATTCCATCCCCCTTGAGCCTTACTTCAAGTGGGTACGAACCCGCGCCCAAAGTTATATGTTGCCTTACCCCTCCATTCTCCCAGTGATTATAGATCCTGTTAAGGAAGGAGACGTTCCATACACCCTCCTACATCCTGACATGCCAACATCACTCGAAGATCTACAAAGGAGTTGGATACAGCTCAAGGGAGAACTCGATACTTTTGAAGCCCAATTCTACGCAAGCGAGAAGAAGGTTTTAGAACTCACTCGGTTACTTCACGAAGAGCAGACTCTCAACACCTACATTGCACCAAAGAGGATGCACAACGTTTTTTATTTTAGAATTTTGTACTATTTTGCCCTAGGGGCATTGATGTAAACAAATTCTATTTTATTAATATAACGTTTGTTCCTTTTTGTTTAACACAAATTTGAATTTTCAAATCCTTGAAAGCATTACATGAATACATATCATTCATCATATGCATAAACAGGTCTTTGCAAGAAGTTTCCTCATCCCTCTGCTGTTTATTTCAGCAAAATGGATCTTGAACAAACAGTTAAAGACTTGCAAGCTCAAAATTCACAATTTCAACAGCTACTCTTGACCTTGGCCAAGGCGCAGGAAGAGCTCAAGACTCTACTAGAAAAATAAAAAGAGAAGAAGAAGAAGAAGCCAGCTGGGGTGGTTCTTATGGGCAGAAGGTTCCAAGGACAAGCCAGAAGGACCTTGGAATTTCCATCAACCTCTGAGGAAGGGGAGAGAATGGGTAAAGAGATGGCGGTACCATCTGATTTTGAAGTTGAGGAAGAGGAAGAAGAGGATTACTCCGAACAACAATATCCTCCGGCGGATGAGAAATACAAAAACCTGGAAGAGCGTCTAACTGCTATGGAGATACATAGAGTACCCGGGCTGGACTTTGAGGAATTAGGGTTGGTGTATGGAATAGTAATCCCTCCTAAGTTTAAGGTTCCTTTATTTTCTAAGTATGACGGGGTGTCTTGTCCCAAGATGCACCTCCGCTCATATGTCAGAAAGATGCAGCCACATTCTGCGGACAAAGACTTGTGGGTTCACTTTTTCCAGGACAGTTTATCAGGAACACATCTTGATTGGTTCTACCAGTTGGAGAGGTCTAATGTTCATAATTGGGAAGACTTGGCAGCCTCCTTCTATAAACAATATCAATACAACACCGACTTGGCACCAACCCGTACTCAGCTCCAGAGTATGGCTATGGTGTCCAATGAGGGCTTGAAAGACTACGCCCAAAAAGGAGGGATTTAGCCGGAAGGGTGCAACCACCTTTATCTGAAAGGGAGCTAGTGGACATGTTCCTGGGAACTCTGTCAGGTCCTTTCTTTAATCAACTGATTGGAAGCTCCTCTGCAGGTTTCATTGAGTTGATTCTAACTGGCGAGAGGGTTGAAGCCGGTATTAGAAGCGGGAAAATTCAGAAAGACGCGTCTACCTCTGCTGCTATAAAAAAGCCCTTCACTGGAAATAAGGAAGTGTCTGCTGTCTATGCACAGAGAAATCAGGGAAGAACCGAACGACGACCAATAGTGGGGGCCGTTATGATTCAAAAGTCTGCATCAGACCAGCCAAGAAACAACCAGCCGAGAAATGATCAGCCGAGAAATAACCAGCAAAGGGTGGAAAGGCCTGTAAGGCAATTCACCAAGATAAACATGACTCCGACTCAAGTCCTACCACATCTTCTGAAGTTGAATTTGGCCATGCTAAAAGAGGCCCCTAAAAATCCCAATACTGCATCTCCCCACTACCATCCGAATGCCAGGTGCGCTTACCATTCATAAAGTCTAGGGCACGACACCAACAACTATTGGGCTCTGAAGAATAAGATTCATGGTCTGATTGACGCAAAGGAAGTTGAATTTGAAGCTCCCGAGAAACTGAATGTTATCTCCGCTTCGATGCCTAGGCATGGACACAATGCCAATGATGTGGAAGATGATCTGTTTGTTTCTACTGTGGATGAACTGTTAACTCCTCTCATAACCATCAAGTTGAATTTGTTGAAAGCTGGGGTGTTCCCAGGTTGTGACCAAGATTACCATACTTTCCTTTCCTCATCATTTGACTACCCTCTGTTGAAGAAAGGTATCCAACAACTGATTGATAATCAAGAAATTTTGTTTGAGAAAGCTCCTGTTTCACCGATTCCAGTTCCAGAAGTTTCAATAATAACCATATACGCCAATCCTTCCAGGGTTCCTAAAAAACCCGTTAGGATTACATCTTCTCCAATGACTACTCCGTTGAAGATAACAATGCCCGGGCCAGCCCCATACAAATCAGATAAAATGGTACCATGGAACTATGGTGGAGAAATCTATTACCATGGTGTCAAACAGATTAAGCAGACTGCCGAAGACGAGATCTCCGAAGAGGACAATTCCGACCTCAATAACATTTCCGGAACAAGCAAAATTACTCGTAGTGGAAGAATTTTCTTTCCAGAGATTGCGCCTCCAAAGGCAGTGTCTGGACCCGTTGCCGTTCCGAAGATTACAGTTATACCAGTGATTACACCTGCAAGTGTACCCGCCAACAATGACAATGCAATTCCTATCCCTACTTCCGCTACTGAGAATAAAGGAAAGAATGTTCAAGAGGAGCCTGTCCTGACGAAGGCTCAATCACTAGCTATTCCTGAGACATCCAAGAAGGAGATGGATGAAATCCTGAGGATAATTAAGAAAAGTGATTATGATGTGGTAGAACAACTGGGGCAGACCCCCTCCAAAATCTCTATGTTAGCATTGCTGCTGTGCTCTGAGGCACATGCTAAAGCTTTGGTCAAGTTTCTGAAGACAGCGCACGTGCCGCAAGAGATGTCCGCTGATCAATTCCAAGAGTGTGTGGCCAGTTTAACGACTGACAATGGCCTGGGTTTCTCCGATGCTGACTTGACCCCCAAGGGGAGAAAACACAATGACGCACTACATGTCTCAGTGGAGTGTAGGGGAACCACCTTAGCCCATGTCTTAGTTGATACGGGATCATTTCTGACCGTTTTGCCAAAGAAAGCCTTGGATAGATTGGATTGTGAGGGGCTGACCCTAAAACCCAGTAACATCATTGTGAGAGCATTTGAAGGCTCTAAAAGGATGGTCCACGGGGAGGTGGACATCCCGATCAAGGTGGGAACCCAGACGTTCAATTCAACATTCTACGTGATGGACATCCGTCCTTCTTATTCTTTCCAGTTGGGACGCCCCTGGATTCACAATGTCGGTGCGGTCACCTCCACTTTGCCTCAGATGTTGAAGTACCCCGTTTAAGGGAAGATCATAATTGTTCATGGTGAAAAGGAATACATGATTAGTCATCTGAATTCTTTCCGATACGTGGAATTGGATGGCGAATTCATTGATACCCCTTTCCAACATTTTGAAGAAGTTTCCCAGGAAATAGCAGCGACCAAAGCGGTATCCTCAGCTCCTGTGATCACAAGACCTGTACCTCAGATGTCTTCTCTAAAATATGCAAAGGCAGTAGTGGAAGAAGGCGGATCCACCATCTGGGGGTAGCTTCCAGAATTTCCCTACAAATCAAACAAATTCGGCTTAGGATTTACCTCAACTGCTCAGAAGGCCGTGCGCTGCACCCGTGCCGGAGGGCCACCTGTGAAGATCAGCCACCAAGGGGTTAATGCACTAGAGGACAGTGAAGAAGAGGGCAGCTTGGAAGACTGGATTTTTCCTACTGTCGGAGGAGGACTGTGCAACTGGGAAGCAAAAGAAGTTGTTCCGATTACTTTCATACCGCAGTAATTTATCTTTTCCATTTCTGTTGGATTTGTAATAATTCATAAACAATTCATACTTTTTCAACCTTGTGTCTTATCGGAGGCACAACGGTCCATTTGTAAGGGTCTTTATTTCATTTTCATATGTCATTTAATGAATCATGGACGCTTTTCATATTTAAACCTTTTGTGCTCATTGTCTTTCTTTTACATTTTGTTGTTTTAAGATGGCTATACCTTTACACACACCCACACTCACAAATGCAGGTACCCTTCCATTCTGGAACCCATGGGTAACGATACTACTATAGCCTTCAGTGACTCTGAAGATCTGATCTACCAAGCTGAATACGAAGGTGAGGAAGATTGTGAGGTGCCAAGGGAATTGGCCAGACTTCTACAACAAGAGGAAAGAGCAATTCTGCCTCATGAGGAGGTGTTGGATACAATCAACTTGGATACTAAGGAAGACAAAAAGGAAATCAGAGTGGGTGACAATCTAGAGCCGAGTGTCAAGGAGCGCTTAATTCAACTATTGCATGATTATGTTGAGATTTTTTCCTGGTCATACGAAGACATGCTAGGACTCGATACAGACATTGTGGTACACCGTCTACCCACAAGAGAAGACTGTCCACCAGTGAAACACAAAGTCCGCCACATGAGGCCTTACATGTTAGAGAAGATCAAAGCAGAAGTTATGAGGAAGTTCAATGCTGGATTTCTAGCTGTTACTTCCTATCCACAATGGGTTGCTAACATTGTGACCGTGCCTAAAAAGGACGGCAAAGTGAGAATGTGCATGGGTTATAGAGACTTAAACAGGGCCAGCCCTAAAGATGACTTTCCACTTCCGCACATTGACATCCTGGTAGACAATACAGCTCAACACAAAGTTTTTTCTTTCATGGACGAATTCTCAGGCTATAACCAGATCAAAATGGCACCTGAGGACATGGAGAAAACTACTTTTGTCACACAGTGGGGGACGTTTTGCTACAAAGTGATGCCATTCGGACTGAAGAATGTCGGGGCAACCCATCAACGCGCCATGGTAGCTTTGTTTCATGATATAATACATCACGAGATAGAGGTCTACGTAGATGACATGATATCCCGATCACAAACTGAAGAAGAACACCTTGATTACTTGCAAAAGCTGTTTGTCAGGTTGAAGGAGTACAAGCTAAGGCTAAACTCGAACAAGTGCACATTCGGAGTCCGGTCCGGTAAACTCTTGGGTTTCATTGTCAGCAACAAAGATATTGAGGTTGATCCTACCAAAGTCAAATCTATACAAGAAATGCCTTCTCCTCGCACTGAGAAGGAGGTCAGATGTTTCCTGGGACGCCTAAATTACATTGCTAGGTTCATTTCTCACCTAACATCTACTTGTGAACCAATCTTCAAGCTGTTGAAGAAAGATCAGGTAGTTAAATGGAATGATGACTGTCAAATCGCTTTCGATAAAATCAAGGAGTATTTTCAAGAGCCTCTTGTCTTGATGCCGCCCGTCGAATGAAGACCGCTAATCATGTATCTGACCGTCCTAGAGAATTCAATGGGGTGTGTATTGGGGCAGCATGACGAGTCTGGCCGAAAAGAGCATGCCATTTATTACCTTAGCAAAAAGTTTACCGATTGTGAAACCAGATATTCACTGCTCGAGAAAACTTGCTGCCCTTTGGTATGGGCTGCTCGCCGGCTAAGGCAGTATATGTTGACTCATACCACTTTGCTGATATCTAAGATGGATCCGATAAAATACATCTTCGAAAATCCTGCTTTGTCAGGAAGGATAGCTAGATGGCAGATGATCCTAACAGAGTATGACATACAGTACACGACCCAAAAAGCTATAAAGGGCAGTGTGCTAGCTGATCATCTGTCTCATCAAGCTGTAGAAGATTATCAATCCATGAAGTTTGACTTCCCTGACGAAGACATCATGACATTGGATAACATTGAAAACTTAAGACCATATGATGGACCTGAACAAGGATCCCGATGGACCCTGTACTTTGATGGGGAATCCAATGCACTTGGCAATGGTATCAGCGTTGTGCTTATATCTCCAGAAGGTTGCCATACTCCTTTCACCGTCAGACTTTGCTTCAACTGTACGAACAACATGGCAGAGTACGAAGCTTGCATCTTTGGTCTCAAGGCTGCCATAGACTTGGGAATCAAATCTTTAGTTGTGTTTGGGGATTCAGCTTTGGTCATCAGTCAGATCAAAGGAGAATGGGATACTAAGCATCCTAACGTCATCCCTTACAAAGAACATGTCTTGACATTGTTACCACGTTTCGAGCAGATTACCTTCGATCACTTCCCGCGAGAGGAAAATCAGCTAGCAGATGTTCTAGCTACAATGTCATCCATGTTTAAACTTCATTGGGATAATGAGGCTCCCCAGATAACCATTGAACGGATGGACGAACCTGCACACTGTCATGAGATTAACAACAAAGAAGTAGTGGACCATCCTTGGTTTCATGAAGTCAAAAGGTATCTCGAGGCTCAAGAATATCCTGAAGGAGCTTCAGTCAATGATAAAAAGTTCTTAAGGAGATTCTCGGCTAAGTTCTTCCTAAGTAATGGCATCCTGTACAAACGCAATCATGATTCTATTCTGCTCTGTTGTGTGGGCAAGATTGAAGCTGAAAGGATTATGGCTGAATTGCATGAAGGTACCTTTGGCACTCACTCTAGCGGGCATACGATGGCTAAGAAGATTCTAAGGGCAGGCTATTACTGGTCTACCATGGAAGCAGACTGCTATCAACATTCCCGGACTTGTCATAAATGTCAAATCTATGCAGACAAGGTACACGTGCATCCAATTCCTCTAAATGTCTTAACAGCTCCTTGGCCATTCGCTATGTGGGGAATCGATATGATTGGAGAGATCAAGCCTACAGCCTCCAATGGACACCGCTTCATTCTAGTGGCCATTGATTACTTCACAAAGTGGGTCGAAGCAGCTTCCTTCACATTTGCGACTAAGAATGTTGTTGCCCTCTTCATCAAGCAGAATCTTATTTGTCGGTACGGTATCCCCGAAAGGATCATCACTGACAATAGTACAAACCTTAACAATACTATGATCACCGCCCTGTGCGAGCAGTTCAAGATTCAACATCACAATTAATCCCCCTATCGGCCAAAGATGAATGGTGCTGTCAAAGCTGCGAACAAGAACATCAAAAAGATCATACAGAAAATGACAGTCACCTACAAGGACTGGCATGAAATGCTACCGTTTTCTCTCCACGGGTACCGTACCACGGCTCACACGTCAACTGGGGAAACACCTTATTCTTTAGTTTATGGCATGGAGGCTGTTTTACCTATTGAGGTTCAGATCCCCTCCCTAAGAATCATGAAGGACGCAGGGTTGAGTGAAGACGATTGGATCCAGACCCAACATGATCAGTTGAACTTAATTGACGAGAAAAGAATTACTGTTGTTTGCCATGGTCAGATGTATCAAAAACGGATGATCAAGGCTTTCAACAAGAAAGTCAGACGCCAGACATATCAAGTTGGAGATCTAGTGATCAAGCACATCATCTTGCCACAAAGTGATCCCAGGGGAAAATGGACTCCTACCTATGAAGGACCATTTGTAATCAAGAACATCTTTTCTGGTGGAGCAATGATCTTAACCACCATGGACGGCGATAACCTGCCACACCCTGCAAACACAGACATAGTCAAAAGATATTACGCATAAAAGACCCGCTAGGTTGACACACCTAGGCAAAACAAGGGCATCCCGGTGAATCGAAAACCCGAAAGGGCGATTCAGGCAAAAATTAGGGATAGAACAAAAAAATTTGTACACCCGGCAAGTTGAAAACCCGAAAGGGCGACTTTGGCAAAAAAGGTTTTCCCGGTGGATCGAAAACCCGAAAGGGCGATTCAGGCAAAAGAGGGAATTAAAGCGTATGACTATGTCTCGTCGGATCACTTTGAGGATAATCTCTTCACAGACAAACGTGGAGCTTATAATCAATCCAATCATCTTCGGACGAAGCAACAAATGGACAAGATATTCAGAGATACTAAGGCTATAGCAGAATGGGAACCCCATGGGATTTTTTACACGTAGCTATCTTTCTTTGTATAAATTTTTTCTTATCTTTGTGACACCATCCTCTTACTAGGATGCCTGTCTCCTTTGTACAAAACACTTACTCAAAGTAAATACAAAGATATCTCTTTAAAGTGCAGAAAACCATTTGTATTTTTCTTTTTACACTTGTGTTTTATTTTCAAAAACGTCCAATGATTCATTAATGAACATATGCATTTGAACATAATTACTGTTTACAAATAAACAAGATGAAAAAGAACAATTACTGACATGTTGAAAGGATAGGAAAACATCTTTCGGCTATTCCATGAGCAATCCCTACAGTACATCATCTAGATCCCCAGCGGAGCTAAAATTCCAAACCCTTAATCCCCATCAGAGTTAAAATTTCCAACTTTCAATCCCAAGCGGAGCCAAAATTTCAAACTATCAATCCCCAGCAGAGACCATGCAGTTTTCTCCAAATTCCCCACCACGTTGTCTTGTAGTCTGAAAATTAACCAGATAACAGTTAACTTTTGTCTCTCCCCAACCTAGGATAATTCCCCAGTAGAGTGGCAGACGACCAGAACTCCTGAACCTATTCCCCAATAGTAAACCTTCTTCCCCACAGAGTTTTCATTGCTCCCCAACAGAATGAAGATTCTCATTCTTAATTCCCCGCAGAAGTCATCAGAGTTTTCTCTATTCCCCAGTTGAATAAGGATTCCCATTATGTAATCCCCAGGAAATTCGTTAAGGATTTTTAATCCCCAACAGTCGCCAAGGACTTCTTATCCTCAGCAGTCAAGGATTTATTTTCTCCAGCAGCAGTCAAGGATTTATTTTCCTCAGCAATACATCAAATCAGCTTACATGCGCATACATTACATTCATATATCATAAACATTGAAAAAACACATTTATTGCATCATACATTTCATGCAACATAACTTTTCGTTTCAACTAACATTTTAACCTTTTCAGGATAAGATGAAAAGTTATCTTTAACAAATATTCAAATATTTCAGATACAATACAGATACACTACGGAAACGGAAGTCATTCTGATACTTATTCAGATTTCAACTTCAGATACAGTACATATACACTCCGGATACGGAAGTCATTCTGATACTTATTCAGATTTCAACTTCAAGATACAGTACAGATACACTCCAGACACGGAAGTCATTCTGATACTTATTCAGATTTCAACTTCATGATACAGTACAGATACACTCCAGACACGGAAGTCATTCTGATACTTATTCAGATTTCAAGATACAGTCCAGATACGCACCAGACACGGTTTCCATTCTGTCACTTATTCAGATTACAGTACAGATACACTCCAGAAACGGAAGTCATTCTGCTACTTATTCATATTCTTACAGTTCAGATACGCACCATACACGGTTTCCATTCTGTCACTTATTCAATTTCTAGTTCAGATACGCTCCAGACACAGAAGTTATTTTGTTACTTATGTTAGAACAAAGTTTGATTCTGCTACCCTAAGTTAAAGTTTTGATGATAACAAAATGCTAGATTAAATAAATTGTATAATTCATATGAGACATATATGCTACCTAAAAATTATATTGTGCATTTACAGAAACTCTGATGGATATCAGCATAAGAATGTCAACATCAGCATCAGAAGATGAAACATCATATGCCAGCATCAGAAGATGAAATATCATATGCCAGCATCAGAAGATCAAAGCATGTGCTTACGCTGAAGCTTGATGAACAGATATGCGCGTAACATACTCTAAACTCTGATCAAGACCAAAACAATATCATCAGCACCTAGAAGCGTCAGAATAAGCCAAAGCCAATCAACACGCTTAATTGACAATGGTACTGTGCATTCAAGACACTTTATTACCAACGGCTGTATTCCAAGACAAAGATCTTCTCAATATGGAAAGAACGTAATGGGCATTGAAATGGAATAATTGACTATAACGTATCTTTTCCAAGGCTATATAAACAAGTCAGTGAGAAATAAATTGGCTAATGCTCTATAACTCTTTACACGCCAAAAGCAAATCATCTTCATCCTCACTCATACAGCTTGCTATAATCTCTCAAATTTCTTACTCTATAGTTATAGCATCCTAGTTTCACATAAGCTTAATTTGTGTATTATCACAGTTGTGATATAAAGTTTTTGTAGAAAACATTCAACACACATAGTATTCATTTATCTGTAAGAAAGAATTTCCTTGAGAAAGCGGTCTGTGGTTTAGACTCAAGAAGGCTTTAGCAGTTGTTAAAGAAGTTGTAATATTCAGTTGAATATAGTGGATTAAGACCTCGTTGGAGAGAGGAGAAATCACCTTGACGGGTGGACTAGAGTAGTTTGAGATCAAACGAACCAGGATAAAAATAACGTGTTGTCTGCATTTGATTTGAAGTTTTACAATTCAACCCCCCTTCTTGTGTTTTTCACTTCTTCAATTGGTATCAGAGCGCCTGGTTCTGAGCTAAAACACTTAACCATGTCAGTACAAGATCCAGCGTCAGAAAAACACAATGGCAGGAACATATCAACACACCATCAATGACAACAATGAAGATAGAGACAGATTCAGCGGCAAACCTCCAGTCTTTGATGGAGAGAATTTTGATTACTGGAAAGACAGAATTGAAAGCTTCTTTCTGGCACATGATTCTGATCTGTGGGACATGGTAACAGATGGATACACGCACCCAGTGAATGCAAGTGGTCAGAAGATTGACAGGAAGGCAATGTATGATCAACAAAAGCGTGACTTCAAAAATCACCACAAGGCCATAACTTTTCTTCTCAGCGCCATCTCTTACGCTGAATATGAAAAGATATCTAACAGAGACACTGCAAAGAGTATGTTTGACTCTCTCAGAATGACGCATGAAGGAAACATTCAGGTCAAAGAAACTAAAGCTCTTGCACTCATTCAGAAGTATGAGGCATTCAAAATGGAAGAAAGTGAATCAATTGAAACGATGTTCTCAAGATTCCAAATTCTGGTGGCTAGTCTCAAAGTTCTGGACAAAGGGTATTCTATTGCTGATCATGTCAAGAAGATCATCAGAAGCTTGCCAAAACAGTGGAGGCCAATGGTTACAGCGCTGAAGCTAGCTAAAGATCTCAACAAAATCTCTCTGAAGGAACTTATCAGCTCCCTCAGAAGTCACGAGATAGAGCTAGAAGCTGATGAACCTCAGAAGCAAGGTAAGCCTTTAGCCTTAAAATCTAACAAAAAATCTGACTCCAATGTTTTGCAGGCTGTTGAAGAAACCTCTGATGGGTCCTCATCAGAAGAAGATGAACTTTCCCTCCTCTCCAGAAGAGTGAACCAACTATGGAAGCAGAGGCAAAGAAAGTTCAGGAATACCAGAAGATCCGATCAGAATGAGTCCTCCTCCAGATACAGAAGGTCAGACTCCTCCTCTGGATACAGAAGATCTGAAGGCTCGTCAGGAAGCAGAAAGCCAAACACCAAGGACATCATATGCTATGAATGCAACGAGCAAGGACACTACAAGAGTGACTGTCCAAAGCTTCAGAGGGAAAAGCCCAAAAATAAGATTGGAAGGGAAAAGAAGAAGAGTCTCATGGCTACATGGGATGACTCTGACTCGTCTGAAGCTGACTCAGAATCAGATGATGAGAGAGAAAACATAGCTCTCATGGCTAACATATCAGAAGACAGTGAAGCTTCTGAATCAGACTCTGAATCAGACACCGAAGAGGTATTCCCTGACTTTGCAATTAATTTTACTAAGGTTGAACTTGCTGAAAGCCTTAACGAAATTCTGGAAAGATATCAGCAGATCAGAGTTAAATTCAGAAACCTGAAAAGGAATATTGATTCTGACTCTGATAAAACTGAGAGTCTTAAATTGGAAAATTCTGAGTTGAAAAATAAAATTTCAAAATTAGAAAATCTTTTACAAAACTCTCAAAAGGAAACAATTTCTGAAACTCCCAGCAGCGCTGATGAGATCATCAAGGAGTATGATCACAGCTTTCAGAAGTTCCTTGCTAAAAGCATAGATAGAAGCAAAATGGCTTCAATGATCTATGGAGTTAGCAGAAACGGAAGAAAGGGAATAAGATACCAAGGTAAGGTACCTACACCAAAGAATCCATGGACCTAATTATTAAATGCACTCCTCTGAATTCACACTTCGTGTATGGTCACACACATGACATTAAATATACTAGTAGTAATTATTCTGTAAAACCAAAATTCAACCAGAGTTTTGGTAAAACTAACAAATCAGGACCCAAGAAAATATGGGTACCTAAGGATAAAATAATACATGTTGCAGATATCTTTAGCAGCAAATCAGAAACACCAGTCATGGTACCTGGACTCTGGCTGCTCATGACACATGACAGGAAGAAGGCATATGTTCCAAAGCCTGGAACTTAAGCCTGGAGGCCACGTAGGCTTTGGAGGCAATCAGAGGGGAAAGATCATTGGCTCTGGAACAGTAGGTAATGGAAATCTTCCCTCTATAAATAATGTTCTATTAGTAGATAGATTAATGTATAATCTGTTATCCATAAGTCAATTAAGTGATAACGGTTATGATATAATCTTTAATCAAAAATCATGTAAAGCTGTTAGTCAGAAAGATGGGACTATCCTATTTAATGGAAAGAGGAAAAACAACATTTATAAAATCAAACTTTCTGAACTGAAAAGTCAGAATGTAAAGTGTCTTCTGTCTGTTAACAACGAGCAATGGATCTGGCACAGAAGATTGGGGCATGTTAGTATGAGAAGAATATCTCAGATTAACAAACTCAATCTGGTCAGAGGACTTCCTAATCTAAAGTTCAATTCAGAAGCTCTGTGTGAAGCATGTCAGAAAGGCAAGTTTGCAAAACCTGCTTTCAAATCTAAAAACGTTGTTTCCACCTCTAAGCCATTAGAACTTCTACACATTGACTTATTTGGACCAGTTAAAACTGCTTCAGTCAGTGGCAAGAAGTACGGGTTAGTAATCATAGATGACTATAGAAGATGGACATGGGTAAAGTTCTTAAGACACAAGGACGAGTCGCACTCTGTGTTTGTCACCTTCTGTAACCAAGTTCAGAATGAAAAGGATCTTAGAATCGTTAAAGTCAGAAGTGATCATGGTGGAGAATTTGAAAACAAAGATTTTGAGTCATTCTTTAATGACAGAGGCATTCTGCATGATTTCTCTTGTCCTAGAACTCCCCAGCAAAATGGAGTTATAGAACGAAAGAACAGAACATTGCAAGAAATTGCCAGAACCATGATCAATGAGACAAACGTTGCTAAGATCTTCTGGGCAGAGGCAATAAACACAGCGTGCTACATTCAGAATAGAATCTCCATAAGACCTATTCTGGAAAAGACTCCATATGAATTGTGGAAGAACAGAAAGCCCAACATTTCATATTTTCATCCATTTAGATGTACTTGTTTTATGTTAAACACAAAAAATTATTTGAACAAGTTTGACTCTAAAGCACAGAAGTTTATTATGTTAGGATACTCTGAACGCTCAAGAGGGTACAAAGTATACAATACAAAAACACATATTATGGAAGAATCAATCAGTGTTCGTTTTGATGATAAGCTTGACTCTGAAAAGTCAAAGCAGAATGAAGTCTTTGCGGGTATGGAAGTTGAATTCACAGGTTCTGAAGACAAGTCATCAGAAGCTCTCAACAAAGACAATCCTTCAACATCAGAAAGAGGCACTGCGAGCAATCCAGAAACATATGTTGATCAACCTCAGAAAAGACTATCCAGAAGCAGCATGGATCACCTAGAAGAAACAATCTTAAGAAGAAAGGAAGATCCAATCAGAACAAGAGCCAGCTTCAGAAACTCTGAAGAATCCCTCATGGGACTTGTTTTTCTGATTGAACCTTCTTCAATTGATGAAGCACTTCTGGACAACGATTGGATTCTAGCAATGCAAGAAGAGCTGAATCAATTCACCAGAAATGACGTGTGGGATCTAGTTCCAAGACCAAAAGGATTCAACGTCATTGGAACAAAATGGGTGTTCAGAAACAAACTGAACGAACAAGGTGAAGTCATCAGAAACAAGGCACGACTGGTAGCGCAAGGTTATAGTCAGCAAGAGGGGATAGACTATACAGAAAACTTTGCTCTAGTCGCCAGGTTAGAATCTATCAGACTTTTAATTTATTTTACTGTTAATAAAGGCATCACTCTATATCAGATGGATGTCAAGAGTGCATTCTTAAATGGCTACATAGAAGAAGAGGTTTATGTGCACCAACCCCCTGGTTTTGAAAGTACAAAAAATCCAGAGTATGTTTTCAAACTAAAGAAGTCACTGTATGGTATGAAACAAGCTCCCAGAGCTTGGTATGAAAGACTAAGTAACTTTCTGTTAGAAAAGGAATTCACCAGAGGGAAAGTGGACACAACCTTATTCTGTAAGACAATTAAGAATGACATCTTAGTGTGTCAGATTTATGTTAACGATATTATATTTGGATCTACTAATCCTTCTCTTGGAAGAAAATTTGCTAAGTGTATGCAGGCAGAATTTGAGATGAGCCTCATGGGGGAACTGAAATTCTTTCTGGGAATTCAGATCAATCAAACTCCAGAGGGAACTTACATTCATCAGAGAAAATATGTCAGAGAACTTCTGAAGAAATTTGATCTATCAGAATGTAAGTCATCAAAGATTCCAATGCATCCCACGTGCATTCTGGAAAGAGAAGAGGTAAGCAAAAAGGTAGAACAGAAGGTCTACAGAGGTATGATTGGCTCTCTTCTTTATCTGACGGCTTCAAGGCCTGATATTTTATTCAGTGTATGCATTTGTGCAAGATTCCAATCAGATCCTAGAGAATCTCACTTAACAGTTGTTAAGCGAATTTTCAAGTATCTGAAAGGTACTACTAATCTGGGTTTATTTTATAGAAAATCTAGTGATTACAGCTTAGTAGGTTACTGTGATGCTAACTTTGCTGGAGACAGAGTAGAGCGTAAAAGTACTTCTGGAAGCTGCCAGTTTCTGGGAAAAAATCTGATCTCTTGGTCCAGCAAAAGGCAATCCACAATTGCGCTATCAACAGCAGAAGCTGAATACATAGTAGCAGCAGGATGCAGCACACAAATGCTCTGAATGAATAGTCAGCTTGAAGACTTCCAGATATTTGAGAGTAACATTCCTATACTCTGTGACAACACTTCTGCCATTTTCTTAAGTAAAAATCCAATTTTGCATTCTAGGGATAAGCATATAGAAATAAAACATCATTTCATTAGGGACTATATTCATAAAGGCATTTTAAACTTAAAATTTATTGATACAGACCATCAATGGGCTGATATTTTCACAAAACCACTTTCTAAAGATAGGTTCAATTTCATTCTGAAACATCTCAGCATGAAGCTCTACCCAGAGTGAAATTTTTTTAAATATTAACCTTCAGAATTTGTTTTATTTTACTGTGAACTTCTGATCAATCTTCTTTCAAAAATTTAGACATGCAGATTGTATCAGATTCTATCCATAAAGATCTGAGCATTTCATCTCAAGGATAGATGTGCTGTTCACTAAATTAAACAAGTGTCATCCAGTCATCAGCTAATTCCTGAGGTAGAACACGCGTGCACGCTTCTGAGAAGGCAAAATGCTGATTGGATGCATTGAGACACATGTCATGGGTAACCGTTCCAAATATCTTTCTAAATCCCCCAAAATCAGTCAACATTAAATGCGAGTAATCATGATTTAATTCTCTCTCTTAAAATGTTTATGTTTTCAAAACATTTTTTGAAACCTATTTAAACGCCTTAAACATCATTCATTCTTTTTTTACCGTCACTTGCAAATCTTCAACATTTTTCTGTGTTCTTACTGTGTGTTAATTTTTTTAAAGAAACCCTTTTCAAGCTTTTTCTCAAAAACCCTTGTGTGAACATGGCATCTTCTAGCACTCCTTCTGCAGGTTCCCAGCAAGATGCTTCTTCTGAACAGTATCAGATTCCTTTCAGAACGCTCCTCACTCTGGTCAAGAACTTGGAAGTTCTGTCAGAATTGATAGTAGATTTCAACAGTTTGAAGGAAAATGGCTTTAATTTGTCTGAAGAAATTAAGGCACAAGGTTGGGAAAGGTACTTTGATAGGTTGGTGGGTCCAACGTTCCAAATTTTGGTTAAAGAATTCAAGATACATGCTTCTTCATCAACTCATCAGGTTTCTTTGTATATCATGGGAAAGAAGATAGTGATTACTGAAGATCACATTGCAAGACTGATTGGATACACTGGTGGTGGTATCCGTTGTATTGACATGGAAGATAGATGTGCAAACTCTTCCCTAATTGCAAGAGAGATTTTCAGACATGGGGTTCCCTATAGCAAAATCAGAGACTTGAAAGTTCAGCACAGAATTTGGGCAAAGATTATTCTGGGCTGCTTCAACCACAGGAAGCCTACAAGCTCTCCTGACTATATAAACATAGATCAGCAATTTCTGAATTATTTTATTGCAAAGAAGTCCAAGATCAACCTAGCTCATCTTCTATTCCATCATCTGAAGACAAGCGTCAAGGAAACGAGAGAAGAAGAAAGGACTAAAAGGGATTGGATACCCTTCGGTAGATTGATATCAGATATTCTAACGGAGAATAGGCTGATTGAACACCAGACAGAGGTACAAGAAATAAGCTCTCTAGAACCTTCTGTTGGAAAGCAGTTGAATACCAAGAATCTGAAGAAGATGAAGCTGATAGAGAATATAAGGAAGGAGCCCAGCGTCACTCCTCATGCTGAAATCACCAGCAGAAGAGTCCCTCTGGACAACTTTCCTATGTTCTCTGAGATTGACTCTAAACAAGTCATTGTTCTCAGATACTTGGATGCTTGTAAAGATGATGGCATAGATCCTGATCTGAACATTAAAGATCTGCACCAGCAAACACCAGAGGTTACTCTGAAGAAGACTAAGAAGAGAAAGGCTGCATCAGAAGGATCGTCTCAGCAGACCCCAAAGAAGAGAGGTAATTTGTCTTCTGTTAATGTTTTAAATTCATCTGTTGTTCCAACATTTATTCCAACCCCAGCTTCATTTGAAATCCCAATTCCCATTCCAACAATTGATGATACTGAACCTGAGTTTGACCCTTCTAAGTCATTAACCCTCAGAAGATCCCGCGCCAAACCTCACAATCCAAAACCTACAACCACAACAGAAACAGAACTTGAAAAAGTTCTTTCAGAAATAGATCAACACTCTTCCGCTCCCCATACAGAAAATCCAAATCCTCAACCAGAAACTCCCCACTCACTTCAACCAGAAACTACACTCTCACCAATACCAGAAGATCCACATTCACCACAACCAGAAATTCCACAACCTCCATCTCCATAACCAGAACTTAATCCACCCTCACCTCAACTCGAATCATCTCAACAACCTGAGTTTCAACACTCTGAGGCTCAAACCCCTGAACCTCAATCATCTGAATCCTCTGAACCACAACCCTTAGCCATACAATTTCCTGGTGGTACCACTGTTAATATCCCTCAACTACCATCCTCACCAGAAATTACTCCACCTAATACCCCATCCAGTCCAATAATCATTCCTGATTCTCCTACTCCCTCACCCAAGCAAAATCCAGATGACCACAGCAAGACCTTCATTGATCTAACAGTCCTTGACCGCCTTGCTGCCCTTAAAAATAAAACCTCCATTCCCAAACCCAAACAACCAGATGTTGGTTCTAGCATCTTGAATTTTGAAACAGACAGCAGAAGTGGATTTCTTCTCTAAAATAGGCTAGTCTGGGAGTGATTGATCCTGTTGTTTCAGACCAACTATGGACACAATTCAGAGGATGGGTATGCGCTGAAACCTTTAAGCTGCAAGACCTAAGCTATGAACAGGCTCAACAGAACTTCAGCAATCTGCTGAAAGAAATTGAAGGTCCAGTTTTGAGTCAGCTGCTGAAGGAGGAAGTGCTTCATCTGGACAATGAGCCTTGGTCTGAAAAGCGTCCAGCTTCAACAGTTCAACTAGCAGAAGAACAGACGATTCCAGCTGAAGATTTAAGTCAAGAAGAAGTTATTGCAGAAAGCTTTTAAAAGCATCCTGATTCTGACACCTCTCAAGCTGCATTAGACAGACAGACTCTTGAAGAGCTGAAGCAAAATGATCTTCGACTGCAGGAGAGAATGGATGAGAATGATCAACGAATGAAGGAAAGGATGGATGTTCAGTATACTAAGATTGACTCAGTAGTCAGCATGGTGCATCAGCAGAAGGAAACCACTGATACGATTAAGAACATGCTAGAAGCTTTGTTCACACGCCTTCCTCCCCGTGCTTAGATTTTGATTCTTGATGTTTTCACTGTTTTCTTTACATGTTATTTGTAATATTTTCTGAGCTCTGAACTGAATACAATCGTTTTTCTACACTGATCGTCTTTAACTTCAACTATTTGCACTTTTTGATTGATGACAAAAAGGGGGAGAAAGAATGATATTTTTCAATAACGGATTACTGAGACAAAAGTCTCAAACATTCTAACACTCTGATATACTTGAATGTTTCTTTGTTCTGCATAAGCTTACAGGTACAAGAATTTAATTATCTCTGATACACTGAAGCTCTGCTATAGTAAAGGAAAGATCTGATGCTCAAAGAAAGTTCAATAAAGATCTGATGCTAAAGGACTCATGGAATTAAAAGGGAAGTAATAAACTCAGGGGGAGTTTTTCTGATCATAACTCTGATACCTTTCTATTCCCTGTCTTCTTATCTTTAATACCTTTCTGTTTATCGCTGATACAAATTTATTATTTGGTTATCTCTAATTTTTTTTTCTTTAAATTTCAATTGAAAATATCCGGCTTTTGTCATCATCAAAAAGGGGGAGATTGTTAGAACAAAGTTTGATTCTACTACCCTAAGTTAAAGTTTTGATGATAACAAAATGCTAGATTAAATAAATTGTATAATTCATATGAGACATATATGCTACCTAAAAATTATATTATGCATTTACAGAAACTCTAATGGATATCAGCATAAGAATATCAACATCAGCATCAGAAGATGAAATATCATATGCCAGCATCAGAAGATGAAATATCATATGCCAGCATCAGAAGATCAAAGCATGTGCTTACGCTGAAGCTTGATGAACAGATCTGCGCGTAACATACTCTAAACTCTGATTAAGACCAAAACAATATCATCAGCACCTAGAAGCGTCAGAATAAGGCAAAGCCAATCAACACGCTTAATTGACAACGGTACTGTGCATTCAAGACACTTTATTACCAACGGCTGTATTCCAAGACAAAGATCTTTTCAATATGGAAAGAATGTAATGGGTATTGAAATGGAATAATTGACTACAATGTATCTTTTCCAAGGCTATATAAACAAGTCAGTGAGAAATGAATTGGCTAATGCTCTACAACTCTTTACACGCCAAAAGAAAATCATCTTCATCCTCACTCATACAGCTTGCTATAATCTCTCAAATTGCTTACTCTATAGTTATAGCATCCTAGTTTCACATAAGCTTAATGTGTATTATCACAGTTTTGATATAAAGTTTTTGTAGAAAACATTCAACACACATAGTATTCATTTATCTGTAAGAAAGAATTTCCTTGAGAAACCGGTCTATGGTTTAGACTCAAGAAGGCTTTAGCAGTTGTTAAAGCAGTTGTAATATTCAGTTGAATATAGTGGATTAAGACCTCGTTGGAGAGAGGCGAAATCACCTTGACGGGTGGAGTGGAGTAGTTTGAGATCAAACGAACCAGGATAAAAATAACGTGTTGTCTACATTTGATTTCAAGTTTTACAATTCAACCCCCCTTCTTGTGTTTTTCACTTCTTCAACTTATTCAATTTATAGTTTAGACACGCTCCAGACACGGTTGACATTCTGTCACTTATTCTGATTTTCCCCAGCTCAGAGACGCTCCAGACATGGATGCTATTCTATTGCTCATTCAGATTCGGTCTCCAGATACAGTTAAGATACATTCCAGATACGGACACCATTCTGATGCTCATTCTTTTTACTTACAACAAACAATCTTGGATGGCATCTACAAGCCCATCTCCAACAATATTCTATCACCTCTCCAAATGGCATCTGTAAGCCCATTCCCTCAACTACTTCATCAAGTGCAAATTTATGGGCACTCTAGTGTCCAATCATCTTTTACCTTCGAGTCACGAACGACAAAGCTCGCCAATCTAACTCTTCAGGTTCAAGAAGATTGAACAGGGGAAGCTGTTGTACCCCAAAATTTTCCCTCTCATTTATCAAGATTTTCATCACAAGACTCTTTGGACTCAAGACAAATCTAGGGTTTGGTCAGCTTAAGACATCACCTTGCACTGATAACTTGAAATTAGGGTTTGAGTTTGCACAACGATTTTTGGACCATCAATGCTTCATATGACTTTCATACACCATCTTGGACCCCTAATATTTCTCATACCAAGTTTCAAGCCTTGATTCATATTTTTGCCCAGTCAATTGGATAATTGACCTAAAAATCAACTGTATTGGGGAAAAAGTCCACTATGGCCAATTTACAGTCAAACTTCATAATTTTTTATCCGCAACAACATTTTAGACTCATATGTACCATTTGATCATGTTTGGATCACAACTCCTCAAGAAATTTGATCAAATCATCAAAAGGGCAAAATGGTCAAAATTAGGGTTTTGACTGAGAAAGGGCAATTTCTAATTTTTAACCTAGCCAATGACCAATTGGGTTCAAACAAGATTTCAAGAAATCAATGGCATCATCTTGAACTAATCACATGGTTCAAAATATCTCAAGTCCATTGGATTGACAGATGAATTTTCCAGTCAATTGATCAAAAGTGAATTGTACACTGAAAAGTCAAACTTTGACTTTTTGGTCAAAATCAAGTGCCAAAGGTCATAATTCATCAAGATATGTCAAAATGTGAAAAATTTTGACCAAGAAAACCATTTTTAAAAATTAGGGTTTTGAATTTGAAAAATTTCATAACTTAGAATTTTTCTAAGTATGGAAATTTTCTTATTTTTTCCCAATTTTCCACAACTTTTTCACCATGATGCAATTTGATTAAAAGAAAACTTCCAACATGAAATTTATAGTCCTACATTAAATCTACAACTTTGCTTCACAAAGTTTTCCCAAAATATGCTTGGATCTGAAGATATAAATTTTTAAATAAGGGTCCATGAACTAAAAGACTTAGTGAAAATTTACCCTAATTTAGGCAGGTTTTTGACCCAACTTCATGGACATTTTTCACATAGTTCCAAGAGGTATCTCAAAATGAATTTCAAATATGGATTGTAAGCTTTCCAAAATGTCCAAGAACTCTCCAAGATCATTTGTGGTTAGGGAGAATCGATGAAGAGAAATTGGCATTTTGTCACTTTTATTCAAGCCATTTTCACAATGCATCAAGTTGCAAATCTGATCAACCATGCTTGTACATTGCATTACAGGTCCTAAAATCCTTCTAAAATCCATAATTAAATGCTAATTCAGTGGATGAAGGATTTGTTTTCACTTTTGGAGCATTGTACAAGAAATAAATCCATTAATGGCATAAAGGGCACATTGCCATTTTCATAAAGCAAGCTTTTGCAAACTTTATCAGCCTTGAGCCTTGGACTTGTTCCTTTGGTACAGGAAATTTCCATTTCAATTAAGCAAAGCATACCAACTCTCTGCAGCTAGCAATCAAGCAAGTACATGCCTTTTGCATAAGTCTTGTCACTTTTCTTAAAATGCAAGAAAGCTGGCCAAAAGTTCAAAAAACATGTGCATCTGATAAAGGGTGGACTTGGCATCATTCTAGACATCTTCACAAACTTATCACAAGGCTAGACACGAATGCTTGACCTCTGAAACATTCCGAAACTCCAAATTTCTACCCAACATTGCAGTTTCTGCAAAATTATAGCAAGCTCAACATTTGCTCATGTGTTTTGCCTTGTAACACTTCAAACACTTTCCATACATCCTACCAAAGATATCCAAGAAATCATCTTGCAACTGTGTGCTCTGTTTCAGCTATTTCCATTTTCACTTTGGAAGGTTGCAGCTTGACTTCTACAGGGAGTTTCAGCCATCCACAAAGCCCCACAAGCATTGGAATATCTTGAGGGAACTTCAAAGAAGCTCACACGATCCTCAGGCCTCACTCAAAGTCCCCACATTGCCATATCCAAATCCAGCTGAATGAGGTACTTTTCAAAACTTTATCTCTCTATTTAGGCATCCTCAAGCCATGATTTGTGAAGCAAAAATGTAGTCACTAGCATGGTGAACTGTACATATGCATAGTTGTCATTTATATTAACTGAGCTAAGAGAATTTGAATGTTGAACATGCTGAAAAAATTAGGTCAGAAAATAGGGGTAATAAAATTCTCTCTGACCTTTGAGAGTTAGGTCACAAAATGGATATGGTTGGAATCGTGATAAAAAATGCTACTTGTGTCATGTTGTATGTTTTTGCTTTTGTGCAAGTATGTAAGAATTGCAGGTTTGAAAAAAATGCGCGCAGAAGGATGAAGCTGGAGGACAGGGATGACTGTCATGGACCTGGCGCGCCTCGGGCTTGTTGTTTTTGATTTCCACACCCCCTGACCTTATATCCACACCCCCTGACTTTATTTTGTTTAATTTTCATATTTTCTTTTCATTTTTATATTTATTGTTTTTATTTATTTTTATGAACCATAAAAAATCATGAAAAATATTTTCTTTATTTTTCGAATTTTATTTTATTTTTTATTATTTTTTTGGCATAAAAAATAGTCTTATTAGACAATAGACTTTATTTTTCTTGAATAAATTATAAATACATTTAATAAAAATACTATACATTTTTATTTTATTATTTTACACACAAAATATTTATTTTCATACATATTTTAATTTTTAATATTTGTACATAATATTATTTATTATTTTCTTTCATAAAAATGGACAAAATAATATTAGAAAGCATTATTTTCTTTTAAATCAAAAATTAGGGTTCCCCCTTTTAAAAATAATACTATTATTTTTTGCCTCTTTTTTAGGATTTACATAAATCATTTTCTCATACATAAATCAAATACAAAACATTTTGCATAAATACATTGCATTGCATATTTAAATATTTGTCTATTTATTTATTTCGCATAATAATTCAATTGGGTTGTAATAGTATTTTAGGGTTTTATTTTGCGCAAATATCCCCATTCAAAAACTTGTATCCCCCATCCCATAATGATTGTTGTAATAGTTTATTTTACTTTACGCAATTTATCGCATTTATACCATGTGTAGTAAATTAGGGTTTTACATGATAAGACAAAAATCAAACAAATAGACATGACCTAATCCAAGACAATCAAAATGCATGTAAAATGACACACATTGCACACAACCACCCTTACGGTTTCACCCACTTGGTTGCCTAAAAGAAAATGGCCATGGTATGCATGCAAAGTATCTTGGCAAAACAAAACAAAACAAAAGATCATAGTCCCTCGATGACGCTATCAAAAGGTTGCCTAAAACAAAATGATCTTGGTCCCTCAAAATGCTAAAGATACTTGGCAACATTGCTATCATGGTCATACGATGACCCTCGGCCATCCCGTTTAACATCCAAAGATAGGGTTGTTTACCAAATCAATGGTAAATCAACAATGTCAAAGGAATAAAAATGCATAGGAAAGACATTTGAGTAGGGTAGATAGTTCCTAGTTACTTGCTCCATTTCAAACAATCCTTGCTATTTTCAAAAACACACACACTTTTCAAAACATTTCCAAACAACTTTCAAAACATTGAAACATTTTTCAAAAGACAAACATCTTTGTATACATTCTTACGAACGAGAATCATTACAAAGATTGCCTAAACGAATGGCCTCTTTTCAAAATACTTTCAACTTTTAATGATTTTTCTTGCACATGTAAAGGATACACGATTCAAGGTGCTTTGTGATCCCTCAAGAGCAAACTTAAAGATAGGATGAAATAGAAGGGAGAACCAACCCTAATGTGTGATCTTGATGTTTTGATAATATGAGATGATGAGATATCTTAGGGGGAAAATTGGGGTATAACAGCTGTCCTTATTTAAGTGTCTTCTATCTGGAGATACGAAGGTTAAAATCTTCGTCTCGACGCGATTGAAGATACTTAAATACAAAACAAACCCTGTTTTTGGCCCTAAGATGCCATAAAATGCTTATGATTATGAATGTAAAAGATAAACCTCACACCGGTGACATGGAACACCATTGAGGAAGCAAAAAATAAAACCAACAAACCAAAAATAGAGTTTGACTAGGAAAATAAATCATTGGGGACCAACACGACTCTAGGGATGGCTATAAATAGGTAAATCCAAAATCACGATTAAAGAAACCAAATGCATGGTATGATTTCAACAACGAAAAATATTAATAATGCAAGCAAAAAACTATCAAGGAGGTAACCATTAAGAAAGGATTATCGGATCGACTAGGGAAAGAAACTTAACTCTGCTGGGGAAAAAGAAGACTAAAATCTACTGGGGTAAATCCCAAAGAGGAGACAAAGTATCATCAACTCAAGAAATAAGGAAAAAGCAATGAGTAACATCAACTGATAGATAACTATGAGTTATCCACACATATAGGAGATAGAAAAAAGAGAGTAACATCGACTCACATAGAATTGTAAACTACCAACCCGAAAGACGCGAATTGAAACAATAAGATAATATCGGCTCAGGGATGACAGAAAACATCAACCTCGAGACTAGTAAATGAATGATTGACATCAGCACTTATGACTGGAAACAAATGTTTGGCATCAACACTTATGGTTGGGAACAAAAGTTTGACATCAACACTTATGGCTGGGAAATAAGGGTTAATGTAATACGGTGGGAGAACTGACTTTTGGATTTTGTGTTTTATCGCAAATGTTGCAGACAGCAAGAGTCGCCAATGACTTTTATTTTATCTAATAAAGGAAAGGGTGAAAAGAACAGGAAATGCCTTTGAGAATTTTCTGAGTTCGGGGGGTAGGTTATGAAAAGGGAAGGTATTAGCACCCTTTTCATCCGTAGTTATCTACGGGATCTTAATTGCTTGCTCACTTTGAAAATTCTTTGTGTTTTTTGTGTATGTTTGCAAATATTTCAAAAATGCCTAAGTACGACAAATTTGTAATTATTCTGGTATCATTGATAATGTATACAAAATGTTTGTTTTGCAAATATTTATGAAAGAGAGTGTTGTTTTGTGAAAAGTGTTTTGGAGATGCCAATGTAAGGCAGTCTTCTTTATAACAACCCTTGTATCAGTCCTCAAGAGTGTTTATAAAGCGTTTTGAAATTAGTTGTTTTAAAAGTGTGAAGTGTAAAGATTGTTTTAGTTTGTGAGCAAGCGATTACGAGCAATCTACCTACTCAAAAAGTATTTATTCTTTTCCTTCTCCTTTAGATAGTATTATCCTACCATTTTTTAGTAGGGAGCCCTATCATTGGATGTGAGGGATAGGTGTGGGTCATTGTACAATCATAGAGGCAACTTGTAGGATGCTTTAGCAATTGTCGTAAGGGACTAAGATTATTTACCGAAGGCAACATCGAAGGGTCATCGAGGGACTATGATCTTTTAACCGAGGGTCTTTGCTAAAGCATCCCACGTTCGAGGGACATGACTGTTTTTTATCCGAGGCAACAATTGAGGTTACCCTAGAGGTGTGGTTGAATAGTGTTTTGATTTCAGTTAATTTATCTTGAATTAGGGTTTTGCTATTGATTAATTTTAATCTTGCCATACAAACCCTAATTAATAATAGTAATAATGAAAGTAGTAAATTGCAGAAATTAAATGTCCTACGCTATTACAACGCTTCGGGGATGGGGAGTATAAATTTATGAATGGGGATGAAAGCAATAAATCCTAATTATCTATTACAAACCATTGACAATTTACAATATTGAAAATAACGCGAAAAAGTAAAATGAACGTGCGGAGATTTAAAAGGGGAAAGATGTTTTTAAAAAAAAAACCTGAAATATTTCTAAGTATTTTAAGAAAATATTTTTGTTGTTTTTATTTAAAAACAATATTTGGAAGTGATTAATAAAAATTGTAAGTGTTTGTTGGCATCAATTTTCGTAAAACACTGACTTGATATTTTTTTGTTAAATGTGTTGACATTTGAAGAAAACTGGTTTTGAATGATGTCAAAGCAGATGTCTTCACATCTTCCTCATGATCTGAACGTGAACTCATATTTGTTTCCAGTTTCTATTTCCTGTTTTTATGCGCGTCATTATTTAGGATTTGTGACTCATAGTTTGTGAAAAATATGGAGGAATATTTTTCTATTTGAATTATCCTTATGGATTATATCTTGGCCCTTTTTCATGGAAATATTCAAGGGATTGTAATATTTACTTTTCATCCCAAGCCCACTGTTGCGCCTTTATAAGAACTTGCATCCTTATTCATCAAACTGCAACTTTTGAAGAAGAATATATTCTTTCTGTTTTAGAAGTCTAAGTATTTTTAATTGTAATATACTCTAAGTATTGGTTTATTACTTGAGTTGTAATTTGAGATGTTAATTGTCGATCATTCATAAGTTTTTAAGTATTGAATGATTGAAAACTTTAAAACTTAATATTTTTGTTGTTCTTCATTGTTAGTTATTGAAGGGAATTGAGGAGGGCCTCATACCTAGGTGCGTCTTAGGTAGAAGTATAGTACGGGTAATGATTAAGTGATTAGATCGTAAACTGACTATTTACTGAGGGTCTATGAATTGATACTATTTAGTGGACTTGTCCCTGGCTTGGTAGCCCCTAGAGTAGGTGTTGTTGTACACTGAACTGGGTTAACAATCCCTTGTGTTTTTACTGCTTTTATTATTGTTGAATTTTACATTTTCCTCTGATATCTTTGTCGTGACATCTTCTTCGACATCACATATATGATACCAGAATTTCAATTGGAATCAGAGCAGGCATCCTGCTCTATATCTGGGTGAGATCTAGGGAAGATACTTTCTGTCACTATAGACAGGGAAGAAGGATTTTTGAGCAGACCACCCATGATGGATGGAAGCAATTATGACTATTAGAAACCACGTATGGAAGACTTTCTAAAGTCTCTGAATAACAGGGCTTGGAAAGTTGTCTTAAAAGGATGGAAAAACACTGTCAAATTGGGATAAAATGGAGAACCTACTTCTGAGTTAAAGCCAGAAAAAGATTGATATAAAGAAGTGGATGTTATATTCAATGGAATTGACAAGAACATTTTTAGATTAGTGAACACATGTGAAGTAGCTAAGGATGTTTGAGGGGGTTCTTCAATCTACCCATGAAGGGACATCCAAAGTGAAGATGTTAAGACTTTAGCTGCTCACCACCAAATTTGAAAATCTGAGAATGAAGGATGATGAAAGCATTAATGACTTCCATATGAACATTCTTGAGATTGGTAATGCTGCCAATGCTTTAGGAGAAAAAATTACAGAAGACAAATTGGTGAGAAAGATGCTTAGATCTCTTCCCAAGAGATTTGATATGAAAGTGACTGCTATAGAAGAATCACAATACATTGACAAGATGAAAGTGGATGAACTTGTTGGATCACTTCAGACATTTGAATTAAATATCAATGAAAGATCTGAAAAGAAGAACAAAAGCATAGCTTTTGTAACCAATGCTGAAGATGAAGAGAAGGACTGTGAACTGGATACAGATGAAGGAATATCTAATGCCTTAGTTATTCTTGGAAGACAGTTTAACAAAGTGATAAAAAGGATCGATAGGAACCTGTGATATGGTGGAAGAACCGACTGTTATATATTGGTTTTGTGTTTTTTGTTTGCAAATATGCGGTAAGTAAGAGTCGCCACCGTCTTTTCTTTTATCCAATTTAAGGAAAGGGTGAAAAGAACAGAAAAAGACCTTTTCGAGAGTTTTCTGAGTAAGGTGGGTAAGTTATGGAAAGGGATGGTGTTAGCACCCTTTCTATCCGTGGTTTTCCACGGGCTCTTAGAGGTTTGCTCATTTTTGAAATACTTTTGTGCTTTGTGTTTGAAAATGTTTTTAAAACGCCTTAGTACAGCGAACTTTGTAATGTTTCTATGAATAGTAGAGAACATATACAAAGTGTTTGAAAATGTCTTTTGAAAAAGTAGTTTTTGTGTGTAAGTGCAAAAATAGTTGAGCAAACTTCTAACCACTATTTACTTTGTTACTCGAAAAGGTTGTTCTTTTCCTCTTTTCCATTAGACAGTGCTATCCTACTATCAGTGAGTAGGTAGCCTTGTCGTTGCATGTTTTGAGTGACAATCGGAGGGCCGTTACAGTCATGAAGGAAACTTATGGAGATGCTTTAGCAATTTTGTTTTTTAGGGACTAGATCATTTACCGAGAAGGAAACTGTAGGGTCATCGAGGGACTATGATCTTTTGATTTTACCAGTCTTTGCTAAAGCATTCCCGCCCCATGACTGTTTTTTAAAGGCAACCAAAGTGGGCGTACCTTAGAGGTGCTGGTGTGCAATTGTGTTGTGTTTCAGTTATTTTTTGTCTTTTTGTAAAGTTTTCTAGCGTTTGATTATTAGTCTTATTATACAAGCCTAATTACTAGCAATTAATATGAAAAGCAGTAAAATGTAGAATATAAAGGTCCTACGCTATTACAATGCTCCGGGGAGGGGATTTACATTATACAGGGATAATGGAGGATAAAGCAGTAAATATCCTAATTTTATCTATTACGCCCAGTAAACATATACTATAATAGTAAAAAAAACGAAATTAAATAAACGCGCGCAAAGTAAAAGAAAAATCTTTTTGTTGTTTTTGGTATAAAAGAAAATAAGACCTAAGTCTATTTAATTTTAATCTTAAGAAAAAAAGATGTTAAAATATTTGATTAATTTATTTACAAAATTAATTTAGTTGGAAAAATAACTAGCCTAATATTTTTTGTGATTTTAATTTTAATGTTAATTAAAAAGATGAAAAGTCCACTAAAGAAAATAAAGAAAAGAAACAAAAGCAAAATAAGAGTACAAAAAGGCATCCTTCTATTGAGGTGAAGAAGGAGGAATTTCAATCCAAAGGGGAAGATATATTGCCTTTTCGATTCAAGAGAGAGGCCTTCTTTCGATTGGGCTATGGAGTGGGGCGTGAATAGCCTTCGATCCAGGGAAGGGGATTGCCCTTCGATTCTGGGGAAAGGGAATGCATTTCGATCCAGGAATGAGATGTCTTCTTCGATCCAGAAGGCCAATGCTTCGATCCAGAGAAGGTGTCTCCTACGATCTGGGATGATATACCGGAAAAAGTACGTTAGCGAAATAAAACACAGGACCTGGGTATCGAAACCTAGGTCCTTCGATCCTGTGCTCGCTGAGTCTTTTCAGGTTAAATCTGCAGTAAATGTTAGCAAACGAAGAACATGACCTGGGTGTCAAACCCAAGCCTTTTGATCCCGTCTAGGATGACAAATAGAAGGTAACAACAAGTATGTGTGTGCTATGCAAATACAAGGTTGGACAATTTAACCTCTCTTACCAGTAGATTGAAATTTCAATTTGGGCACTTTCTGGATGTAGGCACTTTTGATCTTGGGCTTCTGGGCATGGATACCTTTGGTTGAAGGATTACTTTGGCTTAGATTACTTATGAATGTTTGACAACCTTTGATAGATTTTGTGGGCCGCGTCTCCCCAATCTTTTTCGTTCTTCCCCCTCCTCTCTTTCGTTCCTTTGTAATGTGTCATTGTCCTCATATTTATAGGAGTGTGAGGGGATAAGAGAAGTAATATTGGTAACGGTCATTTGAATGCCATGAATACCAAAATGTAACCTAGGCCAAAGTTAAGGGATTTGTCTATTTTTTGAATTTGGCATAATATGTAACTGGCCATCGAATGGTCTCCTTAGAATGGGTTGATGGCCTCCTTCGAGTGGCTATGATTCATTTCCTTCGAATGGGTCTGATTCAGTTCATTCGAATGGCTCTGATTCAGCTCCTTCGAATGGATCTGATGGCCTCCTTTGAGTGGACCTTTTGAATGCTTTTTCGAATGGACCTTTACATGTTTTTCGAATAAGTCATTGTTACCTTCTTCAAATGGATATCTTTGCTAGCTTCAAAGTCCTATCCGAAACTATTCAGAATTTTCCTTTTTAGGATCCCGTCGACCAGCCTTGGGCCTTGATGGTTCTCTTGAAATTTTGTACTTAAATGCAATTCGAAAGACCCTTTTCCATGCCAATCGAAGGACCTTTGTCCAGATACCGATTGAAGAATACAAGTTAAAATGTCAATCGAAGGACACTATCATAATGCCAATCGAAAGGTACTTGTTAAGTTTCCAATAGAAAGAACTTAAAAACATCAATCACAAATTTTCCTTTTCTTTAGGCAAAGGTTTGTGACCAACCACGTAGGGGAAGATCTTGGAAAACATGAGAGGGAAAATTTTGGGGTACAACAGCTGCCCTTGTTCAATATTCTTAAACCTGAAGATGTAGATTGGCTTGTCTGCCTTTCGTGATCTGAAGGTGGAAGACGATTGAACACTAGAGTGCCCAGAAATTTGCACTCGCATGACATAACACTGATGGGTGACGATGTCGGGAATAGGCTTACAGATGTCATTTGGAGAAGATGATAGAGAGTCATCGGAGATGGGCTTAAAGATGCCATCGAAAGTAGATTCTGATTTCACACATGGTCCCTTTGGTGGTTCCTGTTCCTGCTGTCTGAGGAGGAGTCCACTAAGGGATGTTGATTTCTGTTGTTTTCTTGTTTGAGGAAAACATTGTGGGGATTAGAGTCTAGGCACTTCAGTTGTCCAAGGATGTGCTGAAGAGTTATCTCTTGACTGAAAATGTATTAGGAAGAGCCTGCATAAGGTTGTTTCAGAATGAGTCCATGTTGGACTGTCTCTGGAAGGTTACAATGAAGAAATATTTGACAATTGCTACTTCAATAGATAATGAAGGAATCTTTGATGATTGCTACCTCAACAAATAGTGAAGGAATCTTTGACGATTGCTACCTCAACAGATAATGAAGGAATCTTTGACGATTTCTACCTCAACAGATAATGAAGGAATCCTTGACGATTGCTACCTCAACAGATAGTGAAGGTATCTCTGGCGATTGCTACCTCAACAAATAATGAAGGAATATTTGACGATTTCTACCTCAAGAGATAATGAAGGAATCTTTGATGATTGCTACATCAACAGATAATGAAGGAATCTCTGAAGATTGTTACCTTCACGGATAATGAAGGAATCATTGATGATTGCTACCTCATCAGATAGTGAAGGAATCTCGGACGATTGCTACCTCAACAGATAATGAAGGAATCTTTGACGATTTCTACCTCAACAGATAGTGAAGGAATCTTTGACGATTGTTACCTCAACAAATAATGAAGGAATCTTTGAAGATTGCTACCTCAACAGATAGTGAAGGAATCTTTGACGATTTCTACCTTACCAGATAGTGAAGGAATCTGGGACGATTTCTACATCAACAGATAGTGAAGTAATATTTGACGATTGCTACCTCAACAAATAATGAAGGAATCTTTAACGATTGCTACCTCATCAGATATTTAAGGAATCTTTGACGATTGCTACCTCAACAGATAATGAAGGAATCTTTGACGATTTCTACCTCAACAGATAATGAAGGAATCCTTGACGATTGCTACCTCAACAGATAGTGAAGGTATCTCTGGCAATTGCTACCTCAACAAATAATGAAGGAATATTTGACGATTTCTACCTCAACAGATAATGAAGGAATCTTTGATGATTGCTACATCAACAGATAATGAAGGAATCTCTGAAGATTGTTACCTTCACGGATAATGAAGGAATCATTGATGATTGCTACCTCATCAGATAGTGAAGGAATCTCGGACGATTGCTACCTCAACAGATAATGAAGGAATCTTTGATGATTTCTACCTTAACAGATAGTGAAGGAATCTTTGACGATTTTTACCTCAACAAATAATGAAGGAATCTTTGAAGATTGCTACCTCAACAGATAATGAAGGAATCTTTGACGATTTCTACCTTACCAGATAGTGAAGGAATCTGGGACGATTTCTACATCAACAGATAGTGAAGTAATCTTTGACGATTGCTACCTCAACAAATAATGAAGGAATCTTTAACGATTGCTACCTTATCAGATATTTAAGGAATCTTTGACGATTGCTACCTCAACAGATAATGAAGGAATCTTTGACGATTTCTACCTCAACAGATAGTGAAGGAATCTTTGACGATTACTACCTCAACTGATAATGCAGGAATCTCTGACCATTGCTACCTCAACAGATAATGAATGAATCTTTGACGATTGCTACCTCAACAGATAGTGAAGGAATCTTGGATGATTTCTACCTCAACAGATAGTGAAGTAATATTTGACGATTGCTACCTCAACAGATAATGAAGGAATCTTTAACAATTGCTACCTCAATAGATAGTGAAGGAATCTTTGACGATTGCTACCTCAACAGATAATGAAGGAATCTTTGACAATTGCTACCTCAACTGATAATGAAGGAATATCTGACGATTGCTACCTCAACAGATAGTGAAGGAATCTTTGACGATTCCTACCTCAATAGATAATGAAGGAATCTTTGAAGGTTGCTACCTCAACATATAATGAAGGAATCTTTGACGATTGCTACCTTAACAGATAGTGAAGGATTCTTTGACGATTGCTACCTCAACAGATAGTGAAGGAATCTTTGACGATTTCTACCTCAATAGATAATGAAGGAATATTTGACGATTTCTACCTCAACAGATAGTGAAGGAATCTTTGACGATTGCTACCTCAGTAGATGATGAAATAATCTTGGACGATTGCTACCTCAACAGGGTACCAGAAATTTGTATGGTCATGTAAGTAGTTGATGATATTTGTCTGTTTTTAGACTTTTACTTGAGAAGATACAGGGTTAGCCGTATGCAAAGTCATGATGCATGAAGTGTAAATGATGCTCTCAAAATAAATGAGATTGTAATATCTGTATCTATACTGCGTATGTTATGACATCTGTAAAATGATTTATGAATGCAATGTATGAATGTGACAGTCATTCCATTATTGTATTGTTGAACCAAGGAAAATGAATCCTTGATTGTTGCTGGAGAGTACCGGGAAGCTGAATCTCGGACTACTATTGGTGAGTGAAGATAGTGATTCTTCAATTTCTATTGGGGATTTTGAATAGAGATAATTTTGTTGGCGACTCCATTTCTCTGCTGAGGATCTTCGACTTCTGTTTGAGAATGAATTCGCCGTGGGGAAGAGTTCTGTTGGGAGACTTCACCAATATAGAGAACAAATTCCGCTAGGGGATGAACTTCTGCAGCTAGAGAAATAAACTCTATTGGGGAAGGAAAGCTCTATGCCCTGCCTGAGGATTTTGTGGAATCCTATTGGGGAATGCTGAGAAGTTTGACGACTTTACTGGGGAAAACCTCATGTCAAAGAAGTAGTTAGAAATTCTTGTTCTGACGGGCATACGAGAACACCTGACATCACTATGTTGTAAGCTGAGGATCTGGCGGTGATTTTTCCCGAACCCTTTTGGTTTGCCGAGATGCCCTTATTTTTTCCTAGGCTAGTCAACCTAGAGGGTCTTTGTTCATGTGTATTATCTTTCGACTATGTCCATGTTCACCCGGTATGGAGAATTGTGAATGTCCATAATAGTAAGTGTTACCACACTGCCAGAAGGTGTTTGTTTGATCGTACATGATTCATTGCCGGAATTCATGCCCAATGCCCCAAATGATTCAGATGGAGATCTGCCTCTGGCTATTTGGCATTTTTGAGAGATTCCTTGAATCTTGACTTGACTGCCCCAGATGATGGACAATGATCATGTCGTGCCCCTTGGTTGGAAGTGTTTTTCCACTTGAGGCGAGTTTGTCCATTGAGAAGATTTATGTTCATCGAATATCTGTCGTGCGAATTTCTCTACTGTTGAACAAATTGTCATATGCAAACAATGGTATTTTATGAATGCAAAGCTTATGTCTGTCTTGAAGTTTTTGAAAATTCATTTTTTTTAGTAAAACAAATTTTTCAAGAGAGTGATATCAACTCAGGATTTATAGCAAGTCCTACAGGAATCAGGATACCTTTTGTAATAGTATGCTTTCGAACTAACCTATGCTTCAGTTAGGACTTTTAAGGGTTGTAGTTTTGCCCGGTTCACGGTTTAAGAAATAAAGGATAAAGGCTCAAAATTTATTTGTACCCACCCGTTCTTCGTGATGTTCTTCAGTCCTATGCTCAGTTAATTGTTCATTTAAGTCTCGATTGAGTCTGGCATTTTCTCCTTGATGTTCCAGTGATGGTTCAGATATAGGCAGTAATTTTTGTAATCTTCTCCTTTTTGTCGAGGATTTGTAGGACCTCTTTTTTTTGCTATCCCTGTCTTTTGTCTGAACTGTTTCTTTTGTGATTACAGCCAGCGGGATGCCCTAGTTTTTCCTTAAGTCTCCTTCATAGGTTTTGACTTAATGGACTTTTCTTTTGAAAAAATAATGACTGCCTGCTTTGATGAATATGCGGAACTATCGCCATCTTTCGGAAGGTATCTTCTACATTATTTGTCGTGTATGAAGGGAAAGCTTGCAACTAAATACACATATGAATTAACTTAGAAAACTACCCTGCCTCAGGTTGCGATTAAGGGTTTTAATTCATGTGAAAAGAAAACTCATACTTCTTAGGCTCAAAGGGGTTGACTGCGGATTATCTTCCTTATAACTCCACTATTTAAGATTTGAAACAACGCTTGTACATCGTCAGTGGGGTCTGTTCAAATGCATATTGTAGATATTGTGGTATCGTTCTCATCATCCTCCCTCTATAGGCTTAGAGATTTTTAACCAGGAGTTTGAATTTCACAAAAAGGAAATAAAAACATAGTTTGAATATAATGAATACGAATGAAATAATTCAAGACAAACACATGCAATGTATTAATATGAATAAACAAAGTTTGACATGACAATAAATGTTTGAACAAACAAAGAAAATACAACTTGAGAATTCAAATGAACAAAAATTCTCTCAATCCTAGCCATGATTTGGCATGGGAGCAGTGATCATGTTAGGAGTCTTAGGAGAGTCAAATTCGATTTCCTTGCTCTCGATCAAATCCTGAATCTTGTTCTTCAAGGTTCAACAGCTGTCAGTGTCGTGCCTAGGGCTATCAGAATGGTAAGCACATTTTACATTAGGGTTGTACTTAGGAGAAGAGGTATCATGTTTTTGAGGAGGATCCTTTACTGTAACCAGCTTTGCTTTTAGCAATTGTTGTAATGCTTGAGACAAAGGCATATTAATATCAGTGTACTTCCTCTCTTGTTATTTTATCCTACGCCTATTGCCCCGTTGATGTTGAACGGGTGTATGATCAGAAATTAACACTGCTCCCACGGACTGATGGTGGTTATTTGTATTATGGTGCCTTTGACCATAAACAACATTAATTTCTTTTCTACCACCAGATGGCTTCCTCTTAACATTAGAGGACGCCGCTATTGTAATCTTCCCACTTTTGATACCGCCTTCAATCCTCTCCCCAGACATAACCATTTCTGTAAAACCAGATGAGGAACTTCCAATCAGCAATTGAAGAATGGGCCTGTCAGAGTGCCCATGAACATGTCCACCATTTCTTGATCAGTTTGAGGAGGTTGAACTCTGCCAGCTAGATCCCTCCATTTCTGCGCATATTCCTTGAACACTTCTCTTGAGCCCATGGACATATTCTGTAGTTGCACTCTAGTTGGTGCCAGGTCAGTGTTGTATTGGTACTACTTGTAGAAAGCAACAACTAAGTCTTCCCAGGTATGGATTTCAATTCCTTCTAGCTGGTAGAACCAATCTAGTTGAGTGCCAGCTAAACTTTCTTGGAAGAAATAGAACAATAACTTTCAGTCAGAAGTGTAAGGCGGGATCTTTCTGACATATGACCTCAAGTGAAGCTTGGGACAGGAAACACCATCATATTTTGTGAATATGGGGACCTTGAACTTATGTGGAATGACCACCCCTTGAGCCAAACCTAATTCTTCGAAATCCAGATCGGGCACCCTTTGAATCTCCATGGCATTGAGCCGATCCTCCAGCCGTTTGTATTTATCGTTAGCAGGAGGATATTACTCCTCAAAGAATTCAGGTTCATCTTCTTCAGACATTGGATTGTTGTCTCCTTCATCTGATTCCTCGTCATCTTCTTCTTAATTATCCCCTCCTTTTGATGGGATTGAGAAATCTAGAGCTCGATTAGTTGGTCTTCTTCTTCCCACACTCAAAACACGAACCGGTTTCTTTGCCTTCTTAGTCTTCTTTTTGACCATCAAAGCTTTCAGGTCTTCTTACCCCTGGGTCAGAGCCAGGAACATTTGTTGGAACTGAGCATTTTGAGCCTGAAGGTCTTTGATTGTTTGTTCGAGAGCCATTGCTGAAATAAACAGCGAGAACATGAGATACTTGTACTGGAGACTACCTGTTATGCAATGACATGTATGTATGAAAATGTTTTCAAGGATATCATAGGGTAAACACAAAAAGATGTTAGGAGTTGAACTACGACTTTGATTGAAGAACTTTCGTATCGTTTGAAGGTCCTCCTACGAGAGTAAAGTTCACCATATCAAGTGGGTCATAGCCCTTGACTCAAGTTGTCACTTTGGTCTTTTTATGGCATTGGCTAGAGGAAAATAAATACCCTTGTCCCTTGTTAGACGTCTGATTTATCATAACCTGCATCACAAAACCTTGAGATCCTTGAAATTGTTAAGGAAATATTGTGGCATGATGTTATAATGTGTATGCTATGCGTTAAGCAAAAGTGTAAGCTGATATAAGCAAGTAAACACTGCAAGAAATCCAAGTTATTGGATAATTCCTGTGAACAAATCCTGCAAAGAAATCACGTCGTTAGATAAAAACCCAGCAAGTAGCTCAAGTTGAAAGAAAACAAATCACACAAGCAGCCTTAGGTTTAGGTTTGCATGGGGTTTGTAGGTGAGTACTCTCTTGAATGTTAATTTGGCTCAACCTGTCCTATAAATAGTAACCGGGTTCTAAGGGATCTCAATATCACTGACCCTTCCCACAAGCTTCGTTCGATAGGAGATTGACTCGCAACCAAACAAATCTCAAGAGTCAAGTCTCAATGAGTGTAGCATCGAGTATCTGCCGACGTTGGGAATACACCAAAGACGGCCATCTCGCTACATCCTAATGGCCAAGTTGTTCATTTAAAGGTTCTAAGGTCAGTTGACGCTTCATGACACCACGCAGCAGACCCGTATTCTCCTTGATTAACTCAAGGGATAACGGTGCCGACCAAAGTGTCGCATCAATGTAGCCATCGATTCAAATGTGTCAGTATACCCTGCACAGTTTCCACGATCTATTACTACTTACCTAAAAGGTTTCCCCAGATCCGGGTGTAGGATCTATAATAACCCCAAACAAAGCCCTCACAGGTAAAGCAATCGAAGCACACAAAATAGTTAAATAATGAACTAACTTTAAGGTAACCCCACTTTTTCATACTCCCCAATAGAGTCGCCAGTTCTGTGTTACGGTGGCAGAACCGACTGTTATATACTAGTATTTCATTTTTTGTTCGCAAATATGCGGTAAGCAAGAGTCTCCACCGTCTTTTCTTTTATCCAATTTAAGGAAAGGGTTAAAAGAACGAAAAAAGACCTTTTCGAGAGTTTTCTGACTAAGGGGGGTAGATTATGGAAAGGGAAAGTGTTAACACTCTTTCCATCCGTGGTTTTCCACGGGCTCTTAGAGCTTTGCTCATTTTTAAAATAATTTTGTGCTTTGTGTTTGAAAAGGTTTTGAAAACGCCTTAGTACGACGAACTTTGTAATGTTTCTCAGAATAGTAGAGAACATATACAAAGTGTTTGAAAATGTCGTTTGAAAAAATAGTTTTTGTGTGTAAGTGCAAAAATAGTTGAGCAAACTTCTAACAGTTATCTACTTTGTTACTCGAAAAGGTTATTCTTTTCCTCTTTTACTTTAGACAATGTTATCCCACTATTAGAGAGTAGGTAGCCTTGTCATTGGATGTTTTGAGGGACAATCGAAGGGACATTACAGTCACGAAGGAAATTTATGGAGATGCTTTAGCAATTCTGTTTTTTAGGGACTAGATCATTTACTGAGAAGGCAACTGTAGGGTCATCGAGGGACTATAATCTTTTGATTTTATGGGTCTTTGCTAAAGCATTCTTGCCCCATGACTGTTTTTTAAAGGCAACTAAAGTGGGCGTACCTTAGATGTGCTGGTGTGTATTTGTGTTGTGTTTCCGTTATTTTTTGTCTTTTTGTTAAGTTTGCTAGCTTTTGATTATTAGTCTTATCATACAAGCCTAATTACTAGCAGTTAATATAAAAAGCAGTAAAATGCAGAATATAGAGGTCCTATGCTATTACAATGCTCCGGGGAGGGGATTTACATTATACAAGAATAATGGGTGATAAAGCAGTAAATATCCTAATTTTATCTATTACACCCAGTAAACAGATACAATAATAGTAAAAAATATGAAATTAAATAAACGCGTGCAAAGTAAATGAAAATCTTTTTGTTGTTTTTGCTATAAAAGAAAATAAGACCTAAGTCAATTTAATTTTAATTTTAAGAAAAAAAGATGTTAAAATAATTAATTAATTTATTTACAAAATTAATTTAGTTCGAAAAACAAGTAGCCTAATTTTTTTTGTGATTTTGATTTTAATGCTAATTAAAAAGATAAAAAGTCCACTAAAAAAATAAAGAAAAGAAACAAAAGCAAAATAAGATTACAAAAAGGCATCCTTCGATTGAGGTGAAAAAGGAGGAATTTCGATCCAAAGGGGAAGAGATATGGCCTTTTCGATTCAGGAGAGAGGCCTTCTTTCGATTGGTCTAGGGAGTGGGCGTGAATAGTCTTCGATCCAGGGAAGGGGATTGCCCTTCGTTCCTGGGGAAAGGGAATGCCTTTCGATCTAGGAAGGAGATGTCTTCTTTGATCCAGAAGGCCAATGCTTCGATCCAGAGAAGGTGTCTCCTTCGATCTATGATGCTATACCTAAAAAAGTATGTTAGCGAAATAAAACGCTGGACCTGGGTATCGAAACCCAGGTCTGTCGATCCTACGAGCGCTGGGTCTTTTCAGGCTAAATCTGCAGAAAATGTTAGCAAACGAAGAACATGACCTGGGTATCAAACCCAAGCCTTTTGATCCTCTCTAGGATGATAAATATAAGGTAACAACAAGTATGGATGTTCTATGAAAATACAAGGTTGGTCATTTTAACCTCTCTTACCAGTAGATTGAATTTTCGATTTGGGCACTTTCTAGATGTAGGAACTTTCGATCTCGGGCTTCTGGGCGTGGATACCTTTGGTTGAAGGATTTCTTTAGCTTGGATTGCTTATGAATTTTTGACAACCTTTGATGGATTTTGTAGGCAGCGTCTCCCCAATCTTTTTCGTTCTCCCGCCTCCTCTCTTTCGTTCCCTTTGTAATGTGTCCTTGGCCTCATATTTATAGGAGTGTGAGGGGACAAGAGAAGTAATGTTGGTAACCTTGGCCAAAGTTAAGGGACCTTGTCTATTTTTGGAATTTGGCATAATATGTAACTAGCCTTTGAATGCTCTCCTTCGAATCGGTTGATGGCCTCCTTCGAGTGGCTATGATTCATTACCTTCGAATGGGTTTGATTCAGTTCATGAATGGCTCTGATTCAGCTCCTTCGAATGGCTCTGATGGTATCCTTTGAGTGGACCTTTTGAATGCTTATTCGAATGGACCTTTACATGTTCTTCGAATAAGTCACTATTACCTTCTTCAAATGGATTTCTTTGCCAGCTTCAAAGTCCTATCCGAAACTATTCAGAATTTTCCTTTTTAGGATCCCTTCGACCAGCCCTGGGCCTTGATGGTTCTCTTGAAATTTTGTACTTAAATGCAATTCGAAATACCCTTTTCCATGCCAATCGAAGGACCTTTGTCCAGATACCGATCGAAGAATACAAGTTAAAATGTCAATCGAAGGACACTATCATAATGCCAATCGAAAGGTACACTACAAGAAAATTGGCAGATTGCGACATGTATTTTTGTAGATTACGACGGTTAAAATTGTCGCAATTTTCTTTCCACGACGGTTGCTTTACCGTCGCAGAAGTGTGTGTCCCCAACCTATTTTGCGACGGTTACAAAAACTGTCGTTCAAGTTTACGACGGATTTGGAGCTGACATAATCAAGTATTGGTGACTGTTTGATACCGTCGTGACTATCTTTTGAGTTTCTTTTAATTATTGATGGCGACGGTTCGATACTGTCGTGAATATCTTTTGAAATTGATTAAATTGTTTATGGCGACGGTTCGATACCGTCATGACTTTTGTTGATTATTTTTAATTGTTGATTACGACGGTTCGGTACTGTCGCCATGACTTTTGTTTATGTCTTGATTTTTTTTTTATTTTTCTATTATATATATTTTTTATTTAAATTATTATCTATGTAAAAAATTTTAAATATAGTTTTTTTTGTGTTATTTTTTTCTTTAAATTATTTCTTCTTTAATATATTTATTTATAGTATTAATTTTTATTTTATTTTCTATCACTTTGTAATATAGTAAAAATAATTTCAATAAAAAATATTTAACATCAAATAAGCATTATAATATCCAAAAAAATGTGTGTTCCATAATCATGTAAATTGCGAGTTCCATAATCATGTCAAGTAGTACAAAAAACCCAAAATATATCAATTCCTAATCTTATAATAATAAGTATCATTATGCCAAAAATACATGAGAAAGTTCACAATCTAATTATCTCGATCATAGCAAACTCTAATTTGTCCCCCCTGAAGTTCCATTATCTCCAATACGGTAGCTAGACTCAGATGAACGTCTACCATCAGCGGGTGATTCCAATCCCTAAAAAAAGGTATTAAAATAATAATCTTTAAAATAATACTCATAAAATTTAACTTTAAATGCGTCAAAATAATATACCTGTCTTCCACTAAAATTATGCATTTGCATTAAGAGTTCAATTTCCTATGATGAACTCCTTTTATCTAGTTATTATGCAAATTTGTCACTCACAATAGAACCTGATGAATGATGATAAAATGTTGTAGAACCCTTAGGGTGATGATAAACAACACCAGTGTGAATGCTGGAGCTGCAATAGGCTTTGCCTAACATCTTTCCTCTGAGCAAAAGCAACATACAGTGGTTTTCCGTGAAACATGCGTCCTGTGGCATATAACATCAATTTAAATAATCAATAAGTAACATTTATGTAGAAAAACAAAAACCTTCCAGTGAATTGTTTCTACCAATCATCATAAGGCAAAGCGAACAACTCCATATTGATAATTACTAAATGCTCTATTTTCTACATTATCTACTTCATGCTTTGAACTTTACAGCATTTTAAGGAAGTAATTAAAAAAATGCATCCTCCAATATTAAATCTACCTAAAGCAATGTAATTTACCTGCACAGACCTGCCACCATCAAGGCACCCCACTGGAAGCATGTTAAAAGCTTGGATGGTTTAACCATGCCTGCATAATTGAAAGCGACAACAGAGTTTCTTTCAGCCACGGAACACAAAATAAAAAGCAATCAATATTTTATTTGTTTATGTTTCTAAATTGCATATCTGCCTAAGGATATTACAAACAATATAACTTCCTATTCCATATAGAGTAAATCATATCATGTATTTGGTGTTTAACCATTACTGATAATTTGGCACAAATCATATAACTTCAATTCAAACTCAAACCTAATCAACTCTATTCAAGACTATGTTTGCGAAACACTCATCCATAATAACAATTCACTCATTATCTTCAAAAAAATAGAAACTAACCGTGCAGCGCATCACCCTAATCAGCATGATCAAGTGTACAAGACAAAATATCAGGTTGTGATGATAACTTTGAAGCTCTAAAATGCATGTAAGTCATGTTTATAGACAAGTAATTAGAAATTGAGTATGATATTAATATAACTTCAATATTAGATTTTGAAATAAAGTTGAAGTCGAATCGTGCAGGTAATACTTGAGTTTGATCTTGTTAGGAGATTTGGGGGCAAAAATGGTTCCAATGCCAAGATTTAGTATATGACCAGATATGATATTTCTATCATGAATATTATTTAACTCTATCAGATCTTCCTTTTCACTTGTGTGGTACGGTATGCCAAGCTCTACAAGTACTTCATAATCATCTTCACTGTGTCAAAATATCTACTAATCAAACAAATTGCAGACATCAGATCTGCTTGTTGAGTCCAATCATTTATTCTGTCCTTTGGGAGACTGCACCCTCGGACAATTGGACTCTAACTGAGATTGACAGCAGGAGACTGTCCACAACATATGTGATTGCCAAAGTCAGGCTAGTGAACTGAAGAATGGAAAAAACATCCAAGTTGAACTTTGGTAACGGAACTGCATAAGCCTTCTATGACCACTAAGATTGAAAATAAGGCAAGTGGGCTAGCATCTAGAATGGGAAAAATACTAACTATTAACAAGATTGATTAGTATTGTAAGAAAATTTGTGAATTTGTATTCTCTGAAATTAGAGCAACGCAACTACATTAGGTAATGCAATGGTACTAAATAACTCAGAGACTAAAATTGTGCACCTGTAATTTGATAAGGAAGCTGCTTGCGATTCTCTTTGTTGATTTGCACAAACTGACTCTTTAGTTCTTCGTCACTAACACTATCATCAATGTTCTTCACATAAATGTTTGATCCCTGAAAGTTAAAATGGTGGCAAACTAAGAAAGCTGAAATTAATTAGTCAACTATAGGAAAAAGGGTATGGAATTACCTTGTATTTCAAGTTTTTCTCCATGCATCTTTCTGCAAACCACTGATGCAAGATCTTCTCACGTTCAACCTTTTTTTGTGCTCTTGCAACATACAGGTTCTTTGAACCTAGTTATGACAAATCAAAACCAGATATACACAGAGAATCAACATCCAGAAAAGTGCAACTTTGAGCATAAAAGACCTATGTACTAAAAAGATAAGTAAATTACCAAATTGTGATCCATTCATTGCTTCTGTTGCTCGTCTTGCATCATCCGGGTTTTCATAGTTCATAAATCCAAAACCTTTTGACAACCCCTTCTCATCCTTTACAATAGCCAAGCTAAGAATTTTTCCAAAAGATGAGAACTTTTCTTTAAGAAGTGCTTCGGTAATATCTGGGTCCAAATTCTTAACGTACAAGTTTGTATATTTGGCATCAGGTTCAGGCAAAGAGCGCTCACTTTTTCTGATAAATTTCCCAACATATCTGTGAGAAGAAATGGAATCAGATTATCAAAACCAATCTTAAGATAACTAAAAGAGCAATTAACAAATTCAAAAGAGAAAACATACATATGGAACTGAAGGAAAATTTTAACAAATTCTAAAACAATTTGACATACATCTGCTTATCTCTCACAGTAGAGCCATTCATTTTCTGGATAGCATCATTTGCAGACTCCTCTGAACCAAACTGTATATAACCAAACCCTTTGCTCTTCCCATCTTCAGAGATGACAATTTTGCTAGACAAAATATTCCCATATTCTTGAAATAAATCATGCAGTCCCACATTATCTATCGATTTCGCTAAGTTCTATAATAACATTAACACCGCAAAGTTTCCATTAGAATTCACATCAAACATAAAAAGAAAACAGAATATCACCATTTAAGCATTTCACAATTCACATCAAACCTATAAACCCTATAACATACCTTAACAAACACATTCCCTTTGCCACACTCATCCAAAGCCTCCTTGAGAGCACTTTCAGCCCTATCCCACGTTTCATCATCTCCAAGCTTATTCTCTGGCCTCTACTCAAGTATTTAACACAGGCAAGGCAAAATAAATAACTGAGTCATTAAATAGATTAAACCAATTACTAACAGCAGAGTCTACCAAGCTTATCATGTACTACTATATCATGTATCAGAAGAAAAGAAAATAACAAGAAAGCTAGTTCTTTGTATTGAGGCCATATTCCCAATTATTAATTGTTCCTACTAATGTTATTTATTCACAAACTTCATCATATTTCAAACCATGGAGAAGTGTTCCTACTAATGTTATTTATTAAACATATAAACAAAACATGTACCATAGGAAGAGAAAGACTGGTAAGATACGATCAAAATGATCTATATCAGATGACGCTCTTAGAAGGAATAATTGCAACAAAGAAACAAATAATGAAATTATCAAATCAGAATTAACTTACATTGCAGACAAAACATATAGCGGTAGTTGTTTCCAAACTATTAAACAGATTTATCAGCATCTCTTTTGGAAGCCTTTTTGCCATTTCAACAGAATCTTTTCCAACAGGATCAGAATTGTATTCTTTAACAAGAAGTGGGTGATCACAAGCCTGACGGAGACGTAAAAGCATCAAAAGAATATTTGCATAGTTTTGATTCACTGTACGGTAGCAGCATATGCCTGCAAATTACAAGCATATAACCCTCATTGAGGCCCTTACACAATTCTTCCTCAACACCAACAACAACTTCAATTCCAGCACTTCTCAATCTATCTAACCCTTTGGAAGCCACGATAGGATTTGGATCCACCATCCCAACAACAACCTTTTTAAGTCTAGCTTTAATGAGAACTTCAGTGCAAGGCGGAGTCCTCCCAAAATGATTACAAGGTTCTAAAGTGACATACGCCGTTGCATTCTTGTCCAAATCAGCAGCATCTCTCAGAGCAAACACCTGAAAAATCTCAGAAATAGAAATGCAGTGACACGAAAATGATGATTTGAATTCAAAGAGTGTGAAACAAGTCTCACCTCAGCATGAGGTTGACCAGGTTTAGGATGAAAACCTTGGCCAACAATTTGACCATCTTTGACAATAACACATCCAACTAAAGGATTGGGGCTTGTACACCCCAAAGCCTTTCTGGCGAGCTCAACGCTTTTCCTCATGTAAAATCCATCGACATCACCATCATCGTCACGATTCTTTTGGGAACGAATGACATAGCTACTCTTCCCACGAGTTAGTCTGTCCCTGAATGTAAGTGATTTGGAAAAGCCATGATTCAAATTGAGGGGAATGGGTGGATGAGGAGAGGCATTGATGCATAATCTGGAGTGGTAAAATGGAACTGAAACTGCTACTGATAACCCCATTGCTTGCATGGTTGGAATGATGTGAAATGTGATTTGGTTTGGCACTCCGATTCACAAACAAACCTCTGTGAAAGAGTGATGGAAAGGGCAGAGATTTAAGAGGAGCAGAACAGCGTCAGCAACGTGATCCGCGCCAATTTGTTTTTTCCTTTTCACGCACAGTATTCCATTGACAAGACTGAACAGATTTATTGAGCCCGACGCGGAAGATTAGGGTTTGGTGAATGTGTTTAGCGGAAGGAGAGGAAAAAGGTTTGAAAGAGACATTCAAATCCTGAGAGGCCAGGAATGAATTGATGGTTGCGGTTGCGTTCTGTTGGTACGAACGGTCTTTGTAAACGTCGAGAGAATGGATTCCGACGGAGGATGGATGGCTACTGGCTAAACTCACGTCAGAGTCACGGTGGCTGTTTAGTGGAGTTGGTGGTAAGTAGGCCGACTCTTTCGGTTGCCAACGAACGTTGTTGCTTCCGCCGGGAGGTCTCATCTTCTTCCGACGAACGAAGGGATTGTAATAGTTTGGGAGGAATGGTGAAAGCGGGTTTCAAAAATTTAGGGTTCTTCTTTGGAAGACCCATACGAACCTTAGGTCGAGAATTCTTGTATTTTCTTCGTGAGTAGAAAAAGTGAACGCAGGAGTAGAAAGTGAAGAGCTTTTTAACTTTTTTACGGCGACGGGTGTTTTACCGTCGTGCCCATGAGAATTTTTAAAGGTTTTGGGTGCGACGGTTGTTTTACCGTCGTGAAATGAATTTTAGGACGGATAATTTTACCGTCGTGAAAGGTTTAAGGGTGCGACGGGTGCTTTACCGTCGTGATATGCCTTTTAGGACGGTTAATTTTACCGTCGTGACTAGTTGTTGGTGAAAAATCAATGTTAAAAGTGTTAAATGGGGGCCGACGGTTGTTTTACCGTCGTAATAATAATATTATGATGGTTAATTATACCATCGCAAAATAAATATTAGGGACGGTTGGTGTCAATTGTCGTAAACACTGTCTCTATATGTCAATTACGACAGTTATCACATAACTGTCGCAATTTTTGTGTCGTTAAACACTAATTTTCTTGTAGTGGTACTTGTTAAATTGCCAATCGAAAGAACTTAAAAACATCAATCACAAATTTTCCTTTTCTTTAGGCAAAGGTTTGTGACCAACCATGTAGGGGAAGATCTTGGAAAACATGAGAGGGAAAATTTTGGGGTACAACAGCTGCCCTTGTTCAATCTTCTTAAACCTGAAGATGTAGATTGTCTTGTCTGCCTTTCGTGATCTGAAGGTGGAAGATGATTGAACACTAGAGTGCCCAGAAATTTGCACTCGCATGACATAACACTGATGGGTGACGATGTCGGGAATAGGCTTACAGATGCCATTTGGAGAAGATGATAGAGAGTCATCGGAGATGGGCTTAAAGATGCCATCGAAAGTAGATTCTGATTTCACACATGGTCCCTTTGGTGGTTCCTGTTCATGCTGTCTGAGGAGGAGTCCACTAAGGGATGTTGATTTCTGTTGTTTTCTTGTTTGAGGAAAACATTGTGGGGATTAGAGTCTAGGCACTTCAGTTGTCCAAGGATGTGCTGAAGAGTTATCTCTTGACTGAAATAGTATTAGGAAGAGCCTGCATAAGGCTGTTTTAGGATGAGTCCGTGTTGGACTGTCTCTGGAAGGTTGCAATGAAGAAATATTTGACGATTGCTACTTCAATAGATAATGAAGGAATCTTTGATGATTGCTACCTCAATAAATAGTGAAGGAATCTTTGACGATTGCTACCTCAACAGATAATGAAGGAATCTTTGACGATTTCTACCTCAACAAATAATGAAGGAATCCTTGACGATTGCTACCTCAACAGATAGTGAAGGAATCTCTGACGATTGCTACCTCAACAGATAATGAAGGAATATTTGACGATTTCTACCTCAAGAGATAATGAAGGAATCTTTGATGATTGCTACCTCAACAGATAATGAAGGAATCTCTGAAGATTGTTACCTTCACGGATAATGAAGGAATCATTTATGATTGCTACCTCATCAGATAGTGAAGGAATCTCGGACGATTGCTACCTCAACAGATAATGAAGGAATCTTTGACGATTTCTACCTCAACAGATAGTGAAGGAATCTTTGACGATTGCTACCTCAACAAATAATGAAGGAATCTTTGACGATTGCTACCTCAATAGACAGTGAAGGAATCTTTGACGATTTCTACCTTAACAGATAGTGAAGGAATCTGGGACGATTTCTACATCAACAGATAGTGAAGTAATCTTTGACGATTGCTACCTCAACAGATAATGAAGGAATCTTTAACGATTGCTACCTCATCAGATATTGAAGGAATTTTTGACGATTGCTACCTCAACAGATAATGAAGGATTCTTTGACGATTTCTACCTCAACAGATAGTGAAGGAATCTTTGACGATTGCTACCTTAACTGATAATGCAGGAATCTCTGACCATTGCTACCTCAACAGATAATGAATGAATCTTTGACGATTGCTACCTCAACAGATAGTGAAGGAATCTTGGATGATTTCTACCATAACAGATAGTGAAGTAATCTTTGACGATTGCTACCTCAACAGATAATGAAGGAATCTTTAACGATTTCTACCTCATCAGATAGTGAAGGAATCTTTGACGATTGCTACCTCAACAGATAATGAAGGAATCTTTGACAATTTCTACCTCAACTGATAATGAAGGAATATCTGACGATTTCTACCTGAACAGATAGTGAAGGAATCTTTGAAGATTCCTACCTCAATAGATAATGAAGGAATCTTTTAAGGTTGCTACCTCAACATATAATGAAGGAATCTTTGACGATTGCTACCTTAACAGATAGTGAAGGAATCTTTAACGATTTCTACCTCAACAGATAGTGAAGGAATCTTTGATGATTTCTACCTCAACAGATAATGAAGGAATATTTGACGATTTCTACCTCAACAGATAGTGAAGGAATCTTTGACGATTGCTACCTCAGTAGATGATGAAGTAATCTTGGACGATTTCTACCTCAACAGGGTACCAGAAATTTGTATGGTCATGTAAGTAGTTGATGATATTTGTCTGTTTTTAGATATTTACTTGAGAAGATACATGTTTAGCCGTATGCAAAGTCATTATGCATGAAGTGTAAATGATGCTCTCAAAATAAATGAGATTGTAATATTTGTATCTGGACTGTGTATGTTATGACATCTTTAAAATGATTTATGAATGCAATGTATGAATGTGACAGTCATTCCATTGTTGTATTGTTGAACCAAGGAAAATGAATCCTTGATTGTTGCTGGAGAGTACCGGGAAGCTGAATCTCGGACTACTATTGGTGAGTGAAGATAGTGATTCTTCAATTTCTATTGGGGATAATGAATAGAGATAATTTTGTTGGCGATTCCATTTCTCTGCTGAGGATCTTCGACTTCTGTTTGAGAATGAATTCACCGTGGGGAAGAGTTATGTTGGGAGACTTCACCAATATAGAGAACAAATTCCGCTAGGGGATGAACTTCTGCAGCTAGAGAAATAAACTCTATTGGGGAAGGAAAGCTCTATGCCCTGCCTGAGGATTTTGTGGAATCCTATTGGGGAATCCTGAGAAGTTTGACGACTTTACTGGGGAAAACCTCATGTCAAAGAAGTAGTTAGAAATTCTTGTTCTGACGGGCATACGAGAACACTTGACATCACTATGTTGTAAGCTGAGGATCTGGCGGCGACTTTTTAGTAAGATGCCCCTGCCTCTGTACTTTCTGGAGAAAGTACATGCGGAGACTTTATGGATGGTTTGAGTGTCTTCCCAAATCATGGGTCGTTGGGTAAATGTTGATCAGGATGATAAGTCTTCTACTGATAGGTAAGTGACAAGATGACGGGACATAGTCGTACGCTTAATCCATAACTTTTGCCTGAATTGTCTTTTCAGATTTTCAGTCCACTGGGATAACCTTTTTTGCCTAAGTCACCTTTTCAGATTTTCAACTTGTCGGGTGTACAGTTTTTTCATATGTATATCCCTAGATTTTTCCCGAACCCTTTTGGTTTGCCGAGATGCCCTTATTTTTGCCTAGGCCAGTCAACCTAGAGGGTCTTTGTTCATGTGTATTATCTTTCGACTATGTCCATGTTCACCGGGTATGGAGAATTGTGAATGTCCATAATAGTAAGTGTTGCCACACTGCCAGAAGATGTTTGTTTGATTGTACAGGATTCGTTGCCGGAATTCATGCCCAATGCCCCAAATGATTCAGATGGAGATTTGCCTCTGGCTATTTGGCATTTTTGAGAGATTCCTTGAATCTTGACTTGTCTTCCCCAGATGATGGACAATGATCATGCCGTGCCCCTTGGTTGGAAGTGTTTTTCTACTTGAGGCGAGTTTGTCCATTGAGAAGATTTCTGTTCATCGAATATCTGTCGTGCGAATTTCTCTACTGTTGAACAAATTGTCATATGCAAACAATGGTATTTTATGAATTCAAAGCTTATGTCTGTCTTGAAGTTTTTGAAAATTCATTTTTTTAGTAAAACAAATTTTGCAAGAGAGTGATATCAACTCAGGATTTATAGCAAGTCCTACAGGAATCAGGAAACCTTTTGTAACAGTATGCTTTCGAACTAACCTATGCTTCAGTTAGGACTTTTAAGGGTTGTATTGTGGCCCGGTTCACGGTTTAAGAAATAAAGGATAAAGGCTCAAAATTTATTTGTACCCACCCGTTCTTCGTGATGTTCTTCAGTCCTATGCTCAGTTAATTGTTCATTTAAGTCTCGATTGAGTCTGGCATTTTTTCCTTGATGTTCCAGTGATGGTTCAAATATAGGCAGTAATTTTTGTAATCTTCTCCTTTTTGTCGAGGATTTATAGGACCTCTTTTTTTTGCTATCCCTGTCTTTTGTATGAACTGTTTCTTTTGTGATTACAGCCAGCGGGATGCCCTAGTTTTTCCTTAAGTCTCCTTCATAGGTTTTGACTTAATGGACTTTTATTTTGAAAAAATAATGACTGCCTGCTTTGATGATTATGCGGAACTATCGCCATCTTTTGGAAGGTATCTTCTACACTATTTGTCATGTATGAAGGGAAAGCTTGCGACTAAATACACATATGAATTAACTTAGAAAACTACCCTGCCCGAGATTGCGATTAAGGGTTTTAATTTATGTGAAAAGAAAACTCATACTTCTTAGGCTCAAAGGGGTTGACTGCGGATTATCTTCCTTATAACTCCACTGTTTAGGATTTGAAACAACGCCTGTACATCGTCAGTGGGGTCTGTTCAAATGCATATTGTAGAGATTGTGGTATCGTTCTCATCATCCTCCCTCTGTAGGCTTATAGCTTTTTAACCAGGAGTTTGAATTTCACAAAAAGGAAATAAAAACATAGTTTGAATATAATGAATACGAATGAAATAATTCAAGATAAACACATGCAATGTATTAATATGAATAAACAAAGTTTGACATGACAATAAATGTTTGAACAAACAAAGAAAATACAACTTGAGAATTCAAATGAACAAAAATTCTCTCAATTCTAGCCATGATTTGGCATGGGAGCAGTGATCATGTTAGGAGTCTTAGGAGAGTCAAATTTGATTTCCTTGCTGTCGATCAAATCCTGAATCTTATTCTTCAAAGTCCAACAGCTGTCAGTGTCGTGCCTAGGGCTATCAGAATGGTAAGCACATTTTACATTAGGGTTGTACTTAGGAGAAGAGGTATCATGTTTTTGAGGAGGATCCTTTAGTGTAATCAGCTCCGCTTTTAGCAATTGTTGTAATGCTTGAGACAAAGGCATATTAATATCAGTGTACTTCCTCTCTTGATATTTTATCCTACGCCTATTGCCCCGTTGATGTTGAACGGGTGTAGGATCAGAAATTAACACTGCTCCCACGGACCGATGGTGGTTATTTGTATTATGGTGCCTTTGACCATAAACAACATTAATTTATTTTCTACCACCAAATGGCTTCCTCTTAACATTAGAGGACGCCGCCATTGTAATCTTCCCACTTTTGATACCGCCTTCAATCCTCTCCCCAGACATAACCATTTCTGTAAAACCAGATGAGGAACTTCCAATCAGCAATTGAAGAATGGGCCTGTCAGAGTGCCCATGAACATGTCCACCATTTCTCGATCAGTTTGAGGAGGTTGAACTCTTCCAGCTAGATCACTCCATTTCTGCGCATATTCCTTGAACCCTTCTCTTGAGCCCATGGACATATTCTGTAGTTGAACTCTAGTTGGTGCCAGGCCAGTGTTGTATTGGTACTGCTTGTAGAAAGCAACAACCAAGTCTTCCCAGGTATGTATTTCAATTCCTTCTAGCTGGTAGAACCAATCTAGTTGAGTGCCAGCTAAACTTTCTTGGAAGAAATAGATCAATAACTTTCAGTCAGCAGTGTAAGGCTGGATCTTTCTGACCTATGACCTCAAGTGAAGCTTGGGACAAGAAACACCGTCATATTTTGCGAATATGGGGACCTTGAACTTATGTGGAATGACCACCCCTTGAGCCAAACCTAATTCTTCGAAATCCAGATCGGGCACCCTTTGAATCTCAATGGCATTGAGCCGATCCTCTAGCCGTTTGTATTTATCGTTAGAAGGAGGATATTACTCCTCAAAGAATTCAGGTTCATCTTCTTCAGACATTGGATTGTTGTCTCCTTCATCTGATTCCTCGTCATCTTCTTCTTAATTATCCCCTCCTTCTGATGGGATTGAGAAATCTAGAGCTCGATTAGTTGGTCTTCTTCTTCCCACACTCAAAACACGAACCGTTTTCTTTACCTTCTTAGTCTTCTTTTTGACCATCAAAGCTTTCAGGTCTTTTTACCCCTGGGTCAGAGTCAGGAACATTTGTTGGAACTGAGCATTTTGAGCCTGAAGGTCTTTGATTGTTTGTTCGAGAGCCATTGCTGAAATAAACAGCGAGAACATGAGAGACTTGTACTGGAGACTACCTGTTATGCAATGACATGTATGTATGAAAATGTTTTCAAGGATATCATAGGGTAAACACTAAAAGATGTTAGGAGTTGAACTACGACTTTGACTGAAGAACTTTCATATCGTTTGAAGGTCCTCCTACGAGAGTAAAGTTCACCATATCAAGTGGGTCATAGCCCCTGACTCAAGTTGTCACTTTGGTCTTTTTATGGCATTGGCTAGAGGAAAATAAATACCCTTGTCCCTTGTTAGACGTCCGATTTATCATAACCTGCATCACAAAACCTTGAGATCCCTGAAATTGTTAAGGAAATATTGTGGCATGATGTTATGATGTGTATGCTATGCGTTAAGCAAAAGCGTAAGCTGATATAAGCAAGTAAACACTGCAAGAAATCCAAGTTATTGGATAATTCCTGTGAACAAATCCTGCAAAGAAATCACGTCGTTAGATAAAAACCCAGCAAGTAGTTCAAGTTGAAAGAAAACAAATCACACAAGCAGCCTTAGGTTTAGGTTTGCATGGGGTTTGTAGGTGAGTACTCTCTTGAATGTTAAGTTGGCTCAACCTGTCCTATAAATAGTAATCGGGTTCTAAGGGATCTCAATATCACTGACCCTTCCCATAAGCTTCGTTCGATAGACGATTGACTCGCAACCAAACAAATCTCAAGAGTCAAGTCTCAATGAGTGTAGCATCGAGTATCTGCCGACTTTGGGAATACACCAAAGACGACCATCTCGCTACATCCTAATGGCCAAGTTGTTCATTTAAAGGTTCTAAGGTCAGTTGACGCTTCATGACACCACGCAGCAGACCCGTATTCTCCTTGATTAACTCAAGGGCTAACGGTGCCGACCAAAGTGTCGCATCAATGTAGCCATCGATTCAACTGTGTCAGTATACCCCGCACAGTTTCCACGATCTATTGCTACTTACCTAAAAGGTTTCCTCAGATCCGGGTGTAGGATCTATAATAACCCCAAACAAAGCCCTCACAGGTAAAGCAATCGAAGCACACAAAACAGTTAAATAATGAACTAACTTTAAGGTAACCCCACTTTTTTATACTCCCCAACAGAGTCGCCAGTTCTGTGTTATGGTGGTAGAACCGACTGGGATATACTAGTATTTCATTTTTTGTTTGCAAATATGCGGTAAGCAAGAGTCTCCGCCGTCTTTTCTTTTATCCAATTTAAGGAAAGGGTTAAAAGAACTAAAAAAGACCTTTTCGAGAGTTTTCTGTGTAAGGGGGGTAGATTATGGAAAGGGAAAGTGTTAACTCCCTTTCCATCCGTGGTTTTCCACGGGCTCTTAGAGGTTTGCTCATTTTTAAAATACTTTTATGCTTTGTGTTTGAAAAGGTTTTGAAAACGCCTTAGTACGACGAACTTTGTAATGTTTCTCAGAATAGTAGAAAACATATACAAAGTGTTTGAAAATGTCGTTTGAAAAAATAGTTTTTGTGTGTAAGTGCAAAAATAGTTGAGCAAACTTCTAACAGTTATCTACTTTGTTACTCGAAAAGGTTATTCTTTTCCTCTTTTCCTTTAGACAATGTTATCCCACTATTAGAGAGTAGGTAGCCTTGTCATTGGATGTTTTAAGGGACAATCGAAGGGACATTACAGTCACGAAGTCAATTTATGGAGATGCTTTAGCAATTCTGTTTTATAGGGACTAGATCATTTACCGAGAAGGAAACTGTAGGGTCATCGAGGGACTATGATCTTTTGATTTTATGGGTCTTTGCTAAAGCATTCCTGCCACATGACTGTTTTTTAAAGGCAACCAAAGTGGGCGTACCTTAGATGTGCTGGTGTGCAATTGTGTTGTATCTCAGTTATTTTTTGTCTTTTTGTTAAGTTTGCTAGGTTTGATTATTAGCCTTATCATACAAGCCTAATTACTAGCAGTTAATATGAAAAGCAATAAAATGCATAATATAGAGGTCTTATGCTATTACAATGCTCCGGGGAAGTGATTTACATTATACAAGGATAATGGGGAATAAAGCAGTAAATATCCTAATTTTATCTATTACACCCAGTAAACAGATACAATAGTAGTAAAAAATACGAACTTAAATAAACGCGCGCAACATTAAAGAAAATCTTTTTGTTGTTTTTGGTATAAAAGAAAATAAGACCTAACTCTATTTAATTTTAGTTTTATGAAAAAAAGATGTTAAAATAATTAATTAATTTATTTACAATATTAATTTAATTGGAAAAACAACAAGCCTAATATTTTTTGTGATTTTGATTTTAATGTTAATTAAAAAGATAAAAAGTCCACTAAAAAAATAAAGAAAAGAAACAAAAGCAAAATAAGAGTACAAAAAGGCATCCTTCGAATGAGGTGAAGAAGGAGGAATTTTGATCCAAAGGGGAAGAGATATGGCCTTTTCGATTCAAGAGAGAGGCCTTATTTCGTTTGGGCTAGGGAGTGGGGTGTGAATAGCCTTTGATCTAGGGAAGGGGATTGCCCTTTGATCCTGGGGAAAGGGAATGCCTTTCGATCCAGGAAGGATATTTCATCTTCGATCCAGAAGGCCAATGCTTCGATCCAAAGAAGTTGTCTCCTACGATCTGGGATGCTATACCTAAAAAAGTACGTTAGTGAAATAAAATGCAGGACCTGGGTATCGAAACCCAGGTCCTTCGATCCTGCACGCGTTGGGTCTTTTCATACTAAATCTGCAGAAAATGTTAGCAAACTAAGAACATGACCTGGGTGTCAAACCCAAGCCTTTTGATCCTGTCTAGGATGACAAATCGAAGGTAACAACAAGTATAATTGTGCTATGCAAATACAAGGTTGTACAATTTAACCTCTCTTACTAGTAGATTGAATTTTCGATTTAGGAACTTTCTAGATGTAGGCACTTTTGATCTGGGGATTCTAGGCGTGGAAACCTTTGGTTTAAGGATTGCTTTGGCTTGGATTACTTATGAATGTTTGACAACCTTTGATTGATTTTGTGGGCAACGTTTCCCCAATCTTATTCGTTCTCCCCTCTCCTCTCTTTCATTTCCTTTGTAATGTGTACTTGGCCTCATATTTCTGGGAGTGTGAGGGGACAAGAGAAGTAATGTTGGTAAAGATCATTTGAATGCCATAAATACCAAAATGTAACCATGGCCAAAGTTAAGGGATCTTGTCTATTTTTGAATTTGGCATAATATGTAACTGGGCTTCGAATGCTCTCCTTCGTATGGGTTGATGGCCTCCTTCGAATGAACCTGATGGCCTCCTTCGAGTGGCCCTGATTCATTTCCTTTGAATGGGTCTTATTTAGTTCATTCGAATGGCTCTGATTCAGCTCCTTCGAATGGCTATGATGACCTCCTTCGAATGGCTCTGATGGCCTCCTTCGAGTGGACATTATGAATGCTTCTTCGAATGGACCTTTACATGTTCTTCGAATGAGTCATTGTTACCTTCTTCGAATTGCTTTCTTTTCCAGCTTTAAAGTCCAAAAATAGCTGAGCAAACTTCTACCAGCTATCAACTTTGTTACTCGAAAAGGTTGTTCTTTTCCTCTTAGCCTTTAGACAGTGCTATCCTACTATTAGTGAGTAGGTAGCCTTGTCGCTAGATATTTTGAGGGACAATCGAAGGAATGTTACAGTCACGAAGGCAATTTATGGAGATGCTTTAGCAATTCTGTTTTATAGGGACTAGATCATTTACCGAGAAGGCAACTGTAGGGTCATCGAGGGACTATGAACTTTTGATTTTATGGGTCTTTGCTAAAGAATTCCTACCCCATGACTGTTTTTTAAAGGCAACCAAAGTGGGTGTACCTTAGAGGAATTGGTGTGCAATTGTGTTGTATTTCAGTTATTTTTTGTCTTTTAGTTAAGTTTGCTAGGTTTGATTATTAGCCTTATGATACAAGCCTAATTACTAGCAGTTAATATGAAAAGCAATAAAATGCAGCATATAGAGGTCTTATGCTATTACAATGCTCCGGGGAAGGGATTTACATTATACAAGGATAAGGGGGGATAAAGCAGTAAATATCCTAATTTTATCTATTAGACCCAGTAAACATATACAATAGTAGTAAAAAATACGAAATTAAATAAACGCGCGCAAAGTAAAAGAAAATCTTTTTGTTGTTTTTGGTATAAAAGAAAATAAGACCTAACTCTATTTAATTTTAGTTTTATGAAAAAAAGATGTTAAAATAATTAATTTATTTATTTACAATATTAATTTAATTGGAAAAACAACAAGCCTAATATTTTTTGTGATTTTGATTTTAATGTTAATTAAAAAGATAAAAAGTCCACTAAAAAAATAAAGAAAAGAAACAAAAGCAAAATAAGAGTACAAAAAGGCATCCTTCGAATGAGGTGAAGAAGGAGGAATTTTGATCCAAAGGGGAAGAGATATGGCCTTTTCGATTCAGGAGAGAGGCCTTATTTCGTTTGGGCTAGGGAGTGGGGTGTGAATAGCCTTTGATCTAGGGAAGGGGATTGCCCTTCGATCCTGGGGAAAGGGAATGCCTTTCGATCCAGGAAGGATATTTCATCTTCGATCCAGAAGGCCAATTCTTCGATCCAAAAAGTTGTCTCCTACGATCTGGGATGCTATACCTAAAAAATTACGTTAGTGAAATAAAATGCAGGACCTGGGTATCGAAACCCAGGTCCTTCGATCCTGCACGCGTTGGGTCTTTTCATACTAAATCTGCAGAAAATGTTAGCAAACTAAGAACATGACCTGGGTGTCAAACCCAAGCCTTTTGATCCTGTCTAGGATGACAAATCGAAGGTAACAACAAGTATAATTGTGCTATGCAAATACAAGGTTGTACAATTTAACCTCTCTTACTAGTAGATTGAATTTTCGATTTAGGAACTTTTAAGATGTAGGCACTTTTGATCTGGGGATTCTGGGCGTGGAAACCTTTGGTTTAAGGATTGCTTTGGCTTGGATTACTTATGAATGTTTGACAACCTTTGATTGATTTTGTGGGCAACGTTTCCCCAATCTTTTTCGTTCTCCCCCCTCCTCTCTTTCATTTCCTTTGTAATGTGTACTTGGCCTCATATTTCTGGGAGTGTGAGGGGACAAGAGAAGTAATGTTGGTAAGGATCATTTGAATTCCATGAATACCAAAATGTAACCATGGCCAAAGTTAAGGGATCTTGTCTATTTTTGAATTTGGCATAATATGTAACTGGGCTTCGAATGCTCTCCTTCGTATGGGTTGATGGCCTCCTTCGAATGACCCTGATGGCCTCCTTCGAGTGGCTCTGATTCATTTCCTTTGAATGGGTCTTATTTAGTTCATTCGAATGGCTCTGATTCAGCTCCTTCGAATGGCTATGATGACCTCCTTCGAATGGCTCTGATGGCCTCCTTCGAGTGGACATTTTGAATGCTTCTTCGAATGGACCTTTACATGTTCTTCGAATGAGTCATTGTTACCTTCTTCGAATTGCTTTCTTTGCCAGCTTTAAAGTCCAAAAATAGCTGAGCAAACTTCTAACAGCTATCAACTTTGTTACTCGAAAAGGTTGTTCTTTTCCTCTTATCCTTTAGACAGTGCTATCCTACTATTAGTGAGTAGGTAGCCTTGTCGCTAGATATTTTGAGGGACAATTGAAGGAATGTTACAGTCACGAAGGTAATTTATGGAGATGCTTTAACAATTCTGTTTTATAGGGACTAGATCATTTACCGAGAAGGCAACTGTAGGGTCATCGAGGGACTATGAACATTTGATTTTTGGGTCTTTGCTAAAGCATTCCTACCCCATGACTGTTTTTTAAAGGCAACCAAAGTGGGCATACCTTAGAGGAATTGGTGTGCAATTGTGTTGTATTTCAGTTATTTTTTGTCTTTTAGTTAAGTTTGCTAGGTTTGATTATTAGCCTTATGATACAAGCCTAATTACTAGCAATTAATATGAAAAGCAATAAAATGAAGCATATAGAGGTCTTATGCTATTACAATGCTCCGGGGAAGGGATTTACATTATACAAGGATAAGGGGGGATAAAGCAGTAAATATCCTAATTTTATCTATTAGACCCAGTAAACATATACAATAGTAGTAAAAAATACGAAATTAAATAAACGCGCGCAAAGTAAAAGAAAATCTTTTTGTTGTTTTTGGTATAAAAGAAAATAAGACCTAACTCTATTTAATTTTAGTTTTATGAAAAAAAGATGTTAAAATAATTAAGTAATTTATTTACAAAATTAATTTAGTTGGAAAAACAACTAGCCTAATATCTTTTTTGATTTTGATTTTAATGTTAATTAAAAAGATAAAAAGTCCACTAAAAAATAAAGAAAAGAAACAAAAGCAAAATAAGAGTACAAAAAGGCATCCTTCGAATGAGGTGAAGAAGGAGGAATTTCAATCCAAAGGGGAAGAGATATGGCCTTTTCGATTCAGGAGAGAGGCCTTCTTTCGATTGGGCTAGGGAGTCGGGCGTGAATAGCCCTTGATCCATGGAAGGGGATTGCCCTTCGATCTTGGGGAAATGAAATACCTTTCGTTCCTGGAAGGAGATGTCATTTTCGATCCAGAAGGCCAATACTTCGATCCAGAGAAGGTGTCTCCTTCTATCTGGGATGCTATAGCTAAAAAGTACGTTAGCGAAATAAAACGCAGGACCTTAGTATCGAAACCCAGGTCCTTCGATCCTGCGCGCGTTGGGTCTTTTCAGGCTAAATCTGCAGCAAATGTTAACAAACGAAGAACATGACCTGGGTGTCAAACCCAAGCCTTTTGATCCTGTCTAGGATGACAAATCGAAGGTAACAATAAGTATGGATGTGCTATGCAAATACAAGGTTGGACAATTTAACCTCTCTTACTAATAGATTGACTTTTTGATTTGGGCACTTTCTGGATGTAGGCACTTTCGATCTGGGGCTTCTGGGCGTGGATACCTTTGGTTTAAGGATTGCTTTGGCTTGAATTACTTATGAATGTTTGACAACCTTTGATGGATTTTGTGGGCAGGGTCTCCCCAATCTTTTTTGTTCTCCCCCATCCTCTCTTTCGTTCCCTTTGTAATGTATCCTTGGCCTCATATTTATAAGAGTGTGAGGGGACAAGAGATGTAATGTTGGAAACGGTCATTTGAATGCCATGAATACCAAAGTGTAACCTTGGCCAAAGTTAAGGGATGTTTTCTATTTTTTGAATTTGGCATAATATGTAACTGGCCTTCAAATGCTCTCCTTCGAATAGGTTAATGGCCTCCTTCAAATGATCCCTGATGGCCTCCTCCGAGTGGCTCTGATTCATTTCCTTTGAATAGGTCTGATTCAGTTCATTTGAATGGCGCTGATTCAGCTCCTTCGACAGGCTATGATGGCCTCCTTCGAATGGCTCTGATGGCCTCCTTCGAGTGGACCTTTTAAATGCTTCTTCAAATGGACCGTTACATGTTCTTCGAATGAGTCATTGTTACCTTCTTCAAATGGCTTCCTTTGCTATCTTCAATGTCCAAAAATAGCTGAGCAAACTTCTAACAGCTATCTACTTTGTTACTCGAAAAGGTTGTTCTTTTCCTCTTATCCTTTAGACAATGTTATCCTACTATTAGTGAGTAGGTAGCCTTGTCGTTGGATGTTTTTGGGGACAATCGAAGGGATGTTATACTAACAAAGGAAATTTATGGAGATGCTTTAGCAATTCTGTTTTTTAGGGACTAGATTATTTACTGAGAAGGCAATTGTAGGGTCATCGAGGGACTATGATCTTTTGATTTTATGGGTCTTTGCTAAAGCATTCCTGCCCCATGACTGTTTTTTAAAGGCAACGGGAGTGGGCGTACCTTAGAGGTGCTGGTGTGCAATTGTGTTGTGTTTCAGTTATTTTTTATCTTTTTTTTAAGTTTGCTAGCGTTAGATTATTAATATTATCATACAAGCCTAATTACTAGTAGTTAATATGAAAAGTAGTAAAATGCAGAATATACAGGTCCTATGCTATTACAATGCTCTCGGGAGGGGATTTACATTATACAAGGATAATGGGGGATAAAGCAGTAAATATCCTAATTTTATCTACTACACCGAGTAAACAGATACAATAATAGTAAAAAATACAAAATTAAATAAACGCGCGCAAAGTAAAAGAAAATCTTTTTGTTGTTTTTGGTATAAAAGAAAATAAGACCTAAGCCTACTTAATTTTAGTTTTAAGAAAAAAAGATGTTAAAATAATTAATTTATTTATTTACAAAATTAATTTAGTTGGAAAAATAACTAGCCTAATATTTTTTGTGATTTTGATTTTGATGTTAATTAAAAAGATAAAAATTCCACTAAAAAAATAAAGAAAAGAAACAAAAGCAAAATAAGAGTACAAAAAGGAATCCTTCGATTGAGGTGAAGAAGGAGGAATTTCGATCCAAAGGTGAAGAGAAGTGGCCTTTTCGATTCCAAAGAGAGGCCTTCTTTCGGTTGGGCTAGGGAGTGGGGCGTGAATAGCCTTTGATCCAGAGAAGGGGATTGCCGTTCGATCCTGGGGAAAGGGAATGCCTTTCGATCCATGAAGGAGATGTCTTCTTCGATCCAGAAGGCCAATGCTTCGATCCCGAGAAGGTGTCTCCTTCGATCTGAGATGCAATACCTGAAAAAGTACGTTACTGAAATAAAACACAGGACCTGGGTATCGAAACCCAGGTCCTCCGATCCTACGCGCGCTGGGTCTTTTCAGGCTAAATCTGCAGTAAATGTTAGCAAACAAAGAACATGACATGTGTGTCAAACCCAAGCCTTTTGATCCTGTCTAGGATGAAAAATCGAAGGTAACAAAAAGTATGGATGTGCTATGCAAATACAAGGTTGGACAATTTAACCTCTCTTACTAGTAGATTGAATTTTCTATTTGGGCACTTTTTGGATGTAGGCACTTTCAATCTGGGGCTTCTGGGCGTGGATACCTTTGGTTTAAGGATTGCTTTGGCTTAGATTACTTATGAATGTTTGACAACCTTTGATGGATTTTGTGGGCAGCGTCTCCTCAATCTTTTTTGTTCTCCCCTATCCTCTCTTTCGTTCCTTTTGTAATGTGTCCTTGGCCTCATATTTATAAGAGTTTGAGGAGACAAGAGATGTAATGTTGGTAACGGTCATTTGAATGCCATGAATACCAAAATGTAACCTTGGCCAAAGTTAAGGGATGTTGTCTATTTATTGAATTTGGCATAATATGTAACTGGCCTTCGAATGCTCTCCTTTGAATATGTTGATGGCCTCCTTCGAATGGCCCTGATGGCCTCCTGCTAGTGGCTCTGATTCATTTCCTTTGAATGGGTCTGATTCAGTTCATTTGAATGGCTCTGATTCAGCTCCTTCCACTGGCTAAGATGGCCTCCTTCGAATGGCTCTGATGGCCTCCTTCGAGTGGACCTTTTGAATGCTTCTTCGAATGGACCTTTACATGTTCTTCGAATGAGTTATTGTTACCTTCTTCGAATGGATTTCTTTTCCGTCTTCAAAGTCCAAAAATAGCTGAGCAAACTTCTAACAACTATCTACTTTGTTACTCGAAAAAGTTGTTCTTTTCCTCTTATCCTTTAGACAGTGCTATCCTACTATCAGTGATTAGGTAGCCTTGTCGTTGGATGTTTTGAGTGACAATCAAAGGGACATTACAGTCACGAAGGAAATGTATGGAGATGCTTTAGCAATTCTGTTTTTTAGGGACTAGGACATTTACCGAGAAGGAAATTGTAGGATCATCGAGGGAGTATGATCTTTTGATTTTATGGGTGTTTGCTAAAGCATTCTTGCCCCATGACTGTTTTTTAAAGGCAACGAAAGTGGGCGTACCTTAAAGGTGCTGGTGTGCAATTGTGTTGTGTTTCAGTTATTTTTTGTCTTTTTGTTATGTTTGCTAGCGTTAGATTATTAATATTATCATACAAGCCTAATTACTAGTAGTTAATATTAAAAGTAGTAAAATGCAGAATATAGAGGTCCTATGCTATTACAATTCTCCCGGGAGGGGATTTACATTATACAAGGATAATGGGGGATAAAGCAGTAAATATCCTAATTTTATCTAGTACACCCAGTAAACAGATACAATAATAGTAAAAAATACAAAACTAAATAAACGCACGCAAAGTAAAAGAAAATATTTTTGTTGTTTTTGGTATAAAAGAAAATAAGACCTAAACCTACTTAATTTTAGTTTTAAGAAAAAAAGATGTTAAAATAATTAATTTATTTATTTACAAAATTAATTTAATTGGAAAAACAACTAGCCTAATATTTTTTGTGATTTTGATTTTGATATTAATTAAAAAGATAAAAAGTCCACTAAAAAAATAAAGAAAAGAAACAAAAGCAAAATAAGAGTACAAAAAGGAATCCTTCGATTGAGGTGAAGAAGGAGAAATTTCGATCCAAAGGTGAAGAGATATGGCCTTTTCGATTCCGGAGAGAGGCCTTCTCTCGATTGGGATAGGGAGTGGGGCGTGAATAGCCTTTGATCCAGGGATGGAGATTGTCGTTTGATCCTGGGGAAAGGGAATGCCTTTCGATCCATGAAGGAGATGTCTTCTTCGATCCAGAAGGCCAATGCTTCAATCCCAAGAAGGTGTCTCCTTCGATCTGGGATGCAATACCTGAAAAAGTACGTTAGTGAAATAAAACACAAGACCTGGGTATCGAAACCCAGGTCCTCCGATCCTACGTGCGCTGGGTCTTTTCAGGCTAAATCTGCAGCAAATGTTAGCAAACAAAGAACATGACCTGTGTGTCAAACCCAAGCCTTTTGATCCTGTCTAGGATGAAAAATCGAAGGTAACAACAAGTATGGATGTGCTATGCAAATACAAGGTTGGACAATTTAACCTCTCTTACTAGTAGATTGAATTTTCGATTTGGGAACTTTCTGGATGTAGTCACTTTTAATCTGGGGCTTCTGGGCGTGGATACCTTTAGTTGAAGGATTGCTTTGGCTCGGATTACTTATGAATGTTTGACAACCTTTGATGGATTTTGTGGGCAGCGTCTCCCTAATATTTTTCGTTCTCCCCCCTCCTCTCTTTCGTTCCCTTTGTAATGTGTCCTTGGCCTCATATTTATAGGAGTGTGAGGGGACAAGAGAAGTAATGTTAGTAACGATCATTTGAATGCCATGATACTAAAATGTAACCTTGGCCAAAGTTAAGGGATGTTGTCTATTTTTTGAATTTTGCATAATATGTAACTGGCCTTCGAAATCTCTCCTTCGAATGGGTTGATGGCCTCCTTTGAATGTCCCTAATTTCCTCCTTCGAGTGGCTCTGATTCATTTCCTTTGAATAGGTCTGATTTAGTTCATTCGAACGGCTCTGATTCAGCTCCTTCGAATGGCTATGATGGCCTCTTTCGAATGGCTCTGATGGCCTCCTTCGAGTGGACCTTTTGAATACTTCTTCGAATGGACCTTTACATGTTCTTCGAATGAGTCATTGTTACCTTCTTCGAATGGCTTTCTTTTCCAGCTTCAAAGTCCAAAAATAGCTGAGCAAACTTCTAACGGCTATCTACTTTGTTACTCGAATAGGTTGTTCTTTTCCTCATATCCTTTAGAAAGTGCTATCGTACTATTAGTGAGTAGGTAGCCTTGTCATTGGATGTTTTAAGGGACAATCAAAGGGATGTTACAGTCATGAAGGCAATTTATGGAGATGCTTTAGCAATTCTATTTTTTAGGGACTAGATCATTTACCGAGAAGGCAACTGTAGGGTCATCGAGGGACTATAATCTTTTGATTTTATGGGTCTTGGCTAAAGCATTCATGCCCCATGACTGTTTTTTAAAGGAAACTAAAGTGGGCGTACCTTAGAGGTGCTGGTGTACAATTGTGTTGTGTTTTAGTTATTTTTTGTCTTTTTGTTAAGTTTGCTAGCGTTAGATTATTAGTGTTATCATACAAGCCTAATTACTAGCAGTTAATATGAAAAGCAGTAAAATGCAGAACATAGAGGTCCTACGCTATTACAATGCTCCAGGGAGGGGATTTATATTATACAAGGATAATGGGGGATAAAGTAGTAAATATCCGAATTTTATCTATTACATCCAGTAAACAGATACAATAATAGTAAAAAATACGAAATTAAATAAATGAATGCAAACTAAAAGAAAATCTTTTTATTGTTTCTTGTATAAAAGAAAATAAGACCTAAGTCTATTTAATTTTAGTTTTAAGAAAAAAAAATGTGAAAATAATTAATTTATTTATTTACAAAATTAATTTAGTTGGAAAAACAACTAGCGTAACATTTTTTGTAATTTTGATTTTAATGTTTATTAAAAAGATAAAAATTCCACTAAAAAAATAAAGAAAAGAAACAAAAGCAAAATAAGAGTACAAAAAAGCATCCTTCGAATGAGGTGAAGAAGGAGGAATTCCGATCCAAAGGGGAAGAGATATGGCCTTTTCAATTCAGGAGAGAGGCCTTCTTTCGATTGGCCTAGGGAGTGGGGCATGAATAGCCTTCGATCCAGGGAAGGGGATTTCCCTTCGATCCTAGGGAATTGGAATGTCTTTCGATCCAGGAAGGAGATGTCTTCTTCGATTTAGAAGGCCAATGCTTCGATACAGAGAAGGTGTCTCCTTCGATCTGGGATGCTATACCTGAAAAAGTACGTTAGTGAAATAAAACACAGGACCTGGGTATCAAAACCCAGGTCCTCTGATCCTACGCGCGTTGGGTCTTTTCAGGCTAAATCTTCAGCAAATGTTAGCGAACGAAGAACATGACTTGGGTGTCAAACCCAAGCCTTTTGATCCTATCTAGGATGACAAATCGAAGGTAACAACAAGTATGGATGTGCTATGAAAATACAAGGTTGGACAATTTAACCTCACTTACAAGTAGATTGAATTTTCGATTTGGGCACTTTCTAGATGTAGGCACGTTTGATCTGGGGCTTCTGGGCGTCGATACCTTTGGTTGAAGGATTGCTTTGGCTTGGATTACTTATGAATGTTTGACAACCTTTGATGGATTTTGTGGGCAGCGTCTCCCAAATATTTTTCGTTCTCCCCCTTCCTCTCTTTCGTTCCCTTTGTAATGTGTCCTTGGCCTCATATTTATAGGAGTGTGAGGGGACAAGAGAAGTAATGTTGGTAACGATCATTTGAATGCCATGATACCAAAATGTAACCTCGGCCAAAGTTAAGGGATGTTGTCTATTTTTTGAATTTGGCATAATATGTAACTGGCCTTCCAATGCTCTCCTTCAAATGGGTTGATGGCCTCCTTTGAATGGCCCTAATGGCCTTTGTTGTACCTCAATTTTCCCCCCTAAGATTCCCCTATCATATCATGTCAACTTGATCATAACAAAATCACATTAGGGTTGGTTCTTCCTCTTTTTTCTATCTCATATCTTTAAGTTTGCTCTTGAGGAATCTTCAAGCACCTTAGTTGTGTATTTTGTATATGCGTTGATAATTAACCTCTAACCAAAATACAAAAAATATTTGTCTTTGTCTTTGCAAAATTGTGTTTTGTAGGTACCGAGTCAAAGCATCCGACAAATAAGGTTTTCCGGTATTATTTCCCTAAAATCTCTATTTGCAAAGAAAAAAATAATAATTAAAATTTTTCATTTTTGTTTTCCTGTACAATCGATTGCTCCCATAATGCAATCGATTGCACAGTGTATTGTGCATAATCTTTGAGAAAATTTTATTTTTTAGCCTTCAAAAATATAAAAAAAAATTAGTATGTATCGACACATACATGTTATGTGTCGACTCATGCAAAGTGATTAATTCTATAATGTGCTGACAAAAGCAACTTGCATCGATCCATAGCGGCTTGTGTCGACTCATCCTATTTTGTATGACTAGCATGTGTCGACACATGCATGTTATGTATTGAATCATCCTGTTTTGTATAACTAGCATGTGTCGACACATACATGTTATGTATCGACTCATGCAAATTGATTGATTCTGTATTGTGTTGAAAGGTAACTTGTATCGATCCATAGAAGCTTGCGTCGACTCATACTGTGTTATACAACTAGAATGTGTCGATGCATACGACTCTTGCATCGACTCATTCTGTGTTATACAACTATAATGTGTCGATGCATACGACTCTTGTGTCGACTCATAGCAGCAAAACACACGTGATTTTTGAAAAAAGCCAGCAATTTCAAAACTGTCATCTTTTTGACTCCATTTTTTTCTGCATAATTTGAAAATTATATCATTAATTCAATTTTTGTCTCCAAGAATCAATTACCAAATTACCACTAATCCCAATCCTAAACTCTATAAATAGAGCCCTCATCTCATTCAAATTGGAAGCTTTTGATAGCCAAACTCATCTTGCTAAAAAATCTCTCAATTCTCTCCATCTACCAAATTCACTCAAAGCTCCATTTTCAAAAAAAGGACAGTAAGCTTTGCATTGAAGCTTACTAATCTTTGAGCTAAACCTTCACCCAAACACTTTTTCTTCATCAATTCTCTACATCCAAGCTTTGATAATTGATTCTTGTGGTTGAATTGAAGCAAATTTTGAAAGTTGTTTGACAATTCTCTAATTCTAGCTTTGGGAAGTTGGATCGTCATCTTTCACAATTTGATCTCTTGTGGATTTCTGGTTTTGATTCATTGAGCACTGTTTTATGATTCCATTAGTGCTATTTTCTCATAATTTGATGGAATTTTCATGCTCAATTGGATCCATGATCATATGGTGTTTGATGAAAAGTTGGAACAAGAACTTGATTCTTGAAATGTTGTCTTCTACTGATTTTAATAGGTTGCAATCAATTGTTGCGACATTGCAATCGATTGTCACAGAAAATTGATTTAAAAAAAAACTGCATTGATGCAATTGGTTTCTGTCTAAGCACAATAAATTATAACAATGCCAAAAATACTTTTTGCCTTATTTTGGGGCTGTTTTGACTCAAATATATTTCTGCTCATTCTCTTTGATGGATAATTTGGATTACAATTTTAAATGTCCAATTTGTCTTTAAACTCAATGGACTTTGTGATATAGATGAAGTTGGATAAATGTTCATCAATTCAAATATACCTAAGATTGAATTATTTAATTCATTTTTGGTGCTTTGGATTAATGATATGTTTAGTGCTTTAATCCATCTAGAGAAGTGGTTGAATTTAAAGATGAAAGAATTTTGAGATGGTGGTCCAAATTAGATTATCATTCCCCTCCCTCTTCATCTTATGCATTTCTTTTTTAATTGTGCTACATGTTAAGGGATGGTGATCTTTATATCATTTATCCAAACATGAAGTATATAGATTGCTATTGACCGGCCTCAAAATAGGTGCGACTTCTACATAAGTCCACTTACGATTGCTTAACATAGCGCTAAATTTGTCCCGATTCGAATAAATGATCATTCGTGGCCCAAAATTATGATTGCAAGACCAAGTATGTTAATTTGATCTCTTTGATCCAATAACCTTGAGATTCATTGTGTGGAGGCTTTGGTTCTACCAATCCTCTAATGGATCTACAACACTTTTGGTCAACGCAGATCACTTAAACATCGTTGATCATTAAATGTTACTTTTGAGGATTCCAAAATGGACGATATACTTGACAAAAAGTAAATGCAACTTGTTGTGTGGAGGCTTTGGTTCTACCAATCCTCTAATGAGTTCCAAATGCAAGTTTCAATATGGTCATCCAACTAACCACTAATTATTGACTTGTTTTATTTTATGCTTTTATTTTTTATGCTTTATGTACCATTTAATTTAAGAATTTATATTTCATGCCATTTTTTATTTTGCTCACTTGAGCATTTACTTTTATGTCATTTTTATTTTGCTCACTTGAGCTTTTCTTTTCCTTTTAAAGACACCTAATAATCAACATAAACCATAAAAATCTTTAATGATACTTGGACTATTTGGTTACTATCCTTGGCATTATGGAGTATTGGACTTCTTGGACTTAGGATTAGAGGCCTTTGCCAATCTTGGAGACTTTGTGACTTTATTGGATATTTTGTCTGGAGTTCTTGAGGTTTACCTCAAGACATTGGGTTGTTTGTTTGTTTTGTGTGCAGGTTATTGTGATTACATACTTTGTTTGTAATATGGAATTCACCCGTATACAGCCGTTACTCTGCCCAATTTTGTGAAGACTTAATACACTTGAAGCTTTGGTTCTCTCAAGAGGTCTAGGATCTTTGCTTGCTTGGTTTCAATCCGAAGAATGGGAATTCTATATTGACTCATAATATCAAGTATTAGCTTCTTGTTGGTTAGATGGTTATTATCCCTAGATTTTACCTCATGATTTAGGATAGTCTCTTCATCTCCTCTCATCTTCTTTAATTTCAAAAATCTTCTCCCTCCTTTTAAAAACTCTTCTTATTTCTAAACTTGAAACACTTTCATAATAAACTTGGACTTAGGTCCATGCATTTGCAAAACATTTTCATAAGTAAATTTCAATCAATTTAATAATACCTTGACATTTTTGTGAGAAGACATAAAGTCAATCAATCTCATTTGAATCCATTTTTTCCACTTTGGCTTTTTATTTTAAAACTTTTCTTAAAAGATTAGACTCTTGTCAATCCTTGTAGTGATGCAAGCAATTATACTTCTACAATATGTAATAAAGAGAGATATTTTCCACTTGGGTGTTGAGTGAGGCATTGTCGATTTTAAAATCCAAGCCATATCCTCCACTTTGAGATGATGCAAATTCTCATTTCTCATGATTGTGGGTAGTAAGTATGTTTTCCACACAGACAATGATGATGATGTCTTATCTCATAAAATTAACCAACACACTTGTGTTTCAAATTTTTAAAAGAGGAACTACGTGTACCCTGATCCCCTATTGCACGAAAGATGGTACGTAGGCACTAAAGGTTCGCAACCGCGGCGGGTGCAAAAATCATAAAAATATTTCTTTTCTCACCTTCACCATCCATTTTATATACAACACATTTTTATAGCCAAAATATACAGATTTTTCAAAGAGCTTCCTGCGAAGTACCGTAGATGTTTAGGGTGCTAATACCTTCCCTTTGCATAACCAACCCCCTTACCTTGAATCTTTCTCCATTTTTTGGGTTATTCGCTCTTTTCCCATTCCTTTGGAAATAATAAAGCGCAGTGGTGATTTTTATTTTGATTTGTATAAAGTCTAGTCAATCCAATGGCTTAGTCTTGAACATTTCTACCACTACAGAAAAATGGTGACTTCACTAGGGACAGATTGACCTCTTGCTGGTCCATCCCTAAGTGGGTTGAGCCTATCTTTGTTTATATCTGTATATGTGTTATTGTGTTAATGTGTTATATTTTGTATATACGTTTGTCTGAATTTTCCTGGTTTACAGGGTGCTTGGTGATTACTCATAAGTCCTATACCCAGACTTGGGTAAACTTTAAGATAGGACGAGCGGTATAGTCATGTTAACTTTGAGGGAGTAATCCCAAAAAATGAGGCATGAGATCCCCCACTCAGTGGAGACCCCTTTGACTGTAGTGTTGTTTACCGAGTAATCGGGAAGACGTATTGCTTTCGACCTGGGAGCCTGCTGAAGCTGAGGACCGTAGATTACCTAACCCATCTTGGCCTTTTAGGTGTAGTGCGGAAGCTATGACGGAGTAATCTGGAAATAGTTGTCACGAGATACTAAGCTCGGACGAGTCTTTCTTGAGAATATTACTAATTACCGAGTTAATCGGGAAGTTGGTAATATCCGAAGGAAGGATGTAGACTCTGGGAACCTCTTAGAACCTTGTTCGACATGTGATAACTTTTTAGACCAACACCTTATGGGTAGTACCTTCGACCTCATGCTCGTGACGTTGAACCTATGAACCCTATATGTGTGATCTTGTGTGTGATTGTTGCATCATGCATCCATGTACTCATAACTATCTTTTGAAGAAAACAATATTTCAAGGGATTTAAAGGTTGACTATTGGTGAATATCTCAGGTACCTTTTACCATGGATTCTGGAAAGAGAAAGACCGAGAAATACAGTTTCAAGGATCCCAAGATAGATGAGTTGATCAGTCTAATTCCAGAGATCGAGTGTTCTGCAGATATTTCTTGCATTTGTTATGCATATCCAGGTGTCTTACCCAGTTTCTTTACTTCACTCAGCAAGCTGACTCATCACTACAACACTCGGGCTAATTTCAAAAAGAAGATGGGCAACTTAGAACAGGAGAATTGCGAGCTACACGAAGAAGTTTCCGCTTTGAAGGTTGGATTGGCTAACTTGACTACTCTGATGGAAGCTCTGGTGGTTGCTCAGAATCAGCCACCGAGTGTTCAACCTCAACCAACAAGGGCAAATTCTGAAGTTCCTACTGTTCCTGTATTCGCTACTTCGGTTGTTGTTCAAAAATGTATGCCTCAGGGTTATCCATGGGGAATGCCAGAGAATTTTGCACCTGAAGGTTTCAATCTTGTCCCTCAAGATGCTCCAGTGGTTCAAAATGTTGTTACTCCTGCACCTCCTGTGGTGCATATTGTTCCTGCTGCACCTCCTTCAGTGAATTTGGTTTCATTTGTTAATGAAGTTATGTGTCGTCCTTTCCCTCCGCCGAGTGAAGACTTGGGTCTTTATGACAGAATGGATGATTTTCAAGAGCAGTTTGAAATAATGCAAAGAGAGATGAAGGCTCTTAGGGGAAAAGATCTATTTGGGAAGAATGTGAATGAGTTGTGTTTGGTCCCGAATGTTAAAGTGCCTTCTAAGTTCAAGGTCCTGGAATTTGATAAGTACAAGGGCAACACTTTCCCTCGTGCTCACTTGGTGATGTACGTGAGAAGAATGTCTACCCACACTGATGATCAGCGTTTGCTGATTCACTTTTTCTAGGATAGTCTGACTAGCGCAATGTTGAAATGGTACATGAGTTTAGACAGCGCCAACATCCATACTTTTAATTATTTGGGTATAGCATGCATTAAAAAATACAAGTACAATGTGGACATGGCGCCTGACCGTGACCAGCTTAGGGCCATGGTTCAGAAAGACAGAGAATCGTTCAAAGAGTATGCACAGAGATGGCGCAAAGTGGCTGCACAAGTGATGTTAGAACATAGTTTGATTCTACAACCCTAAATTAGAGTTTTGATGATAACAAAATACAAAGAATAAATAAATTGTAAGATTTATATATAAGACAAATATGCTTCTTATAATTATGCTTTATATATACATAAGTTCTGATGGAATCAGCATCAGAAGATCAGTAATATGTCAGCATCAGAAGATCAGTAACATGTGCTACACGCTGAAGTTACCAGATTATACGCTGAAGCTTGATGACCAGAATCTGCGCATATGAAATATACACTCTGACTCTGATCAAAGATCTTTACCAAGTCATCAGCACTCTGAAGCGTTATCATAAGTTAAAGAAAAGAAGACTCTGAAGTGTTATTAAGTATTCAAGACAGAATTAATTGCTAACGGCTTTATTCAGACAAGATCTTCTCAAACAAGAAAGTGCATTACTATCAATAAAAGTGCTTTATGGACAACGTATCTTTGCCTTGGCTATATAAACAAGTCTGTATGAGAAAAGAGGCACGCATGCACTCACATAATTTGCTAAGCCTTCAAAAACCACGCTTACTCAAACGCTTTAGCAATTCAGTTTTATTCCAAGCTTAAATTGTGTATTATCACAGTTGTGATATATTGTTTTATTAGAAAACGTTAAACACATTCCTGTTCAATTATTTGTAAGTGATTTCCTTGAGATAAACCGGTTTTTGGTTATACTCAAGAAGGCTTTAACAGTTGTTAAAGTAACTGTGTAATCCTTTGAATATAGTGGATTAAGACCTCGTTGGAGAGAGGCGAAATCACCTTGACGGGTGGACTGGTGCAGTTTGAGATCAAACGAACCAGGATAAAAATACTGCGTTGTCTAAGCATTTGATTTAAGATTTACAATTCAACCCCCCTTCTTATGTTTTTCACATCTTCAATTGGCATCAGAGCGCCTGGTTCTGAGCTTATAACACTTAACTGTGTCAGTATAAGATCCAGCGTCAGAAAAACACAATGGCAGGACCAAATCAAAACATCAGCAATGGCAACAATGAAGAAAGAGACAGATTCAGTGGCAAACCTCCAGTCTTTGGTGGAGAGAACTTTGACTACTAGAAAGACAGAATTGAGAGTTTCTTTCTGGCCCATGATGATGATATGTGGGACATGGTGACTGATGGATACACGCACCCAGTGGATGGAAGTGGTTAGAAGATTGACAGGAAAACAATGTCTGATCAGCAAAAGCGTGAGTTCAGAAATCATCACAAGGCCAGAACAATTCTTCTCAGCGCCATCTCATATTCAGAATATGAGAAGATATCAAACAGAGACACTGCAAAGAATATGTTTGACTCTCTGAGAATGACGCATGAAGGCAACATTTAAGTCAAAGAAACCAAAGCCCTTGCACTCATTCAGAAGTATGAGGCATTCAAGATGGAAGAGAGTGAATCAATAGAAACTATGTTTTCAAGATTTCAAATTCTTGTTGCTGGTCTAAAAGTTCTTGACAAAGGGTATTCTACTGCTGATCACGTTAAGAAGATCATCAGAAGCTTGCCAAAACAATGAAGGCCAATGGTCACAGCGCTTAAGCTAGCCAAGGATCTCAACAAAATCTCTCTGGAGGAACTTGTCATCTCCCTCAGAAGTCACGAGATAGAGCTAGAAGCAGATGAACCTCAAAAGCAAGGTAAGCCATTAGCTTTAAAATCTAACAGAAAATCTGACTCCAAAGTTTTGCAGGTTGTGGAAGAAACCTCTAATGGGTCCTCATCAGAAGAAGAGGCAAAGGAAGTTCAGGAATCCCAGAAGATCAGAAAATTAGAATGAATCTTTCTCCAGATACAGAAGGTCAGAATCCTCCTCTGGACACAGAAGATCTGAAGGTTCTTCAGGAAACAGAAAGCCAAACAACAAAGACATCATCTGCTATGAATGTAACGAGAAAGGGCACTACAAAAGTGATTGCCCAAAGCTTCAGAAGGAAAAGCCCAAAAAAAAGTTTAGCAAGGAAAAGAAGAAAAGTCTCATGGCTACATGGGATGATTCTGACACATCTGAAGCTGACTCAGAATCAAATGATGAAAGAGAAAACATAGCTCTCATGGAAAACATAACAGAAGACAGTAAAGCTTCTGAGTCAGAATCTGAATCAGATATAGAAGAGGTATTCCCTGACTTTACTATAAACTTTACTAAGGCTGAACTAGCTCAAAGCCTTAATGAAATTCTGGAAAGATATCAGCAGATCAGAGTCAAATTCAGAAACCTGAAAAGGAATCTTGCTTCTGACTCTGATAAGACTGAGAGTCTTAAATTGGAGAATTCTGAGTTAAAAGATAAAATTTCAAAATTTGAAAACCAATTGAAAAACTCTCAGAAGGAAACAATCCATGAAACTCCCAGCAATGCTGATGAGATAATCAAGGAGTATGATCACAACTTTCATAAGTTTCTAGCTAAAAACATAGACAGAAGCAAAATGGCTTCAATGATCTATGGAGTTAGCAGAAATGGCAGAAAAGGGATAGGATATCAAGGTAAGGTACCTACACCAAAAAATTCCATGGATTTAGTTATAAAACGTACTTCACTTTATTCACACTTTATATATGGGCACACACATGACATAAAATATACAAGTAGTGATTACTATGTCAAACCAAAAGTCAACCAGAGTTTTGGTAAAACTAACAAATCAGGACCCAAGAAAATATGGGTACCTAAGGATAAAATAATACATGTGGCAGATATCTTTAGCAGCAAAGCAAAAACACCAATCATGGTACTTGGACTCTGGCTGCTCACGACACATGACGGGAAGAAGGCATATGTTCCAAAGCCTGGAACTTAAGCCTGGAGGCCACGTAGGCTTCGGAGGCAATCAGAGAGGAAAGATCATTGGCTCTAGAACAGTAGGTAATGGAAATCTTCCCTCTATAATTAATGTTTTACTAGTTGATGGATTAATGCATAACCTGTTATCCATAAGTCAATTAAGTGATAACGGTTATGATATAATCTTCAATCAAAATTCATGCAAAGCTGTTAGTCAGAAAGATGGGACTATCCTATTTAATGGAAAGAGGAAAAACAACATTTATAAAATAAAACTTTCTGAACTAAAAAGTCAGAATGTAAAGTGTCTTCTGTCTGTTAACAACGAGCAATGGATCTGGAACAGAAGATTGGGACATGTTAGTATGAGAAGAATATCTCATATTAACAAACTCAATCTGGTCAGAGGACTTCCTAACCTGAAGTTCAATTCAGATGCTCTGTGTGAAGCATGTCAGAAAGGCAAGTTTGCAAAACCAGCTTTCAAATCCAAAAACGTTGTTTCCACCTCCAAGCCATTAGAACTTCTGCACATTGACTTATTTGGACCAGTTAAAACTGCTTCAGTCAGTGGCAAGAAGTATGGGTTAGTAATCGTAGATGACTATAGCAGATGGACATGGGTAAAGTTCTTAAGGCACAAGGACGAGTCACACTCTGTGTTTGTTACCTTCTGCAACCAAGTTCAGAATGAAAAGGATCTTAGAATCGTCAAAGTCAGAAGTGATCATGGTGGAGAATTTGAAAACAAAGATTTTGAGTTATTATTTAATGATAAAGGCATTCTGCATGATTTCTCTTGTCCTAGAACTCCCCAACAAAATGGAGTTGTAGAACGAAAGAACAAAACATTGCAAGAAATGGCCAGAACCATGATCAACGAGACTAACTTTGCTAAGATCTTCTGGGCAGAAGCAATAAACACAGCATGTTACATTCAGAATAGAATCTCCATAAGAACTATTCTGGAAAAGACTCCATATGAATTGTGGAAGAAAAGAAAGCCCAACATTTCCTATTTTCACCCATTTGGATGTACATGTTTTATTCTGAATACAAAAAATTATTTTAACAAGTTTGACTCTAAAGCACAAAAGTGTATTATGTTAGGATATTCTGAACACTCAAGAGGGTACAGAGTATGCAATACAGAAACACAAATTGTGGAAGAGTCAATCAGTGTTTGTTTTGATGATAAGCTTGACTCTCAAAAGTCAAAGCAGAATGAATTCCTTGCAGGTATGGAAGTTAAACTTATAGGTACTGAAGACAAATCATCAGAAGCTCTCAACAGAGACACTCCCTCAACATCAGAAAGAGGCACTGCAAGCAATCCAACACCTTCTGTTGATCAACTTCAGAAAAGACTATCCAGAAGCAGCATGGATCACCCAGAAGAAACAATCTTAGGAAGGAAGGGAGATCCAATCAGAACAAGATCTAGCTTCAGAAACTCTGAAGAATCCCTCATGGGACTGGTATCTCTAATTGAACCAACAACAATTGATGAAGCACTTCTGGACAATGACTGGATTCTATCAATGCAAGAGGAGCTAAATCAATTCACAAGAAATGACGTATGGGATGTAGTTCCTAAACCAAAAGGATTCAACGTCATTGGTACAAAATGGGTGTTCAGAAACAAACTGAACAAACAAGGTGAAGCCATCAGAAACAAAGCACGACTGGTAGCAAAAGGTTATAGTCAGCAAGAGGGGATAGACTATACAGAAACCTTTTCTCCAGTCGCCAGGTTAGAATCTATCAGACTCTTAATTTCATTTGCTGTTAATAAAGGCATCACTCTGTATCAGATGGATGTTAAGAGTGCATTCTTAAATGGCTATATAGAAGAAGTGGTATATGTGCACCAACCCCCTGGTTTTGAATGTTCCAAAAATCCAGAATACGTTTTCAAACTAAAGAAGTCACTATATGGTCTAAAACAAGCTCCCAGAGCTTGGTATGAAAGACTAAGTAACTTCCTGTTAGAAAAGGAATTCACCAGAGGGAAAGTGGACACAACCTTGTTCTGTAAGACAGTTAAGAATGACATTTTAGTATGTCAGATTTATGTTGATGACATCATATTTGGATCCACTAAACTCTCTCTGGGAAGAAAGTTTGCTAAATGTATGCAGGCAGAATTTTAGATGAGCCTAATGGGGGAACTAAAATTCTTTTTGGGCATTAAGATTAATCAAAGCCCAGAAGGAACTTACATTCATCAGAGCAAATATGTCAGAGAACTTCTGAAGAAATTTGATCTCTCAGAATGTAAGCCATCAAAGATTCCAATGCATCCCACGTGCATTCTGGAAAGAGAAGAGGTAAGTAAAAAGGTAGAACAGAAGGTCTACAGAGGTATGATTGGTTCTCTTCTCTATCTGACGGCCTCAAGGCCTGACATTCTATTCAGTGTTTGCATTTGTGCTAGATTCCAATCAGATCCTAGAGAATCTCACTTAACAACAGTTAAGCGAATTTTCAAGTATCTGAAAGGTACTACTTATTTGGGTTTGTTTTATAGAAAATCAAGTGATTACAGCCTGATAGGATACTGTGATGCTGATTTCGCTGGAGATAGATTGGAACGTAAAAGCACTTCTGGAAGCTGCTAGTTTCTGGGAGAAAATCTGATCTCATGGTCTAGCAAAAGACAATCCACAATAGCTCTATCAACAGTAGAAGCTTAATACATAGCAGCAACTGGATGCAACACACAAATGCTCTGTATGAAAAGTCAACTTGAGGACTTCCAGATATTTGAGAGTAACATTCCTATCCTCTGTGACAATACTTCTGCTATTTGTCTCAGTAAAAAATCTATTTTTCATTCTAGGGCTAAGCATATAGAAATAAAACATCATTTTATTAGGGACTATATTCAGAAAGGGATTCTAAATTTAAAATTTATTAACACAGACCATCAATGGGCTGATATTTTTACAAAACCTCTTTCTGAAGATAGGTTCAACTTCATTCTGAAACATCTCAGCATGAAGCTCTGCCCAGAATAAAACTGTTTTGATTCCATATCTTAACCTTCAGAACTTTGTTTATTTTTCTGTGAACTACTGATCAATCTTTCTTCAGATCTTTAGAAGTACAGATTGTATCAGAATCTATCCATGAAGATCTGAGCGCTTCATTTCAAGGATAGAAATGTGCAGTTCACTCAAGAAAACAAGTGTCATCCAGTCATTAGCTACTTTCTGAGGCTGAACACGCGTTCACGTTTCTGAAAGGACAAAAGCGCTGATTGATTGCATTGAGACACATGTCATGGGTAACCGTTCCAATATCTTTCTGAATCCCACAAAATCAGCTATCATTAAATGCTCATAATCATTATATTTAATTTCTCTCTCTTGCCGTTTATGTTTTCAAAATTGTTTAGAAATCTATTTAAACACATTTCTCACCATTTACACTCTTTTACCTTCACTTTCATTTTCTCTCAAACTCACTGATTTCAGTTTGCATACTTTCTCAAAACCCTTTCAATTTCTTCAAAACCTTCGTGTGAACATGGCTTCCTCAAGCATCCCCACTTCCAGTTCTCAGAAAACAGGTTCCTCTGAACAGTATGAAGAACCCTACAGAACGCTTCTCACACCAATCAAAAATCTAGAAGTTCTGTCAGAATTGATCGTGGATTTCAACAGTCTTCAAGAGAATGGGTTTAATATCTCTGAAGAGGTTAAGGCTCAAGGCTGGGAAAGATACTTTGACAGACTGGTGGGTCCAACATTCCCAATTCTGGTAAAGCAATTTTGGATTCATGATTCTTCTTCCAACCATCAAGTTACTTCATACATTATGGGGAAGAAGATAGTTATTACTGAGGACCTCATTGCAAGATTAATAGGCTACAGTGGTGGTGGTGTTCGTTGCATTGACATGGCTGAAAGATGCGCTGATGTTGCCCTAATTGCTAGAGAAATCTTCACTCCGGGGCTTCCCTCCAGCAAGATAAGGGATTTAAAAGACTATCACAGAATATGGGCCAAGATCATTCTGGGATGCATAAATCACAGGAAGCCTACCAGCTCTCCTGATTACATCAATATTGATCAGCAATTTCTGATCTACTTCATCTCCCAGAAGGTTAAGGTAAATCTGGCTCATCTGCTGTTTAACCATCTAAAGACCAGTGTTAAGGAAACCAGAGAAGAGGAGCGCACAAAAAGGGACTGGATACCCCTATGAAGACTTATATCAGATATTCTAACAGAGAATAAGCTGATTGATCATCTTACAGAGGCTCAGGAAATCATCTCTTTGGAAGCTACTGTTGCCAAACAGCTGAATGCAAAGAATCTGAATAAAATGAAGTTGATTGAGAACATTAAGAAGGAACCCAGCGTCGCTCCTTTTGCAACAATCTCCAGCAGAAGATTCCCTCTGGATAACTTCCCTCTGTTCTCAGAGATTGATTCTAAACCTGATATCATAGTCAGATATCTGGATGCTTGCAAGGCGGATGGTACAACACTAAATTTGAACATTCTGGATCTGCAGCACAAGACTCCAGAAGTTGTGCTAAAGAAAATCAAGAAAAGGAAAGTTGTAGCAGAAGGATCATCCCAGCAGACTCCTAAAAAGAGAGGTAATCCTTCTTCTGTAACTGTTTTAGATTCAATTTCTGTATCAACATCTATACCAATTCCCACTCAACCTGAAAACCCCACACCACAAACTTTTGATGACTTTAACATTGATTTTGACCCCTCTGAATCCTTAACTCTTAGAAGATCTCGCTCCTAACCTCAAAATCCAAATATTGAAGCAACCCAACAAGAACTTGCAAAAGTTCTATCTGATATAGACCAACATACTTCTGCTCCCCTCCCAGAAAATCCAAACCCTGAAACCACCACAGAAGCACAACCAGAAATTCCCCTCTCGCCACAACCAGAAATTACTCTCTGTCCACTACCAGACCACTACCTTCATCTCCTCAACCAGAAATCCATCCACCTTCTCCACAACCTGAACTATTTCAACCAGAAGTTCAAACTTCTGAGACTCAACCTTCTGAATCCTATGAACAAGAACCTCATAACGATCAATCAAACCAAACTGTTGATTCTGATACCATTCCCATTCCTGGAATCACAGAACCTCTGGCCATTCGTATGCCCCTTGGTACCATTATTAATATTTCCCAACTTCCCTCTTCACCAGAATCAACTCCACCAAACTCCCCATCAAGTTCAATCATAATTCCTGACTCTCCCACACCCTCACCAAAGAACAATCCAGAAGACAACATCAAGACTGTCATTGACGTAATAGTTTTTGAACGTCTTGCTGTCATAACCCACAAAACAGCTATCCCAAAACCAAAACATCCAGATGTTGGTACCAGCTTATTGACATTTGAAACAGAAGTACAGAAGTGGATCACTTCTCTGAAACAAGCTAGTCTTGAGCTGGTTGATCCTGCTGCATCAGACTACCTTTGGACAAGGTTCAGAAGATGGGTATCTTCTGAAACTTATAAGTTGCAAGAACAGAGCTACGGACAAGCTCAACAGAACTTCAGAAATCTGCTGAAAGAAATTGAAGGTCCAGTTCTGAGCAAGCTGCTTAAGGAAGAAGTTCTCCCTCTGGACAATGCTCCCTGGTCTGAACATCGTCCAACATCCAAAGTTCAACCTGATACTCAAGAGCAGATGGTTCCTGCTGAGGAACTGGGTCAAGAAGAAGATATTGCAGAAAGCTCTGAGAAGCATCCTGTTTCTGAAGATCCTCAAGCTTCCTCCCTTGACAGGAAGACTCTAGAAGACCTGAAAAGATCTGATATGTTGATGAATGAAAGAATGGATAAACAGGACAACAAAATTGATGAAATCAAGAGCATGTTAACCTAGCAACAGGAAACCAACACCCAGATCAAGAGCATGTTGGAGGCTTTGTTCACACGTCTTCCTCCTCCCTCTTAGAATTTCTTTGTTTTTATAACTTGTTTATCTGTAATATTTTTACATTATTCTGAACTTATCATTGATTCTGGTTTTCAATATAAATGCATTTTGTCTTTGATTATTTGTTATTTTTGATAACTGACAAAAAGGGGGAGAAAGAATGATATTTTTCAATAACAGATTACTGAGACATAAGTCTCAAACATTCTGATCTATTTAAATTTTTTTTCTTTTTTTTTCTCTTCTGAAAAGCTTACAGGTACAAAACTCTGATGAAAGATACAGTAAAGTTCTGATGCTCAAAGACTCATGGAATTAAAGGGAAGTAAACAACTCAAGGGGAGTTTTCTCTTCTTAATTTTATACTTTTTACTCTTTATTTTTTAATTGAAAAATATGGTTTTGTCATCATCAAAAAGGGGGAGATTGTTAGAACATAGTTTGATTATACAACCCTAAATTAGAGTTTTGATTATACAACCCTAAATTAGAGTTTTGATGATAACAAAATACAAAGAATAAATAAATTGTAAGATTTATATATAAGACAAATATGCTTCTTATAATTATGTTTTGTATATACAGAAGTTCTGATGGAATCAGCATCAGAAGATCAGTAATATGTCAGCATCAGAAGATCAGTAACATGTGCTACACGCTGAAGTTACCAGATCATACGCCGAAGCTTGATGACCAGAATCTGCGCATATACATATACACTCTGACTCTGATCAAAGATCTTTACCAAGTCATCAGCACTCTGAAGCGTTATTATAAGTTAAAGCAAAGAATACTCTGAAGCGTTATTAAGTATTCAAGACATAATTAATTGCTAACGGCTTTATTCAGACAAGATCTTCTCAAACAGGAAAGTGCATTACTATCATTAAAAGTGATTTATGGACAACGTATCTTTGCCTTAGCTATATAAACAAGTCTGTATGAGAAAAGACGCACGCATGCACTCACATAATTTGCTAAGCCTTCAAAAACCATGCTTACTCAAACGCTTTAGCAACTCAGTTTTATTCCAAGCTTAAATTGTGTATTATCACAGTTGTGATATATTGTTTTATTAGAAAACGTTAAACAAATTCCTGTTCAATTATTTGTAAGTGATTTCCTTGAGATAAACCGGTTTTTGGTTATACTCAAGAAGGCTTTAACAGTTGTTAAAGTAACTGTGTAATCCTTTGAATATAGTGGATTAAGACCTCGTTGGAGAGAGGCGAAATCACCTTGACGGGTGGACTGGAGTAGTTTGAGATCAAACGAACCAGGATAAAAATATTGCGTTGTCTAAGCATTTGATTTAAGTTTTACAATTCAACCCCCCTTCTTGTGTTTTTCACATCTTCAAGTGATACCTCCCATGGAGCAGAAAGAAATGACTAAGATTTTTCTGAAGATGCTAGGCGCTTTCTACTACGAAAGAATGGTAGCAAGTGCCCCAAGTGATTTTACAAAGATGGTAGGAATGAGTGTCCGCCTAGAAGAGGCAGTAAGAGAAGGTCGTTTGACAAAGGGTGAAGGATCTGGAGGGGTGAAAAAGCCAGCTTATGGGTTTACAAAGAAGAAAGAGGGGGATACAAACGCTGTTATGCAAGAGAGAAGGGTAAACGCTCCTAGAAAGAATTATCAGCATCATCAGCAAGTCGCCTCAGTTACTCCTGTTATGAATGCCGCTCCGACTACCGTTGCTTATCAGAGACCGTCCCAGCAGGTGAATCAAGGGTATAATCAGAGAAGGGAGAACTATGATCCTATTCCCATGAGCTATGCAGAGCTACTACCAGCATTGATTCAGAAGAAGTTGGTCCAGACACGACCACCTCCCTCCATACCATCACCATTGCCTTGGTATTACAAATCAGACCAGACGTGTGCCTTTCATCAGGGAGCACCAGGACATAGTGTTGAGAATTATTATCCTTTGAGGATTGAAGTGAAAAGGTTGGTGAAGTCTGGAATTTTATCTTTCAAAGACGTGGGACCTAATGTGAAAGACAATACTCTACCCAAGCACGGGGGAGTGAATGCTGTAAATATGGTGGCCGGTTGTCCATGCGACTTTCGAATTTTTGACATTAATCTGGTTAGAGGAGATTTGGTGAAGATGCACGCAGAACTCTGTGGATTCAGTTATTATATGCATAACCACACCGGTTGTGCTATTTGCAGTACAAATATACAGGGTTGCGAGAAGATAAAGGTTGATTTGCAGGAGATGATGGATGAAGGTTTAATCAGGCTTAGGGCGGAATATGAAGAGGAAGTGAATATGTTTTCTGTATGTCCGGGTGAATTCAGAGTTTTTGATGTGGATCATTTGAATGAGGATCTCGTGCAGTTGCATGCTACCTTCTGCCGTACTGCTGGTCAGGTGGAACACCAATATGGATCTTGCATAGTTTGCTGTCAAGACCCCCGAGGATGTTTTATTGTGAGAGAGGGTGTTCAGCTGCTGTTATACAATGGAACTATCAATATCACAAGTCAGAGAGATGATTATCATGAGATTGATATGGTTGAAGTTTGTTTGATGGAAGAAGAGTCAGAGGAAGAGTATGCCTCCGCAGAAGAGTATTTCTCTTCAGACGATGATTTGTTTGCTGGAAATGACTTTTTGATGGCTGATTGTGTTGAGGAAGGGGTAATCATCATTGTACCTTGTTTTTATGCACCCACTCATCTTGAGGTGGAGTACCATAGCAAACTAGCTGTTACCCCCTTGGTAATTAGTCTGCCAGGTCCTGTTCCCTATGAATCAGACAAGGTTGTGCCTTACAAATACAACGCTACAATCATAGAAGACGGGGTAGAGATTCTCATCCAGCCAATTCCAGATGTTGGAAATATAGCTGATAATAGCAGGGTGACACGTAGCGGTCGTGTGTTTGCGTCGGTTATTCAAAGAGATGTTGTTGCTGGAAAGAAAATTGCTGAGAACGATGAGCCTAAGAAGGCTACAAGAGAGACTAGTGGAGCTACATTAGAGAAAGAAGTGGATGATATTTTGAAGATAATCAAGATGAGCGACTACAAAATTATAGATCAGCTATTGCAGACTCCTTCAAAGATATCTATTCTAGCTTTAATGATGAATTCCTCTGCTCATAGAGAATCACTGATGAGAGTACTAGACTAAGCTTTTGTGGAGAATGACATGTCGTTAGATTAATTCAGCAGCGTAATTGGAAACATTACGTCATGTAACAATTTGAGTTTTTGCGATGATGAGTTACTAGATGAAGGGAGGAATCACAACCCGGCCCTCCACATATCTATGAACTGCAAGAATGATTCGCTGTCCAATATGCTAATTGATAACGGATCCGCGCTGAATGTTATACCTAGGAGTACCCTCATGAATTTAAAGTATCAAGGAGCACCTATGCGCACGAGTGGCATCATTGTGAAGGCTATTGATGGGTCAAGGAAATCTGTCATCGGTGAAGTGGACTTGCCCATCCATATAGGACCACATTTGTTCTTGATAACCTTCCAGGTCATGGACATTATTCCCGCATATAGTTGTTTTCTAGGACGGCCATGGATACACGAAGCAGGGGCTGTCACTTCAACTCTGCATCAGAAGTTAAAATTTGTGCGTGAAGGGAAGGTAGTGATCATAAATGGGGAGCAGGCGTTGTTGATATCCCATCTATCCTCTTTCAGTATTGTAGAAGCGGATGAGGCTGCTGTTGGAACCCAGTTCCAAGCCGTATCTATTGACAACATAAGGAGGAATGAGAGTTCTGGGGTTTCGCTGAAGGACGCGCAGCAGGTTGTGCGCAATGGTCATAATGCAGTTTGGGGACAACTTGTGGATCCACCCATGAACAAAAACAGAACTGGTTTAGGTTTCTCTTTGAAGAATGGAAAAGGAAAAAGTTTAAAGTCAAAGTCTTTTGTGAACAGTTATCATGATGTTTTCCGCAACGGAGGCTACCTCCATCCAATTGGTTCTGGAATTAATGATGTTGAAAAGGAAGAAGCAGAGCAGGAAGTACCGAATTATGTGACGCATGGAGTTCGAGTTCAGAACTGGGTCACCATTGATGTTCCTTCTTGCATACATATTTCAAAGTAATTTGTTTTGTTAATCTGTTTCTTTCTTTTGAAAAGCTTTCACTCTGCCCAAGGTGAAAGTATTGTATGGGCTTATCTGTTTGCTTTGATTTTTAAGATCATTAATAAAAGTTGTCTTTGCTTCCAAAAATATGTCTTTATTTTCTGCTTTTTCTTGGGAAATTGTAATAAAAAATATAAAAAAGAACCCTTTTCAGAATAAATAATAACTGAAAATTAATCTGCATGATCAGTTGTTATATGTGTCAGTCTCTAAAAGCAATCATAAATCACATGTGCAGATTAATTAAAAAACCCGTTGAATATAATGGCCATGTACCCTCTCCCAAATTTGATTGTTCTGTGTTTGGGGCTGAAGAAGAAGATTATGATGAGATTCCAGAAGAGGTCTCACGGTATCTTGAGCACGAGGAAAATACCATTCAGCCATATAAGGAGCCTTTGGAAGTGATTAATGTGGGTTCAGAAGAAGATCCGAAGGAAGTTAAGCTTGGAGCATCGTTACATCCTGATGTAAAAAGTGGGTTAATTGAGCTGTTGAAAGAGTGTGTGGATATTTTTGCTTGGTCTTATCAAGATATGCCTGGTCTAGATACAGACATTGTCGAGCATCATTTGCTATTGAAGCCAGAGTGTCCGCCAGTTAAACAAAAGTTGAGAAGAACCCACCCAAATATGGCAGTAAAGATCAAAGAGGAGGTCCTAAAGCAGATTAATGCTAGTTTTCTTGTGACGTCAGTGTATCCTCAATGGATTGCCAATATTGTCCTAGTACCAAAAAAAGATGGAAAATTCCACATATGCATAGATTACAGAGATCTAAATAAAGCTAGTCCAAAAGATGATTTTCCATTGCCTCACATTGACATGTTAGTGGATAGCACAACAAAATTCAAGGTATTCTCGTTCATGGACGGATTTTTCGGGTATAATCAAATAAGAATGGCTCCAGTGGACATGGAAAAAACAACGTTTATCACACCCTAGGGAACATTCTGTTACAGAGTGATACCCTTCGGGTTGAAGAACGCTGGTGCAACGTACTAGAGGGCTATGACAATCCTATTCCATGATCTGATGCACAAGGAAATTGAAGTATATGTTGATGATATGATTGCAAAATCCCAAAATGAAGAAGGGCATATAAAAGATTTGTTGAAGTTGTTTCACCGTTTGAGGAAGTATCGTCTCTGCTTGAATCCAAATAAATGCACCTTCAGAGTTAGATCAGGGAAATTGTTGGGTTTTATCGTTAGCCAAAAAGGAATTGAAGTTGACCCTGATAAAGTCAAAGAAATTCAAGAAATGCCAGCAATAAGAACTGAAAAGCAAGTCAGGGGTTTCCTCGGGCGTTTAAATTATATTTCCAGATTCATTTCCCACATGACTGCAAAGTGTGAACCGATCATTAAGTTGTTAAAGAAAGATCAAGGTTGTGTGTTGACGGATGACTGCCAAAGGGCATTTGAGATTATTAAAGAGTATCTGCTTGAACCTCTTATCTTGCTCCCTCCCGTAGAAGGAAGACCGTTGATTATGTATCTAACAGTGTTAGATAAATCCATGGGTTGTATTCTGGGACAACAGGATGAAACAGGGAAGAAAGAGTTCGCTATTTATTATCTCAGCAAAAAGTTCACTGATTGTAAGTCGCGGTATTCCATGCTAGAAAAAATGTGTTGTGCTTTGGCCTGGGCGGCAAAGCGTTTGCGGCAGTATATATTGAATCATACCACTTGGTTGATCTCCAAAATGGATCCAATCAAGTATATTTTTGAGAAGCCTGTTCTTACTGGGAGAATTGCCCGCTGGCAGATGTTGTTATTTGAATATGATATTGAGTACCGCAATCAAAAAGATATCAAAAGTAGTGTGTTGGCAGATTACCTTGATCACCAACCGGTGGAAGATCATCAGGTTGCAGAATATGAATTCCCCGATGAGGATGTGATGTTCCTGAAAGTGAAAGATTGTGATGAACCATTGCCTGAGGAAGGCCCCGACCATGAATCTCGTTGGAGTATGATATTTGATGGAGCGGTGAATGCTTATGGTAAAGGAATTGGTACTGTGATCGTCACTCCTCATGGACCGCACATTTCTTTTACTGCAAGGTTAACATTTGATTGCACTAATAATATGGCGGAATATGAGGCTTGCATCATGGGTCTTGAGGAAGCTATTGATCTCAGAATCAAAATTCTAGATGTGTATGGTGATTCTACTTTGGTAATAAATCAGATTAAAGGAGAATGGGATACTCGTCACCTTGGCTTGATCCCTTACAAAGATTATGCTACAAGATTAATACCCTTATTCAATAAAGTTGAATTCCATCACATCCTAGAGATGAAAATCAAATGGCGGATGCTCTGGCAACTCTGGCTTCCATGTACCAAGTGAATACTTGGAATGATATACCCCGTATTACAGTTCGACGGCTGGATAGGCCCGCTCATGTGTTTACGACAGAGGAGGTAGTAGATGAAAAACCTTGGTATTATGACATCCATCATTTTCTTCAGACTCAGGAATACCCGATTGGTGCGTCGAGGAAAGATAGAAATACACTGAGAAGATTAGCAGGCAATTTCTTCCTCAGTGAAAATGTGTTATACAAGAGAAATTATGACATGGTCTTGCTCATATGCGTGGATAGACACGAAGCAAACATGTTGATGCATGAGATTCATAAAGGTTCATTTGGCACTCATGCTAATGGGCATTCGATGGCTAAAAAGATGCTAAGGGCGGGTTACTATTGGTTGACAATGGAATCTTATTGTTACAAATTTGCAAAAAAGTGCCATAAATGTTAGGTTTATGCAGACAAGGTCCATGTGCCTCCGACACTTCTCAATGTGATTTCCTCCCCATGGCCTTTCTCTATGTGGGGTATAGACATGATCGGGATGATAGAACCCAAAGCTTCGAATGGACATTGTTTCACCTTGGTAGCAATTGACTACTTTACCAAATGGGTAGAGGCGGCTTCTTATGCCAATGTTACCAAACAGGTGGTTGTGCGTTTCATCAAAAACAATCGTATATGCCGGCATGGTGTGCTGAGTAGAATCATCACTGACAATGCCTCGAATTTGAATAATAAGATGATAATAGAAATGTGTGAAGAATTCAAGATTTTCCATCACAATTCGTCTCCATACAGGCCAAAGATGAATGGGGCTGTTGAAGCTGCTAATAAGAATATCAAGAGAATTATTCAGAAAATGGTTGTTACTTATAAGGATTGGCATGAAATGCTCCCTTTTGCTCTGCATGGATATCGAACATCTGTCCGCACTTCAACAGGAGCAACCCTGTTCTCCCTGGTATATGAAATGGAAGTTGTACTCCCTATTGCGGTAGAGATTCCCTCGTTGCGTGTGATAATGGAAGCCAAGTTGACAGAGGCTGAATGGGTCAAGAATAGGTTTGACCAACTGAATTTGATCGAAGAGAAGAGAATGACAAATTTTATGTCATGGGTAGTTATATCAGAAAAGAATTAAGAAAGTATTTGATAAAAAGGTCAAACCTCGTGAATTCAGAGAAGGCGACCTCGTGCTCAAGAGGATCATGTCTTTTAACACTGATTCTAGGGGCAAGTGGACTCCCAATTTTGAAGGCCAGTATGTTGTCAAGAAAGCCTTCTTTGGTGGTGCATTAATTATTGAAACTATGGATGGCGAGGAGTTCCCACGTCCCATGAATGCTGATGCAGTCAAGAAAAACTTTGCCTAAAGAAATAAAAGAACAGCTCGCTAAGTCGAAAACCCGAAAGGGCGTCTTAGGCAAAAATGAGCGTCTCAGTACGCTAAAAACCCGAAAGGGCGGTCTAGGCAAAAATTAGAGACATAAACAAAATAAATTTCCCGCTAAGTTGAAAACCCGCAAGGGCAGCTTAGGCAAAAGTTAGGGATTTTTCTTGGCAAGTAACTACGTTAGACAAGACTTGATCGTTGAAGCAACAATCTTCTCGGATCCTCACCATACTTCAACAAAAGCTACTGCTCAGGATTTCAAAAGTTGTTAGGGGGAATGGTGGTTATTGTATCTCAATGTATCTTTTCCATTATATATTACCATTTCCCAAACTTTGAATCATCCATGGAGTCTCGCCATTCGCAGACTACCATTCTATTAATGAAATTCGAGCTTTTTCCCAATTCTTGGTGTTCTTATTTTTATTTAGCTCGCAAAGACTCCATTTATTACTGATAATAGTTTTTAAAGAAAAAAGATTAAAAAGCAAATTGACTTTTCAAAAAAAAAGGGAGATCTTCACAATTTAATTTACTTTGGGATTTGTGATGAAACAATGACAACAAAAATGGTGATCCCAGGAATGAACAAAGTCTGGTTGTTTTAAGAAGATTTACTTCCTTCATGAAGGTTTTTCTCAGGTCATCTTGTTGGTATGTGCACAATCTTTGTGTGTTTCTCAGATAGTTAAAGACAATATCAGTGGGTGAAAGGTACAGTATTAGGTATGTGATCCCATTATCCCCGACCAAGTCTTGGTTCACTTTTTATTTTGGGTTTGCATGGTCAGAAGCCTTCGTCCCAGATTCTCCAACGAAGTTTTCCCTCATATGATGAAAGGTTTTATTCCCTTGGTGTGCTAAGATATCGCTCTTTTTGCAGTATTGGCATTAATGTTGACTTGTTGATTTCCCGGGAAGGCTATCCCAGGGCATCTTTTGTCGGAATAGGTTTTCATGATGTAAAGTTTCAATCTGCATCTTTCCCCAGGGGGGTAGGCTTGAATTACCCAGTGAGGTTTGATTGTCTCGGCGTCAGTCTGCTTTATTTGAGGCTGGTCTTGCAATCTCCAATAGGTATGTTGCTTTTGAAAAACTGGTTTCTCCAATGAAACCGGAAGAAAGATGTTCTATCCCGGTATCTGTTTGATTTAGCTACATCCGGATTATGTTTCTCCTCAGTGAAGTTCGGACAAGCAATAGGTTTGGTTTCTGCAGTTGCTTTTACCTTTCTTGGATTGATCTTCCTGGTTGAAGTTTAGCCCAATGTTGTTGGTACCTGAGGCGGTTTTGTTTGATTGTACTGATTATGTATCCTTTTACCAGCATATGCACGATATCACTCATACATTCATACATTCATACATACATCATGCATTGCTACAAATCATTTTTTATTGACAATGTGTTCTAACCTTCCTGCAGCGCTCCTTGCTTAGGTGGATTTGGTTTTCCGTCTTAAGTTTATTTCTCAAAGGATGTATCTTTGTTGGCCGTCTTGCTCCAGTTTGTTTCTAATTGGATTCGTGGTTGCATGACGATGTTATTTACTTTGGATTTCTGAGAACTTTGAGTTTTGGTTTGTGCATTTATTTTGCATGAGAAGACTTTATCTCCTCAGCAGGAATAACGTGGCATTTCCCCAGGAAGTCATATCTCTTTCCCCAGGAAGTCATATCTCTTTCCTCAGGAAGTCATATATCTTTCCCCAGGAAGCCATATTTCTATCCCCAAAAAGTCATTTCTCTTTGCAAATCCCCTTGATGATAAGTGGAAGTCTCTTTATTTGAGACAAATTACGTATTACCCTTTCTAGGCAGATTTCCTTGGTTAAAGAAGAAGTTGAGACCCGTTCTAGGAAAAACACCATAATTTTGGGGAAAACTTGATATATTTTCTCTTTCTACCTTCAGTGAACGTTGGTAGTACATCGGTAGTGAACATCGGTGTTTCTTATCTTTTTGCTATCTTCAGTGAACGTTTATAGTCCATCGTCAGTGAGGGACGGTGACATGATATATTTTCTCTCTACCTTCAACTATTGAGTTGGTAGTTTACCGTCATCTGTGAGTCGGTATATCTTTATCTTGTACCTTCAACTATTGAGTTGGTAGTTTACTGTCATCTGTGAGTCGGTATATCTTTATCTTCTACCTTCAACTATTGAGTTGGTAGTTTACCGTCATCTGTGAGTCGGTATATCTTTATCTTCTACCTTCAACTATTGAGTTGGTAGTTTACCATCATTTATGAGTCGGTATATCTTTATCTTCTACCTTCAACTACTGAGTTGGTATTTCATCGTCATCTGAGAGTTGGTATCTTTTGATCTTCTACCTTCAACTATTGAGTTGGTAGTTTACCTTCATCTGTGAGTCGGTATATATTTATCTTCTACCTTTAATTATTGAGTTGGTAGTTTACCGTCATCTGTGAGTCAGTATATCTTTATCTTCTACCTTCAACTATTGAGTTGGTAGTTTACCGTCATCTGTAAGTCGGTATATCTTTATCTTCTACCTTCAAATATTGAGTTTGTAGTTTACCGTCATCTGTGAGTCGGTATATCTTTATCTTCTACCTTCAAATATTGAGTTGGTATTTCACCATCATTTGTGAGTCGGTATATCTTTATCTTCTACCTTTAACTATTGAGTTGGTAGTTCACAATTATCTATCGATCGTTATCATTCTATACTTTTTCCTCAATATTTGAGTTGATGCTACCTTATCTCTTCTTTGGGTTTTACACCAATAGAGTCATGTCTTTTGTTCACCAGTGATTTATTTTCCTGGTGGGGTTGCTCCTTTGTTGCTCCATTTTTGTTGCATCCCCAGTGATACTTTGCGTCTCTTTTGTTCTGTTCATATGCATTCATAATCATAAGCATTGCATGGCATCATAGAGACAAAAATAGGGCTTGTTTTATATTTAAGTATCTTCAATCGGGTCGACACGAAGATTTTTAACCTTCGTATCTCTGGATAGAAGACACTTAAATAAGGGCAGCTGTTGTACCCCAATTTTTGCCCCTAAGATTCCCCTATCATATCATGTCAACTTGATCATAACAAAATCACATTAGGGTTGGTTCTTCCTCTTTTTTATATCTCCTATCTTTAAGTTTACTCTTGAGGAATCTCCAAGCACCTTAGTTGTGTATTATGTATATGCGTTGATAATTAACCTCTAACCAAAATAAAAAAATATTTGTCTTTGTCTTTGCAAAATTGTGTTTTGTAGGTACCGAGTCAAAGCATCCGACAAATAAGGTTTTCCGATATTATTTCCCTAAAATCTCTATTTGCAAAGAAAAAAATAATAATTAAAATTTTTCATTTTTGTTTTCCTGTACAATCGATTGCACAGTGTTTTGTGCACAATCTTTGAGAAAAGTGTATTTTTTAGCCTTCAAAAATATATTTTTTTTAGTATGTATCGACACATACATGTTATGTGTCGACTCATGCAAAGTGATTAATTCTGTAATGTGCTGACAAAAGCAACTTGCATCGATCCATAAAGGCTTGTGTCGACTCATCCTGTTTTATATGACTAGCATGTGTCGACACATGCATGTTATGTATCGACTCATCCTGTTTTGTATAACTAGCATGTGTTGACACATACATGTTATGTATCGACTCATGCAAATTGATTGATTCTGTATTATGTTGAAAGGCAGCTTGTGTCGATCCATAGAAGCTTGCGTCGACTCATGCTGTGTTATACAACTAGAATGTGTCGATGCATACGACTCTTGCGTCGACTCATGTTGTGTTATATAACTAGAATGTGTCGATGCATACGAATCTTGTGTCGACTCATAGCAGCAAAACACACGTGATTTTTGAAAAAAGCCAGCAATTTCAAAACTGTCATCTTTTTGGCTCCATTTTTTTCTGCATAATTTGAAAATTATATCATTAATTCAATTTTTGGCTCCAAGAATCAATCACTAAATTACCACTAATCATAATACTAAACTCTATAAATAGAGCCCTCGTCTCATTCAAATTGGAAGCTTGTGATAGCCAAACTCATCTTGCTAAAAAATCTCTCAATTCTCTACATCTACCAAATTCACTAAAAGCTCCATTTTAAAAAAAAGGATAGTAAGATTTGCATTGAAGCTTACTAATATTTAAGCTAAACCTTCATCCAAACACTTTTTCTTCATCAATTCTCTACATCCAAGCTTTAGTAATTGATTCTTGTGGTTGAATTGAAGCAAATTCTGGAAGTTGTTTGATAATTCTCTAATTCTACCTTTGGTAAGTTGGATCATCATCTTTCACAATGTGATCTCTTGTGGATTTATGGTTTTGATTCATTGAGCACTGTTTTATGATTCCATTAGTGCTGTTTTCTCATAATTTGATGTAATTTTCATGCTCAATTGGATCCATGATCATAAGGTGTTTGATGAAAAGTTGGAACAAGAACTTGATCCTTGAAATGCTATTTTCTACTGATTTTAACAGGTTGCAATCAATTGTTGCAACATTGCAATTGATTGTCACAAAATTGATTTAAAAAAACTGCACTGATGCAATTGGTTGCTGTCTAAGCGCAATCGATTATAACAGTGCCAAAAATACTTTTTCTGCCTTATTTTGGGGCTGTTTTGACTCAAATATTTTTCTGCTCACTCTCTTTTATGGATAATTTGGATTACAATTTTAAATGTCCAATTTGTCTTTAAACTCAATGGACTTTGTGATGTAGATGAAGTTGGATAAATGTTCATCAATTCAAATCTACCTAAGAGTGAATTATTTTAATTCATTTATGGTGCTTTGGATTAATGATATGTTTAGTGCTTTAATCCATCTAGAGGAGTGTTTGAATTTAAAGATGAAAGAATTTTGAGATGGCGATCCAAATTAGCTTATCATTCCCCTCCCTCTTCATCTTATCCCTTTCTTTTTTAATTGTTCTACATGTTAAGGGATGGTGATCTCTATATCATTTATCCAAACATGAAGTACATAGATTTCTATTGACCGACCTCAAAATAGGTGCGACTTCTACATAAGTCCACTAACGATTGCTTAACATAGCGCTAAATTTTGTCCCGATTCAAATAAATGATAATTCGTGGCCCAAACTTATGATTGCAAGCCCAAGTATGTTGATTTGATCTCTTTTATCCAATAACCTTGAGATTCATTGTGTGGAGGCTTTGGTTCTACCAATCCTCTAATGGATCTACAACACTTTTGGTCAACGCGGATCACTTAAACATCGTTGATCATTAAATGTTACTTTTGAGGATTCCAAAATGGATGATATACTTGACAAAAAGCAAATGCAACTTGTTGTGTGGAGGCTTTGGTTCTACCAATCCTCTAATGAGTTCCAAATGCAAGTTTCAAGATGGTCATCCAACTAACCACTAATTATTGACTTGTTTTATTTTATGCTTTTATTTTTTATGCTTTATGTACCATTTAATTTAAGCATTTAAATTTCATGCCATTTTTTATTTTGCTCACTTGAGCATTTACTTTTATGTCATTTTTATTTTGCTCACTTGAGCTTTTCTTTTCCTTTTAAAGACACCTAATAATAAACATAAACCATACAAATCTTTAATGATACTTGGACTATTTGGTTACTATCCTTGGCATTATGGAGTATTATACTTCTTGGACTTAGGATTAGAGACCTTGGCCTATCTTGGAGACTTTGTGACTTTATTTGATATTTTGTCTGGAGTTCTTGAGGTTTACCTCAAGACATTGGGTTGTTTGTTTGTTTTGTGTGCAAGTTATTGTGATTACATACTTTGTTTGTAATCTGGAATTCACTCGTATACGGCTGTTACTCTTCCCAATTTTTGCGAAGACTTAATACACTTGAAGTTTGGTTCTCTCAAGAGGTCTAGTATCTTTGCTTGCTTCGTTTCAATCTGAAGAATGGGAATTCTATATTGACTCATAATGTCAAGTATTGGCTTCTTGTTGGTTAGATGGTTCTTATCCCTAGCTTTTACCTCATGCTTTAGGATAGTCTCTTCATCTCCTCCCATCTTCTTTAATTTCAAAAATCTTCTCCATCCTTTTAAAAACTCTTCTTATTTCTAAACTTGAAACACTTTCATAATAAACTTGGACTTAGGTCCATGCATTTTCATAACATTTTCATAAGTAAATTTCAATCAATTTAATAATACCTTGACATTTTTGTGAGAAGACTAAAAGTCAATCAATCTCATTTCAAACCATTTTTGCCACTTTGGCTTTTTATTTTAATACTTTTCTTAAAAGATTAGACTCTTGTCAATCCTTGTAGTGATGCAAGCAACTATACTTATACAATATGTAGTAAAGAGAGAGATTTTCCACTTGGGTGTTGAATGAGGCATTATTGATTTTAAAATCCAAGCCATATCCTCCACTTTGAGATGATGCAAATTCTCGTTTCTCATGATTGTGGGTAGTAAGTATGTTTTCCACACGAACAATGACGATGATGTCTTATCTCATAAAATTAACCAACACACTTGTGTTTCAAATTTTTAAAAGAGGAACTATGTGTACCCTGATCCCCTATTGCACGAAAGGTGGTACGTAGGCACTAAAGGTTCACAACCGCGGCGGGTTCAAAAATCATAAAAATATTTCTTTTCTCACCTCCACCATCCATTTTATATACAACACATTTTTATAGCCAAAATATACAGATTTTTCAAAGAGGTTCCTGCAGAGTACCGTAGATGTTTAGGGTTCTAATACCTTCCCTTTGCATAACCAACCCCCTTACCTTGAATCTTTCCCCCTTTTTTGGGTTATTCGCTCTTTTCCCATTCCTTTGGAAACAATAAAGCGCAGTGGCGATTTTTATTTTGATTTGTATAAAGTCTAGTCAATCCAATGACTTAGTCTTGAACATTTTTACCACTACAGCCTCACTACGCCAAAAATAAGTTTTAGCTGCACATAAATTAAAGCGCTTTTGGGAAAAAGCGCTGGTGTAGGTTTTAAAAAAAATTCGCTTAAAAAAGCCCTTTCAAAGGCTGCCTTAAGAAAGCGCTTTTCAAAAGCGCTTCTAAAGGTCACCCTTAGAAAGCGCTTTTTGGGAAGCGCTGCTAAAGCTGGCCTTTCAGAGGGTACCTTAAGAAAGCGCTTTTCAAAAGCGCTGCTAAAGGTCAGCCTTAAAAAGCGCTTTTCCAAAGCCCTGCTAAAGCTGGCCTTTAGAAAGCACTTTTAAAAGTGCTGCTATAGGATATGCTACGAAAGCGCTTTTTGATGTAAAAACGTTGTTATAGATGACCTTTAGAAAGCGCTTTTAAAAGAGCTTTCCTAGGGGTAGTTGGTGTAATCTCAAGCCTCAACTCAACTTTAGTTTTGATGAAAGACAAACAAGCAAGTTTGATGAAAGACAAACAAGCATTATGGAAAGAAGGAAAAGAAGTGGAAATTAACTTAAAGCATCATTCACTCAAAGCTTCAAGGATCTTGGCAAGCAATCAAGTATATCAATTCTCAATTAAACTACATTGATTAGAAATGCTCAAAAATGATATACACACTTGCCACATCACTTAAATTATATTTCAAAACAATTTTTAAGTTTTTCTCTGCTGTAAATCGATTAACATCTTGTGTAAATCGATTTACACATGCTTTTTCAAAAAACTGTTTGCTCCTGCCAGCAATCGATTTACAGGTTATGTAAATCGATTGATCACAGAACAAACTGATTTTTTAACTCTTGTAAATCTATTGACACAACATGCTAATCGATTTACACTTCAAATTTTTTGAAATTCTGAATGTTACAAACACGTGCAATCGATTTGCATCTTATGTTAATCGATTTGCACATTGAAAATTTTGAAAAATCTGAACTGGTTTCAAGATATCCTTCACACCTTTTCTCCAATAGTTGCATGATCAAACATTGCATCTTGTCAAGTTTTTCAAACAGAAAAGTGTCCTTTTGGAAAGGTATCTTGATTACTATATATTACAAAATCTTTCAAATAATAAACAACTCTTCTCTTATGCAATAAAATCTGAACTTTGTAAAATATTAAAACTTCATATTTCTTAACTTTTAAGAACAAAGATTTTATGCACTTTCACACACATAAAGAATAGAAATCTTTGAGCATTATCTAACCATTGTGTTACAGTTTGAATTGCTTACAAGAGAAGAAAGAAGAAACTTCAAAGAAGTCACTCTATGTGATCAACATCTTTCAAGAAATCATACTTCATAAAAACATACAAAGTGTAACTTATTTCCAGGATTGTTGGAATTAAGTATTAGATTACTTTTGTTCCTTGTTGTCCATTGTTAGAAACAAGAGGTATCTTTTGAGAGGATTGTTCTCATTAGACTTATTGGAAATCCAAGAGGGTGTTCTTGGTTATTTGTTAGGTTCTTTAGTGGATAAGACTAGGAAGAGTCTTGTAAAAGTTCTAACAAAATAGTAAAATCTCTTGCGTGTTTGCAAGGGGACTGGACGTACTTCCGGGGTGTGGAAGGAACCAGGATAATTCTCCGTGTCTCTTTACTTTCTGCACTTTACAGTTTTCAAAGCACTAAATCAAAACCAGAAAGTATAAAATAAGTCAAAAATTGACCACCACCTAATTCACCCCCCCTCTTAGGCGCAATCTTAATCTAACAGTTGGTTGAGATGTTTTAGAGAACAAAATAATTAAAATAAAAATTTAAAATAAAGTTTAAAAGCAGAAAAAATTAGAAATGTTATTTGAGTGAAGATATGGATTCCATGAGTCACACAACATTACAATGTCCCCAAAGCTACCTTCACATCTATTCCCTTACCTCATCTTACTGACACTTGCATCCATATATCTCTTCTCTTCTCTCATCTCTCTCCACACACCCTCTTCTTCAACCTCACAATCACTTTCAATCTCCAACTGCAACTTCTTCAAAGGCAAATGGTTTTCGATCCAAATCACACCCCACTCTACGACGACACGTGTCCCTTCCATCGAAAAGCATGGAATTGCATCAGAAACCAGAGGGAAAATATGAGCTTGATCAATTCGTGGAAATGGGTTCCACGTGGCTGCCATTTTCCTCGGATCGACCCATTTCGGTTTCTTGGTGTGATGAGAAATAAAAACATTGGGTTTGTTGGGGATTCGCTCAATGAGAATTTCTTGGTTTCGTTTTTGTGTATTCTTAGGGTTGTTGATGAGGGTGCACGGAAGTGGAAAAAGAAGGGTGCTTGGAGAGGTGCTTATTTTCCCAAATTCAATGTCACTCTTTCTTATCATCGTGCGGTTTTGCTCTCCAAATATCAGTAACCTTCTCCTTTACCGATTCTTTTTCTTGTTTCCGGTTTCAAAGTTCAGAATTTTGCAAATAGCTTGTATTGGGTTGGTGAAATTTAGGGTCTGTTTGGAAGAACCTACTTAAACAGATTTTTACTTTTAGGGTTCTGGTTTTACTTTGTTTCTTTCTTGTATACTTTTTTAAATGGAAACCTTATGTGCTAATTACTGATTAAACAAAGGTGGCAGCCAAAGCAATCTGAAGCTGGGATACAAGATGGGTCATAAGGTATTCATCGAGTTGACGTTGATGTTCCTGCAGATGAATGGGCTAATATTGAAGGTTTCTATGATGTCATGTTGTTTAATACTGGTCACTGGTATTTCTTTCGAACTTTACTCCATCTTGAACTTGAAAATCATGCAGTGCCACTTGAAAAATAGTTTGACTTGTATTGTAATTGCCGGTACGCATTGCTAAAAAGTTGAATGAATAAGTAGTTATAGTCTAATATTAATTATGTTTTTATTTAAGGTTGTTATATGACAAATTGATGCGCGGGAATCAATTGTCAAACAAATTCCATTTCGTGTCTTCCTCCCGTGTCAGCAGAGCGACAATTGGTAGGGAACCGGATTCAGTAAGAGAGCACTTAGTCGAAAGATTCATGGCAACTGGCAGTACATAAAGCTTATATATTTGGGCGTATAATACTATTCCTATAGGGTTAGATTTTCATTCTAAGTTCATTTTAATATTTGTAATTTTTGCGTAGAAAATTTACTTCTAAACTGTTGTTTTAATTTATAGGCGTCACTGGTTGTTGGTTGCTATCGATCCTATAAAAGAAGTGGTCTATTATCTGAATTCGGTTGACGGTGATTGGACAAATTATCCGGATATGAAGTTAATGATTGATACATAAGTGAGATTATTCTAAATATTTTTGTGTATTTATATATTTAATTATTTCTGTGACATTGTTCTAAATATATATATATATATATATATATATATATATATATATATATATATATATATATATATATATATATATATATATATATATACTTTTTAGAGCGATACAAGTATTCCCGTGTCAAAGAGAAGCTCGGGTACGACGGTCTAAATCAAACAACATTAATTGGATCAAAGTGAAGGTATATTAATTTCCACTATTTTTCTTATAATATTTATGCTATTTGATAAAACAATACAACTATATATTCTTATTTGTTTTTCTATGTAGTGTCCTCAACAGCAAAACGGTATAGATTGCAGATACTTCGTTATGCGGTCTATCAAAGAAATCCTTCAACTGAATCAAATAGAGATTCCAATCACGGTATGGATTTATAACTTAGGATTTGTTTTATTATTTCTCGGATATTTCATATAATTTTTTACTTTTAACTAAATCATGCATATTATGTTTTGTTATGTAGCACTTCGATGAATACAAATGTGCATATTACACGAAACTTCAGTTGGAAGAAATCAAAGAGGAATTGTGTCAATATTTTATTGAGTAGAGAATCATATAAGGTATGAATACATTATTATGTGAAAAGTGTTATGAATACGTTACATGTGTACATGGAATACCATATTGACAGTTTTATTATGTTCAAACCTCGCAGGACCAGGACCTTAATACATGATTGACCGTGTTTCTTTCATACATTAGGACTTGTTTAGATGTTGTTAGGGTTGATTTTGTAAGACTGATTTTGAGTTACAATGCTGATAACAATGGTTTTTATATATTTTGAGGTACAAAAATGGTGTATATATATTTTGGATTACAATGGTATACAATGCATTACCGCGGTTTATGAATTACAGGTTATGGCAACTGGTTTATATAAATAATATGCTGCAAACAATGCAGATATATGAATTATATAAATTATACCTCTAAAAAAAACACCCTATGAAAGCGCTTTTTCAAGAAAAACGCTGTCTTAGGTAACCTATGAAAGGGATTTTTCACAAAAAGTGTTGTCTAAGGTAAACACATGACAGTGTTTTTCCAGGAAAAAGCGCTGCTAAAAGACCACCTATGAAAGCGCTTTTCTAGAAAAAAGCGTTGCTAAAAGCCTACCTAAGACAACGTTTTTCCAGAAAAAAGCGCTGCTAAAACAAAACTTATGAGAGCGCTTTTCCAGAAAAAAGCACTGCCTTAGGTAGACCTATGAAAGTGCTTCTTCATAAAAAAGCGCTGCCAAAAGCCTACTTAAGAAAGCGCTTTTAAGCGCTTTTAAAGGCCACAAAAAGCGCTTTCGTAAGTCTTTTTTGGCGTAGTGCCTCCTTCGAGTGGCTCTGATTCATTTCCTTTGAATGGGTCTGATTTAGTTCATTCAAATGGCTCTGATTCAGCTCCTTCGAATGGCTATGATGGCCTCCTTTGAATGGCTCTGATGACTCCTTCGAGTGGACCTTTTGAATGCTTCTTCGAATGTACCTTTACATGTTCTTCGAATGAATCATTGTTACCTTCTTCGAATGGCTTTCTTTGCCAGCTTCAAAGTCCAAAAATAGTTGAGCCAACTTCTAACAGCTATCTACTTTGTTACTCGAAAAGGTTGTTCTTTTCACCATATCCTTTAGAAAGTGCTATTCTACTATTAGTGAGTAGGTAGCCTTGTCGTTGGATGTTTTAAGGGACAATCGAAGGGATTTTACAGTCACGAAGACAATTTATGGAGATGCTTTAGCAATTATGTTTTTTAGGGACTAGATCATTTACCGAGAAGGCAACTATAGGGTCATCGAGGGACTATGATCTTTTGATTTTATGGGTCTTTGCTAAAGCATTCCTGCCCCATGACTGTTTTTTAAAGGAAACCAAAGTGGGCGTACCTTAGAGGTGCTGGTGTACAATTGTGTTGTGTTTTAGTTATTTTTTGTCTTTTTGTTAAGTTTGCTAGCGTTAGATTATTAGTGTTATCATACAAGGCTAATTACTAACAGTTAATATGAAAAGCAATAAAATGCAGAATATATAGGTCATACGCTATTACAATGCTCCAAGGAGGGGATTTACATTATACAAGGGTAATGGGGGATAAAGCAGTAAATATCCTAATTTTATCTATTACACCCAGGAAACAGATAGAATAATAGTAAAAAATACGAAATTAAATAAATGCCCGCAAAGTAAAAGGAAATCTTTTTATTGTTTTTGGTATAAAATAAAATAAGACCTAAGTCTATTTAATTTTAGTTTTAAGAAAAAAATATGTTAAAATAATTAATTAATTTATTTAAAAAATTAATTAAGTTGGAAAAACAACTAGCGTAACAGTTTTTGTAATTTTGATTTTAATGTTAATTAAAAAGATAAAAAGTCCACTAAAAAAATAAAGAAAAGAAACAAAGGCAAAATAAGAGCACAAAAAGGCATCCTTCGAATGAGGTGAAGAAGGAGGAATTTTAATCCAAATGGGAAGAGATATGGCCTTTTTGATTCAGGAGAGAGGCCTTCTTTCGATTGGGCTAGAGAGTGGGGTATGAATAGCCTTCGATCCAGGGAAGGGGATTTCCCTTCGATCCTGGGGAAAGGGAATGCCTTTCGATCCAGGAAGGAGATGTCTTCTTCAATCCATAAGGCCAATGCTTCGATCCAGAGAAGGTGTCTCCTTCAATCTGGGATGCTATACCAAACCCAGGTCCTTCGATCCTACGCGCGTTGGGTCTTTTCAGGATAAATCTGCATCAAATGTTAGCAAACGAAGAACATGACCTGGGTGTCAAACCCAAACCTTTTGATCCTGTCTAGGATGGCAAATAGAAGGTAACAACAAGTATGGATGTGCTATGCAAATACAAGGTTGAACACTTTAACCTCTCTTACTAGTAGATTGAATTTTCGATTTGTGCACTTTTTTGGATGTAGGAACTTTCAATTCTGGGCTTCTGGGCTTGGATAAGTTTAGTTGAAGGATTTCTTTGGCTTGGATTACTTATGAATGTTTGACAACCTTTGATGGATTTGGTGGGCAGCGTCTCCCCAATCTTTTTTGTTCTCCCCCTCCTCTCTTTCGTCCCATTTCTAATGTGTCCTTGGCCTCATATTTATAGGAGTGTGAGGGGACAAGAGAAGTAATGTTGGTAACGGTGATTTGAATGCTCTGAATACCGAAATGTATCCTTGGCCAAAGTTAAGGGATGTTGTCTATTTTTGGAATTTGGCATAATATGTAACGTGCCTTCGAATGCTCTCCTTCGAATGGGTTGATGGCCTTCTTCGAATGGCCCCGATAGCCTCCTTCGAGTCGCTCTGATTCATTTCCTTTCAATGGGTCTGATTCAGTTCATTCGAATGGCTCTGATTCAGCTCCTTTGAATGGCTATGATTGCCTCCTTCGAATGGCTCTGATGGCCTCCTTCGAGTGGAACTTTTGAATGCTTCTTCGAATGGACCTTTACATGTTCTTCGAATGAGTCATTGTTACCTTCTTTGAATGGCTTTCTTTGCCATCTTCAAAGTCCAAAAATATGCTGAGCAAACTTCTAATAGCTATCTACTTTATTACTCGAAAAGGTTGTTCTTTTACTCTTATCCTTTAGACAGTGTTATCCTACTAATAGTGAGTAGGTAGCCTTGTCGTTGGATGTTTTAGGGGGACAATCGAAGGGACGTTACAGTCACGAAGGCAATTTTATGAAGATGCTTTAGCAATTCTGTTTTTTAGGGACTAGATCATTTATCGAGAAGGCAACTGTAGGGTCATCGAGGGACTATGATCTTTTGATTTTATGGGTCTTTGCTAAAGCATTCCTGCCCCATGACTGTTTTTTAAAGGCAACCAAAGTGGGCGTACCTTAGAGGTACTGGTGTGCAATTGTGTTGTGTTTCTGTTATTTTTTGTCTTTTTGTTAATTTTGAAAGCGTTTGATTATTAGTCCTTATCACACAAGCCTAATTACCAGCAGTTAATATGAAAAAGTAGTAAAATGTAGAATATAGAGGTCCTATGCTATTACAATGCTCCGGGGAGGGGGATTTACATTATACAAGGATAATGGGGGATAAAGCAGTAAATATCCTAATTTTATCTATTACACCTGTTGTAACACCAGATACAATAATAGTAATACGAAGTAATCAACCGAAATTCCTAAACGGCAAGAAAACTCTTTTTGTTGTCTTTAGGTATAAAAGGAAACATCAAGACCTAAGTCTATTCTAATTCTTAATATTAAGAACAAAAAGATGTTAAAGTAATTAATTCCATTTATTTCCACAAATTAATTTAGTTGGAAAAACTAATAGCCTAATATTTGTCTGTGATTTTGATTTTATAATGTTAATCTAACAAGATAAAAAGTCCACTAAAAAAAATAAAGAAAAGAACCAAAAGCAAAATAAGATTACAAAAAGGGCATCCTTCGATCTGAGGTGAAGAAGGAGCGAATTTCGATCCAAAGGGGAAGCAGATATGGGCCTTTTCGATTCATGAGAGAGGCCTTCTTTCGATTGGGATAGCGGAGTGGGGCGTGAAATAGCCTTCGATCCGGGGAAGGGGTATATGCCATTCGATCCTGGGGAAATGGAATGCCTTTCGATCCATGAAGGAGATGTCTTCTTAGATCCAGAAGGGCCAATGCTTCTATCCAGAGAAGGTATCTCCTTCGATCTGAGATGCTATTCCTGAAAAAGTATGTTAGCACAAATAAAACGCATGGACCTGGGTATCAAAACCCAGTGTCCTTCGTTCCCAAGCCATTTAATCCTGTCTAGGATGACAAATCAAAGGGTAACAACAAGTATGGATGTGCTATGCAAATACAAGGTTGTAAAATTTAACCTCTCTTACCAGTAGATTAGATTTTCGATTTGGGGTACTTTCTGGATGTAGGGCACTTTCGATCTGGGGCTTCTGGGGAGTGGATACCCTTTGGTTGAAGGATTTCTTTTTCTTGGATTACTTATGAATGTTTGACAACCTTTGATGGATTTTGTGGGCAGCGTCTCCCAAATTTTTTCTCGCTCTCTCCCCTCCTCTGTTTCGTTCCCCTTTGTAATGTGTCCTTGGCCTCATATTTATAGGAGTGTGAGGGGTACAAGATAAGTAATGTTGGTAACAATCATTTGAATGCCATGAATACCAAAATGTAACATTGGCCAAAGTTAAAGGATCTTGTCTATTTTTTGAATTTGGCATAATTATGTAACTGACCTTCGAATGGGTTATGGCCTCCTGTCGAATGGCCCTGATGGCGTCCTACGAGTGGCTCTGATCCATTTCCTTTGAATGGTTCTGATTCAGTTCATTCGAATGGCTCTGATTCAGCTCCTTCGAATGGCTATGATGGCCTCCTTCGAATGGCTCTGATGGCCTCCTTCGAGTGGACCTTTTGAATGCTTCTTCGAATTGACCTTTACATGTTCTTCTAATGAGTCATTGTTACCTTCTTCGAATGGCTTTCTTTGCCAGCTTCAAAGTCCAAAAATAGCTGAGCAAACTTCTAACAGCTATCTACTTTAATACTCGAAAAGGTTGTTCTTTTACTCTTATCATTTAGACAGTGCTATCCTACTATTAGTGAGTAGGTAGCCTTGTCGTTGGATGTTTTGAGGGACAATCGAAGGGATGTTACAGTCACGAAGGAAATTTATGGAGATGCTTTAGCAATTCTGTTTTTTATGGACTAGATCATTTAACGAGAAGGAAACTGTATGGTCATCGAGGGACTATGATCTTTTAATTTTATGGGTCTTTGCTAAAGCATTCCTGCCCCATGACTGTTTTTTAAAGGCAACCAAAGTGAGCGCACCTTAGAGGTGCTGGTGTGCAATTGTGTTGTGTTTCAGTTATTTTTTATCTTTTTGTTAAGTTTGCTAGCGTTTGATTATTTGTCTTATCATACAAGCCTAATAACTAGCAGTTAATATGAAAAGCAATAAAATGCAGAATATAGAGGTCCTACGCTATTACAATGCTCCGAGGAGGGGAGTTACATTATACAAGGATAATGGGGGATAAAGCAGTAAATATTCGAATTTTATCTATTACATCCAGTAAACAGATACAATAATAGTAAAAAAATTGCTTTGGCTTGGATTACTTATGAATGTTTGACAACCTTTGATTGATTTTGTGGGCAGCATCTCCCCAATTTTTTTGTTCTCCCCCCTCCTCTCTTTCGTTTCCTTTGTAATGTGTACTTGGCCTCATATTTCTGGGAGTGTGAGGGGACAAGAGAATTAATGTTGGTAACGGTCATTTGAATGCCATGAATACCAAAATGTAACCTTGGCCAAAGTTAAGGGATCTTGTCTATTTTTTGAATTTGGCATAATATGTAACTGGCCTTCGAATGCTCTCCTTCGAATGGGTTGATGGCCTCCTTCGAATGGACCTGATGGCCTCCTTCGAGTGGCTCTGATTCACTTCCTTCGAATGGGTCTGATTCAGTTCATTTGAATGGCTCTGATTCATCTCCTTCGAATGGCTCTGATGGCCTCCTTCGAACGACTCTGATAGCCTCCTTCGAGTGGACCTTTTGAATGCTTCTTCGAATTGACCTTTACATGTTCTTCGAATGAGTCATTGTTATGTTCTTCGAATGGCTTTCTTTTCCAGCTTCAAAGTCCAATTCGAATCTATTCAGAATTTTCCTTATTAGAATACCTTCGACCAGCCCTGGGCCTTGATGGTTCTCTTGAAATTTTTTACTGAAATGCCATTCAAAAGACCCTTTTCCATGCCAATCGAAGGACCTTTATCCAGATACCAATCGAAAGATACATGTTAAAATGTCAATCGAAGGACACTATCACAATGCCAATCGAAAGAAACTTAAAAACATCAATCACAAATTTTCATTTTCTTTAGAAAAAAGTTTGCCAGCAACCATGTAGGGGAAGATCTTGGAAAACATGAGAGGGAAAATTTTGGGGTACAATAGAACCCAAGGTCAAATGTCAAGAACATTTCATCTGACATCCTTAAGTCAAATGAGTTTGGAATAAAAAGGACTGAAGAAAAATTCACTCAAGGGGAGGTAATATAGTGTCATGGATGTGAAGGTATTGGTCACATTAGAGCTGAATGTCCTACATATCTTAAGAAACAGAAGAAGAATCTATTTGTTACTTGGTCTGAAGAGGATTCTAAGAGTGATCTTAAAGAGGAATCTGCAAAGTGTGTTAAAGCATTGACATGAAAATATGTGTTTGATGAAGATTCTAGCGATGGTGAACTAACCTTTGATGAGCTAGCTGCCTTGTACAAAGATATGTGTCTCAGAAGTGCAGAAGTTTGACTAGTAGGGGAGAAACAGAAAGAACTCATAACCTAGCTGAAGAAAGAAAGGAAAGAGCATCTGAAAACTATTTCAAATCTGGAAAGTGAAGTGACTTCTCTGAATTCCAATATTGATAGAATGGTCAAATCTCTCAAGATGTGGAATAATGGGTCTGACACATTAAAGGAAATTCTTCAAGTGGGAAGAGTGACTGGAGACCGGAGTGGTCTAGGTTTTAATGAGAAAAAGGAACCTGTTTCAGAATAACCTTCATCAAATTCCACTCATGCCAAGTCTAAACCAAAGATGTCAAATCAAATACATGAACATCATGGTAAACATCATCAAGGAAAACATCATCATGGAAAACATCATGGTAAGAAGAAATGTACTCACACCAGAGATAAATCCCAGCCCTGGAGGTGTCATCACTGTGGAAGGTTTGGTCACATAAGACCTTTCTGTTTCAAGTTGTATGGGTATCCTAAAACTACTCCTCTTCCCAAGATTGATCAGATTTCCCAAAATAGCAAAAAGAAGAAACAATGGGTTCCAAAGTCTAATGGTGCTAATTTTATTGCTCATACCTCTCTCAGAGTATCAACCAAAGATGATTGGTACTTTTACAGTGGTTGTTCTAGACACATGACAAGTGTCAATAATCTATTGGTAGATATTAGATCTCATTCCACCAGTTATATGACTTTTGGTGATGGAGCCAAAGGTGAAATCAAAGGAGTTGGTAAGTTGGAATGTTCAGGAATCCCTAAGTTTAATGATGTGTTACTTGTTAAAGGGTTAACAACTAACCTAATAATTATAAGCCAATTGTGTGATCAAGGGTTCAAAGTAAACTTCATCAAAATAGAATATCTTATTTGCAACGAAAAGCATGAAGTTATTATGAAAGGAATCAGATCTAAAGACAATTGTTATTTATGGGTTCCCCGAGAGTTGAACTACTCCTTAAGACGTGTTTTAGCCAAAGAAAATGAAGTTAAACTATGGCATCAAAAATGGGACACTTGCATCTGAAAGGAATGAAAAGAATCATATCTGAAGAAGCAGTGAGAGGGATTCCTAAGCTCAAGAGAGAAGAAGGGAGAATATGTGGTGACTACCAGATTAGTAAGCAAACTAGGATGTCACATTATAAGATCCAACATCTTACTTCATTAAAAGTTTTGGAACTTCTTCACATGGACTTGATGGGACCTATGCAGGTTGAATGTTTTGGTGGAAAGAAGTATGCCTATGTTGTTGTAGATGACTTCTCTAGGTACACATGGATATTTTTTATCAGAGAAAATTCAGAAAATTTTGAAGTGTTTAAAAATATTTGTCAAAAATTCAAAGGAAAAAAGATAGTCATGTCATCAGAATCAGAAGTGATCATGGAAAGGAATTTGAAAACAATAAATGTGCTGATTTTTGCTTTTCTGGAGGAATCAGTCATGAATTTTCCTCTCCCATTACTCCTCAGAAAAATGGGATTATGGAATGCAAAAACCGAAACCTTCAAGAATCTGCTAGAGCTATGATTCATGCTAAGAAGTTACCTTACGACTTTTGGGCTGAAGCTATGAATACTACGTGCTATACCCATAACAGAGTCACTCTAAGGAAAGGCACTTCAGCCACCTTGTATGAAATGTAGAAGGGAAGAAAACCTACTGTCAAATTCTTTCATATTTCTGGAAGTAGATGTTACATCTAAGCTAATCATGAACAAATGAGGAAGATGGATCCCAAGAGTGATGAAGGAATATTCCCGGGTTACTCTACAAATAGCAGAGCCTACAAAGTCTTTAACTCCAGAACCAAAGTTATGATGGAGTCCATAAATGTTACTATTGATGATAGAGGATTGAATGATGAAGAAGATGTCCTAGAAGATGTTGGAACATCTTTGTCTGATATTCCAACAAAATCTAATGACATGAATATTAATTCTAATTCACCTCAATAAGATCTTGAGCCCAGTCATCTCAATAAAGGGCCTTAAATTAGAACTCATAGAGATCATCCTAAGGAGCTTATCATAGGAGGTCTAAATAAAGGAGTTACTACTGGATCAAGAGAAGGGATATCAAACTCTTGCTTTATTTCAAAATTTGAGTCTAAGAATGTAAAAGAGGCCTTAACTGGTGAGTTCTGGATTAATGCTATGCAAGAAGAGCTAGAACAATTTAGTAGAAATGAAGTTTGGGATCTAGTTCCAAGGCCTGAAGGGACAAATGTGATTGGCACTAAATGGGTGTACAAGAATAAAACTGATTAAAAAGGGGTGGTCAATAGAAATAAGGCAAGATTAGTTGCACAAGGATACACTCAAATTGAAGGAATTGACTTTGATGAAACCTTTGCCCCTATGGCCAGACTTGAACCAATCAGATTACTCTTAGGAGTTGCATGCATTCTGAAATTTGAATTGTTACAAATGTATGTAAAGAGTGTCTTCTTAAATGGCTATCTGAATGAGGAATTTATGTGGAACAACCTAAGGGATTTGTTGATCCAAAATTTTCCTAAACATGTGTACAAACTGAAGAAAGCTCTGTATAGATTAAATTAGGCTCCAAAAGCTTGGTATGAGAGATTGATAAAATTTCTTGGTGACAATGGATATAGGAAAGGTGGCATAGACAAAAATATTTTTGTCAAGGAATAATAAGGGAAGATCGTGATTGCACATATTTGTGTTGATGATATTGTGTTTGGTGGGATGTCAAACAAGATGGTTCAACATTTTGTCAAGCAAATGCTGTCAGAATTTGAGATGAGCCTTGTTGGTGAGTTAACCTACTTTCTTGGTCTGCAAGTTAGACAAATGGAAGATTCCATATTTTTATCTCAGAGTAAGTATACGATGAATATAGTAAAGACATTTGGAATGGAAAATGCCAGTCACAAAAGAACACCTGCTCCCACACATATGAAGTTGTCTAAAGATGAAAAAGGAGTAAGTTTGGATCAATGTCTTTACAGAAGTATGATATCCAGTATTTTATACCTCACAACTAACAAACCTGACATTGCCATTGTTGTAGGGGTATGTGCTAGATATCAAGCTGATCCTAAAGTTAGCCATGCCAACCATGTGAAGAGAATTCTTAAATATGTGAATGGGACTAGTGACTATGGTATACTATATTCTCATGGATCTTACTCTCTTTTAACTGGTTATTGTGATGCTGATTGGGCTGGAAGTGCAAAAGATAGAAAAAGTACATCAGGAGGATGCTTCTTTCTGGGAAATAATCTCATATTGTGGTTCAGTAAGAAGAAAAATTGTGTGTCTTTGTCCACTGCGGAGGCTGAGTATATTATTGCAGGAAGTAGTTGCTCTCTGTTGGTTTGGATGAAACAAATGTTAATAGAATATAATGTCAAACAAGATGTAATGACATTATTCTGTGACAATCTAAGTGCCATAAACATATCAAAAAATCCTATTCAACACAGCAGGACCAAACACATTGATATTCGTCATCACTTCATAACAAAGCTTGTTGAAGAAAAGATTGTTGCCTTAGAACATGTAGCTACTGAATTACAACTCGCTGCCATTTTCACTAAGGCTTTGGATGCAAACTAGTTTTAGAACTTAAGAGAAAAACTAGGGATCTGCATATATAAGGGTTTGTAGAAATTAAGGCGGTGTGGGAATATCATTAAAGTGATATTATATTATTTATGTTTCCAACAAATCAAATTTCAAAAGTAATCATTTCAAGACTGTCTCAAAGTTTTTCCCACACGCTACGAAATCACTTCCTGTTATTTTCACAAACTCTTTATTTTCCTTTACAGAAAAAGAACCCTTGTCATACTTCATCTCTTTGGTCAAAAATCTTCAAAGATATCTCAACATCATGCATCGTCTCCCTCAAAATATATCAACCATCTTGAGGAGCTCTCTCTTGACAAAGTACTTGACGTTACTCCACTAACAACAATTCCACCTCTTGAGAAGAAGGTCAAGAAACCCAGATCGTCACCTAAAAAGAAATCCAAAGACGAATTTGACACCTCTAAAGGTACTACTTCTACTGCTACTAATGATAGGACAAAATAAGATATTGTTAATGTTGATAGAAGTATTAGAAGGCTGGTAAATAGGGTGTTAAATAAAGGTTTTGTTGTGCTTGGAATCTCAACTCCTCTTTCCTGAATGCTTGCTCCGCCTGACAAAGGAAATGATCCTAAAAATGTTGTTAAATCAATCACCTTCAAGAAAGATGCTGCTGAAAGCAAACTTGGCAAGCTTACTACTTCTGCTCTGGAAGAAGTGGAAGCTGATGTTGAACAAGATGTTGAGAAGGACTCTCCTGCTAAGGAAGATGCTGCTGGCTCCAAAGCTGCAGAGAATCAAAATACTAAGAATGTGGTTAATGTTGATGAGTTGTCTTACAATGAGCTCATTTCTAATGTGGTGCCTAGAATTGCTAAAAGGCTCAAGACTAGAAAAAGAAAAAAATGTGGATGTCACACGCCATGCCAAGAGTATCAAGAAGAAGACTATGTATGGTCCTCCAAAGCTCTAAAGTAAAGTTATTCCTCCCTCTAACATAAGAAAAGCTAGGCCTGATGGCTCCACGGATGATGATAATGATGATGTTGTCCAGAACATCTCACATGTGAAGAGATCTAGAAGTAAGAAGAAAGCTACATTAGTAGAAGAAGCTGACTCTGATTATGATGTCGAGGAAGATGTCCAGGACATCTGTCCTATGAAGAAATTTATAATCAAGAAGCTTTCTGTTAGGGTTCCCAATTCTTCTCTTGACAACATTTCCTTCCACTCTTTTGGGAATGATGAAAAGTGGAAATATGTATTTCAAAGAAGAATTGCCCTTGAAAGAGAGTTGGGAGCTGGTGCACTGGAGTGCAAAGAGATTATGGAGCTGATTTCTTCTAATGCATTGATGAAGACTGTCACCAGGTTTTCGAAATGCTATGAGACTCTTTTTAAGGAATTTATTGTTAATATTCCTATTGACTGTGTTGATCATAAAAGTAAGGAGTATAGGAAGGTGTATGTTAGAAGTAGGTGTGTAGAATTTTCCCCTACCATCATCAACTTATTTCTAGATAGATCTAAAGATGATTATTGTGAGCTGGAAGTAACTGATAATCAAGTGTGAAAAGCCATCACTACTAACCAAGTGAGTAAGTGGCCTATGAAGAATAATCTTCTTGTTAGCAAGCTAAGTTTGAAATATGCTATCTTACATAGAATTGGAGCTGCTAACTAGGTTCCTAGCAATCATACCTCCACCATTACAATTGGCTTAGGAAAGCTTATATATGTTGTTGGAAATTAGAAACTGTTTGATTATGGTGCTTACATTTTTACCAGACTATTAAGCATGTAGGAAAATGTGCTTTCAAGATGCCTATTGCCTTTCCATCTCATATTTGTGGAATTATTCTTAATCAACATCCTGGAATTCTGAGTGGTAATGATGTAGTCTGCAAGAGGGAGTCTGCTCTGACCCTTCACTTCAAGCTGTTTTCAGGAAAACATGTCCCAGACATTGTTTTGACATCTGCATCTTCTGAAAACAAGACCTCAACCAAGGATGACATGATTATTGAATTAAGGGAAGTCTGCAAATAACTTGATGATGTGATTAGAGTTAGCTCAGCAAGAAAGCTAACTTTTGAAAAGATGATCAAGGAGCTGCAGAAGGACAACAAGTTTGATGATAGAGTGAGAACTGAAGGAGGGGATTCTGATGGTGAAGCAAGTTCTAACTCTGCCAAGTCTACTGGTCCTGAAGACAGTTAGACTACTTTCTATTTATTTGTTTTGACCCCTTGTTCCTTTTTGGCACTTGTATGTGCTTGATTCTTGGATTCTATATTCTATACTTATTTGAAATATTTTGTTACTGCTATTCTCTTGAATGCATGTTTTATTTGGCATATTATGTCTAAAAAGGGGGAGACAAACTGACTGGACTCTGACTGACTGACCTCTGACTGAGGGGGAGCTTAATGTTTGAGGGGGAGCCTCAAGTCTCAAAAGATGTTCCGACATCTTCCTCTACTAACGGCTAACTTACTAACTTTTGCTAACTGCTAACTGAGTTTTGTTTTTGCTTGTGTTTTTGCTCTAATAATGTGCTCAAATAATGTTTTAGGCAAAATTTGCCAAAGGGGGGGGGGGGGGGGGGGGGGGGGGTTTGTAAGTGTTTGTTGGCAGCAATTTTGGTAAAACACAGACTTGATATTATTTTTGTTAAATGTCTTGACATTTGAAGAAAATTGGTTTTGAGTGATGTCGAAGAAGATGTCTTAACATCTGCCTCCTGATATGAACGTGACTTCATATCTGTTTCCGGTTTTTGTTTCTTGTTTTTATGCGCGCCATTATTCAAGATTTGTGACTCATAGTTTGCAAAAAATATGGAGGAATATTTTTCTATTTGCATTATCCTTATGGATTATATATTGGCCTATTTTCATGGAAATATTCAAGGGATTAGAATATTTACTTTTCAGCCCAAGCCCACTGCTGCGACTTTATAAGGATTTGCATCCTTATTCATCAAACTGCAACTTTTGAAGAAGAATATATTCTTTTTGTTTTAGAAGTCGAAGTATTTTTAATTTTAATACACACTAAGTATTGGTTTAATACTTGAGTTGTAATTTGAGTTGCTAATTATGGATCATTAATAAGCTTTTAAGTATTGAATGATTGAAGTATTTAAAAATTAATATTTTTGTTGTTCTTCACTGTTAGTTATTGAAGGGAATTGATGAGGGCCTCATACCTAGGTGTGTCTTAGGTAGAAGTATAACACGGGTAGTGATTAAGTGATTAGATCGTAAATTGGCTGTTTACTGAGGGTCTATGAATTGATACTATTTAGTGGATTTGTCCGTGGATTGATAGCCCCCAGAGTAGGTGTTGTTGTACACCGAACTAGGTTAACAATCCCTTGTGTTTTTACTGCTTTTATTATTGTTGCATTTTACAGTGTCCTCAGATATTTGTGTCGTGACATCTCCATCGACATCAAATATCTTATACTAGAATTTCAAAAATAAAATCTAATTCTAATTATTTTACAAATTAATTAATAATATAAAAGGAAGTGATTAAATTAAATTAACTTTTATTTATGAAAATTAAATTAGTTAATTAAAAAACCTAAATCTAAATTTTTTGTGTTTTTATGATTTTTGTTAATTAAATAAAAAATGAAATTAAAAAAGAAAAGAATTAAATTAAAACAAACAAAAACAAAAGAAAATTAATGAGCCTGACGTTGTGAAAGAAAATTGGGGGTGTGAAAAGAAGAAAACGTTAGGCCCAAGATGATGAGCCCAGACGCCTGTATTGAGATCCAATGGGGATGGTTTTCAGAAGGTATACCATGGGACACACGTTTGGTGCGTTGGATCTGATTGTATGATTATCTGATGGTGTGGGGGTGAGGTACATCGTGTGGGTGTTGGGATGGCTTGTATGGGATCTGCAAGAGAAATTTTAGAAAAAAAAATGCCAGAGGCAGGGATTGAACCCATGCCCTAGCATACCAACGCCTTATACACACACGCTTGCCACTGGGGTGTCTGTTTCATCCGGTTATGAAACATCACCTAATAAATATATAATAAACTTATTTTCAAAAATTGGAAGACGAACTTCATCTTCTTCCTCGCGCCAGCAGCAAGAACAACAACATTGTTCAAATTTCTAACACCTTCAATTCTCAATCATTTTAAAAAATGTAAACATGAAAGTTGTTCTAAATTTCACCACAAATTTAACCATGTAACTTTTGAAAGCTATAAGTTAAAGGCTGAAACAAATTTTGCTTGGTACCAAACTGGAACTTAATATTTCAGAAACTTCAATTCCAAAATTCACATCACACAATCAACATAAATGAAAACTAAGGACATGGTTAGTTTCAGGGAAATCATATCTACATTTTATCTTTTGAAATTGAAAGCAAATGAAGCGTGTATAAGGATTTCAAAGTTGGAGAAATTACCTCTTGAAGTGAAAACTGAGAACGCGTATGGCGGCTTCCAGGTACAGGTAAATGATTGATTAAGCTTCCTTGGGCCTCCCTAAAGTTGTTCTAATCCTTACTTTATGCTGAAAGGATCTGAATCTCTCCAACCAAGTCAATGTGCAAGCTTCAGATATGGAGTTTAGAGGATGATGAAGATGGTGTTACAAAAGTGTAACATGTGTTTGGATGTGTTATATGTGACGTATGTAAGGTGTATGGATGGTAAAAAAGACAAATGCACAAGTGGATTTGAAGTTGGGTGTTGGATGCTTCAAATGTGCAACAATGGTGGTTTCTTTGTGATTCTGAAATTGAGAGTGTTTGAGGGCTTGTAAAACTCGTCCCTTGGCTTGCAAATGGCCTATCTATTTATAAAGAAAAGGTTTGATTGTTTGAAGTAATCGGAATTTTGAGATAACAAGTTATGGTTTGGTTGAGATGGAACTTTGAAGTTTCTTGCAAAGTCATGGTTCCAATGAATGGTACAACTTCTCTAGGGTGGTTGATATCTTCTATAGTAGTTGCTTCTGATGTTAGGATTGAGTTTGTTCAGAGGAAATAAGTTAGAGGCTCAAGGAGAGTGGACTTTGTGATTAAAGTCACTTTACAAGAATGGAAGTGTAATAATTTTTCCTTAAATGGCCAAATGGATTGCATAATGCTTGAATCAAATGGACCATAGCTCAAAAGTTTGTGCAATCTTCTGATTAGAGATAGATTTGGATATTTGGAGGCCTGAAAAGTGGGATTATAAGGCATGGCATGAAGGTTCTGTTATGAGTTCATCTCAAGAATGACTTATATTTCAAGAATGGATGTCCAACTACATGTCTTCGAAACTTCTAGCTCAAGCATGATAAATTTGTGTTTTTGGACATTTTGGAAATCTTGAAACATTGTCTACAACTTTCATGCTGACCACTTTGGCTAAATCAAATGGGAACTTGGTGGAAATTGCCCAAGAAGTTGGGATAAAAAACTAATCAAAACTTGTTGAAAATATTTCTAAGTGTTGGATAAAAAATATCACAACTTCATGTGCTCATATCTCTTATATTAAGCACTTTTTAAGGATAACCCCACATTAACAAAGTTGTACGATTCATTAATCCCTACAACTTTCATGTTGAAAGTTTTCCTTGAATCAGCTTGTATCTTTAGGAAACTTGTTTATGAAGTTAGGGTTTTTTAAGCATAAAACACTTAAATTTTTCTAAGTGTTTAAAAATATTCAATTTTGACTTTTGTTGACTTTCTTGATGCTTGATGATCAATTTTGATAGTTTTTAATGTTTTGATGATTCTTGATTTTTGAATTACAATGTTGACCAAAAATTTAAAGTTTGACTTTTGAGTAACTATTGAATTTTCATTCAATTGATTCAATTCTTCAATTTCCAATCACTTATATCTTTGGAAATGTCTTGATCCATGTAAGTACGTCAAGTTGTTGTATTTGAGCCCTTGATGTCATGCTTCAAGCCATCAAGTCATGCACTAGGTCAAAAGTCAATGATCAATCATCTTCAATCAAAACCCTAATTTGGCAATTTTTTTACCTTTGATGATTTGAGGACCTTCCTTGAGGAATCATGATCAACCTTTGATAAAATGATGAATATCACCTCAAAATGTTGATGTTGATAAAAAATCTTGAAGTTTGACTGTATGTTGACCATAGTTGACTTTTTGTCCAATACAGTTGATTTTCAGTCATCTGAGCGATTGACTAAGCAAACTTGTGACGCAAGACTTGAAACTTGACATAAGCAATATTGAGGACCTATGATGAACCTTGATATTCAATCCAGACCCTTTCCACCCAATCTTCTTTGAGAAGCACCAAACCTTAGTTGAAGACCCTTGCTTATGAGGTGGTTTTGATTAGTCAACTCTTAAGTAGTTTTGAGCAAATGGGGACCTCATGAGAATGTATTGAAGAAAATTGGAGGGAAATTTTTGGGGTACAACAACTTCCCCTGTTCAATCTTATTAAACCTGAAGAATTAGATTTCCATGTCCGCCATTCGTGACTTGAAGGTAGAAGATGATTGAACACTTAAGTGCCCAGAAATTTGCACTCGCATGTGCCAAAATAATGTTGTTGGTTGATCTACTAAGAATGGGCTTAAAGATTCCATTTGGAGAGGTGATGGAGATTTCTCGGAGATGGGCTTATAGGTGCCATCCAAAGTAACTGTTGATAGAAATTAGACTAAGTTTACGGTCAACTTCAACTGGAAGAAGTATCAGAATAAATCTACGCTTGATTTCATCTGAGCTAGAAGATGTTTATGCTAGTCTGCAATTGAAAGAAGTATCAGAATAAATATATGGTTGATTTAATCTGAGCCATAAAAATGTCTACTAGAAGAAGTATCAGAATAAATCTATGCTTCATTTAATCTGAGCTAGAAGATGTATGTGTTCGTCTTTAATTGGGAGAAGTATCAGAATAAATCTATGGTTGATTTAATCTGAGCCAGAAAAAGTCTACTGGAAGAAGTATCAAAATAAATCTACGCTTGATTTAATATGAGCCTGAAGATGACTACGTCTGTCTTTAATTGGGAGAATATAAAAATAAATTTATGGTTGATTTAATTTGAGCCAGAGAATGTCTACTGGAGGAAGTATCAGAATAAATCTATGGTTGATTTAGTCTGAGCCAGAAGATATCAACGTCTATCAATAACTGGAAGAAGTATCAGAATAAATCTAAGATTGATTTAATCTGAGCTAGAAGATGTCTACGCCTATATTTTACTGGAAGAAGTATCAGAATAAATCTATGCTCGATTTAATCTGAGCCAGAAAAGGTCTTTTTGTTTTTAAATGCAAGAAGTATCAGAAAAAATCTATGGTCGATTTAATCTGATCCAGAAGATGTTTATGCCTGTCTTTAACTGGAAAAAGTATCATAATAAATCTATGATCGATTTAATATAATCCAGAAGAGGTCTTTTTGTCTTTAACTGGAGAAGTATCAGAATAAATATATGGTCGATTTAATCTGAGCCAGAAAAAGTCTACTGGAAGAAGTATCAGAATAAATCTATGGTTGATTTAATCTGAGCCAAAAGATGTCTTTATCCATCTTTAACTGGGAGAAGTATCAGAATAAATCTATGGTCGATTTAATCTGAGCCAGAAAAAGTCTACTGGAAGAAGTATCAGAAATAATCAGTGGTTAATTTAATATGAGCAAGAAGATGTCTTTGAAAGTGACCCTCTAAGGAAATTGCTGAAATAGCCCTTTGTCAGATGTAGCCTTTGAGAAGACTATTGGGTCACATAAGTAGTTTATGATGTTTGTCTGTTGATTGATCTTTCCTGAAAAGGTAAAGAGTTAGTTGCATGCAATGTCATGATGTGTGAAATGCATTGCGTAATGATGTTCTCAAAATAAATGAAACTGTGCTATATGCGTTTGTATGCATATGCTATGATATTGGTAAATGATGTATGAATGTGAAATATTGTTGGAAGTGTATCAACAGTTATGTATGACATCTTGCTGGGGGAAATGAATCCCTGACTAGTGTTGGGGATGAAGAACATGTGTAATCTTCAACCTTGTCTAGAATGCTTCCGTTGGGGATTCCTGCTTACTGTTTGAGGAAACTCGGTTGGGGAATGTTGGCTTTTGTTTGTGGAGAAGAGATGGATAACCTTTTGACTCATCTGGGGATTTAATTCTTATATACCCTGACCGGGGATAAAAGAGATGGATAACCTTCCGACTCGTATAGGGAGGATAAAGTTGACTGATATATGGTCCGATTCCAGGTTCTGTAGCAACTATCTGGGAATAGTGGGGACTTCACTGGGGAGAGGAAATTTGTTGATGATTCGTAGCCATCTTAAGAATAGAATCAAGCTAGGGAGACTGTAATCTGTTGGGGAAATAAACCATGTTGACAGAGAAATACCCTGCTGAGGAAACACCCTCTGCTGGAGAGAGAAAATATGCAACGAATTTTACAATTTTTGAGGAATAAACTCAGCTGGGGAAGAGAACTTCCATGAACTATATTGATTGGAACTTTGTAGGTTGGCGATATTACCAGAAAGGAGATCATACTCCTTTTATCTTCCAGAGCGATCTTCTGGGAAATTACGAAGAATGTATCTTCATTAAAAATGAACATGTGAAGATTACTCTATGGGGATAATCTCATGGAAGTGGATCTGTTGGGATTTGTGGATGGCTTGGACATCATCCCATCCCCTAGAGTCTTGAGTGAATGCTTATTCCTTCTCTTATGCATATATTTCTTAACAGTTAATCGTGTTCATATGCATATTTTCATTCAATTTTAGTCATTGTGAAATTCTGGTATCAGATATGTGATGTCGAAAGAGATGTCATGACACAAATATCTGTTTGCAAGTAAGGTGCAGTAAAATCAAAAGCAGTAAAAACACAAGAGATTATTCAGCCAGTTCAGTGTACAACAACACCTACTCTGGGGGCTACCAAGCCAGGGATAAGTTCACTAAATAGTATCAAGTCATAGACCCTCAGTAAACAACCAGTTTACGATCTAATCACTTAATCACTACCCAAGCTAAACTTATACCTAAGAATCACCTAGGTATGAGGCCATCCTCAAATCCCTTCAATCACTTACATAATTAATAAGTTTGAAACACTTCAATCATTCAACACTTAAAAGCTTATGAATGATACACAATTAACAACCTAAATAACAACTCAATTATTTAAACTAATACTTAGAGTGTATTACAAATAAAAATCATAAACTTCTAATCAAAAAGAAATTATTCTTCTTCAAAAATTGCTTGTCTATGAATAAGGAAGTAAGTCCTTATATATGCGCAGCTTTGAGCTTGGGCTTGAAAACAAATATTCAAATATTTTGAATATTTCCATAAAATAGGCTAAGATATAATTATGCAATTTGAAAAATATTCCTCCATATTTTTAGCAGCCTGTAGTTCACAAATCCTGAGTTATAGAGTGCTGGAAATCAGAAAACAAAATACTTAACTCATTTTGGGCTGAGATCAGTTCAGTAGGCATATGTCAAGACATCTACTTTGACATCATTCAAAACAATTTTTCTCCAGATGTTAAGACATTTAGCAAAACATTAACAAGTCTTTGTTTTACCAAAATTGCTGCCAATAAACACTTACAAACTCCCCCTTTGGCAAATTTTGGATAAAACATTGTTAGAGCAAATTATCATAGCAGTAGCAAGATCGTCAGAGAATTATAAGGGTAGCAACAAGCAAGACAATCAAAACATACATTCAGTTAGCAATTAGTTGTTAGCACAAGAAGATGTCAAAACATCTTCTGGGACATGAGGCTTCCCCTCAATCAATGGTCAGTGGTTAGTAGTTAGTCAGTCACTCACTCACTTTCTCTTCCCCTTTTTAGTCATAATATGCCAAAGAAAAATGTAATCAAAGGAATATCAGTATTAGGGTACAGACCATAAAATCAAATGTCAAGCACACGTAAGTGACAAAAAAGGAATAAGGTGTTCAAAGAAATATCAAATAGTCTAACTATCATCCTGACTAGTTGACTTGGTTGAACCAGAACTTCTTTCCTCACTGGAATCTTCACCTTCAGAGCTTACTGCATCGTCATGGTTGCTATCCTTTTGCAGGTTCTTGATCATCTTTTCAAAGACTAGCTCCCTAACTGAGCTCACTCTGATCACATCATTTAATTCCATGCAAGCTTCCTTTAGTTCATTGATGTTACCATCCTTAGTGGAGGTCTTGTCAGTAGGAGCATATGTTAAAACAATATCTGGGACATGTTTTCCTGAAAAGAGCTTAAAGTGGAGGGTCAAGGCAGACTCCCTCTTGCGTACAACAACATTTCCACTTAGGATTCCAGGGTGTGGATTTAGGATAATTCCAAAGAGGAGGGAAGGAAAAGAAATTGGCATCTTAATGGCACAAATTCCTGCATGTTTGATGGTATGATCAAAGATATAAGTCCTATAATCAAAAAGTTTTTGGTTTCCAATAGCATAAATGAACTTTCCTAAACCAATGGAGATGGTTGATGTGTGATTAGTGGGAACCCAATTTTCAGCTCCAATCATATGTAAAATTGCATATTTCACACTTAATTTGTTGACAGGAAGTTTGTTTTTCATTGGCCGCTCACTTGCTTGATTGGCAGTAATGGCTCTACACACTTGATTGTCTGAAACTTCCAGCTCACAACATACATCTTCAGACCTATCTAGTAACTTGTTTATAATGGCAGGAGAAAATTCAACACACTTTCCTCTAACAAAAACCTTTCTATATTCCTTACTCTAATGGTCAGTACAGTCAACAGGAATATTAATAATAAACTCCTTAACAAGAGTTTCATAGCAATTTGCAAACCTGGTAACTGTTTTCATCAGTCCAGCATAGGAGATTAGCTCCATGATTTCCTTACATTCCAAGGCACCAGCTCCAAGTTCTCTCTCCAGGGAAATCCTTCTTTGATACACATACTTCCACCTTTCAGCATTCCCAACAGAGTGAAAGGAGATGTTGTCAAGTGGGGCATCAGGATCCCTAACAGCTAATTTCTTATTTGCAGACATTTTGATAAGAGAGATTTCCTAGACATCTTGCTCGACATCATACTCAGAGTCAGTATCTTCAACTAGAATGACTTTATTCTTACTCTTGGACCTTTTTATAGCATCCTCATCATCATCAGTATAAGTAACAAGTGTAGCTTTTCTCTTGCTAGAAGGAGGGACCACTTTACTTCCTGCTTTTGGGGGTCCATACATGGTTTTCTTCTTGATTGTCTTGGGAGGGGTGTGATGCTTGCATCTTTCACTCTTCTGGACTTTAGCCTTCTAGCAATACCAGGTACAACATTAGTTATGAGCTCATTGTTAGAAAGCTCTTCAACATTGACAACATCCACAACATTGTGACATTCTCACTCATTGGAGGCAGCAGTATTTTCTTCAACATTTTCCTCAACATCTTGATCAACATTTTCTTCTTCCACATCTTTTAGGGCAGAGGTAGCAAGCTTCTCAAGTTTGTTATCGGCAACATCATTCTTGGATGATTCAGAAACATCATTTTTAGATGATTCAACAACATCATTCTTAGGATTACTTCCTTTCTCAGCTTGAGGGGGCATGCGAGCAAGGGGAGTAGAAATCCCAGGCACAACAAATCCTTTATTTAAATTTTTGTCCATAAGTCTTTTGATACTTCTGTCAACATTGACAATCTCTTCTTCATTTCTATTTTCAGTAACAGGAGAGGAGTTATCTTTATCATCTTTAGATATTTTAGCTGGTGATGATCTAGGTTTCTTGACCTTTTTATCAAGCGGAGGGATCATTGATAGAGGAGTAACATCTAGTACTTTGTCAAGAGAAAGACTTTAATTTGCAGATTTTAAGGAAGATGATGTGTGATGTTGAGACATGTTTGAAAAATTTCTGGAAAGGAGATAAGGATGGTAAGGGTTCTTCTTCTATTGAGGAGAATGAAGAGTTTTTGAAAGTAGAGAGAAGAGATGTAGTAGTGTGTGGGGAACAATTTTAGGCAGTCTTGTAATGATTGTTTTCTAAAATTTATTTGTTGGAAACACAAACAATATAATATCACTTTAATGATATTTCCACAAACTTTTAATTGCTACAAACCCTCATATTAACATATCCCTAATTTTCCTCTTCAATTATTAAATTTATTAGCATCCAAAGCCTTTGTGAAGATGTTAGTCAGTTGCAATTCAGTGGCTACATGTTCTAAGGCCACAATCTTTTCTTCAACAAGATCTCTTATAAAGTGATGACAATGTCAATATGCTTGGTCCTTCTATGTTGAATATGATTATTTGAAATGTTTATGGAACTTAAATTGTCACAGAATAATGTCATGACATCTTGTTTGACATTATATTCTGTTAACATTTGTTTCATCAACAATGTACTCAGCCTCAGTAGTGGATAGAGACACACAATTTTGCTTCTTGCTGAACCAAGATATGAGGTTATTTCCCAGAAAGAAGCATCCTCCTGATGTACTCTTTCTATCATCAACACTCCCTTCCCAATCAGCATCATAAAAGCCAGTTAATGCAGAATTTGATCCATGAGAGTACAACATACCATAGTCACTTGTCCCATTCACATATTTGAGAATCCTCTTTACATGGTTGGCATGGATAACTTTGGGATCAACCTGATATCTTGCACACACTCCTACAACAAAGGTCATGTCTGGTCTTCTAGCCGTGAGATATAGAAGACTTGCTATGATGCTTCTCTAGAGACTTTGATCTACACTCACTCCTTTTTCATCTTTAGTCAAATTCAGATGTGTGGGAGCAGGGGTTCTTTTGTGACTTTCATTCTCCATCCAAAACTTATTTACTATATTCTTGGCATACTTGCTCTGAGATAAAAATATGGAGTCTTCCATTTGTTTAACTTGCAGACCAAAAAATAGGTTAATTCACCAACAAGACTCATCTCAAATTCAGACTGCATCTGCTTGAGAAAATGTTGAACCATATCATTTGACATTCCACCAAATACAATATTAACAACATAGATTTTAATAATCATAATCTTCCCTTCTTCTTATTTTACAAAGAGAATCTTGTCTATGCCACCTTTCCTATATCCATTTTCCCCAAGGAATATTTCTAGTCTCTCATACCAAGCTCTTGGAGCTTGCTTCAATCCATACAGAGCTTTCTTCATTTTATAGACATATTTAGGAAAACTTAGATCAACGAATCCTTTTGGTTGTTCAACAAAAACTTCTTCATTCAAGTATCTATTCAAGAAGGCACATTTTACATCCATTTAAAACAAAATTTAAAAATGCATGCAACTCCAAACAGAAGTCTAATTGATTCAAGTCTAGCCACACGAGCAAAGGTTTCATTAAATTCCACTCCTTGAATTTGAGTGTATCCTTGAGAAACTAAGCTTGTCTTATTTCTAGTGACCACCCCCTTTCATCAAATTTATTCTTGTATACCCATTTAGTGCCAATCACATTTGTCCCTTCAGGTCTTGGGACCAGATCCCAAACTTCATTCCTACTGAATTGTTCCAACTCCTCTTGCATATCATTAATCTAGAACTCATAAATTAAGGCCTCTTTGACATTCTTAGGCTCAATTTTTGATACAAAGCAAGAGTTAGAAATCCCTTCTCTTGATCTGGTAGTAACTCCTTTGTTTGGATCTCCTATGATGAGCTCCTTAGGATGATCTTTTTGAGTTCTGATTAAAGTTCCTTTATTGAGCTGACTAGGCTGGAGATCTTCTTGAGGAGGATTAAAGCCAATAATTGTGTCATTTGATTCAGTTGGACTATCAGGAAAATATGTTCCAACATCTTCTGAGACATCTTCTTCAACATTCCATCCTATATCATCAAAAGTAACATTTATTGACTCCATAATTACTTTGGTTCAAGAGTTAAACACTCAGTATGCTCTGTTGTTTGTAGAGTATCTCAGGAATATTCCTTCCTCACTCTTGGGATCCATCTTCCTTCTTTGTTTGTGATCAGCTAAGATGTAACATTTACTTCCAAAAACATGAAATTATTTTACAGTTGGTTTTCTTCCCCTCCATATTTAATTCAAAATAGCTGAAGTGCTTTTCCTTAGAGTGAATTTGTTAGGAATATAGCATGCAGTATCCATAGCTTCAGCCCAGAAATGGTAGGGTAGCTTCTTAGCATGAATCATGGCTCTGGCAGGTTCTTGGAGAGTCCTATTCTTGCGTTCTACAATCCTATTATGTTGAGGAGTAATGGGAGAAGAGAATTCATGGTTGATTCCTTCAGAGGAGAAAAACTCAGCAAACTTGTTTTTCTCAAATTCTTTTCCATGATCACTCCTGATTCTTATGACATGACTTTCCTTTTCCCTTTGAAGTCTTCGAAAAAGATATTTGAACACTTCAAAAGTTTCTAATATTTCTCTAATAAAGCTTATCCATGTGTATCTAGAAAAGTCATCTACAACAACATAGGCATACTTTTTTCCACCAAGACTTTCAACTTGCATAGGTCCCATCAAGTCCATGTGAAGAAGTCCCAATACTTTTGATATAATAAGATGTTGAATCTTATGATGTGAAATATTAGTCTGCTTTCCAATTTGACAGTCACCACATACCCTTCCTTCTTCTATCTTGAGCTTAGGAGGCCCTCTCAATGCTTCTTCATATATAATTCTCTTCATACCTTTCAGATGCAAGTGCCCCAATTTTTGATGTTATAGTTTAACCTCATTCTCTTTGGCTGAAGCACATATTGAGGAGAGGTTTAACTCTTGAGGAACCCATAGATAACAATTGTCTTTAGATCTGATTCCTTTCATGACACATAGTTGGCTTATACTTATTAGGTTAGTTGTTAACCCTTTTACAAGTAACACATTGAAACAACCGGCTAAAAATAATCAAACAATGAATTCGCCATCGAACGTCTTTTATCCCACATGTAGGGAAATGTAAACATCAAGAAAACCTGAGAAGGGAGAAAGTCATGGTCTTGCGACCGAGAGATAAGGGTAAGGGAGACTGTTACGCGAGGGGAAGGTATTAGCACCCCACACGCCCGTCGTACTCTACGGTATCCACTCTTGTTGTCTATCTTATGGGTGTGTTCAATCTATGCTTTCTGTTTACTATACTATTTAAGGGAGAATGCATGCAAAAGAAAGGGGGAAAGAATGTAGGGAAAAATAAAGTTGTGCTCGTTCGGGCCCTACCCCAATTCCTACGTATCCCTTTTAAGGAATTAGAGTAGCCGTAGTTCGGCTCACATGTTTTTGTTTGTTTGTATTTTTTAATGAACAATATTAATTTTGCCTTCTGCCGCAACTCAACCTTTGGAGACTTACGCGTCAGCACAGAAGTGAATTAACATGCTCTTTTGAAAAATGTGCTTGGGCGCATAAAAAGGTTTGAATCTGTTTGGGTTTTTTATAAACGATATTAATTTCGCCTTTTGCCGCAACTCGACCTTTGGAGACTAACGCGTCAGCACAGAAGTGAATTAACTTTTTCTTTTGAAAAGAGTTTGAAAGGAAAGCCTAAAGGCAAAAAGAGTTTTGTGTTTGTTGGTGTTTTTGCTTGCGGATAATAGCTAGTTAATCTTAAGAGAGAGATTTTAGTCATTTCTCCACTTATTCATGAAATGATTCTTTGAGACTTGAACCATGCCAAGGCTTAGAATGGAAAAACGATAAGATCGAGAAGAGACCCGCCTATCAATTCCCATGTTCAACAAAGGCACGATTCTCGTCAGCAAATTTTTTTAAGTATTTTTTGAAGTTTGTGAGAAAAAAAGAAGAAGTTTTTTTTGTTTTAGTGCAAATGCAAAAGGAGAAGAAAAGTCAAAGGCAGACTAACCTACTTCTAAACCTAATGTTATCATACTTCATATGACCTATGGGAAGAGATAAATGCTAGGTGAAAATAGAAAGAAAATATACCAAATGAGTACTAGCCCGTAGAGCAAAGCAAAAAGTAAAGAAACCCGATGATCTCGCGAGCTGCTATCATCAACAAAGAAAAGAGTCAGAAATCCAATATTCAGAATAATTGTTGAAGCATCATCGATGTGAAAATAAATCACAATCGGAATTTCAAGCATATCCGTATATCGCACCATAAACCTGCACAAGATTTAAATCTCAACAAGCAAAGGTGAATTATAAATCTAAAATAATCGGTTGATCCTGACTTAATTCCTAAACAAATCAAAATTTGAAATCTAATAATTTTCATTGAATTTTTATTATTTTTATTATGTGAATAAAGTTAAAGTAAAATAATTAGCACAAACATTTTTAAAGAAAATACTAAACTCAGGGGGTCTAAGTTAGTAATTCAGGGGTTTGTTGAAGAAATTGGGCGCTAGGCTTGACTTATGAGTCCAACAAGGCCCTTTTTTTTTTCTTCTACACCAGGCCTTCCAAAAAACGTATAACCAGCCTAAGCTGTGCCATTCGGCCCAAGGAGTAGTCCAACAACATCATTATTAATTTTTTTTAATTGTTTCTACATTTGTTTTATCAATAATAACAGAAAAGAAATAAATAAAAAACAAAGAAAGAGGAACTAAGGATTTGGCTTCTCCATCATTCAGAACAAACTCACTCCTCTTCGTTCCCTTTGATGGTGCCGGCAATAGCCTCGACTTCATCTCCGATTCTCAACCTCAGTGTCACTCTATCATGGAGATATTGCTCTCCGATTCAAATAATGGACACGAAAATAGTGTATGTGATGAGGAAGAGGAACTTCTTACCTACCAGAGAACTCCAGTGGTTCTTCAACAGCCACGATGACGAGAAATCTCAAACATGTAAGCTTTTCAGTTCTTCTTCTTGTGCACTCGCTTCTTCTGCTTGCGCGTTCTTCTTTTGCTTGCGCGTTCTTCTTCCTGTTCTCTGCTTTTACGCATGGTGCTATTGAGATGAATGAGGTGAAGGCACGATATGAGTCTGTGAATGAAGTTGCAGAGAGAGTGATGAAGGTGATTGTTGAGGAATGGTTGGTGAATGGTGGTTTTTTGCAGAACGTGAGGATTGAGCTCGTGGTTTCAGGAAGATGGTGAGGTTGTAGTGTGAGAGTGGTTGGAGGTAAAGTTGCAGAGTGCGATTATAATTGAAGAGGGTTGAAGAAGATGAAGGTTGAGGGTGGAGGTGAAGAAAATGGTTCATGGGGGAGATGGTTGAAATTGAGAGAAATAATGGTGAAGACCTTGAATGATGGGGAAGAAGATGGTTATATAGTTTGTTGAGGATCTGAATTTAGTTATGGAGAGTGAATCTTGGTTGTTAGATTGGGGAGTCGGTTAAGGAATAAATCGTGAGATGAAGGTTAGCAAAATGAGTTAGTTAGAGGTAAAATTCAGTTAGATGTGTTAGTTATAGGTTAGAGACTAGAAGTTAGAAATTTGATTGGTGATTTAGAAGTTTGCAGGGCCGTTATGAGGGTGGTTAGAAAATGTTTATAGTTAATTAATAAACTGTAAGAAAAAATTTGTTATAGTCAGTTATGGAATCAGTTTGAAGTTTGAGAGTTTGTTATAGATTGTTCTGTTACAATTCTGTTTTGCTAGCTGGAAAAAGTGGTTAGAAGGAGTTTGGAAATTGAAACTGTTGGGAATTTTGTTGAAGCTATTAAGATATTGGTTGGAGTTGGTATTTTGGTTGAAATCTAACTTTTGTGATTGATTCTTTTATGTGTGTCTTGAGTCGTAACAGAAATACCAATTTCTATATAGCAAATGAAAGGCTTCTTCGCATACCCTTCAATTGCATCTCTTGAAGAAGCATGGTATTCTTCAATTTTTCCATTAGGGAACTGCTTTGACTCATGACTACTGGTGGGTTTTCATTGGGCACACTATTTCAAGCTGCAATTACTATACTCTTCTGTTCTGGTCCAGGCAGGGCAAGTCTTGCACTTGCAAATGAACTAGCAAAGTGTCGGCATTCTGATCTCATTGGGCATGCATTGCAATTTGGTTTTCTTTTTTTTACAGAAGACCTTTCCAAATGTAATCATCTGGTAATGTAGCTCATATAATTTTTTCTGATCTAGCTTGCTCAAATGAGGCCAGAGGTACTTTTGTATGGACTCCAACACTGGGTACATTTCTAGGAGATGCAACTATAATGACTCAGGCAGTGGTTGGAGAGGTACCCATCCCAATTGTACTGATATACGTCCAACATTTGTGTTTATCAGGAAGGCAAGATGGTGCAGTGTTAACAGGCGCACACACTCCACACTTTTTAATCCCAGTCCTCGTACGCTCAGCAAATACTCTTTTTCTTGGTCAGGTGGAACGTCTCTGAGCCACTCAAGGTCAATGCATCTGTGATCATCAACCAGTCTCTTCAGGAATTTCTGAATATGCTCGGCAAGCTTGTTGTTCATGCCCCGTTCTTTGATTATTCTTGCACATCCGATCTTCTGTAGAGAAAAGGAAATTTGTACTTCAATGGGGAACCGAGATTTGGAACCACCAACCTCTAAAGATCGATATTACTGGGGAAGTAACTTCCTGGGAAGAATGCTGCAAACATAAATTGCAGTTCAGAGAAAATCTTGAATTATGATCAAACTTCCCACTTTGCGGGGAACAAATTCTTTATCCTCTTGTTGGGAAGAGAAAAGCTTTGCTGGGAATGGAAACTTCTGGCATAGAAATTCTTTGACAAAGATAACTTCCGTTGGGAAGTATAGGAATTCTTAAATAAAAATAATTCTACACAAGCCACACCGGGGGTAACATCGTTGGGTGGTAAAAGATCCTCTCTTGGAGAAGAAACAAACATCCCGGGATAGAAACTCCACTAGGGATATCTTAACAAAATCTTTTATCACTGGTAACGAAAGAGTTATGACCGGAATTCTCCTACATACCTCACCAGTGAGATAGGACAGTTGCTCCATTAGGGAAAGAAGAATAGTTCCACTGGGGAAAATGGATCTCATTATTCGAAAATCCTCACGCTACCCTTCTTTATTCATTTGTTGGCATGCTTCTTGTCATAAAAGACCAACAGTACTTGCAAAACAGAAATTGGGGGGACATGCCCCTGTTTGGAATGTAAGACCTTACTGAAGAATAGATAACTTGAACTATCAATCACTGGGTAAAAATCGCGATGCAAGATTGCAACTTCAACATGCCGACTCCGAGGAGGAATGCCACTAAAAGGTGGACTTTAGAGAAGATGTTGCAAAAATAAATTGTAGTCCAACGAAAAGGAATCATCTAGACTTTAAACAACTTCTACATTTTCAGTGAGAAAGAAACATTCTCCTCCTGCAGAGAAATGAGGATGCTTCACTAGGGAGAAAATATCTCAGAAGATAAACCCTTTGGTAGACAGGTCTTTGTCAAGTAGCAACTGGTCTTTTACTGGGAAGAGGCATCACCCTGGGAAGAAATATTTCCATCGCATCTTGTATGAGTAAACAACCCCAAATGATCATTGCGTTAATGTTTATATCTTACATAGGATAACAATCCAAACTTCAACTGAGGATAATAACCTTGACTTAGTACAAAGGACATCAATAAATGGACTTGAGTCTCTGATAAGTCAAAGATAACAATCTTGACTTCTCGGCATGATTTTCACATTTATAAGTCATTTACCCTATGTATGGACTTGATCTGATTAACTACTGAAGAAGAGAAAATGCCCCTGCATAATGCCTTGCCCCAGTCTGACTGTACTTTGAGGGATAAAATCCCAATTTGAGTGCCTCAGATTGGCTGAATACCCACTCGACGGAGTATTCGACACGCTTACCCTTGCTTAATAGAATCTGGACAGATCTTTTCTTTGTCTTGTGCTCACGGAGAGATGAAAGCTTGAGGGTTTTTTGAAGACAATATAACCTTAGAGTAGTTGGATTAATGTCTAGAAAGTAGGTTACTTCACAACCACACTTCACTGATGAATTGTTTCATTCTCGCGCAAATACTTGAAGCAATATATACCTTAGGACAAACTGAAAGTAATGCACCGCTGCTTGACAGAGACTCTGGGCAACCAACTTTTGCAATTTGCTTCAGATTATTTCTCAAACTGATATTCTTTTCCTCAACAGAGTCAACAAAAGATTAGCCCCATTCTCACAAATGATTCACCTTTAAACAGTATCCTGAAGCAATTTGTCTCTTGAGATGATCAAATTTTCATCTGATGCTCATTATGCAAGCTTACTCGATGTTTAAGCACTTGTTCATATGCAAAGAAAGTTTATTCTAAGAATGATAATTGTAATGCAAAGCTCATATTTGGCTTGAAGTTTAAGAAACTTTTACTGAAAATTTTTAAAAAAATAATTTTATGCGAAAGAAAGTAAAAGATGGAATGATACTGACTCCAATGATTTAGCAAGCCTCATGGGAGTCAGATTACCGTATTCTCATTAGTGCGCTTTTAAATTAACCCATGCTTCAGTTAGGACTTTTAAGGGTTGTAACGTGGTCTGGTTCACGGTTTTTTTAGAAAAAAGGATTTAAGGCTCAAAATATTTGGTGCCCACCCATTCTCCGCGATGTTCTCCAGTCCTAAATTCAATTAAACTAGTGCAAGCGCTCATCCCTCAAGAAGAGTTCACAATGGTTGAGGAGGATATGGTAGTCACTCACCTCTTTCACTCTTGGTGTCTGATCACACGACTTTATTCTTTGCTGAGCATTTTTATTTGGTAATCCCTTTTCATTTTTCACGCTTTTCGCTTTCTTTTTGTATTCCCTAACTTTTGCCTGGACAAATTCATTTCGAATTTGACTTTGAAATCCAGCGGGATTCCCTGACTTTTTCCTAAGCGACTTGTCTTTTCAAGTTTTGACTTAGCGGGGATTTTTGTCTCTTTCTTTTAGTTTGGACCAGTTGTGTGATTTCGAATCGTTTTTTTTATTTGCTGAAAAGGTGTAACTACCTCACTGCTTGGTTGATGAGGAATAACCATTATGGTATCGTCATCTTTTGACCTCTTGATGTGCGAGATATACTCTTTGGGATATCATTCTCGTTGATGCACGCTGCTGATAGATGAGAGTCAACCATTGTGGTTTTGTTCTTTCTCAGCCTTCTGAAGGATAACCATTATTGTATCCTTTAATGCGCACTCTTAATGAGTTTTGAACACCCAATCAGATTAACTGAAATCTACCCTGCCCCGGGTTAAATGTGAGGTTTTTTCTGAAAATAAAAGAAACTCCTACTTCAAGGCTCAAATGGGTTGACAAGGGTTTCACTCCCTTATATCTCCGGTGTTTGGGGATTGAAACAAGGTCTGTACATCGTCAGCAGGGTCCTATTCAAAAGCACACTGTTTGAAATCTTTGGCACCTTATTCATCATCCTCCCTTCAGAGGTTTTTTGCTTTATTTAACAATAGTTAAGTATCAAAAAGCAAAGGAAAAAATTAATTAGTGAACACGAATGGATTAATTCAAGACAAACATATTCAATGCATTGTGATTAATATTCAAAAATAGGCAAGTTTTGCATACAAGAAAGTACTGAACCAAAACTAGAAAGATTACAAATGAGAATGCAAATGTATTGGAGACTACTCTCTGTTCAGACTCGTTGCTTCAGAAAGTACGTTTGGTAACTTCACTTCTTATCTATGGATGCTTTAAACTTCTTGAGTTGAGAACGAATATCCATCATATCTTTAGTAAGAATATCCTTAGGTTGTGAGATCCTGTTCTGCGGAGGTAAACCTTAGGAGAACACGTCTTGAGCATGGACTGGTCCCTACACCTGATATTTGAGTACTCTGATGCCACGTGCTGTGAAGCTTTAATGTTTTTTTTTTGCATTGTTTTATTGAAAATATTGAACATCTTTTGTTTACCAAAACAGTAATAATGAAAAAACAATCTTGGCGTAATTTGAACCAACACTTTTATTGAATGAGTGGCCTGTAAATAGGTATTTACAATGAAAAGTAATTATCGAAAAGGAATAATCACAAGCAAAAGATATGGGGGGGGAGATAAAACAAAGAAAAGAAAGTGAATACAGACTTTTTCAAGTACAACTCTGTTATAACTCTCACTCCCCCTGAATTCTTCAATACTTGCTTTCCAAATGACTGGTTGGACCAAACCTACGTCTTGTTCCGATCAAATCAATGACCTCATATGCGAAATATTTTTTTACCGTATCTGCATTGACAGGGTGAGGGAAATCCTCTCCATCCATGGTTGCGAGCATCATAGACTCTCCATAGAAAACTTTCTTTACAACCAAAGGTCCTTCATAATTTGGAGCCCATTTACTTCTAGCGTCCGTGTTGTTAGGAGGTAAGATCCTTTTTAACACCAGATCACCAGCTTGGGAATTCTGCGGACGTACCCTCTTGTCGAAAGCTTTCTTCATCCTCTTCTGGTATAACTATCTTTGGCAAATTGACGTTAATCTCTTCTCATCAATAAGATTCAGCTGATTGAATCTATTTTGGACCCATTTGGTCTCATCAATTTGTGCATCCATCATTATCCTCAAAGAATGGATTTCCACTTCCACTGGCAGGACTGCTTCCATGTCGTAAACAAGCGAAAAAGGGGTTGCCCCAGTTGAGGTACGCATGGTGGTACGATAACCATGTAACGCGAATGATAGCATCTCGTGCCAATCTTTATAAGTGATGACCATTTTCTGCATAATCTTCTTAATATTTTTGTTTGCTGCTTCAACCGCGCCATTCATCTTAGGGCGGTAAGGAGAGGAATTGTGATGTTTTATCTTAAAAGTTTTCACACAACTCTTTCATCATCTTATTGTTGAGGTTCGAACCATTATCAGTAATAATCTTTTCGGGAATGCCGTAACGATATATTATGTTATGCTCTATGAAACGTGCCACCACCTGTTTAGTGACATGGGCATAAGATGCTGCTTCGACCCACTTAGTAAAATAGTCGATAGCCACCAAAATGAAACAGTGTCCATTGGAAGCGTTTGGCTCAATTCGGCCTATCATACCAATTCATCACATCGCGAAAGGCCAAGGTGAAGTTAGGATGTTCAGGGGATTGGGCGACACATGAATCTTGTCAGCGTAAATCTGCCACTTGTACCAGATCCTAGAACGATTTTAGCAATCATTTTCCATTGTTGACCAGTAGTAACCTGTCCTCAAGATTTTATTAGCCATAGTATGCCCGCTAGAATGCGTCCCAAAAGAACCTTCATGCACTTCTTCTTCTTCCATGATCCTACTTGCCTCGTGCTTATCCACACATCTGAGCAGGATGGAATCATAATTTCTCTTATACAGAATATCACCGTTGAGGAAGAATTTGGCGGCAAACTTCCGTAAAGTCTTCTTATCTGTGATAGAAGCACCTTCTGGATACTCCTGGGTTGTAAGATACCTTTTGATGTCGTAGAACCATGGTTTTTCGTCAACGCCCTCCTCTCCTACTCCATAACAAAATGCTGGTTCATCCAATCTTAGGATGGTGATAGAAGGAGCTTCATTTTCCCATTTAACCTTAAACATGGATGAAAGGGTAGCCAAAGCGTCTGCCAAGTTGTTCTCCTCCCTTGGAATGTGATTAAAAGTAATCTCATCAAAATAAGGGGTTAGCTTTAACACATGATCGCGATACGAAATCAAATTTGGGTGACGAGTCTCCCAATCTCCATTGATTTAGCTAATTACCAGAGCAGAATCTCCATATACTTCCAAGATTTTGATTCGTAAATCAATGGCGGCTTCTAACCCAAAAAATACAAGCTTCATACTCAGCCATATTGTTTGTACAATCAAAGCAAATCCTGGCGGTAAGAGGAGTATGAAAACCTTCAAGAGAGGTAATCATCGCGCCGACACCATTACCTAACGCATTGGAGGCACCATCGAACACCATTGTCCATCGCGATCCTGGTTCAGGTCCTTCCTCTGGGCCTGGTATGTTACAATCTCGTATGCACACGATGTCTTCATCAGGAAACTTAAACTTCATCGACTGGTAATCATCATTCACGGGTTGATGGGCAAGATGATCCGCTAATACACTACCCTTGATAGCCTTTTGAGTGGTATATTGGATGTCATATTCAGTCAAAATCATTTTCCAATGAGCTATCCTTCCCATGAGGGCTGGTTTTTCAAAGATGTACTTGATTGGGTCCATCTTAGAGATCGGTAAGGTGGTATGAGTCAACATGTACTGCCTTAGTCGGCGAGCAGCCCATACCAAAGCGCAGCAAGTTTTCTCGAGCAGTGAGTATCTTACCTCACAATCGGTAAACTTTTTGCTAAGGTAATATATGGCGTGCTCTTTTCGACCAGTCGCATCATGCTGCCCTAATACACACCCCATTGAATTCTTCAATATTGTTAGGTACATTATCAAGGGCCTACCTTCCACCGGGGGCGAGAGAATCAGAGGCTCCATCAAATATTATTTAATTTTATCGAATGCTACCTGGAAATCGTTATTCCACCTGTCTATCTGGCTCTTCTTTAACAATCTAAAGATTGGTTCACAAGTGGCTGTAAGGTGGGAGATAAATCTAGAAATGTAGTTCAGTCTTCCGAGAAAACAGCGGACCTCCTTTTCTGTTTTCGGCATGGGCATTTCTTGTATAGCCTTTACCTTGCTAGGGTCAACTTCGATTCCTTTCTCGCTCAAGATGAACCCCAACAGTTTCCCTAATCTTACTCCGAACGTGCACTTATTTGGATTTAGCCTTAGCCTGAACTTCTTAATATTTCAAACAATTTCATCAAATGAACCAGATGTTCTTCTTCTGTCTGATATTTTGCAATCATATCATTGACGTATACCTCAATCTCTTTATGCATCATGTCATGAAAGAGAGTGACCATCTCACGTTGATAAGTTGCCCCGGCATTTTTCAGGCCAAACGGCATCACCTTATTGTAGAACGTTCCCCAAGGAGTAATAAAAGTAGTCTTCTCCATGTCTTCTGGTGCCATCTTAATCTGATTATAGCCAGAAAAACCATCCATGAAGGAGAACACTTTTGCTTGAGCTGTATTGTCAACCAGCACATCAATATGTGGTAACAGGAAATCATCTTTAGGACTTGCTCTGTTCAAGTCCCTATAGTCCACACACATCCTGACATTTCCATCCTTTTTAGGTACTGGCACAATATTCGCGATCCACGGCGGGTAAGATGTCACTTTTAAAAAACCGACATCAAACTGTTTCTGAACTTCTTCTTTGATCTTCTTAGACATCTCAGGGTGAGTCCTTCGAAGCTTTTGTTTAACAGGAAGACACTCCTCTTTGAGAGGTAGCTTGTTCATGACGATGTTCGTATCTAAACCAGGCATGTCTTCATAGGACCAAGCAAAAATATCCACATACTCGCGGAGCATTGTGATTAACTTGTGCTTGTACTGTCTTTTAGAGCAGCCCGAGTCTTAACTTCTTTTCGGGCCTCTTCTGTTCCTAAGTTGATCAATTCAATGGTCTCTTGGTGTGGTTGAATAACCTTGTCTTCTTGCCTCAATAGTCTAGCCAACTCTTTGGAAAGTTCGCAGTCTTCCTCAGTTTCTTCTTCAGCTTGATATATTGGTTTTTCAAAGTCGTAGAGAGTCATAGCAGAATCATTTTCGACATTTTCTGGGATTAATGAGGGACATAATCTGCATGGTTATTTTTTGGCTTTATTTTAGATGTAAAAGAAAACAAAGTCTTGAATCTTATAAAAAATAAGTTCGGAAAGACAAAAAGTGAAACATTTTGAAAACATAAGACGTTCTTTATTGACGAATAAAATTGTAAATGAAAAACATGGTGGCCTTACAGCACGCCCGCTATGTCTTAGGCAGGACATAAGGATTATTGTATGATAACATAAAATAAAAGAAAGTTACTCTTCAAGACGGGTGACTTTGATGATGTCTTTGGTGAACCAGTTGGTAGGCTTTTCATTCGGCCTGGTCGGATGAACCCATCTATCCATCTCATAGTCGTTGTCATCTGCTTCACTTACTGCATGAGCTTCTTCCTGGATGGTTCCGCCGCTACCGAATCAAATCTATGGAGGAATACTTTGACCTTCAAGAATGATGACTGACCTTCTCTGATTGGAGACGTAGCCTAAACCTTTCTTGTCCTTCTGCGTAGGGAGATCCAATACTCTTCCCCAACCTTATGGATGACCGGACTGAATGATTGCTTGTGCCTGGCGATAGGATGGCATGGGGACTTCTGGCCTTTTGTCTTCTGGATGAGGAGTTCTAACAACTTGTACAGTTTCAAAAGCTTGACACGGCGTCTCATGGATTTCTCCTTCTACTTCAACAGAGCGGAAAGAACTCAGGTGACTGATGATGTAATATTCTTCGCCGCAGACAGTGACCACTTTTCCATTTAGTAAAAACTTGAGCTTCTGGTGCAGAATAGAGGTAACGGCGCCAGCCCCGTGGATCCATGGGCGGCCCAACAAACAGCAATAGGAAGGATTTATGTCCATAATAAAGAGGGTTGCTTCAAATATTTGAGGTCCTATCTTGATTGGTAGGTCGACTTCCCCGAACACAGTTTTTCTCAATCCATCAAAATATTTAACAACCAAATCACTCGGCCTCAATGAAATCCCCTCATAATCCAGCTTTAAAAGAGAAGACTTAGGTAATACGTTGATAGAGGAACTTGTATCAACCAACACACGAGATAAATTAGTCTTTGCAATTTCCATAGAGATGTGTAATGCTTTGTTATGCTTCCTCCCCTCAAGGGGTAGGTCGAAGTCCGTAAAACCCAGCCCATTACTTGCAGAAATACTATTCATAATTCCCTCAAACTGATTCACTGATATTTCTTGAGGGACAAAAGAGGTTCCTAACAGCTTCAACAGTGCATTTCAATGGGATTCTGAGTCTCTGAGTAAGGCGAGGATGGATATTTTTAAGGGTGTTTGACTTAACTGGTCAATGATCTTATAGTCACTCTTCTTGATGTACAGCATTAAATCGGCTGCATCCTTAGACATTTCATCATTAAAAACAGGAACAAGGGTGCTTTGCCCTGGATTATCGCTATTGACTATGATTTTCTTGCCTTTAGCCTTCGTTGCAGCATTTGTACTACTTTCAGGTTGCTCTGGCGGGGAGAAAATTCGACTGCTGCGAGTAACTCTGCTTTCATTGACGATATCGAGCACTGCAGGTTTCTCTTCTTCAGACTTGTCTTTCTCAAACCTCTGAGTAGTAACCTTCTTCCCTTGATAGTAAAGTTCACCACCATAATTCCAAGGTACTGCTTTGTCGCTAACGTACGGTATCGGGCCAGGCGTAGTGATAAGTAGTGGAGACTTCTTAGCAGGTACCAAGATTGTTACAAGTACTCGGGTAGCTTTTTGTTTGGCCGGAATAGTTATCATATTGACTTCATTCTTATCGATCACAGGCTTCATGATCTTGCGATTAAACTGAAGAAACCCCTTTGTAATCAAATCTTGCACTGCATGTCTCAACAAATGACAATGCTCTGGATGTTTTAAACAAACAGTACAGTCCATTCCGCAGCGCAATATTACACCTTTACCTGTCAGTTGCTCTTTCACGAATAATAGGGGGTAGTTAATTGATTAACGTCCATGACTAGATCTAGGCTTTCTTCTTCAATGATGGCATTGATGGTGGAACCTCCGTGAGTCGGTAGTGGTTGATTTGTGATATTAGGTGTTGGCCCAAAATTAATAGCTTGGGAGTCTAACAGGTCTTGGACCTTATGTTTGAAAGCATAACAATTCTCAATAGTATGCCCCTATCTGCCAGAGTGGAAATCACACCGGGCATTAGCATCAAAGTGAATCGGCAACCTTTTGGGGTCAACTTTCAATGTACGTAACTCGATCAATTTTAGCTCGAGTAACTGGGGAAATAACTCAGCATATGTCATCGGAAGCACATCAAACTTCCTAAAGGGGAGTTTTGGTTTTTGTTGATTACTCTGTCGGGGTGTATATGCTGGACATTGAGGCGGAGCTATTGGAATTGTTACAGCGGCAGCCTGATGGTCGTAATCTCAATATTTGCCCTTCCCCTTCTGAGGATAGATCGCACTGGATTCACCTTCTTTTTTCTTTGAGTGGCCCCCAAAAGATTTCTTAGTATTGCCATCACTATTCCCAATAGGGACATCTTGGATTTTCCCCAATTTAATTCCAATCTCAATCCGCTCCCCGTGTGTTACCATCTCAGCAAAAGTACCTGATATGCTATAGGTTGTGTAATACTGGCCTTGCAGCATACTACTAAACATATCTACCATTTCCCATTCTAACATGGGAGGTTGCAATTTTGCAGCCATCTCTCGCCACTTTTGGTCGTATTCTTTGAAAGACTCATCTCGTTTCTGGGACAAGTTCTGCATTTGGGTTCTTGTGGGCGCCATGTCAGTGTTATACTGATAGTGCAAAAAAAATGCTTCAATCAATTCTCTCCATGTGCGGATACGACTACTTTCCAGCTGCATGTACCATTCGAGTGGACCACCTGTCAAACTATCTTGAAAGTAATGCATCAATAGTTTCTCGTCGTTGGAATATGCAGACATCTTCCGATAGAAAGACTTAACATGGGTTTTTGGATAGGAAGTGCCTTTGTACTTTACGAAATCAGGCACCTTGAATTTTGGTGGAATCTTTACTCCTGGCACCAAGGCTAAGTCATACATGTCAAAGCCTACTACACCCTGACTTTCAAACTTGCGTATCCGATCTTCGAGCATATGCAACTTCTTTCTATCTTCAGTTGGTTCTTCCACATTAGTCATCCAGTCTTCCCAATTATCTTCTTCCACTGGCCTAACGGGAATGCGAACATACCTTGGTAGCATAGTAGGTTGTTCGGTGTTCTGATGACACTACGCCAAAAATAAGTTTTAGCAGCACACATACGAAAGCGCTTTTAGGTATAAGCGCTGCTGTAGGTTTTAAAAAAAATTCGCTTAAAAAAAGCGCTTTCAAAGGGTTCCTTAAGAAAGAGCTTTTCAAAAGCGCTGCTAAAGGTCACCCTTAGAAAGCGCTTTTTGAGAAGCGCTGCTAAAGGGTGCCTTTCAGAGGGTACCTTAAGAAAGCGCTTTCAAAAAGCGCTGCTAAAGGTTAGCCTTAGAAAGCGCTTTTACAAAGCGCTGCTAAAGCTGGCCTTTAGAAAGCGCTTTTAAAAGCGCTGCTATAGGATATGCTACGAAAGCGCTTTTACATTAAAAAGCGTTGTTATAGGTGACCTTTATAAAGCGCTTTTAAAAGAGCTTTCGTAGGTAGTTTTATAATAAAAATCAAAAATTCGTATCATCACTTTTCTATTGTTCTTCACGAAATCTTCAAAGCCCTAAACCAGAGCTCTGCCTCCATTAGCATCTACGAAATCTTGTTCAAGACCACCGCCTCCGTTCATCAGTACCTCCGCCTCCGTTCATCAGTACCTCCGCCTCCGCTCATCAGTACCTCCGCCTCCGTTCATCAGGACCTCCGCCTCCGTTCTAGGTATGTCAATTTCTAGTATAGTTTTGTATGAATAAATTGTTCTATGCTTGCTTTGATTCTAATTTCTAGAATAGTTTTGTATGAATAAAGATGTGACTATCTTCTAATAATTCATTTAGTTAATTCGATATAGGAATTTTGTGTAGCATTACTTTTTTCTATAGTGGTAGGGGAATGCATATGTGTTGGAGTTTGCATGTCTGATGGTCAGAGTCGCTAGTTTATGCAGATTCTTTCACATTCCATATTAACTATATTATCGCAGATACAGTGTTTATTGTGGTTGGGTTTTGATTGGACCATAATTGTGGTTTTGCCTTGTTGTTTGCCTACAACATATTGATAGTAAATACCATTCATTTCCTGCTCCATAGCTTACTCTATAGTTTAGTTTTGTAGAGTGTGTGTACGATTTTTTCTCTCATACAACACAATGTAAATCTCATCTCTAAGTTTTCACATATAATAGACATATGAGTTAAATATGTACTATATGCACTATTGTAAACCAAAATATTTATCCTCGCTATATATGTTTAGAAGTCAAAAGACTTTACGAGAATGAAGGAAGCATCCATGCAAATGTACATTTCCCCTATTTTCATCATTACTTGTAGCATACATTCCATTAATTTATGATTGATTTTGAGCAATGATAGTTTCTTGTTTATGGTTTCTTGTGTTATACTTGTGTACTAAAGTAGTTGATAGAATAAAATGAATTTAGTGAAAAGTATTGAGTATTAGTTTTGTTATATGGTTGTGCAAGAGCAAGTGCAAGTTTTGAGTATTGGTTTTGTTTTCTAATTTATCATTTAGCTCAGATTGACTCAGAAACCGTAAACCATGGATAAGACATGGATGTATTCCAATCGATTATCTAAAGAGTACGAGAACAGGGTATCGGAATTCGTTAAGTTTGTTGTTGCGCACGCCGAAGACCCCGGTCGAATGACATGTCCTTGTTTGTGTTGCTGTTATGGGAATCGGGTTGATGCGGTTCAGTTGGCATCGCATCTAATACGGTATGGAATTGATAGAAGTTATACATGTTGGAATATGCATGGTGAGAAAAGTAACGGGAATGATGAATCGGGGGATAATAGGACCTATGCTTCAAACGACAATGGAACAGATACATACGATTATGATCGAGTTGAAGAGATTGCAGAAGCGCTTGAAGAAGATCTTAATGATTGTCCCAAAATGTTCGAGAGGTTGGTAAGTGATGCAGAGAAACCGTTGTATAATGGTTGTACAAAATTCACAAGATTGTCTGTGGTATTAAAGTTGTACAACTTAAAGGCGGGCAATGGATGGTCGGATAAAAGTTTCACAGAGTTATTAGCCCTTATGAAAGATATGCTACCAGAGGATAATGTTCTCCCCAATCGAACGTATGAGGCTAAAAAGATGTTGTACTCTATTGGCATGAGCTATGACAAGATACATGCATGTCCAAAAGATTGCGTTTTGTTTCGAAACGAGTATGCATCGTTAAATGAGTGTCCTAAATGCGGTGCCCCTCGATATAAGAAAAAGTTGTCTCCGACAAAAGTCTTATGGTATTTTCCTATAATTCCGAGATTTAGACGGATGTATCATAGTGAAACCGATTCAAGACACTTAACTTGGCATGCAGATGAAAGAATTGTTGATGGAAAGTTTCGACATCCGGCAGATTCACCACAGTGGATGAAAATTGATAATGATTATCCCGATTCAACCCACACGGTATTCAAAGTATCTCGCATAGCACATGGCCTGTAATTCTTATGATTTATAACCTACCTCCGTGGCTATGTATGAAGCGTAAGTACATGATGTTATCTATGTTAATTTCTGGGCCTAAACAACCAGGAAATGACATAGACATATATTTGGAACCTTTAATCGAAGATTTGAAGATTTTGTGGGAGAACGGTATGGAGGTTTATGATGGGTATAGGAAAGAAAGTTTCAACTTGAGGGCGATGTTGTTTGGAACAATTAACGATTTTCTAGCCTACGGAAATCTATCCGGGTATAGCATTAAAGGTGAAAAAGCGTGTCCTATCTGTGAAGATGGAACCGATACGATGCGATTGAAACTTTGTTAGAAGAATGTCTTTCTCGGTCATCGTAGATTCTGAAATTCTAAACATCAATATCGTGGATGGAGAAAAGCGTTCAACGGAGATACCGAACAACGTAGAGCTCCGCCTGGATTGACAGGTGATCAATTATTTGAAAAGGTGAAAGATGTGAGTATTCAGTTTGGCAAGCCTTTTGCACATAAAGTTGTTACAGGTGGGTGGAAGAAGAGGTCGATTTTTTTTGAATTGCCATATTGGAAATCTTTGTACGTAAGACATTTTCTTGATGTTATGCATATTGAAAAAAATGTATTTGACAGTGTTATTGGTACGTTACTCAATATAAAAGGGAAGTCTAAGGATGGTCTTAAAGCAAGGGAGGACATGGTAGAGATGGGAATAAGAACTGAATTGGGACCCGTGAAAAAAGGAACACGAACATATCTACCACCTGCTATTTACACTCTATCCAGAAAGGAGAAAAAAATATTGTGTAAGTTCCTAAGTGAGGTTAAAGTTCCAGAAGGCTACTCATCAGATATTAGAAGACTTGTGTCTATGCAAGACCTCAAGTTAAAGAGTTTAAAGACGCATGATTTCCATGTTATAATGGAACATTTTCTACCGATAGGTATACGTTCTATTCTTCCAGAAAAAGTAAGAAGCGCAATAACTAAACTGTGTTTTTTCTTCAAGTCAATTTGCAGCAAGGTGATCGATCCTGAGATCTTACCAACATTGCAAAAAGAAATAGTTGTTACTTTGTGTGATCTTGAAATGTATTTCCCTCCCTCATTTTTTGACATAATGGTTCATCTTGTCGTTCATCTTGTCAAAGAGACACAATTGTGCGGACCAGCTTATATGAGATGGATGTACCCTACTGAACGTTATATGAAAATATTAAAAGGGTATGTGAAAAACCAAAGTCGACCAGAGGGTTGTATTGCTGAACGATATATTGTTGAAGAAGCGATTGAGTTTTGTACTGAATATCTGTCAAATGTTCAATCAATTGGACTCCCCAAATCTCACATTGTTGAAAAAAAAGAAGGTAATAAGCTAATTGGAAATAAAGTTGTGACAATATCAATGGTCGAACGGGATCAAGTGCATTTGTATGTTCTGCATAATGAGCTTGAAGTTGAGCCGTATGTTGAAATTCACAAGGGTGTTCTTCGAGGTTTAAATCCGAATAGAAATGAGAATTGGATTGTACGAGAGCATAATCGAAGTTTCATACCATGGTTTAAGGAACATATTTATTCAAAGTATCATTCAGATCATGCTTCAGTAACAGAAAGATTGAGATGTTTAACATACGGTCCAAGTTTAGTTGTGTTTTCTTATAGCGCATATGCAATTAATGGATACACATTTTATACCAAAGAACAGGATGACAAAAGTACTATGCAAAATAGTGGTGTTACCTTGATCGCTGAAGCAATGCATATATCAAGTGTGAAGGACTTAAACCCAAAATTTGCAAACCTGTCATATTTTGGGGTTATCGAGCGCATTTGGATGTTTGATTACGAGAAGTTTCAGATTCCTATATTTGGTTGCAAGTGGGTTGAAAATAATAATGGCATATGAATGGATAAGTCAGGTTTTTTGCAAGTGGATCTTAATAGGGTGGGGTACAAAGATGAGCCTTTCATTCTAGCCTCTCAAGCTAAACAAGTGTTCTATGTCAATGATCCAACAAGTACGAAATGGTCTATAGTGCTATTATCTAACAAAGTAATTGATGAAAGCATTGGAGATCAAAGTGATATTGGTGTTGACATTGAATCTTTAACCATAACTGATCAAAATGATAATGAATCATGTATTAGAAACGATCATAATGAGGGTATTTGGATCAATCCAACTGTCTGCGTTGTTAAGAGACGAGTAGAACACATTCCTACCAAGAAAAGAAAGAGACCTTAGTGAAAAGGGTAATAGTATATATAATTATAGCCTATATCATTCAATAAAATTTATTTTGTCATTTCATTTTTATTTGTCACTTCATTTTTATTTGTCATTTCATTTTTATATTTGTCATTTCATTTTAATTTGCCATTTCATTTTTATTTGTCATTTCATTTTTATATTTGTCATTTCATTTTTATTTGCCATTTTATTTTTATTTTTTTTCATTATTACAGGTCAAATGGCTAGTAATCAAGAAAACTCAAAAGATGCAAATGCTCCTGAAAATGCTCCTGAAAATACTCAAGAAAATACTTCAGAAAAGACTTCAAAAAAAGATATTACACGAGGTATAACTATTATGAGGGGAATCATCCGTGATAGAGATAGAGGAGTCACATATAATGTAGAATGGAATGATAATGACCAATTAATTGGGTCTAATGCTGCAAAGTTGACAATCTACATTGGTACGCTTGTTCGTATACACATTCTGATCACCACTCCTAGATGGAAAAGAGGAGAGTTGGATGAGGCTAAGGATAAAGTTTGGACTGAGATAAAGGTACATATATGGTTTTTATTATTTGCTTTATCTTGACGATAATATGTGTTTAAATTTCTTTTACTTACACACTTTATGCGTATGTTTTTTTGTAGAGGTCTTTTAATATTGAAGATACCCGTAAAAAGTATATAACGGGTTTGGCTGGAAAAAGACACAGAGGGTGGAGAACATTTTTAACAAACAAGTATCTTAAAGATGATGAAGGAAATTTTCTTGAAGAGGATCCGGAACGTCCAAAGAAATGTGAGAACTTCATTACACCTGAAGAATGGGTTGGTTTTGTAGGCCAAAGAAGAGACGAGAATTTCAAGAAAGTGAGTGCTATCAATCGCGAGAGAGCGTCAAAACCCGCATATCCATACAAAAAAGGGCGTTTGGGATATGCTCGCTTAGAGGAAAAAATTGTAAGTAAATATAAACTCTACGATCTTATTAATTCTCTCAATGTGTTATAGTTGATGATCTTAAGACTTCCGTCATTACGTAGTTAGAAGAGACGAAAAGTGACGCAACATCACTACCGGCACATTTGTTGTGGAAGGAAGCCCGTATGGGAAAGGATCAAGCTGTTAATCCCGATATTCAACATGTGTATGATGAATGTGTAAGTATAAGATTATGTCTTTAGTTAAATCAATTAATGTTTATTAATATTTAAGTAATTTTTTATCTCCACTAATAATTTTTTATATGTAATTGAATTACAGGAGACCTTGTCGCAATCGGTATCCCCATGTGAGGATCATCAGGATACCAGGAGCGTACTTAGTCGAGCACTAAATATTGCTGAGTATCCGGGTCGGGTGAGGGGTAAAGGTCATGGTGTGACTCCAACCTCTTTGTATAAGCATCCAAGGAGAAGAAATCCTAGCAATGCATAAGTGATGCAAACATTGCAGGATTTACAAGCTCAAGTTCGTGAATTGCAGAAAGATAAAGAGAGATATATGGCGGAAAAGAGAAGTTCACAATTGAAAGAAACTAATGACAAAGCTAGTATCAACTGTCAGCATAAATTTCCCGAGGTAATTTTCAATATATATCCGTTATTATTATAGAATATTTTTAGTCACTTCTAACGGTTATTATTGGTTTAGGGCATTTCATCTTGCCAGCTATACCTATCGTCATCGACTTATCGACTAGTTGGCAAGGGAAAAGTCCATAACAGTTTGGGAGATTTACTTCATAATAGACCGCTTCCGGATGGACACATGAAAGTATCGGTTGACATTGCTTTAGATATGGATGCGTTGCTGTCGGTACCTGACATTGTTGCTGAGACCATATTGCTGCAAGATGCAATAGGATCTTTTGTTGCATGGCCATCAGACCTCATTTTCATAGATGATCAGGTATGTTGAAAACAATTATGAATCTTTAAGTCTTCAACTGTCAGTTCTGACCTCAGTTATTTCCACGGTAATTATAGACTCCTACAACACCCGCACCTAAGGGTAAAGGGATTTTGCGGCACGACGAGTCTGACGTATCACCAAAAGAGGTACGTTTAAAGTGTTAATTATATGATCCGAATAAAAAACTGCATAATTTTATAATTTAACTGAGTTTATATGATTTTTAGGTACCTTTTCATGGGTCACAACAAGTGAGCCAGAAAATCGTTGGCGTACCACCCAAGAGAAGGGTGCCTACTAGATTTTTCCCTCGATACCAGCAGTATCTTGAAACAATAGTGGGAACAACAAATTTGATGGATGGTGGTATTCGTCAAATGGATATGGATCAAGGTATCTTTGGTTTTCCTTGCACCGAAATAATTGGACATGAGGACGTGGAACAGATTTTCCTTCATAAAGAATTGGGCGTCAGTATTATGCACGCATACATTCGGTAACCCCATCTTTATATTATGTAATTAGCTGAAATCTTTTTTAAACATTTTCAATGAATATACTCTAATATTAATTATGTTTTTATTTAAGGATGTTATATGACAAATTGATGTGCGGGAATCAATTGTCAAATAGATTCCATTTTGTGTCTTCCTCCCGTGTCAGCGGAGCGACAATTGGTAGGGAACCGGATTCAGTAAGAGAGCACTTAGTCGAAAGATTCATGGCAACTGGCAGTACAGAAAGCTTATATCTTTGGGTGTATAATACTATTCCTACAGGGTTAAATTTTCATTCTAAGTTCATTTTAATATTTGTAATTTTTGCGTAGAAAAATTTCTTCTAAACTGTTGTTTTAATTTATAGACGTCACTGGTTGTTGGTTGCTATCGATCCTATAAAAGAAGTGGTCTATTATCTGAATTCGGTTGACGGTGATTGGACAAATTATCCAGATATGAAGTTAATGATTGATACGTAAGTGAGATTATTCTAAATATTTGTGAGTATTTATGTATTTAATTATTTCTGTGACATTGTTCTAAATATATATTTTTATTTTGTTAGAGCGATACAAGTATTCCGGTGTCAAAGAGAAGCTCGGGTACGACGGTCTAAATCAAACAACATTAATTGGATCAAAGTGCAGGTATATTAATTTCCACTATTTTTCTTATAATATTTACGCTATTTGATAAAACAATACAATTATATATTCTTATTTGTTTTTCTATGTAGTGTCCTCAACAACAAAACGGTATAGATTGCGATACTTCGTTATGCGGTTTATCAAAGAAATCATTCAACTGAATCAAATAGAGATTCCAGTCACGGTATGAATTTATAACTTAGGATTTGTTTTATTATTTCTCGGATATTTCATATAATTTTTTACTTTTAACTAAATCATGCATATTATGTTTTGTTATGTAGTACTTCGATGAGTACAAATGTGCATATTACACGAAACTTCAGTTGGAAGAAACCAAAGAGGAGTTGTGTCAATATTTTATTGAGCAGAGAATAATATAAGGACTGGTTTAGTTGTTATTAGGGTTGATTTTGTAAGACTGATTTTGAGTTACTGAAATTCTGGTGTATGCCAGAATTCAGATGTTATACTCAATGTCTAGACATCTGATATGACATAATAAATACACTGCAAGGTATATACCCAATTTTTCGTGATTCAGTACTGAAGAGAAACAGAAGCACAGTTTAACCAAGCTGTGCCAGATATACTTTGAAGGTGCAGAGGATAGAACAACGATGTACCTAGTTCTGTTCATCTGTTGCACATGATCAGCAGAGAGCGAACATCCTTCACAGTTCTATTTCTTTTACACAGATATCAGCATGATGTCTTAACATGTTCTGAGACATCATCTGGTACAACATTACAGTTTTACCTTGATATATAACAGACAGAATTATAAAGTGTTGAAGGTAAAAACACAAATCAGTTGTTGACCCAGTTCGGTGAAACACACCTACTCTGGGGGCATACCAAGCCAGGAAGAAGATCCACTATCAGCAATATTAATTCAGGACTAAACTTCACAAGTTCCCATCCTTCACTTAATCATCTACCCAGTGCAACCTATACCTAGGAACTCCTAGATAGAAACCTACCAGTTTCCATTCCTATTGCCGCAGCAACAGAAGTCTTACTCCTACTCAAGAAGTAGAGCCCTCCCACTTGATTTCCTACATTACAATGTATATGAAGTAATGCAGACATACTTAGACTTGCTTCATAGCTTCGTCCAAGAACACTCAAACCCTTACCTACAGGTATCGAGTTACACACATGGTAACCTTGCCACAGACCGACAGGTTTACCTAACAAAAACACCCCCAATGTTACATTATGTGAGTGTTCCAAACCCTAGGTTACAATCTGCTATTTATAACCTATTACCCAACTGGATTTGGGCCTTTAAAAATCTCAGCAAGCTTTTCTCCTTGCTGTTACAACTCAGCAGCAAACTTCTGCTATAATCAAGGTCTTCAATCTTCTAGTTCCTAAAATATCTCCATATTTAGAAACAGTATTTTCTTCAAATATTCTGATTGATTCTTGATTGATCTTCAGATTCTCCATAAGAAACGCCACATATATTCTCAGAGTATTTAAGTACCAGAACTGTAACTGAATTATCAATTCTGTTGACGTGATGTCAAGTCAGATGTCATGACATTACATCTAACATGTTGTCCTAGATGTTGAACTTCTTCAACACAACAAATAACCTCTTTCATAATTTAGATCACTTAGAATAGTTAGGTTACAAGTCACAGCTGTTACAAACATTCAACATATAACATAGTTACTTAATTAGTACTTAATTTTAGGCGCGATGTCATATGCTGATGTTGTGACATCTTACATAACATGTTGGTCCAGATGTTGAACTTCTTCAACCCAACATATTAAAACAACAGAGGGAATATGGGTAAACTTGCTTTCTTATTTGTTTTACAAATGAAGCTAACTCTCCAGCCAGGGCACTTACAGTTACAATACTGATAACAATGGTTTATATATAATTTGAGATACAAAAATGGTGTATATAAATTTTGGTATATGAATTTGGTATACAAAAATGCATTACCGCTATTTATGAATTACAAGTTATGGAAACTGGTTTATATAAATAATATGCTGCAAACAATGCAGGTATATGAATTATATAAATTATACCTCTAAAAAAAACACCCTATGAAAGCGCTTTTTGGAGAAAAGCGCTTTCATATGTAGACCTATAACAGTGCTTTTTCACATAAAGCGCTGTCTAAGGTAAACATATGACAGCGCTTTTCCAAGAAAAAGCGCTGCTAAAAGACAACCTATGAAAGCTTTTTTCCAAAAAAAATGCCACCAATGAAAGCGCTTTTTCATAAAAAAGCGCTGCCAAAAGCCTACTTAAGAGAGCGCTTTTTAGAAAAAGCGCTGCCAAAAGCCTACTTAAGAGAGCGCTTTTTAGAAAAAGCGCTGCCATAAGGGTACTTAAGAGAGCGCTTTTTAGAAAAAGCGCTGTCATAAGTAGACCTACGAAAGCGCTTTTCATTAAACAAAAAGCGCTGCTAAAACCTATAGCAGCGCCACCTTAGAAAGCGCTTTTAAAGGCCAAAAAAAGCGCTTTCGTAGGTCTTTTTTGGCGTAGTGTGAGCAGGGGTGAGTGGATGAGGGTTTCCCATAGCTTGATTCCCAAGGATGCCTTGGTTACCTGTAAGGTTGTTGCAATTCGTATGCTGACCATTTTGGGTATCCGAACCGATATTCACATTTTGAGTTCCTCCTGGATTCCCTGCTGCGTTCTGAGCTCCTGGAATACCGTTGGGATTGTTGATGACGACCCCTGGTGGACCAGCGTTCGGATTTTCACCCCTATTATTCAGTCCTTCAACAGGCCTCACAATCATAGCCCTCATTTCCTCTTGTTGACGAGCCATGTTTTGAATAATCTTCATCAGTTGATCGACTCGTGTATCCATCCTGGTCCCCATAGCCACAACATCTGCCTGAATTTGTTCCATTTGTCTTTTGGCGGTGCTTCGAGTATTATAACGATGGGAATTCGTAGTGGCTATCTTCTGGAAAAAAGGGGGGGGGCAAATCAAGGAATAAGAAGACCTTCCATAATTATTTCTCAAGTCCCTTTTCTTTTATGTTAAGAAATATATTTCCATTTTTTTGTCTTACAAATTTTGGCGAAGGTCCATATTCTCCAATTGTACTTGATATAAGCGTTCTTTAGGCACATCGTGCTGCAACTCGGTGGGTTGAAGATACAAGGAGACTTCTTTTTCAAAAGGCAACATAAGATTTTTGACTCTTTCCTTCAACCAATCCACGTAAGGATCGAAAGCTAATACCTCTTTTGGCCCGAAGAATTCCTTTCCTTTCCTTCCAATATGTGCCCAAGCAATCTCCACTTTCTTCAGCAATTCGGGATCTTCTCCGTTTTTGAAATACATAGGTTCGACCTCCTTGGTCGTGGGTGGATGCCTCATGGCATAACCTAATTGGCGAAGAGAGAGTACTGGATTGTAGTTGATAAACCCTTTCGTTCCCATGAGCGAAACATTAGAGAAACCTGCACAGTGAGAGATGACTTCGGAGCAATCCACCTTAAGTTTATACCATTGGATATCGAAAGAGGTGAGTGTCATCACTTTAGATGCCCATGAACGAGGATCTTCTTTGAGTGGCCCTTTGGTGGGTAACTGTGCCATGAACCATTTGTAAAGCATAGGTGTACAACATACCACTACTCCTTTCTTTCCATGCCTGGAGTGGATGGCATGGTAAGTATCTGCTAATAGCATGGGTATAGGATTCTTATTCATGAAGACGCAAAGAGAAGCCAAGTCTATGATTTATTTAATTTCATGGAATAAGATAACTCCGTAAATGATGGTAGCCAACAGAGCATAATAAGCATCCCAATTTCCCACGTTCACCATTTCCTTAGCCTTACTTGCCAAGAAATCTACAAGAAGACCACAAGTGACTTTGTTACGTCTCCATTTCCCTTTTATATTGTTAAGGCTCAAATAAAGAACCTTAGCAATGGCCTCAAAGTTAGGCTCAATAGGGACTCGAACAAATGGAACATGACTGGTGAGCTTAATGTGGAGAAGATGAGCATACTCCTCAAGAGTAGGTGTTAACTGGTAATCTTGAAATGTGAAACAACGCAACTCTGGATCATAAAATTGTAACAAAGTCTGTACAGCCTTATCGTCAACCCGGGTATCCAATAAAGATAGGAGATTCCCATATCTTTCACCAAAAACGCTCATTTGTTGACAATTCATGAGGTCTCTGAGCTCTTCAAGAGAGGGCCAAATACTAGGACGAAAATGATAGCTGAAGTTATCCCTCTTTGTCTTTAGGATGATATCAATGTTGTTTTCCATTCTTTAGAGGAAAAGGAAACCCTGGAGAGATCCTGGAAATGACAATGCGCATGCGAATTAATTATCGATATATATATATATATATATATATATATATATATATATATATATATATATATATATATATATATATTTGAAAAGTAAATATGATATGATGTGTGTGCAAATGATCATGGGGTTACTACTTCCATGATACTGATTCCTGTTGTACTACCTCTTCATATTCTTGTCAATACCGAGATTACAGGTCTGAAACGTAACCGGAAGAAATCCATGAAGATCATAGATTGGTCCTCAGAAAATAATCTGAGAACCTCATAATTATTGGCAGAAATCCAGGACATAACCAAAAGTAATCGTTTGAATATAATCACCAATTGTACCTGTAATAATAATTCCCTCCCCACTCACTAGGAAGACTAGGTCAGGGTGAGATAATGGTAACTCGAAAATCACGGGTCTGCCTGAAAGTAAAATCATCGCAACACAAACGTGCATGATGAAAATACCTCCAATTGAACCTCATTTGAGCGTGGTATATGACATGACTGCACTAATCGGACCACATCCTATAACCGTCATGCCCCCACTCTATTCCTAGGTGTCCTAGTGCACTCTTTCCTGGGTACTGGGCCTTTTACCTCAATAGTAACATCCCCACCCAAACAAGAAGTAGATCCAGTACAACAACAGTATATGAAAGACAGGAAAGTGCAACACGTGCATATGCACAAATATATTTAAAATGAACGAATAAACTAAAAGCATAAAAAATAAACACCCAAAGAAAAGAAAACAAGAGCTAGGAGCGACTCCAGGATGGACCAGCATTTGGTCGACCTATCCCTAGTGAAGTCGCCAGCTGAAACAACCAGCTAAGAATCATCAAACAATGAAGTCTCCATTGAACATCTTTTATCCCACATGTAGGGAAAGGTAAACATCTAGAAAACCTGAGAAGGGAGAAAGTCATGGTCTTGTGACCGAGAGATAAGGGTAAGGGAGTCTGTTACGCGAGGGGAAGGTATTAGCACCCCACACGCCCGTAGTACTCTATGGTATCCACTCTTGTGGTCTGTCTTATGGGTGTGTTCAATCTATGCTTACTGTTTACTATACTATTGAAGGGAGAATTCATGCAAAAGAAAGGGGGAAAGAATGTAGGGAAAAATAAAGTTGTGCTCGTTCGGGCCCTACCCCAATGCCTACGTATCCCTTTTAAGGAATCAGAGCAGCCGTAGTTCGGCTCACATGTTTTTTTTGGTTTGTATTTTTAATGAAAAATAGTAATTTCGCCTTCTGCCGTAACTCGACCTTTGGAGACTTACGCGTCAGCACAGAAGTGAATTAACATGCTCTTTTAAAAAATGTGCTTGGGCGCACAAAAAGGTTTGAATCTGTTTGGGTTTTTTATGAACGATATTAATTTCTCCTTCTGCCGCAACTCAACCTTTGGAGACTTATGCGTCAGCACAAAAGTGAATTAACTTGTTCTTTTGAAAATATTTTGAAAGGAAAGCCCAAAGGCAAAAAGAGTTTTGTGTTTGTTGGTGTTTTTGCTTGCAGATAATAGCTAGTTAATCTCAAGAGAGAGATTTTAGTCATTTCTCCACTTATTCATGAAATGATTATTTGAGACTTGAACCATGCCAAGGCTTAGAATGGAAAAACGATAAGATCGAGAAGATACCCGCTTATCATCTCCCATGTTCAACAAAGGCACGGTTCTCGTCAGCAAATTTTTTTAAGTATTTTTTGAAGTTTGTGAGAGAAAAAAAGAAGTTTTTTTATTTTAGTGCAAATGCAAAAGGAGAAGAAAAGTCAAAGGGAGACTAACCTACTTCTAAACCTAATGTTATCATACTTCATATGACCTATGGGAAGAGATAAATGCGAGGTGAAAATAGAAAGAAAATATACCAAACGAGTACTAGCCCGTAGAGTAAAGCAAAAAGTAAAGAAACCCGATGATCTCGCGAGCTGCTATCATCAACAAAGAAAAGAGTCAGAAATCCAATATTCAGAATAATTGTAGAAGCATCATCGATGTGAAAATAAATCACAATCGAAATTTCAAGCATATCCGCATATCGCACCATAAACCTGCACAAGATTTAAATCTCAACAAGCAAAGGTGAATTATAAATCTCAAATAATCGGTTGATCCTGACTTAATTCCTAAAAAAATCAAAATTTGAAATCTTACAATTTTCATTGAATTTTTATTATTTTTATTATGTGAATAAAGTTAAAATAAAACAATTAGCACAAACATTTTTAAAGAAAATACTAAACTCAGGGGGTCCAAGTCAGTAATTCAGGGGTTTGCTGAAGAAATTGGGCGCTAGGCTTGACTTATGAGTCCAACAAGGCCCTTTTTTTTGCTTCTACACCAGGCCTTCCAAAAAACAGATAACGGGCCTAAGTTGTGCGATTTGGCCCAAGGAGCAGTCCAACAACATCATTATTAATTTTTTTTAATTGTTTCTACATTTGTTTGATCAATAATAACAGAAAAGAAATAAATAAAAAACAAAGAAAGAGGAACTAGGGATTTGGCTTCTCCATCATTCATAACAAACTCACTCCTCTTTGTTCCCTTCGACGGCACCGGCAATAGCCTCAACTTCATCTCTGATTCTCAACCTCAGCGTCACTCTATCATGGCGATCTTGCTCTCTGATTCAAATAATAGACACGAAAATAGTGTATATGATGAGGAACAAGAACTGCTTACCTACCAGAGAACTCCAGTGTTTCTTCAACAGTCGCGAAGACGAGAAATCTCAAACAGGTAAGCTTTTCAGCTCTTCTTCTTGTGTACTTTCTTCTTCTACTTGCGCGTTCTTCTTCTGCTTGCGCGTTCTTCTTCCTTTTCTCTGCTTTTACGCACGATGCTATTGAGATGTATTAGGTGAAGGTGCGAGATGAGTCTGTGAATGAAGTTGCAGAGAGGGTGATGAAGGTGATTGTTGAGGAATGGTTGGTGAATGGTGGTTTTTTGCGGAACGTGAGGATTGAGCCCATGGTTTTAGGAAGATGGTGAGGTTGTAGTGTGAGAGTGGTTGGAGGTGAAGTTGCAGAGTGCGGTTATGATTGAAGAGGGTTGAAGAAGATGAAGGTTGAGGGTGGAGGTGAAGAAAATGGTGCATGGGAGAGATGGTTGAAATTGAGAGAAATAATGGTGAAGACCTTGAATAATGGGGAAGAAGATGGTTATATAGGTTGTTGAGGATCTGAATTCAGCTATGGATAGTGAATCTGGGTTGTTAGATTGGGGAGTCGGTTAAGGAATCAATGGTGAGATAAAGGTTAGCAAAATGAGTTAGTTAGAGGTGAAATTATGTTAGATATGTTAGTTATAGGTTAGAGACTGGAAGTTAGAAATCTGTTTGGTGATTTAGAAGTTTGCAGGGCCGTTATGAGGGTGGTTAGAAAATGTTTATAGTTAATTAAGAAATTATGAGAAAAAATTTGTTATAGTCAGTTATGGAATCAGTTGGAAGTTTGAGAGTTTGTTATAGATTGTTCTGTTACAATTCTGTTTTGCTAGCTGGAAAAAGTGGTTAGAAGGAGTTTGGAAATTGAAACTTTTGGGAATTTTGTTGAAGTTGTTAAGATATTGGTTAGAGTTGGTATTTTGGTTGAAATCTAACTTCTGTGATTAATTCTTTTATGTGTGTCTTAAGTCGTAACAGAAATACCAATTTCTATGTAGCAAATGAAAGGCTTCTACACATACCCTCCAATTGCATCTCTTGCAGAAGCATGGTATTCTTCACTTTGTCCATTAGGGAACTGCTTTGACTCATGACTACATGTGGGTTTTCATTGGGCACACTATTTCCAGCTGCAATTACTATACTCTTCTGTTCTGGTCCAGGCAGGGCAAGTCTTGCACTTGCAAATGCACTAGCAAAGTGTCGGCATTCTGCTCTCATTAGGCATGCATTGCAATTTGGTTTGCTTTTTGTACAGAAGACCTTTCCAAATTTAATCATCTGGTAATGTAGCTCATACAATGTTTTCTAATCTAGCTTGCACAAACGAGGCCAGAGGTACTTTTGTATGGACTCCAACACTGGGTACATTTCTAGGAGATGCAACTGTAATGACTCGGGCAGTGGCTGGAGAGGTACCCATCCCAATCGTACTGCTATACGTCCAACATTTGTGTCTACCGAGAAGGCAAGATGGCGCAGTGTTAACAGGCGCACACACTCCACACTTTTCAATCCCAGTCCTCGTACGCTCAGCAAATACTCTTTTGCTTGGTCAAGTGGAACGTCTCTGAGCCACTCAAGGTCAATGCTTCTGTGATCATCAACCAGTCTCTTCGGGAATTTCTGAATACGCTCGGCAAGCCTGTTGTTCATGCCCCGTTATTTGATGGTATTAGCAATGTCACCGACATCTGCACATCTCACGGCATCCCAGTCTAAGGAATCCATGGTGTCTTTTGTCTTTTCCCTTTTCCCAGCCTTAGCTTGTGCTTTTCTTCGTAAACTATCCCAGTCAAATTGTTCATTTTCCTCCTGTAATTGATTTTTGGTCTTCTTTATTGGGTCAGAAGTTACCTCATTGGTTTCACTCCTCACAAAATCTTTGTGATCACCAAAATTAAAATCCCTTTCTTTCTGAATCAGATCAAGAGTTTGTCCCGCAATGTCAAAAAAGCTTTGCTGCATGTGATTAATTTGTTCCTGAGGATGGACTTGAGATGCATTAGTTTGAGAATGAGTGACTGCAACACAGCCTGTAGATTCATCTGTTTGAAAACTAGGTGTATTCATCTCATTTTCATATTTATTCTTTAAGATGCCATTTGACAAAGCTTCCGTGTTGAAAGGATCAGAGCAGTTAACTTCACGTGCTCCTGAGTTGAGTGTGAGTTTCAAATTATATATTAATGGGACAGAATGATGGATTTTCTTACAGAGATTTGAGCGACATTTGATTTTATCCAGCTTTTTGTTGCATTGTCATCTCTCATGTTCTCAATTGATTTGCTTCTTTGACTGTTAATTTGGGCTTTAGGTTATGACTGGTTTTTGTTGATGTTAATTATGTGCTAATTATTCCGAAGCCGAATTTGATTTTCCTTTCAATCGCAGTTAGTTGAATGATGTGGACCTATTCCCTGCCAAAGTTAAGGTATGCAGGCTGTTCATTGTATGTGTTTAGAATTTGGTTTGAATTAGTTAATGGTTTTTCATGTATCGAGTAATTTTTATGAACATAGGATACTTTGGCACGATTGCTTGTATTGACTTATATTTTTTTTGTATGAATATGCAGACCATGAACTTGGAATGAAGAGAATTGCAACGTGAAGAGCATGAAGTTGAAAGATTAGTCATGATGATGGAAGCTTGGATATTATTATTAAGGCATGAAAGTTTTGGGGCATGGGGACACATTAGAGATTAGACCCAGGATAGGTTTGTGGTGTAAATGGCTTGATGTAATCTTCTTTATATTTGTGATGTACTTGAAATGATAATGTAAACGGTGACCTTTGATGTAATGATATCCTCTTCAATCATTTCTCTTCTTTCAATTTAGAATTCACATCTTCAAACCTCATTGATTTTTTCCTTTTGCTCTTGAATTTCTACTTAAAATTTTGTCTTAAAAATGCTTGAAAACCTTGAATAATATTGCATTATGGTCACTTGAACGGTGAATGAAATTTTGATTTGTGATCTTGAAATTTGAAATATCCTTGAACAATTCTTGAACAACCTTATGCATGCATAAACTTGATACTTGCTCTAAATGCCAAATAACTTGTTTCTCAAGAAATCCACATGAATCATTTTCTAACCTTGCATGCTTGGTAAATGAACTTTAATCCAATTCTTGAGCAAAACTTGAATTCACATGATATTTCTCTTGAAATAATCTAAAGCAAACTCCGTGATCAGAATTCCACCTTCCGTAATGAACCCTAAAGCAAATGACCTATATCATAACCCATGAAGCGAGCCCAGTCTTCAACTGATGACCATGAACCAAATGGCCCCTAACATCACCCTATGTCCTTTGTGAGAGAATGGATCCAACATGTTTATCCCTATCAACCTTGTATAACAAATAATAAGAGAACCAAACCGCTTTGGTCTTAATGAATTTACAATGCCATCCTTATATCACGCCTCCTTATCTCATGAACCTCCATTGGAGATGTTGATAAACCTAAGTATGATAGGATATAAATCCTAAAATTCTAGAAAAAGCTCTTAGATTTTGATCTTCAAAGTATTGAAATGAAATCTGAATCAACATAGATTATATCGCAAGTAAGCCAATCGACCAGATGAAGAGCTTTGCATTATAAGGCATACGAACCCTGAATCGTGAAGAAGGTCCAACTGAATCTTTTTTTCTAGAATAGAGTTATTGCCCACATGACTAGAGATTCAAGCGACGATTTCCTTCCTATTTGCCAAAGATATATCAGTTGAAACCCTGATTATTCATGGACGATATCCCTTGATTATAGCCTTGCCTGATAATCACAACTTCCCAGAAGAACCTCTCTTGAATGGTACATGATCAAAGGATGACATTGAGCACAAGAAGGTAATGAATGCCTGATTTAGTAGCCCTTTAGATGACCTTGTAGAACAAGTTGGAAATGAGCATGGGAATAGAAAAATAAATACGACCAAGATGGCCTATGACATAGAAAACCTAATGGACTTCGATTGATGTAATGCTATCAAGCACAAACTTGGTGGAGAAACACTCTGACTCTTGTCTTGAATGAGTAATAACCCTCTTAACTTGAAGAGAATGGAACCCTCAATAAGCATAGGTTGCAACCCTAATTCCACATTTCACTGCTTGAAGGATAATCAGAAGAATCATGCCTTATTGGATACGAAGACCTTATCCGTTACGAAACCCTAATATCGCACAACCACTGAACTTCGAACCTCAAGCCTTTTATTGAATGAAAATGTATGTTAATGACCTAATGGAATATATATAGATGAATGCGAGAGTATAAGCCAGATAGAAGAAATTAGGAGGGAAAATTTTGGGGTGCAAAACACATTATCAAGTTTAGGAACTCCTGAACAGTCAAGTTTGTAAACACCTTTGATTTCTCCTTTTACTCCATCACCAAAAGTCACATAATTGGTGGAATGAGATTTGACATCCACCAACAGATTCTTGACACCTGTCATGTGTCTAGAACAACCACTGTCAAAGTACAAGTCGTCTTTGGTTGATACTCTGAGAGAGGTGTGGGAAGTGAGACTTCTAACATTGGACTTGGGAACCCATTATTTCTTCTTTTTGCTGTTTTGGGGAATCTTATCATTTTTGGGAGAAGGAGAATTTTTAGGATACCCATACAGCTTGAAACATAAGGGCCTTATATGTCTAAGCCTTCCACATTGATGACATTTCCAGGGATGGGGATTCTCTCTGGTGTGATTAATCTTTTTCTTCCCATGATGTCTTTTCTTCACATGAGGTTTCCCAAGATGTCCTTTCTTATCATGATATTTGCCCACATGTTGAGACATCTGATTCAACATCTTTGCTTTAGCCTTGGCATGTGTGGTAACAGATGCAAGCTGTTTGAAATGATGTTTATTCTTTATATGATGTCTGCCAGGATGTACTTTATTACCATGATGTTGAGACATTTGATTCGACATCTTTGGTATAAGCTTGGAATGAGTGGAAATAGATGAAGGCTCTTCTGATTTAGATTCCTTTTTCTCATTGAAACCTAAACAACTCTTATCACTCTGTCACTCTTCCTTCTTGGAGAATTTAATCTAATGTGTCAGACCCATTATTAAGCATCTTGAGAGATTTGACCATTCTATCAAGATTTGAATTTAGAGAGGACACTTCACTTTCCAGATCAGAAATAGTTTTAAGATGCTCTTCCCTTTCCTCCTTCAGCTGAGTTATAAGGGATTTTTGTTTCTCCCCTTCAAGACATACTTCTGCACTTCTGAGACACAATTCTTTGTATGAAGTATCTAACTCATCAAAGGTTAGTTCCCCATCACTAGACTCTTCATCAGATACATATTTGCCTGTCAATGCTTTCATATATTTGACAGATTCTTCAAGATCACTCTCTGAGTCCTTTTCGGACCAAGTAACAGATAGATTCTTCTTCTGTTTCTTTAGATATTTAGGACATTCAGCTCTGATGTGACCAAAGCCTTTACATTCATGACATTGTATTCCCTTCCCTTGAGATGTTTTTTCTTCATCTCTTTTTCTTCCCATGTCAGATGAGATGTTCTTGACATTTGACCTTTGGTTCCTGCCTATTCTTTTTATCACTTTATTAAATTATCTTCCAAGCATAGCTAGGGAATTTGATATTCCACCATATGAATCTAGATCACAATCCTCTTCTTCATCTTCAGTATTGGATACAAAGGCTATGCTTTTGTTTTTCTTCTCAGATCTTTCATTTATGCTCAATTCAAATGTTAGAAGGAATCCAACAAGTTTATCTACTTTCATTTTGTCAATGTCTTGGGCTTCTTCTATAGCAGTTACCTTCATATCAAATCTCTTGGGAAGAGACCTGAGCATCTTTCTCACCAATTTGTCTTCAGGTATTTTCTCTCCTAAAGCACTGGAGGCATTAGCAATTTCAAGGATGTTCATATGGAAGTCATTTATACTTTCATCATCTTTCATCCTCAAATTCTCAAATTTAGTGGTGAGCAGTTGAAGTCTTGACATATTAACTTTGGATGTGCCTTCATGAGTAGATTGAAGAATTCTCCATGCATCCTTAGCAACTTCACATGTATTCACCAATTTGAAAATATTCTTGTCAATTCCATTGAATATAGAATTCAAGGATTTAGAATTTCCAAGAGTAATTTTATCTTCCTCCTTAGACCAATCTTCTTCAAGTTTTAAATCAGAATTAGGTTCTCCATTCTCTCCCAATTTGACAGGGTGTTTCCATCCTCTTAAAACAACTTTCTAGGCGCTGTTGTCTAAGGACTTTAAAAAGGCAACCATATGTGGTTTCCAGTAGTCATAATTGCTTCCATCCATAATGGGTGGTCTGTTCACAAATCCTCCTTCCTTGTCCATAGTACCAGAAAGTATCTCCCCTGGATCTCACCCAAATAAAGAGCAGGATGCCAGCTCTGATACCAATTGAAATTCTGGTATCAGATATGTGATGTCGAAAGAGATGTCACGACACAAATATTTGTTTGAAAGTAAGGTGCAGTAAAATCAAAAGAAGTAAAAACACAAGAGTTTGTTCACCCAGTTCAGTGTATAACAACACCTATTCTGGGGGCTACCAAGCTAGGGACATGTTCACTAAATAGTATCAATTTATAGACCCTCGGTAAACAACCAGTTTATGATCTAATCACTTAATCACTACCCAAGCTAAACTTCTACCTAAGAATCACCTAGGTATGAGTCCATCCATAAATCCCTTCAATCACTTACAAAATTAATAAGTTTGAAACACTTCAATCATTTAATGCTTAAAAGCTTATGAATGATACACACTTAACAACCCAAATAACAACTCAAGTATTTAAATTAATACTTAGAGTGTATTACAAATAAAAAGCCTAAACTTATATTCAGAAAGAAAGTATTCTTCTTCAAAAATTTCTTGTCTTTGAATAAGAAAGCAAGTCCTTATATATGTGCAGCTTTGGGCTTAGGCTTGAAAACAAATATTCAAATCTTTTGAATATTTCCATAAAAACATAAAATATTTCCATCTTTTTCGCAGCTTATAGTTCACAACCATCTTTTTTATGAAATTCTTAATATTCTTGTTGGCGGCTTCCACTGCACCATTCATCTTTCGTCAATATGGAGAAGAGTTGTGGTGCTTGATCTTGAACTGCGTGCAAAGTTTAGTGATCATAGTGTTGTTGAGGTTGGTACCATTCTCTGTGATGATTCTCTCAGGGATGCCATACTGACAGATGAGGTTATGCTTAATAAATCGAGCTACCACATTCTCGGTAACAGAAGTGAACGAAGTTGCTTCAACCCATTTTGTGAAGTAGTCAATGGCGACGAGAATGAAGCGATGTCTGTTAGAGGCAGTAGGCTTGATTTCTCCTATCATGTCAATGCGCCGCATTGCGAATGTCCATGGAGCAGTCATGACATTCAAAGGTACTAGAGGCACATGAACTTTATCAGCATAGATCTGGCACTTATAACAAGTCTTCGAGTGGTGGTGACAGTCGGTTTCCATAGTCGACCAATAGTAACCCGCTCTCAGAATCTTTTTAGCCATGGTATGCCCGTTGGAGTGAGTACTAAAGATGCCTTTGTGGATATCCCCCATAATTTTCTCTACTTCCTTCTTGTTCACACAATGAAGTAGAGTCGAATCATGATTGCGCTTGTACAAAATTTCGTTGCTCAAGAAGAACTTAGCTGAGAACCTCCTTAGAAATTTCTTGTCATTAATGGATGCCCCTGCAGGGTATTCTTGAGCTTCAAGGCACCTTTTCACTTCATGAAACCAAGGTTTTTCTTCTACTCCATTGGTATCAATGTCGTAGTGGTGTTCCAGTTCGTCGAATCTTTCAATGGTAACTCTGGGAGCCTCATTGTCCCATATTATTTTGAACATGGATGACATGGTAGCTAATGCGTCTGCAAATTAATTCTCTTCTCTTGGGATGTTCTCAAAAGTGATATCCTCGAAGTATGGAACTAAGGTTATCACATTCTCTCGATAAGGGATATGATTCAGATGCTTCGTATCCCATTCTCCCTTTACCTAGCTGATTACCAAGGCTGAATCCCCATATACGCTCAGGAATTTGATTCTCATGTCAATAACAGCTTTAATACCCATGATGCACACTTCATATTCAGCCATATTATTGGTTTAATCAAATAAAAGTCTGGAAGCGAAAGGCGTATGAAAACCTCGAGGAGAGATAATTAAAACATCAATTCTATTTCCAAGTGCGTTAGAAGCTCCATCAAAAACCATAGTTCATCGGGATCCTAGCCCAGGTCCTTCATACGGTCCATGTTCTTCACAATCTGTAATTAGCATGATATTCTCATCCGAGAATTCAAAGCTCATAGATTGGTAGTCGTTTACAGCTTGATGCGCCAAATGATCTGCCAGTATACTTCCTTTGATTGCCTTTTGAGTGGTGTACTGAATGTCGTATTCTGTTAAGATCATTTTCCATTGGGCTATTCTCCTTGAGAGAGCTGGCTTCTCGAATATGTACCTGATGGGGTCCATTTTAGAGATCAATAGAGTAGTATGAGTCAACATATAATGTCTTAGTCGGTGAGCAGCCCATGCCAAAGCGTAACAAGTTTTCTCGAGCAGTGAATATATTATTTCACAGTCGGTAAACTTTTTACTAAGGTAGTATATTGCATGCTCTTTTCGACTAGACTCGTCATGTTTCCCCAATACACACCCTAGTGAGTTCTCTAGCATTGTTAGGTACATGATTAGAGGTCTTCCTTCAACCGGTGGCATCAAAATCAGAGGTTCTTGTAATTACTCCTTGATTTTATCAAAGGCTATTTGACAACCATCGTTCTACTTTAATACTTGATCTTTTTTCAGCAGCTTGAAGATTGGCTTACAGGTAGCTGTCAAATGAGAAATGAATCAGGCAATGTAATTCGTTCGACCTAAGAAACCTCTGAGATCCTTCTCAGTATGGGAATCTGACATTTCTTTAATAACTTTAAATTTTACGGGATCAACTTCAATACCTTTACCACTGACGACGAAACCCAGGAGTTTACCGGATCTCACCCCAAAAGTGCATTTGTTCGGTTTCAGCCTCAGCTTGTATTTCTCCATCCTTTCAAATAACTTATACAGATGATCATGATGTTCTTCTTTAGTTTTTGACCTTACTATCATGTCGTCAACATAGACTTTTATCTCGTGATGAATCATGTCATGGAATAAAGCTACCATGGCACGCTGATAAGTTTCCCCGGCATTCCTCAACCCAAAAGACATAACCTTGTAACAGAAAGTTCCCCATTGTGTGACGAAGGTAGTTTTCTCCATGTCTTCAGGTGCCATCTTGATCTGATTATACCCTGAGAAACCATCCATGAAAGAGAATACCTTATGTTGAGCAGTGTTGTCGACCAGAACATCAATATGTGGAAGCGGGAAGTCATCTTTGGGGCTCGCCCTGTTCAAGTCACTGTAATCTACACACATGCGTACCTTACCATCTTTATTTGGTACGAAAACAACATTTGCAACCCATTGAGGATATGACGTAACCGCTAAGAAACCTTCATTTAATTGTTTCATAACCTTGGCCTTGATCTTCTAAGACATCTCGGGACGCATGCGACGAACCTTCTGCTTAATCGGAGAACAACCCTCTTTCATTGGCAAACAGTCAACCACATTATCAGTATCAAGCCCTGACATGTCCTCGTATGACCAAGCAAATACCTCAACATAGTCGTGCAACATTTGAATCAATTTGTTCTTGACACTGCCCTCTTAGTTGGTGCCTATCTTGACTTCTTTCTTATCTGTCTCAGAACCCAAGTTTACCACTTCAATCAACTCTTCATGCGGTTGGATAGCCTTTTATTCTTGTGTTAAGAGTCTGGAAATTTCTCCAGGTATTTCACAATCTTCCTCACCTTCGTCCTCAACTTGGTAGATCAAAATTTCAAAGTCATAGGCGGCAATAGAAGAACTGTTATCAACGAGATCTGGAGTGGATGGGGATCTGCAATGTAGTGTGTGGGTGTGTGTAAGAATACATAGCTATTTGAAAGTGCAATAAAGTAAAAGAAAGACAGAGAGTGCAAAATTTGAATGCAAAATGTCCAATGTTTTTATTAAATGAAAATATGACATATGAAATGACAACCCTTAACCAATGGACCATTGTTCCCCTGGCAAGACACAAGGTTTAAAGTCATTGTTTTAAAAGAAATTACAAAACCAAACTTCTTAAAGCAATAAAACAGAAATAACTATTGCTCCTAATTGAAGGAGAATGAGATAATGTATTCCGCCTTCCAGTTGCTGAGTCTGTTGCCAAATGTAGGAAAGATCCAACTGTCGAAGTCAGTCACCGTCGGTATCCTCTATTGCGGTGAATCCATTATTGTTGACATGGAATATAGGTCTTCCAGCACGAGTTCGACGTACATCCCTTTTACCTTCTGCGATAAAGCCCTAACCAAACTTATAAGATTTGCAGGGGATATCAGGAACCTGACTCAAATTGTGTAACCACCTTCTTTTATAGTAGCTTTGGCATCTTTCAAAGAAGCCATCTTGTGCGGAACCCTGGTAGTCTTTGGAATGGTAGAAACATCTTCAACAACAGTAGGGGAAATCACTTCAAAAGCTTGGCAGGGAGTCTCGATGAATCTCCGTCCATCTCCATGTATCGGAATGTATTTAGATGGCTGGCCATGTACTCCTCCTTTTCACAGACAGTGACAATCCTCCCTTTCACATGATACTTTAATTTTTGATGCAAATTGGAGGTAACATCGCCTGCCCCATGGATCCAGGGGCGTCCTAATTGACAAGAATACGTTGGCCGAATGTCCATCACATAGAAGGTGGATTCAAAGATCTGTGAACCCACTTTGGTCGGGAGGTCCACTTCTCCGTGTACCATTATTTTTGATCCATCAAAGGCTCGAGCTATGATGTCGCTGGGTTTCAACACCATCCCTTCACAATCCAGTCTGTCAAGAGCGCCCTTTGATAGAACATTCAAAGAAGTGCCAGTATCAATTAACACATGAGCTAATGTAGTACCCCTGCATTCAATGGAGACATATAGGGACCTAATATGATTTTTCCCCTCCGGAGTCAGGTCAGCATCAGATAAGAATAATCTATTATCAGTTGTTAAGCTCATTACATAACTTCCAAATTGATCGGCAAAAATATCTTGTGGTACATGAGCAGTCTTCAAATTTTTTACTAAAGCCTATACATGAGCTTCATAACACAGTATTAAAGATATCATGGATATTTTGGACGGGGTCTACCCCAACAGTTCAACAATTTTATAGTCGCTCTTAAGGATGATTTTCAAAACCTCTTCCAACTCTTGTTCAGAGGTATCCTCGATTGTAGTTTCCTTTGGTGCCTCCATCCTGACAGGCTCTATCATTGGTTCTTTACCCCGAGCCTCGGCAGTTGTCTTGGTAACTGTGACTTGAACAGGTGGAGAGATTTCCAGAGAGAAAATCTTTCCACTTCTAGTAATTTTTCTGTTCCCCACAATATTTTCAATATCTTCGTCAGACAACTCTTGTTCAATGTCGTGGTAATAGACGTCAGACCCATAATTCTATGGAATAGCCTTCTCCGAGGAATATGGGACGGGCACAGGTGTTGTAATGATTAAAGGAGCAACTTTTGGATTGTAAGTAATCCTTACAGGACCCTTGGAAGTGATTCTGAAAGGAGTACCAGATATGACAGACACATCTTGGCACAAATTCTCTACACACGGAACTTTCTCAATCAACATTACATGTTCATCCATCAGGCGTTGAATGCCTTCCTTCAGTAGCCCGCAACCATTGGGTTGAACTGCATAACAATAACATTCTTTAACACAACCCGAAAATAAACCGGCTTGTAGCAAATTCTTCTTGACTGTTGAGAGAGGAGTAACCACATCACTTACGGAGGTAACATACAAAACATCTTCAATATCACTTATTCCTTTGTCATGCTTTGGCATAGGAGCAGTAATCATGTTCGGAGTTTCTGGAGGGTCGAACTCAATTTCCTTGTTATCAATCGTGTCTTGAATTTTATTTTTTAAGGCCCAAGAATTGTTGGTGTTGTGCCCAGAAATGTTCGAATGATAGGCACATCTTGCATTTAGATTGTACTTCGGAGAGGATGTGTTGGGATTAGGAGGAGGATCCCTGAGTGTTATGAGTTCAACTTTTAACAAATTTTGTAATGCTTCAGCCAGTGGAATATTAATCCCAGTGAACTGCCTCCTCGGAGCGTCTGACCTACACTAGTTACCCTGTTGTTATCGAACAAGCTCCGAATTAGAGATCAATACCTCTCCCACAGACTGATGGCGATCATTTTTACTATGGCTTTTCTGGCCATAGACAACGTTGGTTTCTTTCTTACCTCCAAATGTCTTCTTCGGAGCATTAGAAGATGTAGCCATCGAAATCTTCCCGCTCTTGATACCACTTTCAACTTGTTCGCCAGTCAGAATTAACTCAGTAAACCCTGATGAAGAACTCTCAATCAGAAGATTAAAGAATGAACCTGTTAGAGTGCCCATGAACATATCCACCAATTCCCGATCAGTCAAATGAGGTTTCACCCTTCCAGCTAGGTCCCTCCATTTTTGTGCAAACTCCTTAAACCCTTCATTCGAGCCCATGGACATGTTTTGCAACTGCACAGGAGTCGGTGCAAGGTCAGAATTATATTGATATTGCTTGTAGAAAGCAGCAGCCAAGTGTTCCCATGTGTGAATGTTGGTTCCTTCCAGATGGTAGAACCCTTCAAGTTGAGTACTAGACAAAACTTTCTGGAAAGAAATGGACCCATCATTTCCTGTCAATAGTATGAGGTTGGATTTTTTGAACATACGATCTCAGATGATGTTTGGGACAAGAGACCCCATCATATTTAGCAAAGATATGGACCTTGAAATTTTGAGGGATGACCACCCCCGGGATCAGACCTAGCTCTCCAAAATCCAATCCAGGCACTTTCTAGATTTCCACAGATTTGAGTCGGTCTTCCAAATGCTTGTATTTGACATTTGCAGGAGGATACTGTTCATCAGAGTAGTCTTCATCCTCAGAAACCTGATTTCTATCTTCAACCCTGAAACTTCTTCCATCCTCCTCTTGGTTGTCGTCTTCCTCAGAGGAAACATCATTCACTTGAACTGGTTGAGCAGGACCTTTGAATCTTCTCCCTATGTTGAGGATAACAGTCTTCTTCTTATTCTTCTTTTTCATGGTGAGGAGCGACATCATCTCTTGTTGACCTTTGGCCAGATTCAGAGAGTCTCTTGAAATTGTGCATGTTGAGTTTGTAGATCCTTGATAGTTTCTTTGAGAGCCTTCTTATACTGAAATAAATAGTAAATAGATGAGGAAACCTATATCAAAAAACCTGCTTATCAAATGATGCATGATATGTGGATGCAATGTTTTCAAGGACCTTGGGATATTTGAATTTGCTAACTGATAGGAAACAAAAACAAAGATTTTATTAATAAATTCAAAATTACAATTGCCTCTTAGGCTTACAACGAAAAAGTCAAAGGGTCTCCAGGAGACAACAATATAAACCCGTAAGACCTAAGATTCAAGTCTCCCACAGACGCTTCCTCTTCATGTCTATGTATGCATTAAGGCTTTACTCCTCGTGAAGTTGCTTTGTCAGCTCCAAAACTTTCTTTTCACTTGCATAAAGTTGAGCTTCAAAGGTGTCTCGTTCTTCCTTGAGTTGAATCCAGTACTTCTGCAATTCTTCGAGGTTAGTGGGCATGTCTGGATGGAGGATGGTATGAGAAATATCTCCTTCGACAATAGGTTTTGTGATACGGTGGGAGAACTAACTTGAGGTTTTGCGTTTGTGTTCGCAAATGTTTCGGTTTAGCAAGAGTCGCCACCGACTTTTTATTTTATCCAAAGGAAAGGTCAAAAAGCACATGAAAGACCTTTGAGATGTTTTCTTGAGTTCGAGGGGTAGATTATGAAAAGGGAAGGTGCTAGCACCCTTTTCATCCATGGTTTTCCATGGGATCTTAGTTACTTGTTTAGATCACTTGCTTTGCTTTTCCAATTGTTTGAAATGGTACTTTGTATGGTTTTGAAAGTATTTTGAAAAGAGGCCATCGTTTTGGCAATCTTTGTAATGATTCTCGTTCGTAAGAATGTATATAAAGATGTTTTGTCTTTTGAAAAATGTTTCAATGTTTGAAAGTTTGTTGGGAAATGTTTTGAAATTGTGTGTGTGTTTTTGAAAATAGCAAGGATGGTTTGCAAATTTGATCAAGTAACTAGGAGCTTGTCTACCGACTTAAAATTCTTTCCTACATATTTTTAGCCCTTTGGTATTGTTGTTTTACCATTGCATTTGGTAAACAACCCTATCTTTGGATGTTAAACGGGACGGGCGTGTGTCATTGTATGACCATGATAGCAATGGTGCCAAGTATCTTAGCAAGTTTTAGGGACTAAGATCATTTGTTTTTAAGCAGCATTTTAATAGCGTCATCGAGGGACTGTGACCTTTTTGTTTTTGCATTGATTTTGTTTTGCCAAGATACCTAGCATGCATACCATCGCCATGTTAAGGCAACAAAGTGGATGAAACTCTAGGGGTGCTTGTGTGCAAAGTGTTGTCTTTTTTCATGCATTTTTGTCTTGTATTAAGTCATGCTATTTGTTTGATTTTTTTGGTCTTTGCATACAAAACCCTAGTTTACTATCATGCATATAATACGATAAATTGTGTAATGTAAATCTAAGCTATTACAACAATATTATGGGGAGGGGGATACAAGTTTGAATAGGGGGTATTTGCACAAAATAAAACTCTAATTTACTATTACAACCCAATTGAATTTATACAACAATAAATAAATGAACAAGTATTTAAATATGGAATAAATTGTAAATATGCAAAAAATGTTTTTTGTATTAATTTTTATGTATGTAAAAAATGAATTTTATTTAATGTATTAAAAATAAGAAAAATAAAAATGATTATTTTTTGGAAAGGGTGAAAACCCTAATTTTGTTTTAAAAGAAAATATACTTTATATTATTTATTTATTTCATTTTATGTACAAGAAAAATAAATAAAAATATATATAAAAATGTTTTTTTTTAAAAATAAAATATGTGAGAAAATAATATTTTATATGTATAATATGATAAAATAAAATATGTATGATATTTTTATTTTATTTACAAATTTTATTTAAGAAAATAAAAGTATATTAACCTAATAATTATTTTTTATGCCATAAAAAATAATAAAAATAATAAAATAAAAATGCAAAAATTAAGAAAATATTTTTTGAGATTTTTTAATGTTCATAAAAAATATTAAAGTCAGAAATCACAAAAGAAATAAAAAAAAATGCAAAATATAACAAATGGGCCAAGGGGGTGCAAAAAGTAAAAGGGGGGGTGTGAATAGAAGCAGGCCCAGCCAGCTTCGTCCCTGTCCTCTGGACAAACGACCAAACGTGCGTGTTTCTGAGCTTGATCCTGTTCTTGCTCATGCTTGCATGAAATCAAAAATTTACAACATGAAAGTTATAGCATTTTCAATCACGATTCCAATCATATCCATTTTGTGACCTAACTCTAAGAAACCAGAGAGAATTTCAGTGGCCCTAAATTCTAACCTAGTTTTTCATCAACTTCAACAATCAAATACTCCTAGCTCAGTTAATATAAATGAAATCTACGCATATGTACAGCTCAAGGAACTTAAGGACTACATTTTTGCTTCACAAACCTAAGCCTAATGATGCCTAAATAAGGAGATAGAACTTTGAAAATTACCTTGTTCCGTTGAGTTTGGATATGGCAATGTAGCAACTTTGAGTGAGGCATGAAGGTCGTGTAAGCTTGCTTGAAGTTCCCTCAACCTCTCCCAATGCTCAGCTTGCCTTGAACTTGACTGAATATCTCTGTAGAAGTCAACCTACAAAGCTTCAAAATGAAAATGGTGATCCTCGAAACAGAGGTTACAATTGTTAGACAGGGGCTTAGATAGTTTAGGTGTGATGTATAGAATGTGTTTGAAGTGGTTCCAAGCAAAACGCACGAGGCAAAATGGAAATGGCTTGGTGTTTGCAGAAGTTGCCCTGTTTTGGGCAGAAATGGGGTTTTTGGTGTTTTAGGGTGTTTGCAATGCTATGAGCTCGTGTATTTGCTTGTTACAATATGCTTAACTTGTTTCAAAATGATAGCAAAGCTTGGTTTTATCAGATAGAAGATATATGCTGACTTTTGCAAGTTGGCTTGTTTTTGAAGAAAATGTGAGTTGACAAAGCTCAAAGCCTGTACAGGCTAGCTCAAGCCCTGAACATAGTTGGTGTACTTTGCCTCAAGTTTGTGGATCTTGTTTGTAGCCAAAGATCAGGTTCAATACTCAAGGAATACAAAGTTGCAAAAAAGCAAGCTTTATGGAAATGGTATTGTTACCTTGATGCCATAAATGGGTTAATTCATTGTGCAAAGTTCCATAGCTCAAAACAAAGCCATTGTCCAATGTATTTGCATTAAATTAAGGAGCATGGAAAGGATTAAGACCTGTAAAACAAGTACAAGCATGCTTAGGACAGATTTGTAACTTGTAACAATGTGAAAAATGCCATGGACAAAAGTGAGAAATTTCCATTTTCTTTTCTTCGATTCTCCATAACCACAAATGATCTTGGAGAGTTCTTTGACATTTTGGAAATCTTGTAACATGCTCTAAAATCCATCTTTGAAATGAATTTTGAGATTCCTCTTGGAACTAGGTGAAGAGTTTTCATGAAGTTAGGTCAAAAATCTGCCTAAACTAGGGCAAAATTTCACTAAGTTAAAAGATTTATGGACCCCTATTCACAAAATCATAACTTGATATCCAAACATATTTTGGGAAAACTTTGTGAATAAAAGTTGTATATTTTGTGGAGGACTACAACTTTCATGTTAGAAGTTTTCTTTGAACCCAAATGCATCATGGTGAAAAAGGTTGGAAAAGTTGGGGAAAAATAAGAATTTTTCATAACTTAGAAAAATTCTAAGTTATGAATAATTTCAAACTTAAACCCTAATTTTCAAAATTAGGTTTCTTGGTGAACAAGTTTCATGTTTTGACACATTTTGATGAAAAATAACCATTGGCACTTGATTTTGACCAAAAAGTCAAAGTTTGACTTTTAAGTGTACAATTGATTTTAATTAGTTGATTGGAAAATTCATCTGTCAATCTAATGTATTTGAGATCTTTTTAACCTTGTGGTTAGGTCAAGATGGTACCATTGAGTCCTTGAAACCACGCTTGAACCCAATTTGCCATTGGCTAGGTCAAAAATCAAAAATTGCCCTTCTACAGTCAAAACCCTAATTTTGACCATTTTGACCTTTTGATGATCTGATCAAATTTCTTGAGGAGTTGTGGTCCAAACTTGGTCAAATGGTTCATATGAGTCTATAATATTGATGTGGATAAAAAATTATGAAGTTTGACTGTAAATTGGCCACAGTTGACTTTTTCCCCAATACAGCTGATTTTTAGGTCAACTGTCCAATTGACTGGGCAAAAATGTGATTCAAGGCTTGAAACTTGGTATGAGAAATATTAGGGGTATAAGATGGTGTATGAAAGCCATATGAGGCATTGGAAGTCCAAAAATCCCTATGCAAACTCAAACCCTAATTTTAGGTCATCAGTGCAAGGAGATGTCTTGAGTTGAGCAAACCCTAATCTGGTCTTGAGTCCAAGAAGTCTTGTGAGGAGAATCTTGATAAAATGAGAGGGAAAATTTTGGGGTACAACAGTTGCCCCTGTTCAATCTTCTTGAACCTGAAGAGTTAGATTGGCGAGTTTTGTCGTTCGTGACTCGAAGGAAAAAGATGATTGGACACTAGAGTGCCCGTAAATTTGCACTCGTCAAAATGTAGTTGAGGGAATGGGCTTAAAGATGCCATTTGGAGATGTGATAGAATCTTGTTGGAGATGGGATTAAAGATGCCATCCAAGAATGTTTGTTGAATTGTATGTTGTAAGTCAAAAGAATGAGTATCAGAATAGTATCCGTGTCTGGAACGTATCTGAATTGTATCTGAAGACCGAATCTGTATGAGCAATGGAATGGCGTCTGTGTCTGGAGCGTATCCGATCTGTAACTGTATTTGAATCTGAATGAATAACAAAATGGCGTCTGTGTCTGGAGCATCTTTGGGCTGGGGAAAAAGTCAGAATAAGTGACAGAATGGCAACCGTGTCTGGAGCGTATTTGAACTGTATCTGAAGTTGAGATATGTATGAGTAGCAGAATGACTTCCGTGTCTGGAGTGTATCCGAACTGTAACTGGGATCTGAATAAGTGACAGAATGACTTCCGTGTTTGGAGTGTATCCGGACTTGAAATTGACAGTTGAATCTGAATGAGAAATAGAATGGCTTCCGTGTCTGGAGCGTATCTAGTCTGTATCTGATAGTTGAAATCTGAATAAGTATCAGGATGACATCTGTGTCTAGAGCACATATAAACTGTATCATGATTGTTGAAGTCTGAATGAGAAATAGAATGGCTTCCGTATCTGGAGCATCTATATCTGACTTTGAATTCTGAATGAGTAATAGAATGACTTCCGTGTCTAGAGTGTATCTTTATTGTATCTGAATAAGAGATCTGGATGAGTAACATAATGACTTCCGTGTCTGGAGTGTATCCGTACTGTACCTGAAATCTTTGAATATTTGCTAAAGATAGTTGTTAATCTTATCCTAAAAAGGGTAAAATGTTAGCTGAAACACAAAGTTATGTTGCATGAAATGCATGATACAATAAAATGTACCTTATCAATGTTTATGATATATGAATGTAATGTATGCGCATGTAAGCTGATTTGCTGTATTGATGAGGAAAATAAATCTTTGATGGCTGGAGATAATGAAATCCTTGACTGCTGTCGGGGAAAATAAATCCATGACCGCTGCTGGAGATTCAAAATCTTTGACAACTTCTGTGGGGATGTGAGGATCCTTCATGTCTTGAAGTTGGAGTATTGACAAAAATTCCGCTTGGGGAAGTAATGTTAGACTGCTTGAGGAATCTGCTTAGGAAATCCAGAGAACTTTTGAAGACTTCCATTGGGGGTTAAATAACGGGAATCCTTACTCGGCTGGGGAATAGGGAAAACTCTGATGATTTCTGCGGGGAACTAATAATGAGAATCTTCAATCTCCTGGGGAATTTGAATCCTTAGGGACTTCGTGCTAGGGAGTCAAGAATCATAATCTTCGATCTGCAAGGGATTAAAAATTCTGACAAATTCATGATGGGGAGTCAAGAATGAGAATCTTCGATCTGCAGGGGATTAAAAATTCTGACAAATTCATGTTAGGGAGTAATGAAGACTCTGGCAACTTCACTGGGGAATCAAGAATGAGAATCTTCATTATGTTAGGGAGTAAGAACTCTGTGGGGAAGAAGGCTTCCTGCTGGAGAGTAAGTTCGGGACTCTGGGGAAGTAAGCTATACTGCTGGGGAATGGCTATCCTGCTAGGGAGATCAGGAGTTTGGGTTGTATGTCAATCTATTGGGGAATTATCCTAGCCGGGGATAAGAGTTAACTGTTATCTGGTTGATTCTTAGACTTTTAAGACAACTTGCTGGGAAATTGGAGAAAACTGAATGGTTCCCGCTGGGTATTGATAGTTGGAAATTTGACTCGACTGGGGAAGAAGGTTTCATCTCCGCTGAGGGTATGTAGTTAAAAAATTTTACTCCGCTGGGAATTGGGGGTTTAAAGTTTTAACTCTGATGGGAATTAAGGATTTGAATTTTAGCTCCGCTAGGGATACGTATTTCAAATTTTTTAGCTCCGCTAGGGATCTAGATGATGTGCTGCAGGGGATTTCAACCTGTCAGTAATTATTCTTTCCCATTTCGTTTATTTGTAAACAGTGATTATATTCAAATGCATATGCTCATTAATAAATCATTGGACGTTTTCAAATAAAAACACAAGTGTGAAAAGAAGAAAAGGCAAATAGTTTTCTGCACTTTGAAGTATCTTTGTATTAACTTTGTGTAAGTATTTTGTACAAAGGAGACAAACATCCTAGTAAGAGAACGTTGTCATAAAAATGAGAAAAGTTTATACAAAGAAAGATGGCTATGTGTAAAAATTCCATGGGGTCCCCATGCTGCTATAGCCTTCGTAACTCTGAATATCTTGTCCATTTATTGCTTCGTCCGAAGATGATTGAATTGATCAGAAGCCCGGAGCTTGTATGTGAAGAGATTGTCCTTAAAGGGATCCGACGAGACATAGTCATACACTTTAATTCCCTAATTTTTGCCTGGACCGCCCTTTCGGGTTTTCGATCCACCAGGAAACCCTTTTTTGCCCAAGTCACCCTTTCGGGTTTTCAACTTGTCGGGTGTACAGATTTTTTTTATTTATCCCTAACTTTTGCCTGAACCGCCCTTTGGGGTTTTCGATTCACTGGGATGCCCTTTTTTTGCCTAAGTGTTTCAACCTAGCGGGTCATTTATGCATAGTATCTTTTGACTATGTCTGCGTTCACAGGGTGCGGCAAGTCATCACCGTCCATGGTGGTTATATCATTGCCCCACCAGAAAAGATGTTCTTAATTACAAATGGTCCTTTGTAGGTAGGAGTCCATTTTCCCCTGGGATCACTTTGCGGCAAGATGATCCTCTTGATTACAAGATCTCCGACTTGATATACCTGGCGCCTGACTTTCTTGTTGAAAGCCTTGATCATTCGTTTTTGATACGTCTGACCGTGGCAAACAGCAGTAAGTCGCTTTTCGTCAATTAAGTTAATTTGATCAAGCCGGGTCTGAATCTAATCGTCTTCACTCAAACCAACATCCCTCATGATTCTCAAGGAGGGAATCTGAACCTCAATAGGCAAAACAGCTTCCTTGTCGTATACCAAAGAATATGGTGTTGCCCCAGTTGACGTACGCGCCATGGTACGGTACCCGTGGAGAGAAAATGGTAGCATCTCATGCCAGTCCTTGTAGGTGACTGTCATCTTTTGTATGATCTTCTTGATATTTTTGTTCACAGCTTCGACAACACCGTTCATCTTTGGCCGATAGGGATATGAATTCTGATGTTGAATCTAGAACTGCTCGCACAAGGCGGTGATCATAGTATGTTAAGGTTCGTACCATTGTCAGTGATGATCCTTTCGGGGATGTCGTACCGGCAAATGAGGTTTTGTTTAATGAAGTGGGCAACAACATTCTTTGTTACGGGGGCGAAGGAAGCTGCTTTGACCCACTTGGTAAAGTAATCAATGGCCACCAGAATGAAGCGGTGTATGTTGGATGTTGTAGGCTTGATCTCTCCAATCATGTCGATTCCCCACATAGCGAATGGCCAAGGAGCTGTTAAGACATTGAGAGGAACTGGAGGTATATGTACCTTGTTCGCATAGATTTGACATTTGTGACAAGTACGGGAATGTTGATGGCAATCAGCTTCCATGGTAGACCAGTAATAGCTTGACCGTAGAATCTTCTTAGCCATCGTATGTCCGCTAGAGTGAGTTCCAAAGGTACCATTATGTAGTTCAGCCATGATCTGTTCAGCTTCAATCTTGTCCACACAACGGAGCAGAATGCGATCATGATTGCACTTGTACAGGATACCATTTCTCAGGAAGAACTTGGTAGATAATCTCCTTAAGAACTTTTTGTCGTTGACTGAAGCTCCTTCACGATATTCTTGAGTCTCGAGATACCTTTTGACTTCATGAAACCAAGGTTGGTCCACTACTTCTTAGGAATTAATCTTGTGACAATGTGCAGGTTCGTCCATCCGTTCAATGGTGATTTGGGGAGCCTCATTATCCCAGTTAAGTTTAAACATGGATAAACATTGTAGTTAGAGCATCTGCTAGCTGATTTTCTTCTCACGGGAAGTGCTCGAAGGTAATCTGCTCGAAATGTGGTAGCAATGTCAAGACATGTTCATTGTAAGGGATGAGGTTTGGATGTTTAGTGTCCCACTCTCCTTTGATCTGACTGATTACCAAAGTTGAGTCCCCAAACACAATCAAAGATTTGATCCCCAAGTCTATGGCAGCCCTGAGTCCAAAGATGCAAGCTTCATACTCTGCCATGTTGTTCTTACAGTTGAAGCATAGTCTGGCTGTGAAAGGTGTATGGCAACATTCTGGGGAGATGAGTACCGCACCGATACCGTTGCCAAGTGCATTAGAGGCCCCATCAAAGTACAGGGTCCATCGGGATCCTTGTTCAGGTCCTTCATATGGTCTGAAATCTTCAATGTTGTCCAATGTCATGATGTCTTCGTCAGGTAAGTCAAACTTCATGGATTGGTAATCTTCGACAGCTTGATGAGCCAGATGGTCAACTAGCACACTCCCCTTTATAACTTTTTGGGTCATGTACTGTATATCGTATTCCGTCAGGATCATCTTCCATCTAGCTATTCTTCCAGACAAAGTAGGTTCTCAAAGATGTACTTGATCGGATCCATATTAGATATCAGCAAAGTGGTATGAGTCAACATATACTGCCTTAGCCGGCGAGCAACCCATACCAAAGCGCATCAAGTTTTCTCGAGCAGTGAGTATCGGGTCTCACAGTCGGTAAACTTTTTGCTAAGGTAATAAATGTCATTCTCTTTTCGGCCAGACTCGTCATGTTGGCCCAATACGCACCCCATTGAATTCTCTAGGACGGTCATATACATGATTAGTAGTCTTCCTTCAATGAGAGGCATCAAGATAGGAGGTTCTAGCAAATACTCCTTGATTTTATCGAAAGTAATTTGACAGTCATAATTCCATTTAACCACCTGATCTTTCTTCAAAAGCTTGAAGATTGGCTCACAGGTAGATGTTAGGTGAGAAATGAACCTAGCAATGTAGTTTAGGCCTCCCAAGAAACCTCTGACCTCCTTCTCAATGCGAGGAGCGGGCATTTCTTGTATAGCTTTCACTTTGGCAGAATCAACCTCGATGCCTTTGTTGCTGACAATGAAACCCAAGAGTTTACCGGACCTGACTCCGAAGGTACACTTGTTCGGGTTTAATCTGAGCTTGTACTCCTTCAACCTGACAAACAACTTTTGCAAGTGATCAAGGTGTTCTTCTTCTATTTGTGATCGGGCTATCATGTCGTCTACATAGACCTCTATCTCATGATGTATCATATCATGAAACAAAGCCACCATGGTGCGTTGATAGGTTGCCCCGGCATTCTTCAGTCCGAATGGCATCACTTTGTAGCAGAATGTACCCCACTGTGTAACAAAAGTAGTCTTCTCCATGTCTTCAGGTGCCATTTTGATCTAGTTGTAACCTGAAAATCTTTCCATGAAAGAAAATACCTTGTGTTGAGCTGTATTATTAACCAAGATGTCAATGTGCGGAAGTGGAAAGTCATATTTAGGGCTGGCCATGTTTAAGTCTTTATAATCCACGCACATTCTGACTTTTCCGTCCTTCTTAGGCACGGGCACAATGTTAGCAACCCATTATGGATAGGAAGTAACAGCCAGAAACCCAGCATTAAACTGCTTCATAACTTCTGCTTTGATCTTTTCTGACATGTCGGGCCTCATGCGACAGACTTTTTGTTTAATTGGTGGACAGTCTTCTCTTGTGGGTAGACGGTGAACCACAATATCTGTATCTAGTCTCGGCATGTCTTCGTAAGACCAGGCAAAGATTTCAACATATTCATTCAACAGCTGAATCAAGCCCTCCTTGACACTTGGCTCTAGGTTGGCACCCACTCTGACTTCTTTTCAATCTTCCTTAGTACCCAAGTTTATTGTCTCTAACAGCTCCTCATGAGGCAGAATTCCTCTTTCTTCCTGTTGTAGCAGCCTAGCCAATTCTCCCGGCACCTCACAATCTTCCTCACCTTCGTATACAGCATGGTAGACCAGATCTTCAGAGTCACTGAAGGCCATAGCAGAATTGTTACCCATGGAATCCGGAATGGAAGGGTACCTGCATTTGTGAGTGTGGGTGTGTGTAAGGGATAACCACCTTTAAACAAATAAAATTTAAAAAGAAAGACAATGAACACAAAAGTTTATATGTGAAAACATCCATGATTCATTAAAATGGCATATGAAGATGAAAAAATGAAAACCTTACAAATGGACCTATGTGCCTCGGGTAAGGCACAAGGCTAAAAGTGTACGAATTGTTTGATAATTATTATAAACCAACAAAAATGTTTGAAAGATAAATTACTGCGGTATGAAAGTAATCGGAACAAAGTCTTTTTCCTCCCAGTTGCATAGTCCTCCGTCAACAGTAGGGAAAATCCAGTCTTCTAAGTTGCTCTCCTCTTCACTATCCTCCAAAGCATTGACTCTGTGATGGGTGATCTTCACTGGTTGCCCTCCGGCGCAGGAGCAGCGCACAACCTTCTGACTATCCGAAGTAAACCCTAGGTCGAACTTGTTTGATTTGAAAGGAAAGTCGGGAAGTTGCCCCCAGATTGTGGATCCTCCTTCTTCAATCACAGCCTTTGCATCTTTGAGAGACGACATCCGAGGCGGAGGTCTGGTAATCATGGGTACGGAAGACACTGTTTTGGTTGCCGCAATCTCCTGAGCTACCTCCTCAAAATGCTGAAAAGGGGTTTCGATGAATTCGCCATCTAACTCCACATAACGGAAGGAGTTCAAATGACTGATCATGTATTCCTCTTCACCATGAACAATTATAATTTTCCCCTGGAAAGGGTATTTTAGAATTTGATGCAGATTAGAAGTGACGGCTCCAGCATTGTGAATCCAGGGTCTTCCCAACAAGAAAGAATAGGAGGGACGGATGTCCATCACTTAGAATGTGGAGTTGAAGGTTTCAGTTTCCACTTTAATCGGGATGTCCACCTCCCCGTGGACCATCCTTTTAGAACCATCAAAGGCTCTAACAATGATATTGCTGGGTTTCAGGGTTAAGCCTTCACAATCCAACCTATCCAAGGCTTTCTCCGGCAAGACATTTAAAGACGACCCAATATCACCCAAAACATGTGCTAGGGTAGTCCCTCTGCATTCCACCGAGACATGCAAAGCGTCATTATGTTTTCTCCCTTTTGAAGTTAAATCAGCATGGAGAATCCTAGACCATTGTCAGCTGTTAAGCTAGCTACACATCCCTAGAACTGATCCGCGGAGGTTTCTTTTGGCACGTGGGCCATCTTCATAAATCTTATCAAAGCTTTAGCATGAGCCTCTAAACAAAGCAGCAGGGCCAACATAGAGATCTTTGAGGGGGTTTTCCCCAGTTGTTCCACAACATCATAATCGCTTTTCTTGATTATTTTCAAAATCTCTTCCATTTCTTTTTAAGAGGTTCCAGGGATGATCAACGGCTGAGCCCTCGTCCTGAAGGGCTCTTCTTGGATCCCTTTCCCTCTATCATCAACAGCAGCAGTGGGGACAACCACAGGTGTTACAACTTCTTCAATAATTAGAGTTCTCGCAGATATGTTTACCGGTGCAGGGGTAACCTTAGGAGCAGCCGAGGGTCCAGAGATTTCCTTTGGAGGGGAAATCTCTGGAGAGAAAATTCTTCCACTGCGGGTGATTTTGCTTGTTCCAGCATTGTTTCCAATGTCGGAAGTCTCTTCATCAGAACTCTCTTCAGTTGATTCAATTTGTTTAATATTGTGGTAGTAGATTTCTCCACCATAGTTCCATGGTACTGATCTGTCGCACTTGTACGGGACGGGCCTGGGCATGGTTATCTTCAAAGGTACAGTCTTTGGAGCGAATGTAATCTTAATAGGTCTTTTGGAGACCTTGGAGAGATTGGAAAATATGGTTATTATTGAAACATCATTGACAAGAGTCGATGTAACTTGAGTCTTTTCAAAAAGGATTTCTTGGTTATCCATTAGGCGTTGGATGCCTAACTTCAACAATGGACAGTCGGTTGGTAAGGATGAACAAAGGCAACAATCTTCTTCACAACCTGGAAAAAATCCCAGCCTTCAGCAAATTCAACTTGATTATCGGTAGCGGAGTCATCAAATCATCAATAGTAGCAACAAACAGATCCTCTTCAACAGCATGGGCATTGTGGCCATGCTTTGGCATCGATGCAGAGATTACATTCGGTTTTTCAGGGGCGTCAAATTCCACTTCTTTAGCATCTATTAAATCCTGAATCTTATTCTTGAGGGCCCAACAATTGTTGGTGTCGTTCCCTATACTCCCTGAATAATAAGCACACTTGGCGTTCGAATGGTAGTACGGAGAAGCAGTATTCGGGTTCTTCGGAGCTTCTTTCAAAGTGGTAAGGTTTAACTTCAAGAGATGGGGTAGAACCTGAGCAGGAGTCATGTTTATCCGGGTGAATTGTCGTACAGGCCTTTCCACCCTTGTTTGGTTGGTTCTGGGTTGATTGCTTCTGGGCTGATCAGCTGCAGATTTCTGAATCATTACGGCCCCCACCGCTGGCTGGTGCTCAACTCTTCCTTGACCTCTTTGGGAGTAGACAGCTGATACTTCCTTCTTTGCTGGAAAAGTCTTTTTGATGGCAGCGGAAGCAGATGCATCTTTCTGAATTTTGCCGCTTCTGATGCCGGCTTCAACTCTCTCACCAGTTAGAATCAACTCAGTGAAACCTGCCGAAGAGCTTCCTATCAAGTGATTAAAGAAAGGTCCTAACAGCGTCCCCAAGAACATATCAACTAGCTCTCTTTCAGATAGAGGTGGTTGTACTCGTCCTACCAAGTCTCTCCATTTCTGGGCATACTCTTTGAAACCTTCATTTGAGACCATGCCCATACTCTGTAATTGAGTACGGGTTGGTGCTAAGTCCGCATTGTATTGATACTATTTGTAGAATGCGGCTGCCAAATCCTCCCAATTATGCACATTAGACCTTTCTAGCTGGTAGAACCAATCCAACTGCGTCCCCGACAAACTGTCCTGGAAAAAGTGGACCCACAAGTCTTTGTCAGAAAAATGTGGTTGAATTTTCATGACATAAGATCGTAGGTGCATCTTTGGGCAAGCCACCCCATTGTACTTAGCAAACAGTGGTACTTTGAATTTAGGAGGGATTACAATTCCAGAAACCAAGCCTAACTCCTCAAAATCCATCCCAGGCACTCTTTGTATATCCATGGCAGCTAGACGCTCTTCCAAGTTCTTGTATTTGTCATCGGTCGGAGGATACTGTTGTTTAGAGTAATCCTCATCTTCCTCTTCTTCAGCTTTAGAATCGGAAGGCACAGTAGCTCCTTTACCCTTTCCTTCCCCCTCCTCAGATGTTGATGGGAAATCTAGGACCCTTTTGGCTTGACCTACAAATCTTCTGCCCAAGGTAGCCACACCAACTCTCTTCTTCTTCTTTTTCTCTTTTTCCTTCTCTAACAGATTTTTGAGCTCCTTCTGACCCTTAGCCAAGGTCATGAGTAGCTGTTGGAATTGTGAATTCTGAGCTTGCAAGTCTTTGACCGTTTGTTCAATATCCATCTTGCTGAAATAAACAGCAGAGAGATGAGGAAACTTGGTGTGATGACCAGTTTATGCATATGATGAATGATATGTATTCATGTAATGCATTCAAGGATTCAGGAATTCAAATTTGTTTTAAACAAAAAAGAAACTCACGTCATATTAATAAGATAGAATTTGTTAGTACATTAATGCCCCATGGGAAAATAATACAAAATTCTAAGGTAAAAAGACGTTACGCATCCTCTTTGGTGCAATGTAGGTGTTGAGAGTCTGCTCTTCGTGAAGTTGACTAGTAAGTTCCAAAACCTTCTTCTCTCTTGCGTAGAATTGGGCTTCAAAAGTATCGCGTTCTCCTTTGAGTTGTATCCAACTCCTTTGTAAATCTTCGAGTGATGTTGGCATGTCAGGATGTAGGAGGGTGTATGGAACCTCTCCTTCCATAACAGGCTCTATAATCACAGGGAGAATATAGGGGTAAGGCATCATAAGACTTTGGGCGCGGGTTCGTACCCACTTGAGGTAAGGCTCAAGGGGGATGGAATTCTTGTGTCCCAAGGTCTTACTTTCCAACTTATTGGGCATCCTCCAAGCTCGGATAAAACTTTGTCGAAGTCATTGATCTTCGTTGTCGAAGTCAAAAACCAAGTCTAGAATCAGCATGTAATGTGGGCCATCCTTTTGGGCATACCCAAACTGTCTCAAAGCCAAGCAGGGGTTGTAGGTGATTCCTCCCCTAATTCCAAGTAGAGGGACATTAGGGAATTCCCCACAACGGTCGATAATGATAACATTTTCTCTGGATCGAGAACACCAATGAACATCTGAATGTGTAAGAGTCATCAGCCATTGTGACCACCTCAAGCCTTACTCATTCTTCAAGACTGATTGGGGAAGATGAGAAATAAACCATATTGCCAGTAGAGGAGTGCAGCACATGAGGACACCTCTTTTCCTCATTGTTCGAGTGTGAAAAGAATGTAGGATATCCCCAAGCAATGTAGGCACCGGATTACAAGCCATGAAGATTTTGACAGCATTGACATCTATAAGCTGATCAGGGTTTGGGAACAAGACCAACCCATATATGAGAATAGCTACAATCTCCTCAAAAGCTTGCAGGTCTAGAGAATTCCAGCATTCTTGAGCTTTCTCAAACAGAAACTTTTCCAAGAAACCCTTAACACCACTTCTGGTTTCCCAATGGGCTGTGACATCAGATGGTTGCAAGTGCAGGGCTTGAGCAACATCTTCAGGCTTTGGATCTCTTTCTGTACCGTTGAAAGGTAGTTGATGGATAATAGGAATCCTCAAGAGTTGAGAAAATTCCTCCAAAGTAGGCACTAGCTAGTAATCAGGAAATGTGAAGCAGTGGTGTAGGGGGTCAAAGAACTGGAAGAGAACTTTCACCATGTGTTCCTCTGTGTTGGAATTGACCAAGTTGAGAAGTCGACCATGTCTCTTAGTAAATGGAGAATACTCGGGAATCTTGGAAGCAAGCTCCTTGAGTTGTGGAGGAATTCTCACAAGGTTGACCTGAATAGTTTTCCTGCGAAGTGATTCCATAACCTACAAAACAGGAACAAAGATGAATCTCCAAAATCCTTGAAATGGTTAGTGGATGCATATGATGCTTCATGATGTCCATGATGTTATGCACAAGTATATATGTACAAACAAATCACACAAGTTCCTAGTTTAGGCTTGCATGGGGTTTCATAAGTAAGTACCCTCTTGAAGTTTAGTTGGCTCAACCTGTCCTAGAAATAGTAACCGGGTTCTAAGGAGCTCAATATAACTGGATTATTTTCTGTGTTTATTGTTTCAGTTTAGCCACTTTACTGGAGACCGAAATATTCCAAGAAAACAACCCTCAATGAGTGTAGTATCGAGTATCTACCAACTTCGGACTGCATCAAAGCCGGTCATCTCACTACATCCTAAAAGGCCAAGTTGGTCAAGTAAAGGTTCTAAAAGTCCATTAATGCTTCATGACATCACTCAGCGACCCTTTATTCTCTTTTATTGACTCAAAGGCTACCGGTACCCACAAATATGTCGCACTAATATAGCTATTGCTTAGACCATGTAGGTATACCCCGCATAGTTTCAAAAATGTATTGTTATTTACCTATGAATGTTTCTCAAATCCGGGTAGAGGATTCAAACCCAAACAATAGAACCAAAGAGTAAAGCATACAAGTCAAGCAAGATAAGCATGTAAAGGTGATCTAAAGCCCTAAGGTAACCCCACTTTTATAATTTTCCCCAGCAGAGTCACCAGTTCTGTGATACGGTGGGAGAACTGACTTGAGGTTTTGTGTTTGTGTTCGCAAATGTTTCGGTTTAGCAAAAGTCGCCACCGACTTTTTATTTTATCCAAAGGAAAGGTAAAAAAGCACAGGAAAGACCTTTGAGATGTTTTCTTGAGTTCGGGGGGTAGATTATGAAAAGGGAAGGTGCTAGCACCCTTTTCATCCATGGTTTTCCATGGGCTCTTAGTTACTTGTTTAGATCACTTGCTTTTCTTTTCCAATTGTTTGAAATGGTGCTTTGTATGGTTTTGAAAGTATTTTGAAAAGAGGCCATCGTTTTGGCAATCTTTGTAATGATTCTCGTTCGTAAGAATGTATACAAAGATGTTTTGTCTTTTGAAAAATGTTTCAATGTTTGAATGTTTGTTGGGAACTGTTTTAAAATTGTGTGTGTTTTTGAAAATAGCAAGGATGGTTTGAAAATTTGATCAAGTAACTAGGAGCTTGTCTACCTACTCAAAAGTCTTTCCTACACATTTTTAACCCTTTGATATTGTTGTTTTACCATTGCATTTGGTAAACAAACCTATCTTTGGATGTTAAACGGGACGGGCGTGGGTCATCGTATGACCATGATAGCAATGGTGCCAAGTATCTTAGCAAGTTTTAGGGACTAAGATCATTTATTTTTAGGCAACATTTTGATAGCGTCATCGAGGGACTATGATCTTTTTTTTTGCATTGATTTTGTTTTGCTAAGATACCTAGCATGCATACCATAGCCATGTTAAGGAAACAAAGTGGATGAAACCCTAGGGGTGCTTGTGTGCAAAGTGTTGTCTTTTTTCATGCATTTTTGTCTTGTATTAAGTCATGCTATTTGTTTGATTTTTTTGGTCTTTGCATACAAAACCCTAGTTTACTATCATGCATATAATACGATAAATTGCGTAATGTAAATCTAAGCTATTACAACAATATTATGGGGAGGGGGATACAAGTTTGAATAGGGGGTATTTGCACAAAATAAAACCCTAATTTACTATTACAACCCAATTGCATTTATACAACAATAAATAAATGAACAAGTATTTAAATATGGAATAAATTGTAAATATGCAAAAAAATGTTTTTTGTATTAATTTTTATGTATGTAAAAAATGAATTTTATTTAATGTCTTAAAAATAAGAAAAATAAAAATGATTATTTTTTGGAAAGGGTGAAAACCCTAATTTTGTTTTAAAAGAAAATATGCTTTATATTATTTATTTATTTCATTTTATGTACAAGAAAATAAATAAAAGTATATACAAAAATGTTTTTTTTTTAAATAAAATATGTGAGAAAATAATATTTTATATGTATAATATAATAAAATAAAATATGTATGATATTTTTATTTTATTTACAAATTTTATTTAAGAAAATAAAAGTATATTAACCTAATAATTATTTTTTATGCCATAAAAAATAATAAAAATAATAAAATAAAAATGCAAAAGTTAAGAAAATATTTTTTGGCATTTTTTAATGTTCATAAAAAATATTAAAGTCGGAAATCACAAAAGAAATAAAAAAATATGCAAAATATAACAAATGGGCCAAGGGGGTGCAAAAAATAAAAGGGGAGTGTGAATAGAAGCAGGCCCAAGGCGCCAGACCCAGCTAACTTCGTCCCTGTCCTCTGGCCAAACGACCAAACGCGCGCGTTTCTGAGCTTGATCCTGTTCTTCCTCATGCTTGCATGAAATCAAAAATTTACAACATGAAAGTTATAGCATTTTCAATCACGATTCCAACCATATCCATTTTGTGACCTAACTTTAAGAAACTAGAGAGAATTTCAGTGGCCCTAAATTCTAACCTAGCTTTTTCAGCAACTTCAACAATAAAATACTCCTAGCTCAGTTAATATAAATGAAATCTACGCATATGTACAACTCAAGGAACTTAAGGACTACATTTTTGCTTCACAAATCTAAGCCTAATGATGCCTAAATAAGGAGATAGAACTTTGAAAATTACCTTGTTCAGTTGAGTTTGGATATGGCAATGTAGCAACTTTGAGTGAGGCCTGAAGGTTGTGTAAGCTTGCTTGAAGTTCCCTCAACCTCTCCCAATGCTCAGCTTGCCTTGAACTTTCCTGAATCTCTCTGTAGAAGTCAACCTGCAAAGCTTCAAAATGAAAATGTTGATCCTCGAAACAGAGGTTACAGTTGCTGGACAAGGGCTTGGATAGTTCAGGTGTGATGTATAGAATGTGTTTGAAGTGGTTCCAAGAAAAACGCACGAGGCAAAATGGAAATGGCTTGGTGTTTGCAGAAGTTGCCCTGTTTTGGGCAGAAATGGGGTTTTTGGTGTTTTAGGGTGTTTTAAATGCTATGAGCTCGTGTATTTGCTTATTACAATATGCTGAACTTGTTTCAAAATGATAACAAAGCTTGGTTTTATCAGATAGAAGAGATATGCTAACTTTTGCAAGATGGCTTGTTTTTGAAGAAAAGGTGAGTTGACAAAGCTCAAAGCCTGTACAGGCTAGCTCAAGGCTTAAACATAGTTGGTGTACTTTGCCTCAAGTTTGTGGATCTTGTTTGTAGCCAAAGATCAGGTCCAATGCTCAAGGAATACAAAGTTGCAAAAAAGCAAGCTTTATGGAAATGGTATTATTACCTTTATGCCATAAATGGGTTAATTCATTGTGCAAAGTTCCATAGCTCAGAACAAAGCCATTGTCCAATGTATTTGCATTAAATTAAGGAGTGTGGAAAGGATTAAGACCTGTAAAACAACTACAAGCGTGCTTAGGACAAATTTGCAACTTGTAACAATGTGAAAAATGCCATGGACAAAAGTGAGAAATTGCCATTTTCTTTTCTTCGATTCTTCCTAACCACAAATGATCTTGGAGAGTTCTTGGATATTTTGGAAATCTTGTAACATGCTCTACAATACATATTTGAAATTCATTTTGAGATTTCTCTTGGAACTAGGAGAAACGTTGCCATGAAGTTAGGTCAAAAATCTGCCTAAACTAGGGCAAAATTTCACTAAGTTAAAAGTTTTATGGACCCCTATTCAAAACATCATAACTTGAGATCCAAGCATCTTTTGGGAAAACATTGTGAATCAAAGTTGTATATTTTGTGGAGGACTACAACTTTGATGTTGTAAGTTTTCTTTGAACCCAAATTCATCATGGTGAAAAAGTTGGGAAAAGTTGGGAGAAAAATAAGAAATTTTCATGACTTAGAAAAATTCTAAGTTATGAATAATTTCAAACTTAAACCCTAATTTTGAAAATTAGATTTCTTGGTGAACAAGTTTCATGTTTTGACACATTTTGATGTGGCACTTGATTTTGACCAAAAAGTCAAAGTTTGACTTTTTAGTGTACAGTTGATTTTGATCAGTTGATTGGAAAATTCATCTGTCAATCCAATGTATTTGAGATCTTTTGAACCTTGTGGTTAGGTCAATATGGTACCATTGAGTCCTTGAAACCATGCTTGAACCCAATTTGCCATTGGCTAGGTCAAAAATCAGAAATTTCCCTTCTACAGTCAAAACTCTAATTTTGACCATTTTGCCCTTTTGATGATCTGATCAAATTTATTGAGGAGTTGTGGTCCAAACTTGATCAAATGGTTCATATGAGTCTATAATGTTGATGTGGATAAAAAATTATTAAGTTTAACTGTAAATTGGCCACAGTTGACTTTTTCCCAAATACAACTGATTTTTAGGTCAACTGTCCAATTGACTGGGCAAAAATGTGATTCAAGGCTTGAAACTTGGTATGAGAAATCTTAGGGGTCTAAGATGGTGTATGAAAGCCATATGAGGCATTGGAATTCCAAAAATCCTTGTGCAAACTCAAACCCTAGTTTCAGGTCATCAGTGCAAGGAGATGTATTGAGCTGAGCAAACCCTAATCTGGTCTTGAGTCCAAGAAGTCTTGTGAGGAGAATCTTGATAAAATGAGAGGGAAATTTTTGGGTAAAACAGGTTCTATGATCACCGGTAGAACAACTGGATATGGCATCATGAGGTTCTGAGCACGAGCTCGTACCCATTTGAGGTAGGGCACCAAAGGGATGGAATTCTTATGTCCTAAAGTCTTGTTATCAATCTTGTTTACCATGCCCCAAGTATGTATAAACCTTCAAATATAACCTTGAGGATCATTTTCATAGTCGAACACAATACCCTGGATAAGTGCGTCATGATGACCATCTCTTTGAGCGTAACCAAATTGTCGTAGAGCCAGAGAAGGGTTGTAAGTAATACCTCCCCTAATTCCAAGGAGTGGAAAATTAGGGAATTCCCCGCAGCGGTTAATGATAGTAACATTTTCTAGAGATTGAGAACACCAATAGATATTTGAATGGGAGAGCGACATCATCCTTTCAGAACACCTCAAAGCTTGTTCATTCTTCACTACTGATCGGGGAAGGTGCGAAATAAACCACCTTGATAGAAGAGGTATGAAACACATAAGAGTCCCTCGCTTCCTCATAGTATGAGTGTGAAGAGAATGCAAAATGTCTCCGAGCAAGGTAGGCACGGGGTTACGAGAAAGAAATATTTTGATGGCATCCACATCTATGAGTTGGTCTGGATTAGGGAATAGCACAAAACCATAAGTCAATAAAGCTAAGATTTCTTCGAAAGCTTGAAAATTCATAGCATCCAAAAATAATCGAGTCTTCTCTAAAAAAAATTTAACTAGAAAACCCTAGACTTCACTCCTTATTAACCAATTTGATACAATGTCAGACCTCTTCAGATGTAAGGCTGCTGGAATTTCTTCAGGTTGTGGATCTCTCTCTAAACCGGTGAAAGGTATTTGATTGAGAACAAGTATTCCCAGTAATTGAGAAAAAACCTCCATTGTGGGTACCAACTGATAATCAAGAAAGGTGAAGCAGTGATATGCAGGGTCAAAGAACTGGAATAGAACACTCATCATATCTTCTTCAAAACCCAAAGTAACCAAATTGAGTAGTCGACCATGCCTTTTGATGAATGGAGAACTTTTGGGAACCCTTGAGACTAACTCCTTAAGTTGAGAAGGTATCTTCATAAAACTGATCTAGATAGTATTTCTGCGTGCGGAGGCCATAACCTAAAAAACAAAACAAAGATAAATCCCTAGGTCCAAGAAATGGTTAGTGAAAATGATATGTGTAATGATGTAATGATGCTATGATGTCATGTTTGAATAATTAATCTTACACAATCAAAACATACAAGGCCTTAGGTTTAAGCTTGCATGGATTTTGTAGGTAAGTACCCTCTTGAGGTTTGGCTCAACCTGTCCTAAAAGAAGTAATTGGTTTCTAGGAGCCTCAATATCATTGATCTTTCTCCCAGTCATTGTTTCAGCACAAGCATCTGATTTGCAAATGAAATATCCCGAGAGTCTAATCTCAATGAGTGTAGCATTGAGTATCAACCAACTTAAGTCTGCACCAAAGCCTTCCATCTCACTACTTTCTAATGGCTAAGTTGTGTCAACTAAGGTTCTATGGTCAATTAGTGTTTTTGACACCATGCGCCAGCCTAACATTCTCCTTGATTGACTCAATGAACACCAGCACCAACCAATGTGTCGCACTAATGTAGCCATCGTTTCAACCATTTCGGTCTATGTTGTACAGTTTTCACGATTTATTGCTACTTACCTAAATTGCTGCCAGATCCGGGTATAGGATTGTGATATGGTGGGAGAAATGACTGTTAATACTGGTTTTTCATTTTTTATTTGCAAATGTTGCGGTAAGCAAGAGTCACCATCGACTTTTCTTTTATCCAACCAATGAAAGGGTGAAAAGAACAGAAAAAACACCTTTTGAGAGTTTTCTGAGTAAGGGGGTAGATTATGGAAAGGGAAGGTGTTAGCACCCTTTCCATCCTTAGCTTTCTATGGGCTCTTAGATGCTTATCTCATGTTTTGAAAATTGCTTGTGCTTTGTGTGTTTTGAAAATTGTTTTGAAAATGCCTTAGTGCAATGATTCGCTTTGTGACAATTCTTGTATCAGACCTCAAGAGTGTTGACAAGGAGAATGTTTTGAAAGTGTTTTGAAATATTTTTGTGTAGGTGCAAAAAGTTATTTTGAGCAAGCATCTAAGAACTTATCTACTTATACTCAAAAAGTTCGTTCTTTTCTCCCTATCCTTTAGACAGTGCTATCCTACTATTAGTGAGTAGGTAGCCCTATCATTGGATGTATGAGGGACAGGCGCGGGTCATTGTTATGGTCATAGAAGGCAACATATAGGGATACCTTAGAAGTTCGAAGGGACTATCATCATATATTCGTTAGCTACATCGAGGGACAAGATCATTTCTCATAGGCAACTCGAGGGACATTGAGGGACTATGTTCTTTATAATGACTTTAATTGAGGGTCTTTGCTAAGGGTATCCCTATGTTCGAGGGACATGACCATTGTTTTTCCAAAGGAAACAAGTGAGGTTACCCTAGAGGTGTGAGTGTGCAAATGGTTCAGTTCGATTATTTATCTTACAATTAGGGTTTTCTATCGTTCATTTTTATCTTTCCATACAATCCTATTAATCTAAGCATTGCATAAAATATAGTAGCTGAAGGTAAATGCGGAAATATAAACCTACACTATTATAGAGCTTTGGGGTAGTTACATAATAGTGAAGAGTACGGAAAAGAAATCCTAAAACTATTATATCCCGGAAGAAATTACATGATAATGATTAAAAAATGCGAGAAAAATAAAGCTACGCTATTACAGTTGAGCGCGCCTTATACACTTTATCTAGGAAAATAAAAAAAAAAAAGATGAAAATAGCAAAGAAAAATGTTTTGGTGATATTTTTATGAAAAAAATGATTTATGATAATTAATTAAATAAACCTAAAAAACCTAATTAATTTTAATTAATAAAAATATTAATTTTGAAAAAAAGTTAATTAAAATACTTAAAACCTAATTAATTTTAATTAATAATAAAAAAGGTTAATTTTGCAAAAAAAGGTTAATTAAAAAAAAACCTAAAACCTAATTAATTTTAATTATAAAAAAATAGTTTTAAAAAAAATATTATGTTTAATGATTAACAAAAAAAGAATTAAGTTTGCCAAAAAATAGATAGGGGAAGAAACATCAATGAAAAATAGGGTTAGAAAATACAAATAATGCAAATCTTACGGTTGGGTGTTGAACCAAATAATAATTTAAAACTTAAAATTTAATTTAAAAAAACCTAAAATTAATTATAAGGGTTTATTATGAAAACCCAAAGGTTTGTGAAAAATGTTAGGTTTTATGAAAAAGGTTTTAAACAGAAAGAATGAAAATAGGTAAAAGGATAAATAGAATGGAAGAAAACAAAAACCAATAGGGGTGGGTGTTGAACCCACTCCCCTTAGCCTCCTAAAAATGATTTCCTTGCCATGAGCCATGCATTGGTTGTTATTCTGTTTTGGCCTCAGCGTTTTGTAATAAACCTGCATAGGACCATTAGATGGTCTAAATCTGCATCGTTGGATCTCATGAACACATTAAATAAATTACTATATCATGAAATACAAAGAAATAAAATATATGAAATTTTGTATGTTAAAATCGATATGGCATATATGAATGGTTCTACACCCTTGTTTGTATTGAGATGGGGGTTTGTAACAAAGATTTCAATATTTCTAGGATTCTTGAAAGAATTTGATATTTTGACAAGGTTGTGGCAAAGGTTTTTTTTGTGTCCTATTTGTGGGAAAAAATGAGATCGTATAATAGTAATTAGAGCAAATATATGGTCTTTAGAAGTTGAAATATGAAAACAAAATATGGCCGACATCGAGAACAAACTCATGTCTGAAAATGGGCTAAATCTGATAAACGGTGAATAAGTTATGAATTTTTGAAGTTTTGGCTCAGACAAACTTATTTTGGGCTCACGTGTCAACTCTAACACGTTCTTCAATAAAAAACTGGTATTGATCGCAGCAAAACCTGGTCTTGACTTTGGAAGAAAAGTTATAGATCTGTGAGTCAATGACCTTGTGTAAAAAATTGGCCTGATCCGATAAAAATTGACCGAGTTATGAATTTTCGAAGTTTCGACCCAGATGAAATAATATTAAGCATTCAGGATTTTCGGCGCGTCACACGCACTCTGGGCAAAAAACAAAGGTCTTTTAGATACCGTTCAAACTTGATACCTCCTGTGAAAATGTAGCCAACTCAATTTGTGAAATTTTGAGGCTGGAACCAGCTCGATACGATGAAAATCTCCCAAGTTATGATTTTTTGAACATGACGCAAATAAACTTGCCACAAATTTTTTGTACGAAAATACTTGATAAATCCACATTTTTGAAGACCTTCTGATCGAAATTGGCTTCTAGCCGTGAGATATGAAAATATAGATGACATAAAGACGGAATTTTTTCCACCTGAACGGTTTCAAAACGAGCCACGAAATTCAAGTTATGAATTTTTTAGTGTGTATAAACTGCACTTTCAACACACTTTTTCACCATATTTCTTCATGAAAAATCGCACATTCGGAGACCTTCTTTAAAGAATTTGCTCTCGAGCCGAACCTGAATTTGAGAATATGTTATCAGGGATACCTTGGAAAAAGAACACCTGAATATGATGCGCCGGGTTGGACTTGTGAATCTTTAAACTCTGAATCATTTCGAAACAGAGAATCGATCTTCAGCACGGAAAATACTTTGAGAACATCCATTGGCGAAATAAACGTCACTTGTAACCTGGCGAAGTTTTCTAAATATACCTTGATTCCATAACCATAGAACCAATGATATGCGTGTACGTAATAATGAAATTTAAGCCAAACAGGTCGAAATAAAGAGGGTAAATTTTGGGGTACAACAGTTGCCCATGTTCAATCTTTTTAAACCTGAAGATTTATATTGGCTTGTCTGCGTTTTATGATTTAAAGGTGGAAGATGATTGAACACTATAGTGCCCAGAAATTTCCACTCGCATGAAGTAACGTCGTTGGTCGATGATGTCAGGAATGGGCTTATAGATGCCATTTGGAGAAGATGATTGAGAGTTGTTGAAGATGGGCTTAAAGATGCCATCCAAAGCAGATGTTGACTTCATAAGAGTTCTCTTTATGAGGATTCCTGTTCCTTTTGTCTGAGTAGGACTCCATTGGACAATGTTGATTTCTGTTGTTCTCTTGCTTGAGGAGAACTCTATGGGGAATAGAGTCTAGAAGCTTTAGTTGTCCATGGCTCTACTGAGGAGTTATCTCTGTACTGGAGAGATAAAATTTAGCCGTTATCTGGTCGAAATCCAGGCTTCATAGTGACTTGCAGAGGATAATGAAGTTGACTATTATCTTGTCGTATTGCAGGATTCACAGTGACTTACTGGGGTATATAAAATTAAATGTTATATGGTCAGTTTCCAGGCTTTGCAGTAATTTGCTTAAGGTCAAACTTTTATCTGGTCGAAATCCAGGCATTGCAGTGACTTACAAAAATTAATCTGTCATCTGGTCGGATTCCAGGCTTCGTAGAAAATGAAGTTAAATTGTTATCTGGTCGTATTCCAAGCTTCGCAACAACTTAAACTATTATCTAGTCGAAATGCAGGCTTCACAGTAATTGAAGAAGTTAACTGTTATCTGGTCTTATTCCAAGCTTCGCAGCAACTTAAACTGTTATCTAGTTGAAATCTAGGCTTCACAGTAATTGAAGAAGTGAACTACTCTCTGGTCGGATTCCAAGCTTCATATCAACTTAAACTATTATTTGGTCGTAATCCAGGCTTCACAGTAATTTGAGTTGTTATCTCAGATAGCTACCCCGTCTTGTTTCAAGAATTAATCTTTGACCTGTTGTGTAAGTTGATAGTGTTTGTCTTTCTGCGAACTCAACCTAAAAAGGTAAAGTCAGTTCATGCGATGTCATGACGTATGAATTGAATGACGCTCTCAAAATAAATGAGATTGTGATATATGCATTTGTGCTGCATATGCCATGATATTTTTAAAATGATGTATGAATGCAATGTATGAACATATCAATTGTTCTATTGTAGTATTGTTGAACCAGGGAAAATAAACCTCTGATTGTTGCTAGGGGTGAAGAATGTAGGTATTCAAATATGTTGAAGTTAAAACGCTGGGAGATGAACTTCCGTTGTTAGAGAAATAAACTTTGTTGCGTAAGGTAAACTCCATGAACTGAATTGTTGCTAGAAGATAGTCTGGAATAAGTATCAGGATGATATCCTTCTTGAACCGTTTCTTGAATATGATCTGAATAAGCATCAGGATGACATCCGTCTCTGGATCGTAACAGAACTGTTGCTAGAAGATAGTCTAGAATAAGTATCAGGATGATGTCTGTCTCTAGATCGTACCCGAACCGTTTCTAGATGAGAATTTGAAATAAGTATCAGGATGACATTCGTATTTGGAAAGTACCTGAACCATTTCTAGATGAGAATCTTGAGTAAGTGTCAGAATGACATCCATCTCTGGATCGTATCTGAATTGTATTTGGAAGATGTATTGAGTGAGTGTCAGAATGACATCCGACTCTGGATCGTATCTAAACTGTACTTAGAGGAGAATATGGAGTAAGTATCAAGATGACATATGTATCTAGATCGTACCTGAACTGTTTCTAGAGGAGAAATCTGGAATAGGTATCAGGATAACATTCGTCTCTAGATTGTACCTGAACCGTTTGTAGGAGCGAAATATGGAATAAGTATCAGGATAACATTCGTCTCTAGATCATACCTGAACCGTTTCTCGAAGCGAAATATAGAATAAGTATGGGTATAACATTCGTCTTTGGATCGTACCTGAACCCCTTCTAGTAGGGAATCTGGAATAAGTATCAGGATAATATCCGTCTCTAGATCATACCTGAACTGTTTCTAGAGGATAATCTAGAGTAAGTACCAGGATGATATCCATATCTGGATCGTACCTGAACTGTTTCTCGAAGAGAATCTAATTAAGTATCAGGATAACATCTGTCTCTGGATCGTACCTGGACTGTTTCTAGAAGAGAAGTCTGGAATAAGTATCAGGATAACACCTGTCTCTAGATAGTACCTGAACCATTTTTGGAAGCTAAATCTGAAATATGTATCAGGATAACATCCATCTATGGATCGTACCTGAACTGTTTGTAGAGGATAATCTGAAGTAAGTACCAGGATGATATCCGTCTCTGGATCGTACCTGAACTATTTCTAGAAGAGAATTGGAATAAGTATCTGGATCTTATTCGTCTTTAGGTCATACCTAAACTGTTTCTAGAAGAGAAGTCTGGAATAAGTATCAGGATAACATCTGTCTCTGGATCGTACCTAAACCGTTTCTGGCAGCAAAATTTGGAATAAGTATCAGGATAACATCCGTCTCTGGATCGTACCTAAACCGTTTCTAGCACGGAATCTGGAATAAGTATCAGGATAACATCCGTCTCTGGATCGTACATGAACTTTTTCTAGAGGATAATTTGGAGTAAATACCAAGATGATATCCGTCTCTGGATCGTACCTGAACTGTTTCTAGAAGAGAATCTGAATAAGTATCAGGATAACATCCGTCTCTGGATCGTACCTGAACTGTTTCTAGAAGTGAAGTCTGGAATAAGTATCAGGATAACATCCGTCTCTGGATCGTACCTGAACGGTTTCTAGAAGAGGACTTGCTTTATTTAGAATGTTTATGTTGGGAATTACTGTTTAATTGTTTTTGAGAAGAAATCTGCGGAGGAACATTAATTTTGCTTGATTAAACGTGATTCGTTGTTGGAATTCATGTCTAATTCCCCAAGTGATTCAGATGGAGATCTTCCCCTGGCTATTTCACATTTTTGAGATATTCTTTGAATCTTGACTTGACTACCCCAGATGATGAACAATGATCATGCCATGCCCCTTGGTTGGAATTGTTTTTCCACTTGAGGTGAACCTTTTCATTTAGAAAATTTGTGTTCATTAGATATTCGTCATGTGAATTTCTCTATTGTCGAACAGATAACTATATGCAAACAACGGTATTCAAATAATGCAAAGTTTATGCTTGTCTTGAAGTTTTTGAAAATTCATTTTTTAGTAAAACAAACAAAATTTGTAAGAGGGTGATATCAACTCAGGATTTATAGCAAGTCCTGCTGGGGTCAGGATACCTTTTATAACAGTATGCTTCCGAACTAACCTATGCTTCAGTTAGGACTTTAAAGGGTTGTAGCGTGGCCTGGTTCACGATTTAAGAAACAAAGGATAAAGGCTCAAAACTTATTTGTACCCAACTCGTTCTTCATGATGTTCTTCAATCCTATGCTCAGTTAATTATGCGTTTAGATCCCGATTAAGTCCGGCATCTTGTCCATGATATTCTAGTGGTGGTTCGAATACTGAATGTTTATTTTTAAGAGGCAGACATTTTTGTAATCTTCTTTTTTATTGAGGATTTGTAGGAACCTCCTTTTTTTATTTTATTATCACGATCTTTTGCCTGAATTGTTTCTTTTGTGATTACAGTCATTGGGATGCCCGAGTTCTTCTTAAGTCTCCTTCACAGGTTTTGACTTAATGGGATTTTATTTTGAGAGATAATGACTACTTATTTTGATGATTACGCAGAACCTATCACCGTCTTTTGATTTGGAAGGACGTCTTCGATGCCATTCATTGTGTATGAAGTGGAAGATTGCGACTGAATGCGCATATGAATCAACTAAGAAAATTACCCTACCCCAAGTTATGATTAAGGGTTTTAATTTGTGTGAAAAGAAAAACTCATATTTCTTAGGCTCAAAGGGGTTAACTAGGGATTATCTTCCTTATAATTCCACTATTTGGGATTTGAAACAATGCATGTACATCGTCAGCGGGGTCTGTTCAAAAGCATACTGTAGAGATTTTGGTATCGTTTTTGTCATCCTCCCTCTAAAGGCTTAGAGCTTTTGATCGAGAGTTGAATATCACAAAAAGGAAGTAAAAACATAGTTTGAATATAATGAATACGAATGAAATGATTCAAGACAATCATATGCAATGCATTGATGAAATAACAAAGTTTGATATGAATAAATGTTTGAACAATCAAAAGAAAATTACAAATTGAGAATTCAAATGAACAAAAGCCTCTTTGTATGAACTTGTCACTTCAAATGATGTGCCTCTGAGGGATGGCAGAAGATTTCAGTCTGGCTATCTTGTGTACACTCCATCACTCCTTCGTTGTTCAAGTCCTGAATCTTATTTTTCAATGCCCAATAGTCAGTCGTATCATGTCCAGGACTATTGGAATGGTAGGCACATATTGCATCAGGATTGTAGTTAGGGGAAGAAGTTTTAGGGTTTGGATGAGGTCTTATCAAAGTAACCAATTTCATCCTCAACATATGTTGCATTTCCTGAGACAATGGTATGTTGATTTTGGTAAACTTCCTCTTGGGCTTGTCTTGCCTTTGTTGATTACCCCATTGTGGTTGGCAAGATTGTGGTTGGATCTGTGACGTATCATAAATTTGGAAAGATCCACTCTCCACCAAACCCACTTCTTATCTCATCAGGGGCTGATTAATAACTTAATCCCCAGTCTCGGCTGTTTGCTTCATACGATTGCATCCGTCTTGATGAAGTTTACTGATAAGGGCACTTAGCTCTTCTTGTCCCCGAGCTAGGCTTTGGATAAGAGCCATCTTCCCCAGCATATGGACTCTCATTGCTTCCATCCCAGCTCGCAGTTGTTCAAAAAAGTCATCGTTATTGTTGCCAGGATGTTTCTTGGTCAAGTTCCCGTTGAGGGGTGTTTTCAATTCATCCCGTCCCTTGGATAGGTTGAAGAACATTTTCATGAACTGAGCCTCTTGAGTTTGGACATCTCATATTTTTTGTTCGAGAGCCATTTCTTTTGCTGAAATAAATAGAGAGAACATGAGAGACATGTACTGGAAGACATGTTATGTAATGACATGCATGATGTGTAAATGTTTTCATGGATCTCGCGGGGTAAACACAAGAAAATGTTAAGAGTTAACTGCAGCTTTGATTGAAGAACTTCATATTGTTGAATGTCCTTCTACGAGAATCAAGATCACCATATCGAGTGGGTCATACCCTCTAACTCAAGTTATCGTGTTTTGATCTTTTGACGGCATTGGATAGAGGAAAATAAATCCCCTTGCCCCTTGCTGTACGTCTGGTTCATCATAACCTGCATCACAGGCCATCGAGATCCTTGAAATGGTTAAGGAAATGCTATGGTATGATGTTATGATGTGTATGTTATGCGTCAAGAAAAAACGTAGGGTGATGAAGACAAGTATGTCTTGCTAAAAATCCAGGTTATTGGACAATGACTCATATCATCAAATACTAAATAAAACCCTGCAAAGAGTTCAAGTTGTTAGATAGTGAAAGCAAGCAAGTCACACAAATAGCCTTAGGTTCAGGCTTGCATGATTTCCATAGGTAAGTATCCTCTTGAAGTTTAAAGGGCTCAACCTATCCTATCAATAGTAACTGGGTTCTAGGGAATCTCAATATCACTTATTTTTCCCATAAGTTTCGTTCCGATCAACAACTGACTTGCCACCAAACAAAACTCGGGAGTCAAATCTCAATGAGTATAGTATCGAGTATCAACCGACTTAGGACTACACCAAAGACGGCTATCTCACTACTTCCTAATGTCCAAGTCGTTCAATTAAAGGTTCTAAGATCAGTTGATGCTTCATGACACTATGCAGCGACCATGTATTCTCCTTGACTACTCAAGGGCTACCTGTAACAACCAAAGTGTCACATCAACGTAGCTATCACTTCAACCGTGTTGGTATACCCCACAAAACCCCCACAGTATATTGCTACTTCCCTAAAAGGTGCCCCAGATTCGGGTGTAGGATCTATAGTAATAGCCCAAACAAACCCTCCAAGGATAAAGCATACAAAGCAAGCAATTAAAATAGTTTTAAAATGAAATAACTCTAAGGTAACCCCACTTTTCATAACTCCCCAGTAGAGTCTCCAGTTATGTGATACGGTGGGAGAACTGACTGTTAATACTAGTTTTGTATTTTGTATTCGCAAATGTTGCGGTAAGCAAGAGTCGCCACCAACTTTTCTTTTATCCAACAAGAGAAAGGGTGAAAAGAACATAAAAAAGACCTTTCGAGAGTTTTCTGAGTAAGGGGGGTAGATTATGGAAAGGGAAGGTGTTAGCACCCTTTCCATCCGTAGTTTTCTACAGGCTCTTAGATGCTTAACTCATGTTTTAAAAATTGCTTATGCTTTGTGTGTTTTGAAAATTATTTTGAAATTACCTTAGTGCGGCGATTCGCTTTTGATAACTCTTGTATCAGTCCTCAAGAGTGTTGACAAGGCGAATATTTTTGAAAGTGTTTTGAAATATTTTTGTGTAGGTGCAAAAAGTGGTTTTGAGCAAGCATCTAAGAACTTATATACTTATACTCGAAAAGATCGTTTTTTCAACCTATCCTTTAGACAGTGCTAACCTACTATTAGTAAGTAGGTAGCCCTATCGTTGGATGTATGAGGGACAGGCGCGAGTCATTGTTATGTTCATAGAAGGCAACATATAGGGATACCTTAGCAGTTCGAAGGGACTGCCATCATATATTCGTAGGAAATATTGAGGGACAAGATCATTTCTAGTAGGCAACTCGAGGGACATTGAGGGACTATGTTCTTTATGATGACTTTAACCGAGGGTCTTTGCTAAGGGTATCCCTATGTTCGGGGGATATGACCATTGTTTTTCTGAAGGCAACAAGTGAGGTTACCCTAGAGGTGTGAGTGTGCAAATGATTCAGTTCAATTATTTATCTTACAATTAGGGTTTTCTATCGTTCATTTTTATCTTTCCATACAATCCTAATAATCTAAGCATTGCATAAAATAGAGTAGCTGAAGGTAAATGCGGAAATATAAACCTACACTATTATAGAACTTTGGGGCAGTTACATAATAGTGAAGATTGCGGAAAAGAAATCCTAAAACTATTACATCCCGGAAGCAATCACATGATAATGATAAAAAAAAAGCGAGAAAAATAAAGCTACGCTATTACAGTTGAATGCGCCTTATACACTTTATCTAGGAAAATAAAAATAAGATGAAAATAGCAAAGAAAAATGTTTTGGTGATTTTATTATGAAAAAAATAATTTACGATAATTAATTAAATAAGCCTAAAAAACCTAATTAATTTTAATTAATAAAAAATGTTAATTTTGAAAAAAAGTTAATTAAAATACTTAAAAACTAATTAATTTTAATTAATAATAAAAAAGGGTTAATTTTGAAAAAGGTTAATTAAAAAAAAACCTAAAACTTAATTAATTTTAATTATAAAAAAATAGTTTTAAAAAAAAGCTTATGTTTAATAATTAACAAAAAAAGAATTAAGTTTGCCAAAAAAATAGATAGGGGAAGAAACATCAATGAAAAATAGGGTTAGAAAATACAAATAATACAAATGTTAGGGGTGGGTGTTGAACCAAAAGTTAATTTAAAACCTAAAATTAAATTAAAAAAGAAACCTAAAATTAATTATAAGGGTTTATTATGAAAAACCAAAGGTTTGTGAAAAATGTTAGGTTTTATGGAAAAGGTTTTAAACAGAAAGAATCGAAATAGGTAAAAGGATAAATAGAATGGAAGAAAACAAAAACCAATAGGGGTGGGTGTTGAATCCATGCCCTTTAGCCTCCTCAAGATGCCTGCCTTGCCATGAGCCATGCATTGGTTGTTGTTCTGTTTTGGCCTTAGCATTTTGTAATAAACCTGCATAGGACCATTAGATGGTCTAAATCTGCATCTTTGAATCTCATGAACACATTAAATAAATTACTATATCATGAAATACAAAGAAAGAAAATATATGAAATTTTGTATGTTAAAACTGATATGGCATGTATGAATGCTTCTACACCCTTGTTTGTATTGAGATTGGGGTTTGTAACAAAGATTTCAATATTTCTAAGATTCTTGAAAGAATTTGATATTTTGACAAGGTTGTGGCAAAAGTTTTTTCTGTGTCCTGTTTGTCGGAAAAAAAAGATTATATGATAGAAATTAGAGCAAATATATGGGCTTTGGATGTGCAATTGGGCCTCTAATAACCACAAGCAATAATGCATATTTTTATTCACTTGAGTCTGACACGTTCCAGGATAAATACAAGGAACTTAAATGCACTTTATGAAGTTGAAATATGAAAACAAAATGTAGCCACTACCGAGAATAAACTTATGTCCGAAAATGGGCTAAATCTGATAAACGGTAAATAAGTTATGAATTTTTGAAGTTTTGGCTCAGACAAACTTATTTTGGGCTCCACTGTCAACTCTAACACGTTTTTCAATAAAAAACTGGTATTGATCGGAGAAGAACCAGATATTGACTTTGGAAGCAAAGTTGTAGATCTCTGATTCAGTCACCTTGTGTAAAAAATGGTCCCGATCCGATAAAAATTGACCGAGATATGAATTTTTAAAGTTTCGACCCAGATAAAATAATATTCAGCATTCAGGATTTTCGGCGCGTCACGCGCACTCTGGGAAAAAAGCGAAGGTCTTTTGGATACCGTTCAAACTCGATACCACCTGTGAAAACATAGCCAACCTAATTTGTGAAATTTTGGCGCCAGAACCAGCTCGATACGGTGAAAATCTCTCAAGTTATGATTTTCTGAACATGACGCAAATAAACTTCTGTCACAAATTTTTTGTACGAAAATACTTGATAAATCCGCATTTTTGAAGACCTTCTAATCGAAATTGGCTTCTAGCCATGAGAGATGAAAATATAGATGACATCATGACGGAATTTTTTCCACCTAGACGGGTTCAAAACGAGCCACGATATTCAAGTTATGAATTTTTTAGCGTGTAAAAACTGGAATTTCAGCACACTTTTTCACCACATTTCTTCGTGAAAAATCGCTTATTCGGAGACCTTCTTTAAATAATTGGCTCTCGAGCCAAACCTTAATTTAAGAATATGTTATCAAGGATACCTTGGCGAAAGAACACCTGAATATGACGCGTCGGGTTAGACTTATGAATCCTTAAACTCTGAATCGTTGCGAAACGAAGAACCGATCTTTAGCATAGAAAATACTCTGAGAACATCCATTGGCGAAATAACCGTCACTTGTAACCTGATGAAGCTTGCTAAATATACCTTGATTCCATAACCATAGAACCAGTGATATTCGTGTATGTAATAATGAAATTTAAGCCAAACAGGTCGAAATAAAGAGGGTAAATTTTGGGGTACAACAACTACCCCTATTCAATCTTCTTAAACTTGAAGATTTAGATTGTCTTGTCTGCGTTTTGTGATCTGAAGGTGGAAGATGATTGAACACTAGAGTGCCTAGAAATTTGCACTCGCATAAAGTAACGTCGTTGGTCGATGATGTCAGGAATGGGCTTATAGATGCCATTTGGAGAAGATGACTGAGAGTTGTTGGAGATGGGCTTAAAGATGCCATCTAAAGAAGATGCTGACTTCATAAGAGGTCTATTTGTGGGGATTCCTGTTCCTGTTGTCTGAGTAGGACTCTGCTGGAGAATGTTGATTTCTATTGTTCTCTTTCTTGAGGAGAACTCTGTGGGGAATATAGTCTAGAAGCTTTAGTTGTTTATGGCTCTACTGAGGAGTTATCTTTGTACTAGAGAGATAAAAGTTAGTCGTTATCTGGTCGAGATCCACGCTTCATAGTGACTTGCTGAGGATAATGAAGTTGACTATTATTTGGTCGTATTCCAGGCTTCACAGCGACTTACTGGGGTATATGAAATGAAATGTTATCTGGTCGGTTTCCAGGCTTTGCAGTAATTTTCTTAAGGTCAAACTTTTATCTGTTCGAAATCCAGGCTTTGCAGCGACTTACTAAAATTAATCTGTCATCTGGTCGGATTCTAGGCTTTGTAGAAAATGAAGTTAAACTGTTATCTGGTCATATTCCAAGCTTCAAAACAACTTAAAATGTTATCTAGTCGAAATCCAGGATTCACAGTAATTGAAGAAGTTAACTGTTATCTGGTCTTATTCCAAGCTTCGCAGCAACTTAAATTGTTATCTGGTCAAAATCCAAGCTTCACAGTAATTGAAGAAGTGAACTACTCTCTGGTCGGATTCCAGGCTTCATATCAACTTAAACTATTATCTTGTTGTAATCCAGGCTTCACAGTAATTTGAGTTGTTAACTCATATAGTTGTCCCGTCTTGTTTCGAGAATTAATCTTTGACCTGTTGTGTAAGTTGATAGTGTTTATCTTTCTGCAAACTCAACCTGAAAAGGTAAAGTCAGTTTCATGTGATGTCATGATGTATGAATTTCATGATGCTCTCAAAATAAATGAGATTGTGATATATGCATTTGTACTGCATATGCCATGATATGTGTAAAATGATGTATGAATGCAATGTATGAACGTATCAGCTGTTCTATTATAGTATTGTTGAATCAGCGAAAATAAATCTTTGATTGTTGCTGGGGAAGAAGAATGTAGGTCTGCAAATATGTTGAAGTTAAAATGCTGGGAGATGAACTTCCGTTCTTAGAGAAATAAACTCTGTTGGGGAAGGTAAACTCCATGAACTGAATTGTTGCTAGAAGATAGTATGGAATAAGTATCAGGATGATATCCGTCTCTGGATCGTACCTGAACCGTTTCTAGAAGATGATCTGAATAAGTATCAGAATGACATCCATTTCTAGATCGTACCTGAACTGTTGCTAGAAGATAGTCTAGAATAAGTATCAGGATGATGTCCATCTTTGGATCGTACCCGAACCGTTTGTATATGAGAATCTGAAATAAGTATTAGGATGACATCCGTATTTGGATCGTACCTGAACCATTTCTAGATGAGAATCTTGAGTAAGTGTCAAAATAACATCCATCTCTGGATCGTATCTGAATTGTATTTGGAACATGTATTGAATGAGTGTCAGAATGACATCCGACTCTAGATCTTATTTGAACTGTACTTAGAGGATAATATGGGGTAAGTATCAGGAAGACATCCGTATCTGGATTGTACCTGTACTGTTTCTAGAGGAGAAATCTGGAATAAGTATCAGGATAACATTCGTCTCTGGATCGTACCTGAACCATTTATAGGAGCGAAATCTGGAATAAGTATCAAGATAACATCCGTCTCTGGATCGTCCCTGAACCGTTTATGGAAGTGAAATCTGGAATAAGTATCAGGATAAAATTCCTCTCTGGATCGTACCTGAACCGTTTCTAGCAGGGAATCTGGAATAAGTATCAGGATAACATCAGTCTCTAGATCATACCTGAACTATTTCTAAAGGATAATCTAGAGTAAGTACCAGGATGATATCTGTATCTGGATCGTACCTGAACTGTTTCTCGAAGAGAATCTAAATAAGTATCAGGATAACATCCATCTCTGGATCGTACTTAAACTGTTTCTAGAAGAGAAGTCTGGAATAAGTATCAGGATAACACATGTCTCTGGATCATACCTGAACCATTTCTAGCAGCAAAATTTGGAATAAGTATCAGGATAACATTCGTCTCTGGATCGTACCTGAACTGTTTCTAGAGGATAATCTGGAGTAAGTACCAGGATGATATCCGTCTCTGGATCGTACCTGAACTGTTTCTAGAAGAGAATCAGAATAAGTATCAGGATAACATTCGTCTTTGGATCGTACCTAAACTGTTTCTAGAAGAGAAGTCTGGAATAAGTATCAGGATAACATTCGTCTCTAGATCGTACCTAAACCGTTTCTGGCAGCGAAATCTGGAATAAGTATCAAGATTACATCCGTCTCTGGATCTTACTTGAACCGTTTCTAGCAGTGAATCTGGAATAAGTATCAGGATAACATCCGTCTCTGGATTGTACATGAACTGTTTCTAGAGGATAATCTGGAGTGAATACCAGGATGATATCCGTCTCTGGATCGTACCTGAACTGTTTCTAGAAGAGAATCTGAATAAGTATCAGGATAACATCCATCTCTGGATCGTACCTGAACTGTTTCTATAAGTGAATTCTTGAATAAGTATCAGGATAACATCCGTCTCTGGATCGTACCTGAACCGTTTCTAGAAGTGGACTTGGTTTATTTAGAATGTTTCTGTTTGGAATTACTGTTTAATTGTTTTTGAGAAGAAATCCGCTGGGGAACATTAATTTTTCTTAATTGTACGTGATTCGTTGCTGGAATTCATGTCTAATGCCCCAAGTGATTCAGATGGAGCTCTTCCCCTAGATTTTTCACATTTTTGAGAGATTCCTCGAATCTTGACTTGACTGCCCCAGATGATGGACAATGATCACGCCGTGCCCCTTGGTTGGAAGTGTTTTTCCACTTGAGGTGAACCTTTTCATTGAGAAAGTTTTTGTTCATTAGATTATTGTCATGTGAATTTCTCTATTGTCGAACATATAACTATATGCAAACAACGATATTCAAATAATGCAAAGTTTATGCTTGTCTTGAAGTTTTTGAAAATTCATTTTTTAGTAAAACAAAAAAAATTTGCAAGAGGGTGATATCAACTCAGGATTTATAGCAAGTCCTGTAGGGGTCAGGATACCTTTTGTAACAGTATGCTTTTGAACTAACCTATTCTTCAGTTAGGACTTTTAAGGGTTGTAGCGTGGCCTGGTTCACGGTTTAAGAAACAAAGGATAAAGGATCAAAATTTATTTGTACCCAACTCGTTCTTCACGATGTTCTTCAGTCCCATGCTCAGTTAATTATGCGTTTAGATCCCGATTAAGTCCGACATTTTGTAATCTTCTTTTTTATTGAGGATTTGTAGAAACCTCCTTTTTTTTATTATCACGATCTTTTGCCTGAACTGTTTCTTTTGTGATTACAGTCAGTGGGATGCCCGAGTTCTTCTTAAGTCTCCTTCACAGGTTTTGACTTAATGGGATTTTATTTTGAGAGATAATGACTGCTTATTTTGATGATTACGCAGAACCTATCACCATATTTTGATTTGGAAGGACGTCTTCGATGCCATTCATTGTGTATGAAGTGGAAGATTGCGACTGAATGCGCATGTGAATTAATTGAGAAAATTACCCTGCCACAAGTTATGATTAAGGGTTTTAATTTGTGTGAAAAGAAAAACTCCTATTTCTTAGGCTCAAAGGGGTTGACTAGGGATTATCTTCCTTATAACTCCACTATTTAGGATTTGAAACAATGCATGTACATCGTCAGCGGGGTCTGTTCAAAAGCATATTGTAGAGATTGTGGTATCGTTTTTGTCATCCTCCCTCTAAAGGCTTAGAGCTTTTGATCGAGAGTTGAATATCACAAAAAGGAAGTAAAAACATAGTTTGAATATAATTAATACAAATTAAATGATTCAAGACAAACATATGCAATGCATTGATAAAATAACAAAGTTTGATATGAATAAATGTTTGAACAATCAAAAGAAAATTACAAATTGAGAATTCAAATGAACAAAAGCCTCTTTGTCTGAACTTGTCACTTTAAATGATGTGCCTCAGAGGGATGGCAGAAGAATTCAGTCTGGCCATCTTGTGTAAACTCCATCACTCCTTTGTTGTTCAAGTCCTGAATCTTATTTTTCAATGCCCAACAGTCATTCGTATCATGTCCAGGACTATTGGAATGGTAGGCACATATTGCATCAGGATTGTAGTTAGGGGAAGAAGTTTTGGGGTTTGGATGAGGTCTTATCAAAGTAACCAATTTCATCCTCAACATATGTTGCATTTCCTGAGACAATGGTATGTTGATTTTTGTAAACTTCCTCTTGGGCTTTTCTTGCCTTTGCTGATTACCCCATTGTGGTTGGCAAGGTTGTGGTTGGATCTGTGACGTATCATCAATTTGGAAAGATCCACTCTCCACCAAACACACTTCTTATCTCATCAGGGGTTGTTTAATGACTTGATCCCCAGTCTCAACTGTTTTCTTCATACGGTTGCATCCGTCTTGATGAAGTTTACTGATAAGGGCTCTTAGTTCTTCTTGTCCCCGGGCTAGGCTTTGGATAAGAGCCATCTTCCCCAACATATGGACTCTCATTGTTTCCATCTCAGCTCGCAGTTGTTACAACTAGTCATCGTTATTGTTGCCAGGATGTTTCTTGGTCAAGTTCCCGTTGAAGAGTGTTTTCAATTCTTCCTGCCCCTTGGATAGGTTGAAGTACATTTTCATGAACTGAGCCTTTTGAGTTTGGAGATATCATATTGTTTGTTCGAGATCCATTTCTTTTGCTGAAATAAATAGCGAGAACATGAGAGATATGTACTGGAAGACCTGTTATATAATGACATGCATGATGTGTAAATGTTTTCAAGGATCTCGCGGGGTAAACACAAGAAAATGTTAGGAGTTGACTGCAACTTTAATTGAAGAACTTAATATTGTTGAATGTCCTTCTACGAGAATCAAGCTCACCATATCGAGTTGGTTAAGACCTCTAACTCAAGTTATCGTGTTTTGATCTTTTGACGGCTTTGGATAGAGGAAAATAAATCCCCTTGCCCCTTGCTATACATCTGGTTCATTATAACCTGCATCACATGACCTCGAAATCCTTGAAATGGTTAAGAAAATGCTATGGTATGATGCTATGATCTGTATATTATGCGTCAAGAAAAAATGTAGGGTGATGAAGACAAGTATGTCTTGCTAGAAATCCAGGTTATTGGACAATGACTCATATCATCAGATAATAAACAAAACCCTGCAAAGAGTTCAAGTCGTTAGATAGTGAAAGCAAGCAAGTCACACAAATAGCCTTAGGTTCAGGCTTGCATGAGTTTCATAGGTAAGTATCCTCTTGAAGTTTAGTGGGTTCAACCTGTCCTATCAATAGTAACTGGGTTCTAGGGAATCTCAATATCACTGATTTTTCCCACAAGTTTCGTTTCGATCGACAATTGACTTGCCACTAAACAAAACTCGAGAGTCAAATATCAATGAGTATAGTATCGAGTATCAGCCGACTTAGGACTACACCAAAGACGGCTATCTCACTACTTCCTAATGTCCAAGTCTTTCAATTAAAGGTTCTAAGATCAATTGATGCTTCATGACACTATGCAGCAGCCCCGTATTCTCCTTGACTACTCAAGGGCTACCAGTACCAACCAAAGTGTCACATCAACGTAGCTATCGCGTCAACCATGTCAGTATACCCCGCATATCCCCCACAATATATTGCTACTTACCTAAAAGGTGCCCCAGATCCGGGTGTAGGATCTATAGTGACAACCCAAACAAACCTTCCAAGGACAAAGCATACAAAGCAAGCAATTAAAATAGTTTTAAAATGAACTAACTTTAAGGTAAGCCCACTTTTCATAACTCCACAGCAGAGTCTCCAGTTATATGATACGGTGGTAGAACTGACTGTTAATACTGGTTTTTTATTTTGTATTTGCAAATGTTACGGTAAGCAAGAGTCGCCACCGACTTTTCTTTTATCCAAAAAGAGAAAGGGTGAAAAGAACAGAAAGAAGACCTTTCGAGAGTTTTTTGAGTAAGGGGGTAGATTATGGAAAGGGAAGGTGTTAGCACCCTTTCCATCCGTAGTTTTCTATGGGCTCTTAGATACTTAACTCATGTTTTGAAAATTGCTTGTGCTTTGTGTGTTTTGAAAATTATTTTGAAAATACCTTAGTGTGGCGATTCGCTTTGTGATAACTCTTGTATCATTCCTCAAGAGTGTTGACAAGGCGAATATTTTTTAAAGTGTTTTGAAATATTTTTGTGTAGGTGCAAAAAGTTGTTTTGAGCAAGCATCTAAGAGCTTATCTACTTATACTCAAAAAGATCGTTGTTTTCTCCCTATCCTTTAGAAAGTGCTAACTTACTATTAGTGAGTAGGTAGCCCTATCGTTGGATGTATAAGGGACAGGCGCGATTCATCGTTATGTTCATAGAAGGCAACATATAGGGATACCTTAGCAGTTCGAAGGGAATGCCATCATATATTCGTAGGCAACATCGAGGGACAAGATCATTTTTTGTAGGAAACTCGAGGGACATAGAGGGACTATGTTCTTTATGATGACTTTAACCGAGGGTCTTTCCTAAGGGTATCCCTATGTTCGAGGGACATGACCATTGTTTTTATGAAGGCAACAAGTGAGGTTACCCTAGAGGTGTGAGTGTGCAAATGATTCAGTTCAGTTATTTATCTTACAATTAGGGCTTTCTATCGTTCATTTTTATCTTTCCATACAATCCTATTAATCTAAGCATTGTATAAAATATAGTAGCTGAAGGTAAATGCAGAAATATAAACCTACACTATTATAGAGCTTTGGGGCAGTTACATAATAGTGAAGAGTGCGAAAAAGAAATCCTAAAACTATTACATCTCGGAAGCAATTACATGATAATGATAAAAAAATGCGAGAAAAATAAAGCTACGCTATTACAGTTGAACGCGCCTTATACACTTTATCTAGGAAATAAAAATAAGATGAAAATAGCAAAGAAAAATGTTTTGGTGATTTTTTTATGAAAAAAATGTTTTATGATAATTAATTAAATAAACCTAAAAAACCTAATTAATTTTAATTAATAAAAAATGTTAATTTTGAAAAAAAGTTAATTAAAATACTTAAAACCTAATTAATTTTAATTAATAATAAAAAAAGGTTAATTTTGAATAAAAGGTTAATTAAAAAAAACCTAAAACCTAATTAATTTTAATTATAAAAAAATATTTTAAAAAAAAACTTATGTTTAATGATTAACAAAAAAAGAATTAAGTTTGCCAAAAAATAGGGTTAAAAAATACAAATAATGCAAATGTCAAGTGTGGGTGTTGAACCAAAAATTAATTTAAAACCTAAAATTAAATTAAAAAAAACCTAAAATTAATTATAAGGGTTTATTATGAAAAATCAAAGGTTTGTGAAAAATGTTAGGTTTTACCAAAAAGGTTTTAAACAGAAAGAATGAAAATAGGTAAAAGGATAAATAGAATGGAAGAAAACCAAAACCAATTGGGATGGGTGTTGAATCCACGCCCTTTAGCCTCCTCAAGATGCCTGCCTTGTCATGAGCCATGCATTGATTGTTGTTCTGTTTTGGCCTCAGCGTTTTGTAATAAACCTGCATAGGACCATTAGATGGTCTAAATCTGCATCATTGAAACTCATGAACACATTAAATAAATTACTATTACTGATATGGCATGTATGGATGCTTCTACACCATTTTGATCACGGAGACCAAACCAGTCTTACTCTTACTGGAGAATGAGATGGCTTGTTTGTAGTGAGATGGAGGTTTGTAACAAGGATTTCAATATTTCTAGGGTTCTTGAAAGAATTTGATATTTTGACAAAGTTGTGGCAAATGTTTTTTTTATGTCCTATTTGTGAGAAAATAATGAGATTATATAATAGAAATTAGAGCAAAGATATGAGCTTTGGAATTACAATTGGGCCTCCAATAACCACAAGCAATAATGCAGATTTTTATTCACTTGAGTCTGACATGTTCCAGGCTAAATCGCAGGTACTTAAATGCAATTTTTGAAGTTGAAATATGAAAACAAAATGTACCTGACATCGAGAACAATCTCTTTCCCAAAAATAGCCTAAATCAGATAAATGGTGAATAAGTTATGAATTTTTGAAGTTTTGGCTCACACAAACTTATTTTGGGCTCCAGTGTCAACTCTGACACGTTCTTCAATAAAAAAATGGTATCGATCAGAGCAGAACCCGGTCTCGACTTTGGATGCAATATTGTAGATCTCTGAGTCAGTGACCGTGTGTAAAAAGATGGGCCCGATCCGATAAAAATTGACCGAGTTATGAATTTTCGAAGTTTTGACCCAGATGAAATAATATTCATTATTCAGGATATTCGACGCGTTATACGCACTCTGGGCAAAAAATTAAGGCCTTATGGATACCGTTCAAACTTGATAAATCCTGGGAAAATGTAGCCAACTCAATTTGTGAAATTTTGGCGTCGGAACCAGCTCGATACGATGAAAATCTCCCAAGTTATGATTTTCTGAACATGACGCAAATAAACTTCTGTCATAAATTTTCTAGACGAAAATACTTGATAAATCTGCATTTTTGAAGACCTTCTGATCGAAATTGGCTTCCAACCGTGAGAGATGAAAACGTAGATGACGTCAAGACGGAATTTTTTCCATCTGAATGGGTTCAAAGCGAGCTACGATATTCAAGTTATGAATTTTTTAGTGTGTTAAAACTGCACTTTCAACACACTTTTTCACCACATTTCTTCGAGAAAAATCTCACATTTGGAGACCTTCTTTAAAGAATTGGCTCTCGAGCGAAACATGAATTTGAGAATATGTTATCAGGGATACCTTGGCAAAAGAACACTTGAATATGAAGATCCGGGTTGGACTTGTGAATCATTGAACTCTGAATCATTGCGAAACGGCGAACTGATCTTTGTCACGGAAAATACTTTGAGAACATCCATTGGCAAAATAAATGTCACTTGTAACCTGACGAAGCTTGCTAAATATACCTTGATTCCATACCATAGAACCAATGATATGCGTGTATGTAATAATGAAATGTAAGCGAAACAGGTCGAAATAAAGAGGGTAAATTTTGGGGTACAACAAGGATCTATACAAGAAATAAACCCAAGCATATCCCGAAATATAAAGCATACAAGGCAAACAAGAAAAACAATAAAGGTGATCTAGCTCTTAAGGTAATCCCACTTTTAGAAATCATCCCCAGCAGAGACGCTAGTTCTGTAATACTGTGGCAGAACTGACTTTTGGGTTTTGCATTCTATTGCAGATGTTGCAGAGAGCAAGAGCCTCCACCGACTTTTATTTGATCCAATAAAGGAAAGGGTGAAAAGAACAGAAATGACCTTTGAGAATTTTCTGAGTTTGGGGTGGTACGTTATGAAAAGGGAAGGTATTAGCATCCTTTTCATCCGTAGTTATCTAGGGGCTCTTAATTTCTAGCTCACTTTGAAAATGCTTTGTATTTTTTGTATATGTTTGTAAATATTTTGAAAATGCCTAAGTACGGGAATTTTGTAATGATTCTCGTATCGTTGAGAATGTATATAAAATGTTTGTTTTGAAAATATTTATGAAAGAGAGTGTTGTTTTGTGAAAAGTATTTTGAAGATGCCAATGTAAGGCAGTCTGCTCTATAACAACGCTTGTATCAGTCCTCAAGAGTGTTTATAAAGCGTTTTGAAATTAGTTGTTTTGAAAGAGTGAAGTGTAAAGATTGTTTTAGTTTGTGAGCAAGCGATTACGAGCGATCTACCTACTCAAAAAGTCTTTGTTCTTTTCCTCCTCCTTTAGATAGTGATATCCTGCCATTAGTTAGTAGGGAGCCCTATCATTGGATGTGAGAGACGGGCGCGGGTCATCGTACATTCATAGAGGAAACTTGTAGGACTCTTTAGCAATTGTCGTAAGGGACTAAGATCGTTTATCAAAGGCAACATCGAAGGGTCATCGAGGGACTACGATCTTTTAACCGAGGGTCTTTGCTAAAGCATTCCACGCTCGAGGGACATGTCTGTTTTTTATCCGAGGCAACAAGTGAGGTTACCCTAGAGGTGTGTGTGTGTGTGTGTGTGAATAGTGTTTTGATTTCAATTAATTTATCTTGAAATTAGGGTTTGCTATTGATTGATTTTAATCTTTCCATACAAAGCCTAATTACTAACAGTAATAAGGAAAGCAGTAAATTGCGAAAATTAAATGTCCTACGCTATTACAACGCTTCGGGGATCGGGAGTACAAATTTATGAATGGGGATGAAATCAATAAATCTTAATTATCTATTACAAACCATTGACAATTCACAATATTGAAAATAATGTAAAAAAGTAAAATGAATGCGCGGAGATTGAAAAGCGGAAAGATGTTTTTTTTTAAAACCTAAAATATTTCTAAGTATTTTAAGAAAATATTTTTGTTGTTTTTATTTAGAAAAAATATTTGGAAGTGATTAATAAAAATAAAATCTAATTCTAATTATTTTACAAATTAATTAAAAAAATAAAACAAAGTGATTAAATTAAATTAATTTTAATTAGGAAAATTAAATTAATTAATTAAATAACCTAAATCTAAATTTTTTATGATTTTATGATTTTTGTTGATTAAATAAAAAATGAAATTAAAAAAGAAAATAATTAAATTAAAACAAACAAAAACAAAAGAAAATTAATGGGCCTGGTGTTGTGAAAGAAAATTGGGGGTGTGAAAAGAAGAAAACATTAGGCCCAAGATAATTTTCCCAAGCGCCTGTATTAAGATCCAATGGGGATGGTTTTCAGAGGGTATACCATGGGACACACGTTTGGTGCGTTGGATCTGATTGCATGATGTTCTGATGGTGTGTGGGTGAGGTACACCATGCGCGTGTTGGGATGGCTTGTATGGGTCTGCAAGAGAAATGTTAGAAAATAAAATGCTAGAGACAAGTATCGAACCCCTGCCCTGACAAAATAATGCCTTACACACACGCACACACCCACTTTCCACTGCGATGGTTGCTTCATCCGGTTATGAAGTAACACCCAATAAATATATAATAAACTTGTTTTTAAAAATTGGAAGATGAACTTCATCTTCTTCCTCACGCCAGCAACAACAACAACATTGTTCAAATTTCTAACTCCTTCAATTCTTAATCATTTTAAAAGATGTAAACATGAAAGTTATTCTAAATTTTACCATGAATTCAACCATGTAACTTTTGAAAGCTATAAGTTAAAGGCTGAAACGAATTTTTCCTTTGTACCAAACTAAAACCTAATATTTCAAAAACTTCAATTCTAAAATTCACATCACAAAGTCAACATAAATGAAAACTAAGGACATGGTTAGTTTCAGGGCAATCATATCTACATTTTATCTTTTGAAATTGAAAGAAAATGGTGTGTGTATAAGGATTTCAAAGTTGGAGAAACTTACCTCTTGAAGTGAAAACTGAGAACGCGTATGGAGGCTTCCAAGTGCAAGTAAATGATTGATTAAGCTTCCTTGGACCTCCCTGAAGTTGTTATAATTCTTACTTTATGCTATAAGTGTCTGAATCTCTCCAACCAAGTCAATGTGAAAGCTTCAGATATGGAGTTTAGAGGACGATGAAGATGGTGTTACAGAAGTGTAACAGGTGTTTGGATGTGTTATATGTTGGATTAAAATATCCAGCGTCAACCTTAGGGATTTGAAGGGCTTAACATCCCACCCATGGCCGCTTAGTAAACTAGGTGCAGCCCTTGAAAATGCTCATACTATATGGAAATAAAGTTGCACCTTGGCTACAAGCAATTGCTTTTAGCTTAGTGGTAATCGCTTGATCCTACAAGTGGTATCAGAGCATGGTCATGGGTTCGAATCCCCCCGGCTGACACTGGGGGGGAGATTGTTGGATTAAAATATCCAGCGTCAACCTTAGGGATTCGAAGGGCTTAACATCCCACCCATGGGCGCTTAGTAAACTAGGTGCAGCCCCTGAAAATGCTCGTACTATATGGAAATAAAGTTGCACCTTGGCTACAAGCAATTGCTTTTAGCTCAGTGGTAAGCGCTTGATCCTACATTATATGTGATGTATGTAAGGTGTATAGATGATAAAAAAGACAAACACACAAGTGGATTTGAAGTTGGGTGTTGGACGCTTTAAATGTGCAACAATGGGGGTTTTGTGTTGATTCTGAGTTTGAGAGTGTTTTAGGGCTTGTCAAATTTTCCCTTGGCTTGCAAATGGCCTATATATTTATAGAGAAAAGTTTTGATAGTTTGAAGTAATCAAAATCTTGAGAAAACAGGTTATGGCTTTGTTGAGATGGAACTTTGAAGTTTCTTACAAAGTCACGGTTCTAAGGCATGGTACAACTCCTCTAGGGTGGTTGGTATCTTCTATAGGAGTTTCTTCTGATGTAAGGATTTAGTGTCTTCAGAGGAAACAAGTTAGAGGCTCAAGGAGAGTGGACTTTGTGATTAAAGTCACTTTACAAGAATGGAAGTGTGATCTTTCTCCTTAAATGGCAAAATGGATTGGATAATGCTGAATCAAATGGACCATAGATCAAAAGCTTGTGAAATATTATGATTATAGATAGATTTGGAGATTTAGAGGCCTGAAAAGTGGGATTACAAGGCATGGCATGAAGATTTTGTTATGAGTTCATCACAAGAATGACTTATATTTCAAGAATGGATGCCCAACTTCATGTCTTCGAAATTTCTAGATCAAGCATGATAAATTTGTGTTTTTAGACATTTTGGAAAGCTTGAAACATTGTCTACAACTTTCATGTTGACTACATTGGCAAAATCAAATGGGAAGTTGTTGGAAATTGGCCTAGAATTTGGGATAAAAAACTTATCAAAACTTGTTGAAAACTTTTCTAAGTGTTAGATAAAAAATATCACAATTTCATTTGCTCATATCTCTTAAATTAAGAACTTTTTGAGGATCATCCCACATTGAAAATGTTGTAGAATTCATTAATCCCTGCAACTTTCATGTTGAAAGTTTTCCTTGAATCAGCTTGTATCTTGAGGAAACTTGCTTGTGAAGTTAGGTTTTTTTTTAGCATAAAACACTTTAATTTTTCTAAGTGTTTAAAAGTCTTCAATTTTGACTTTTGTTGAATTTCTTGAATCTTGATGATCAAGTTTGATAGTTTTGAATGTTTTGATGATTATTGATTTTTGAATTCCAATGTTGACCAAAAAGTCAAAGTTTGTCTTTTGAGTAACTGTTGACTTTTCATTCAATTGATTCAATTCTTCAATTGTCAATCACTTGTATCTTTGGAAATGTCTTGAGCCACGTAATTAGGTCAAGATATTGTATTGTAGCCCTTGAGGTCATGCTTCAAGCCATCGAGTCATGCACTGTTTCAAAAGTCAATGATCAGTCATCTTCAATTAAAACCCTAATTTGGCTATTTTTTACCTTTGATGATTTGAGGACCTTTCTTGAGGAATCATGATCAATCCTTGATCAAATTATGAATATCACCTCGAAATGTGGATGTTGACAAAAAATCTTAAGTTTCGACTGTATGTTAACCATAGTTGACTTTTTGTCCAATATAGTTGATTTTCAGTTATCTGAGCAATTGACTGAGAAAACTTGTGATGCAAGATTTGAAACTTGACATAAGCATTATTGAGGACCTATGATAAACCATGAAAGTTAATTGATACCCTTACCACCCAATCTTCTTTGAGAAGCACCAAACCCTAGTTTAAGACCCTTGCTTAGGAGGTGGTTTTGACCAGTCAACTCTTGAGCAGTTTTGAGCAAATGGGGACCTCATGAGAATGTCTTGAAGAAAATGGGAGGGCAAATTTTAGGGTACAACAGTTGACATCAACACTTATGGTTGGGAACAAAAGGTTGACGTCAGCACTTATGGATGGGAACAAAAGGTTTACATCAGCACTCATGGCTAGTGTTGTACCCCAGAATATTCCCTCCCATTTTCTTCATTACATTCTGCTAAGGTTCTCAAATGCTCAAGGTGGCTCAAGAATTAATCAGACAAATTCTCTTCCTAAGTTATGGGTCCACAATTAGGGTTTTGTATTTCTCAAGGAAGATTGGGTTTCCAAGCTCTCAAGTGGCCTTCATGGTTCTTCATATGTCCCCAAGGATGCTCATGTCAAATTTCAAGCCTTGCATCACAAGTTTGCTCAGTCAATTGCTCAGATGATTGAAAATTAACTATATTGGGTAAAAAGTAAATTATGGTCAACATATAGTCAAACTTCAATATTTTTGGTCAAAATCAAGATTCTTAAGTCACATTCATCATTTTATCAAGGCTTGATCATGATTCCTCAACAAAATCCTTCAAATCATCAAAAGTCAAAAGTTGCCCAAATTAGGGTTTTCCTTAGGAGAAGTCAACTGAACTTTGACCAAACATAACATTCATATGCTTCATCAACTTTTCCCCAACCAAATCCTATTTAGAAGGAAATTCAATTCTCTACAACTTTGTATCTCTATGCTCAAGTCCAAAAAGTGCTTCATTTGAGAGATATGAGTCAATACATTATAGGTCATTTCAAAAGTCAACAAAAGACACTTTTTGTCAAGGTAACTTACATCAAGAAAAATCTCCAAATGCAAAAATGGTCAAACTAGAATTTGTAGAGGATATCTTGAGCTTTCCAAAAAGTCAAAGATCACCTTCAAAAGATGAAAATTGAGAGAATTATGACCATTGCAAGTTGGGAAATTTTGAGCAAATGCAGGAAGTTCAAATTGAGCAAGCTTGATAATTTGGGCTATTGGGCCATGGATTAAGAGTCCAAACGTGTATTATACTCCTCATACACCTAAAAGCATATTCATGCACCCTTTGACCTTCTTTATTTTAATTATTTTAATTATCTTTTATTTATTCATTAATAATGTAAAATAAATAAAATAAAATACATAGGCCTTCTTACAAAGACCAAGCCCATTCTTTTTTGCCATTATTCCAACCTTATATATTCACTCATTCTTTCTCATACAAGATACGAAACCCTTGCCTCACAAATTGGCCAAAAATATCAAAAAAAATTCAAGAACCCTAAAATTCCAAAATCCTTATTACATACCCTCTCACTGCAAAACAATTATCTCATTGACTCCAAGCCGTCATACAGATTAAGGTTGGATCGATGATGATGTCCAAAATCTCATGAAAACACCATACCATGCATCTCTGACTTCATAACTTTGTGAATTTCATATTTTTATTTTTGTATCGTTTTAAGCTCTATTGGTGTTACTAACATGTTTCTGAGATGTATTGGAACATGTTTAGATCATCATCATGATCCCATGCATGCTAAATCGCTAAGTACCATGTTTGCATTGGTATGGCTTATTGGCTTCATAACTCAAAAACCATGGGTTTTTAGATCAAAATAACCTCGTCATTGGATTCACAACCCTCTATTTAGGGGGGGGGGGGAGGGGGGAGGACATTTTGGGTCATTAACACTTTGATTTTGTAGGTTTTGAAAGAAACAGGTCGTCGGAGAAAATGAATGGAGCTAGGGTTCCGGTGCCTCTCTGGTCAATATATTCGTTTGTATATTATATATTAATTGTTTCATTTAGGTTAATGGATGTAAACCGCCACAACGATAGAAGAGAGCATGATAAAGCGTTAGTGTACCAGGGCACGGGTTCGATCTCTGCCCTTGGTATTTTATTTTTCACATATTTATTCTGTTGTAGATCCAGCGTAGCCAATCCACGTGTGTCCACCGTGCACCTCATTTAGTCACAACCAAATCTCCATAAGTTCTGATCTGATGCCTCAGATCTGTTGGACCACGATGAACCTCCTGGAAACATTCACACTGGATCTCACACATACATACTGGGCTTGTGTTATTGGGCCTAGCAAACTTCAGATTCACACCCCCCGGTTTGCTTTATAACAGGCACAAATCTTTTTTTTTATTTTTATTTTAATTACTTTTTTTTAACATAATTAAAATAATATTTTTTCTTAATTTAATTAATTTAGACATTAGAATTTTTTAATTAACTTAATTATTTTTTTTAAAATTAAATAAATTTAAACTTTTTTTAGATTAATTAGTTTAGTTTTTAGGGGCTTTATCATTTAATTAACTTAGTTTTTAGGGGTTTTATCATTTAACTTTTCTTTCTTAATTAATTAATTTAGTTTATACGGTTTTATCATTAAACCTTTCTTTTTAAAAAAAAAATTAAAATCAATTAGGTTTTTAGATTAAACATCAAAAACTTTTTATCAAAACAGTCACAAAACAATTTTCAATTTTATTTTTCCCTTTATTTTACAAGCTTCGCGTACTTTATTTATTTTCGCATTATTTTTCCCAATTATGTCACTGCTACGATTTGTAATAATTTTAATTAGGGTTTACTACTTCCTCCCCAGTTTTATGGTTTTGTACCCCCTTCCCTGAAGTTTTGTAATAGCATAGGACCGTTTAATTTTTGCTTTTATTTTCTGCAATTTACCGCTTTTTTTATAATTGTTTAGTTAATAGGCATATATGGAAAGATCTAAAACCAAACATAGATAACCTAAACTGCAAAGACTAAAATAACTGAACATGAATCACTCTTCACAGACACACACACCTCTAGGGTAACCTCACTTGTTGCCTTCAAAAATAGTCATGTCCCTCGAACGTAGGGATACCCTTAATAGTGAACCTCGATTAAAATCATCATAATAATCATAGTCCCGCAGTTTCGCTCGAGTTGCCTATGAGCAATGATCTTGTCCCTCGATGTTTTCTGTGAATATATGATGACAGTCCCTTCGAATTTCTAAGGTATCCCTATATGTTGCCTTCTATGACCATAACAACGACCCTACATTTGTCCCTTCACATCCAACACTAAGGATTCATACTAATTAATGGTAGGATAGCACTATCAAAAGGAGGAGGAAAATAACACGAAAGACTATTGAGTAAGGGTAAAATATTGTTAATCGCTTTCTCACAAAAAAACAAAACAAACATCTTCTTCACATATACTTTTCTGAAATATTTTCATAAAAAACAAACACTTTGTACGCATTCTTAACTGATACAAGGATCATTACAAAGTTGTTGTAAAATATTTTCAAACATACACAACACAAAGCATTTTAAAAAGTGAGCTAGTGATTAATAGTCCGTAGATAACTACGGATGAAAAGGATGCTAACACCTTCCCTTTTCATAATCTACCCCCCGAACTGAGAAAATCATCAAAGGTCTTTCCTATTATTTTCACTCTTTCCTTATTAGACAAAATAAAAGTCGGTGGAGACTCTTGCTATCTACGACATTTGCGATAAAACGGAAAAAGAAAAGTCAGTTCTCCCACCGTATTATAGAACTGGCGACTCTGCTGGGGAGAATTGAAAAGTGGGGTTACCTTTAGAGTTAGATCACATTTAAATGATTTACTTACTTGATTTGTGTGCTTTACATTTTGGGGTTTTTCTCAGGTTTATTTTTGTAAAGATCCTGATCTGGGGAATTTTTTGTATGCAGCTATAGATCGTGGAAACTGTACCGCATAGAACGATATGGTTGAAGCGATGGCTATGTTAGTGCGACACATTGGTTTGTGCTGGTGTCCCTTGAGTCAGTCAAGGAGAATGTTGGGTTGTCGCATGGTGTCATAAGCACTAATTGACCTTATAACCTTAATTGACCCGACTTAGCCATTAGAAGGTAGTGAGATGGCCGACTTTGGTGCAGACTGAAGTTGGTTGATACTCGATACTACACTCATTGAGATCAGACTCTCGGGATATATCAGTTGCAAATTAAATTTTATGCTGAAACAATGCCTGGGAGAAAGATTGGTTATATTAGACTCCTAGAACCCGGTTCCTTTTCTTAGGACAGGTTGAGCCAACTAAATGTAAAGAGGGTACTTACCCATAAACTCCACGCAATCCTGAACCTAAGGCCTTGTGTGCTTTGCTTGTGCTTCATTAACTATTCGAACATAACATCATGGCATCATGACATCATTCCATATCATTTTCACTGGCCATTGCAAGGATCTCAATGGCCTATGATGCAGGTTATGATGAACCAGGCGTCTAGCAAGGGGCAAGAGGATTTATTTTCCTCTAACCAAATGCCGTCAAAGTATCATAAACCAACGTCTAGCAAGGGGCAAGGGGATTTATTTTCCTCTAACTAATGTCATCAAAGACCGAAGTAAGTTATCTTGAGTCAAAGGCTAAGACCCACTCGGCATGGTGAGCTTGATTCTCATAGAAGGACGTTCAATGACCCGAAGTTCTTCAGTCAAAGCTGCAGCCAGACTCAACTTCTAACACAATTTTTCTGTTTAGCCCACGAGACCCTTGAAAACATTGCATCCACACATATCCATCATTACATAACAGGTTTTCCTATACATTGTTTTCTCATCTTCTTCTTGTTTATTTCAATAAAAGATGGCTCTCAAACAAATGGTGGAATATCTCCAGGCTCAGGATGCTCAATTTAAGGAAATGTTCCTGAACCTATCCAAGGGGCAAGAGGAATTTAAAGAACTCCTCACTAAGAGCATGACCCAAAAGAATCATGAAGACAACAAGGATGACCAGCTGGAAGAACTGCAAGCTGAGATGGCAAGGATGAGAATCCAGATGAACAGTCTGATGGCTCTTATCCAAAATTTAGCTCGGAGGCAAGAAGAGTTGAGAATCCTTATCAGTAAGCTTCATCAAGACATATACGACCATATGGGACAAACTTCTAGAATTAGGGGTCTAATCAATAATTAACCCCACTTGGCAGATAGGGATTTGGTTGACATGTTCATAAGGGAACATGTTGAAAATGGAAACAGAAGTGGTGAAGTTCAGGTGACTGCATCTTCAAGTACTCAGAAGATTTCATACAATGGGAAGAAAGAGTCCAGTACTGTGTACGGCCAGAAGGGTCGTAATAAGAGTGATCTCAACCAATATGTGGAGGTAGTGCGGATCTCTAATACAACACCAGTGCAACAACAACAGGGTAATCAACATAAACAAGATATACCCAAAAGACGATTTACAAAAATTAACATGTCATTGGCTCAAGCATTGTAACACATGTTGAAGGCCAAGATGGTTACATTGAAGGTGCACATACCACTCCAACGGTCCTAGACATGACACTAACAACTGTTGGGCTTTGAAGCATAAGATTTAGGACTTGATTGACGAAGGAGTTTTCGAGTTTGCACAAGATGGTCAGGTTGAGTTCTTCTATCATCCCTCAAATAACAAAACTGTAAGGCACACCATGTGAGTAGACAAGCTCAGGCGGAGGAGCTTTAAGATAACATGAATTTTTTATTTGTAATTTCTTTTAGTTCAAATAATTGTTGTCAAGTAAAACTTTAGTTCTTCCCATTAATGCATTGCATATTTTTGTCTTGAGTTAATCCATTTGTTTTCACTATATTAAAGATATGATTTTTACTTCCTTTTTGTGATATTCAACTCTCATTGAAAGCTTTAAGCCTTTAGAGGGAAGATGACGCAAACAATGCCATAATATAATACATTATGCTTTTGAACAGACCTTGCTGACGATGTACATGCGTTATTTCAATTCCTAAACAGTGGAGATATAAAGAAGTTAATCCCTAGTCAACCCCCTTTTGAGCCTAAGAAGTAGGAGTTTTCTTTTTTACGCAGATTAAAACCCTTAATCATAACCCGGGGCAGGGTAGTTTCTCAATTAATTTAATTATGCATTTAATCACAAGTTGTTTCTTCATACACAATAGGTGATATCAAAGACATCCTTCCGAATTAAAAGTTGGTGATGGTTCCGCGTAATCTTTAAATTAGGAAGTCATTACCTTTCAAAAAAAGAGCCCTCTAAGTCAAAACATATGAAGGAGACTTAAGAAAAACTAGGGCATCCCGCTGATTGTAATCTTAAACAAAACATTCAGGCAAAAATTAGGGATAATAAAGTTAAAAAGAGGTCGCTACAAATACTCAACAAAAAGAAATTTGTTATAAGAGAAATATATTTTCCTTCTCAAATAAACTTTTGGTTTCTAAACCATCACCAATTATCAGTGCTATAATTCCAAACTCTATTGGAACCTAAATGCATAATTAACTGAGTATGGGACTGAAGGACATCATGGAGGACAAGTTGGGTACCAATAAACTTTGAGCCATTATTCTTTTTTTCTTAAACCGTGAACCAAGGCACGTTACAACCCTTCAAAGTCCTAACTGAAGCATGTGTTAGTTCGAAAACATATTGTTACAAAAAGGTATCCTGACTCCTGTAAGGCTTACTATAAATCCTGAGTTAATATCACATTCTTACAAATTTTGTTTTACTAAAAAATGAATTTTTTTTTTAAAACTTCATAAAAAACTTAAGTGTTGTACCCCAATTTTTGCCCCTAAGATCCCTTCATCATACCATGTTGATTCAACCACAACAATATCACATTAGGGCTTTTGGTTCTTCTCCCTATCTTTAGTTTTTTCTTTGACGAATCACCAAGCATCTTGACTTGTTTTCTTTTGTGATCATGGATATTTTGACTTGATTTTATTTCTAATTGATAAGATGCAATGTTGGATGGTCTTACTTGTTAATAATGTAGGTAAAGGCAATATGGCTTAGCAAGTTGATCCATGGGTTAATGAGTTTATTTCCATGCCCTAGTCAATAAAGCTTGAGAATTTCAAACCCCACCATTGAAGTTGTTCTGGAAGAAATGGCATGGAAAAAAATTTTTGGTTCATCACATTTCAAAGTTATCAAATTGATTCAAAGGTACAAAGGGTTGATGGAAGAAGTTGTCATGATTGGACAATGTCTTGTTCCCATTGATCACAAGTGCATATTTCTCTAAATTCTCAAGATATGGAAGTGGTTTTGATGGCTATGAGTTCTCATTATCATCCTTAATAACTTCTATTTACAAAGCAAGAGTTTTGGTACAAGAAGGTTGGTCAAAATTGTCAAAGTTCCTCAAAACATTTTCTTGGTCTATGAGCTAGGGTTTTGAACTTCAAAGAAGTATATCTTACTCTTATTTTGTTATTTTAAAGTTATTACAAAAACACATTTCTCTTCAAAGGGTTATTAATAAATCACTTCAAAAGTTTCAAGGAGTTTTCACGTGGAAGAAACTTGATGATGAAGAAAGATTACAAGTCCTCTAGATGAACCCCCAATTTCTCAAGTGTAGCTTCAAATGATCATAAGTTGGTCAATTATTATCACCGTGACCCACTATTTTTCCACAATGATCTTGAGGATGTGAACTTTATTCCTTCTTTTATGTGCAAAGTGAGAAAATGCATGGAAGATGTCCTAAGGATGCAAAAGATTATAGGTCATTTCATAATTTTTTCCAACTTCAACAATTCATAACTCTCTCAATTTTTGGATATTTTGAATGGTTCAAGTTTCAAAATGTCATTCAAGAGGTCTATTGCATGCCTTATTTTTTTGTCAAGAGCAAATTATAATTGGAAGGCCATGTTCGGATGCAAAACATTATAGGTCACTTTTGAAGAAAAATTTGAAATGTTTCTAAGTATGGAAAGTCAAACCTTTTTCTCCAACTTTGACTCAGTGCAACTTTCAGCTCAAGCATCCATATGATTCCATTCTTTTTCCATTTCAAAGCATGTAGCCTCATCTTTCTAAAGCATCAAGAATCATGTCTTATGACCCCTTGAGCTGAAAATGCCATTGTATTGAAATTGGTAGCTTGAAACTAAAGTTTCATCACAAGTCAGATTTTGAAATCTTTCTTTTGGATTCTAATCACAAGTTTTCCACGTGTTTTTGCTTCTAATCATGTTTAGAAACTTTCCAAAGGTGTTTAGCATCATGAAACGCATGATTTGGCTGAGTTTTGATGCTAAACAAGTCACACTTTGTTCATGCTGCAGACCCCCATGATTTCCCTCCAAACTTCATCATTTCACACGCTTGAGGATCCCATTCATTCTCCTATATATAGGGGGTCATCCCCCATTCATTTCCTCAAGTTTGGATAGCCAGAATCACCCTGCCAAACTTGCTCCATAACTTAATTTTCTGTAACTTCATAATCAGTGTTCAAGCCTTTTTTTAATCCAAATTTTCTATCAATTCACATTCCTTCATCTTCCCTGAAGTTAACTGTGATCGGTGGAAATAGAACTGACTGTTTTGGAATATTGGTTCGCGAAATGTTGCGGTAAGCAAGAGTCGCCACCGTCTTTTATTTTCTCCAAAAGGAAAGGACAAAAGCACAACAAAATTCCTTTTCGAGATGTTTCTCGGTTCGGGAGGTAGATTATAGAAAGGTAAGGTGTTAACACCCTTTCTATCTGTGGTTATCCACGGGCTCTTAGGTACTTGCTCACTAGGTTTTCAAAAATGTTTACTTTTCTTGTGTTTGTGGGTTTTGAAAAAAGTTTTATTTGAAAACTTCGATTTAACTCTTGTATCTGTCCTCAAGAGTGTATGAAGTGTTTGTTTGAAAACTTTTGTCAGAAAAGTGTAGGTGCGAAAAGTTGTTTTTTTGTTTTTGAAAGAGCAAGTACCTGAGAACCTCTACCTACTCAAAAGAAATTAAGCTGTGTAAGAGTCCTTTAGATAGTACTATCCCACTATTGAGAAGTAGGTAGCACCGTCGTTGGAGTTATTCGGGTCAATTCGATTATAGGGACATGTGGTCACCAAAGCAATAGTAGGACGCCTTAGCGGTAACCCTAGTGTCCTAGATCATTTTTATCCGAGGCAACCGTTTCGAGGAAACTTGGATCTTTAGACAGGAGGGCGACCTCTAAAACACCCTATACTCAATGACCACGTCGAGGCAACCAAGTGAGGCATACCCTAGGAGTGGCATGTGCGAGTGTGTCAGGTTTCATGTTAAGTTATCTTTGCACATATTATGGTGAGCTACGTTTTGATTTTAATTTCAGAGAAGTCTTGTCATGCATAGCCTAATTAACATACATCTAGCAGTTTAAATATTGCGGAAAATAAATCTACGCTATTACAAGGCGTCGGGTATTTACATCGCCAAAAACAAACCCTTTGAAAAAGTAAATTGCGGAAAATTAAAGAAAGCGATAAAAAGGTCCTAATTAAAGCTATTACATCCTCGGAGTAATTACATAATAATGGATCAAAAAATTAACCAAGAACAGTCGCACGCGAGAAAAATTGAATCGGAGAAGTCCTTAGGGTTTTGACCCTTTTTGAGAAAGAAAGAAGTTTTTTTTGTCTTTTTTTGTATTGAATTAAATCTAATACTAATTAATTAAATAAAAGAAATATTTTTTAAGTTCTTTATGTTTTTAATGAAAATAAAATAAAAGAAATTAAAAGTTGGTAAAAACCCTAATTCTACGTGGATTTTATTTATTATGAAAATAATTAAAGTTAACCTAATTAAAAAGACTAAATTAATTAATTATATTTATTTACAAAAATAATAAATTAAAGGGTAAAATTAATAAATAATAATATTATATTTTAGTTTTTCTGAATTTATTATGAAAATAATTAATTAATTATGTTAATTAAATAATAATAATAATAATAATTACTAAAAGAAAATAAAAAGAAGAGAATGAATGAACCAGGGGGTGCTGGCCCAATAAGGAGGTATTTTTGGCAATCTGAAGCCCATTAACCTCAAGCCTGCTTTGACTTTCTGGATTAGTTGTGTGTTCGTTGACTGGGCGCATGGTAGTCATCATCTTATGACCCTTGGATTTACTCCTGAAGCCACATGGCGCGTTGATGTTTGGAGGTATATGGTGTTTACCCTTTGGAGATCTGCACAAGAACATGTAAAGAAAAATAACATAAGCGTTTGGGGGGACCTGGGATTCGAACCCAGGTCCCAAAGCTCATATGCTAGCGCGTCTACCACTCCAACTGCACGATTCATTCGTTATTATAATGACTAGCAATTAATATATTAGGCAATCAATCAATATGCTGTAAAAATAAAAACACGCGCGTATTTTTTGAACTGGCCAATGAGACATCCACACCTCATCATCTTCTTCGTTCATTCTGCAAAACAAACATTAGATAGCGGGGGTTTTTAACCCCCACTAAACAGTGTGACAAAAAATAGCAAATAGAGCTACATGCTACATAAATATTTCGTGAGGGTTGCTTTGGATTCGTCTGGTTCTCACGAATCCAACCATGTGCCTTACAAGTCTTGATTTTTCTGGGTTTAGAAAGCCCAAAATCCAACGCTCAGGAACCCTAAAATTCAACCATGGCAACTTTTGATTCTGTGCATTATAATTCAATTAACTTATGCCATTAGCTTCATATGGATTCAAGCAATGGAAAACAAACAAGAAATCATGTTAAATGCGCATGATTTGAGCAATACGATTATGGACAAAGTGTGCAAACCGTGAAACTGTTTAGGGTGATTCTTTGAGCTTTAGCGTGTGAATTCAATTGCCACACGTTCCTGGGAACCTCTGCAAGGTGTTAGAATTAACAAAAAGCTTTGAATCGCCCTGGAATATAGAAATCAGTTTTGAGTTTTTTTCCAATTTTCTTGAATTGCAATGGCTTTTTCCTGTAGCTTTCTCACGTGTGCATGATCAGGGTTGGCTTGCATATTTATAGAGGAATGGAATTAGGTTAGAATCTTGCACAAAAATCCATTGGAATGATGATTGAATATTTGATTGAAAATCAAATCTTTTTACATTTTCATGATTGAAGAAAGTTGCCAATTTTGGAGTTTTTGATATCTTTGATTTGTACACGAAATTTCCATCACATCTTGACCATATTTGCTTCACAAAAAGATTGAAAAATCAAATCTTGCATTTTCCTACAATTTAAATTAATTAAATGAATTAATATTGATTAAAAATCCAATTAATTAATAAAAATAAGAAAATAAATTCAATTAAGCTTGATGGGTCGTGCATAAGTCATGGATAAAATTTCAAGAAGAGATTTGAGGCCCATTAGCAAAAATGAAGTGTTTTGATCAAAGTTGACTTTTGCAAATTCACAAAAATATCCCAACTTCTCCAATGCATATCTTACTCAATTTTGATCATATGAACATGTTCTTGAACATTTTGGAAAGGTCTTGAAGTCCTCTAACCAATTCCTTTGGTCCCATGTCATTTGGATTCACCAATCGCAAGTTATGGTCTTTGACTTAAAGTGCATTTTTGTTGACTTTTGAAATTGACCTATAATGTAGAAATTGATAACTTTTTATGAGAGCATTTCTTGAACTTGGAGTGTGAAGATGGATTGTAGGAAATGGAATCCCCTTCAAAATGGGCATTGGATGGGATTTTTCTGACAAACCATGAAAAAGTTATGCCCTGGTCAAGATACAGTTGACTTTTCCGCTGTCCAAAAATAGTAACTTTTTGCATCTTGATGATTTTTGAGCCATTCTCGTGGAATCATGATCAAGACTTGATCAAATGATGATTGTGGACTCAAAATAAGATGTTGACCAAAAATTCTGACTTTTGACTGTAAAATGACCATTTTACCCCTGCAGTTGACTATGGATCAAATAGGGCTTTTGACTGTGCAACTTGGGACTGTGAGCCTTGAAACTTGGTATGTAGGTGCTTGAGAATGTATATAGGCCCTTGAGACTTGGTTGAACCATTGAAAACCCCAAATTCCTTGAAAGAACCAAAACCCTAATTTCAGCTGGCTTAGGAGGTGGTTTGACTGTACAATCTTTTGAGTAATCTTGAACCATTTGAAGATGATTCTTGACAAACCTTGAAGAATATGGGAGGGCAAATTTTAGGGTACAACAGTTGCCCCTGTTCAATATTCTTAGACCTGAGGATGTAGATTGGCTTGCGTGCCTTTCGTGATCCGAAGGTGGAAGATGATTGAACACTAGAGTGCCCAGAAATTTGCACTCACATGGTGTAATATCAGTAATGTGATGTCGGGAATGGGCTTACAGATGCCATTTTGAGATATGATGGATAGGAGGACGAGCTTATAGATGCCACCTGGAGATGTGACAGAATCTTGTCGGGGATGGGCTTACATATGCCATCTGGGAATGTAATGGATAGTTGTGGAGATGGGATTAAAGATGCCATCTGGAGATTGTTTGTTGAATTGTAACTTGGTAGGTTGAAAGAAAGAACCTGTGTAGGGTTTCCTGACGATGAGTCCGTGTAAAACTGCATCTGAAAGAGAGAAGGAACCAGCGTAGGGTTGCTTCATAATGGTCAAGTAGATAGTTGTCCTGTCTGGTTTCAGGTATTAATCTACAATCCGTCGTCCACAGATATTTCCTGGCTTGCTACATGTATTAATCTGGAACTTGAGAAAGGGTGGTCGAGGAGATAGTTGTCCTGGCTGGATACAGGCACTAATCTCTAACTTGAGAAAGAAAGATAGTTTCCTGGCCTGTTACATGTATTGATCCTCAATCTCTTCATGTAGATAACTTTCCTGGCTAGTTACAGGTATAGATCTACAATCAGTCGTCCACAGATATTTCCTGGCCTGTTACAGGTGTTGATCTGGAACTTAAGAAAGGTTGGTCGAGATAGTTTTCCTGACTGGTTTCAGGTATTAACCTCTGACCTGAGAAAGAAATATGATTTCCTGGCTTGCTACAGGTGTTGATCTTCAATCTCTTCAATGTAGATAACTTTCCTGTCTGGTTTCAGGTATCGAATCTACAATCAGTCGTCCAGAGATATTTCCTGGCTTGCTACAGGTGTTGATCCGGAACTCAAGAGAGGTTGGTCGAGGAGATAGTTTTCCTGTCTGGTTTCAGGTATTAATCTCTGATTTGAGAAAGAAAGATGGTTTCCTGGTCTGTTACAAGTGTTGATCTTCGATCTCTTCATGTAGATACTTTCCTGGCTAGTTACAGGTGTAGATTTACAATCAATTCATATAGGTGGTTTTCCTGTCTGGTTTCAGGTGTTAACCTATAATCGGTCATCCACAGATATTTCCTGGCTTGCTACAGGTGTTGATCTGGAACTTAAGAAAGGTTGGTCGAGATAGTTTTCCTGGATGGTTACAGGTATAGATCTATAATCAGTCATCCACAGATATTTCCTGGCCTGTTACAGGTGTTGATCTGGAACTGCAAAAGTTGATGGTAATCATCTTTTGATTGACCTTTTCCCGAAAAAGCAAAGCATTAGTTGTATGCAATGTCATGATGTATGAAATGCATGATGTCATGATGTTCTCAAAAATAAATGAGATTGTGTCGTATGCACTTTATCATGTATGAAAATAGGAGATGTGAAATGCGATATGTTTATGAATGTATTTTCGTCTAGGAAAATAAATCCTTGACAAGTGCCGGGAAGTTTGTTAAATCCTGGGCTGATGTTGAAGAGTAGAGTTCTTCGTTTCCGCTGGGGATGATGAACGAAGATGATTGCAAGAATAAACTGGTAGGAGAAGATGACTCCGTTGGGGAATAAACTTGGTGAAGAGATTACTCTGCTGGGAATTACTCTGTGGGAAGAGATACTTCATTGAGATTTTAACGATAACTCCGCTGGGGAATTCCGTTGATAAGCTCTGTTGGGGAATTTGATGATGAACTCCGCTGGGGATAGGAAGAACTTCGTTGAGGACGATCTTTCCGTTGCAATTTGATGAGGATAACCCAGTTAGACTCTGGTGTGGGATAACCTTCTGGATATGGCTGGGGAGAGATTTTTGTATTCTGCAGGGGACAAGCTTCCAGAATCTACTGGGGAGATGATTCAACTCTCCTGGGGAAATAAAACTTGTTGGACTGTATTGGGGAAATGGCTTCCACTGGGGTGTCTGTATTCCGCCGGGGAACAATCTTATATTTCTGTTGAAAAGTTAAGACTTCTGGGGGTGCTTGCTGAGGAATATCTTTATACTCTGCTGGAGAATATTAAGATCTTCTGGGGAAACCCAACTTTTCCAGGACTGATGGTAGGCCAACTCTGCTCGGGGGAGAGTATTACTGACTTGCTGGAGATACTGTGCCTTTTTAGGGCTAATGGGAGACCAACTCTGCTTGGGGAGAGTATTGCTGAATATTGTCTTACTCTGCGGGGAGTGAAGGTATCTTGGTCAAATTCTTCAGCTGAACTTACCTTGGTACCTTGGTGGACAGAGCAACTAGGTCGGTTAGACAATTCTTACTGCTCCTATTTCTGATGTCACCTGTAATTAGTCCTTTGTTTCGTATGCAAGTATTTATGAACAACAATTAATGTCAAATGCATATATCAAAAATGAACATTGGACGTTCTTTGCAAAACAAAACAGATAAAGGAAAAACAATTGGCAATTTTTCTGAAAAATGAACTTGTATTGATTTTGAAATTTGCCTGTAAATAGGCGCTTTTGTATAAGAGGCTGACGTCCTAGTAAGAGAACACCGCCGAACAAAATAGAGTTTATACAATTTGTGAAAAGGAAAACAAAACAGCTATGTGAAAATTCCCACTGGGTTCCAACTCTGCTATCGCCTTCATGTCTTCAAGCGTCTTATCACTTTGCTGCTTGGTTGAAGAGGAATCTGATTGATTGGTGACATCTGAGCCTGATAGTCGATACCGAAGTCTGGATGCAGGGTGATCCAATGAGACATAGTATTACGCTTATCCTTAACTTTTTCCTGGACCGCCCTTTCGGGTTTTCAGTCCACCGGGATACCCATTTTTGCCCAAGCCGCCTTTTCAGGTTTTCGAGTTGCCGGGTGTACAGATTTTTTCATTTCATCCCTTATTTTTGGCCGAACCCTTTTGGTTCGCCGGGAAGCCCTTATTTTTGCCTAGGCCAGTCGACCTAGCGGGTCTTTGATCATGCGTAGTATCTTTTTACTATGTCTGCATTGGCGGGGTGAGGAAGGTCGTCACCATCCATGGTGGTTAGAATCATGGCTCCTCCTGAGAAGATATTCTTAACCAAAAATGGCCCTTCGTACGTAGGGGTCCATTTTCCCCTGGGATCACCTTGAGGTAGGATGATGCGCTTGATTACCAGGTCACCGACTTGATACTCTTGTCGTCTGACTTTCTTGTTAAATGCCTTGATCATCCGCTTTTGGTACGTCTGACCATGACAAATAGCAGTGAGTCTCTTTTCGTCGATTAGGTTTAATTGATCAAGCTGAGTATGGATCCAGTCGTCTTCGCTCAAACCTGCATCCTTCATTATCCGGAGAGAGGGTATCTGAACTTCAATGGGCAAGACTGCCTCCATGCCGTATACCAAGGAATAGGGAGTCGCCCCTGTTGACGCCTGTGCTGAGGTACGGTACCCATGAAGAGCAAACGGTAACATCTCGTGCCAATCTTTGTAGGTCACTGTCATCTTCTGCACAATCTTCTTGATGTTCTTATTAGCTGCTTCTACAGCCCCATTCATCTTCGGCCGGTAAGGAGAAGAGTTGTGGTGCTGTACCTTGAATTGCTCGTAGAGCTCAGTGATCATCTTGTTGTTAAGATTGGTACCATTATCCGTAATGATCCTCTCTGGTACACCGTATCGATAGATCAGGTTGTGCCAAATGAACTGTGCCACGAAATTCTTGGTTATGGTGGCAAAGGAAGCTGCTTCGACCCACTTTGTAAAGTAATCAATCGCTACCAGGATGAAAGGATGCCCGTTGGATGCCGTAGGTCTGATCTCGCCGATCATATCAATACCCCACATTGCAAAAGGCCAAGGTACTGTCAAGACGTTCAGAGGAACCGGAGGAATGTGCACCTTATCAGCATAAATTTGGCATTTGTGACACGTCCGAGAATGTTGATAACAGTCGGCTTCCATTGTGAACCAGTAATATCCTGCCCGAAGGATTTTCTTTGCCATGGTATGTCCACTGGAATGAGTTCCGAAGGTACCTTCATGCAACTCTGCCATGATCCTTTCTGCTTCAGTCTTATCCACACAACGCAGTAAGGTTGAATCATGGTTTCGTTTATAAAGGATGTCATTGCTGAGGAAGAACTTTGTCGGGAACCTTCTCAGAAACTTCTTGTCATTAACAGATGCGCCCTCGGGGTATTCTTGAGCTTCCAAGTACCTCTTTACTTCATGATACCAAGGCTTTTCTATTACCTCTTCGGTCTCAAGATCACAGCAATGTGCAGGTTCATCCAATTTCCAAATAATGATCCGGGGAGCCTCGTTGTCCCATTTGACTTTGAACATAGAAGACATCGTAGCTAGCGCGTCCGCCAACTGATTCTCCTCTCTTGGGAAGTGTTCAAAGGTTATCTCCTCGAAATGGGGAAGCAACGTCAACACATACTCCTTGTAAGGAATAAGATTTGGGTGTTTCTTATCCCACTCGCCTTTGATCTGACTGATCACGAGAGTGGAATCTCCGAAGACACTCAGAAACTTGATCCTTAGGTCAATTGCAGCACGAAGACCCATGATGCATGCTTCATACTCCGCCATGTTGTTGGTGCAGTTGAAACATAATCGGGCGGTAAGTGGAGTATGAGAGCCTTTAGGGGATATAATCACAGCGCCAATACCATTACCCAAAGCGTTTGAGGCTCCGTCAAAGTGCATAGACCATCGAGATCCTTCTTCAGGCCCTTCATCTGGTCCAGGTACTTCACAATCAGTCACTACCATGATATTCTCGTCTGGAAATTCAAAGTTCATAGATTGGTAGTCGTCCACTGCCTGATGTGCCAAATGGTCTGCCAACACACTTCCCTTGATTGCTTTTTGAGTCATGTACTGGATGTCATATTTCGTCAAGATCATCTGCCATCTTGCTATTCTTCCGGACAAGGCAGGCTTTTCGAAGATGTACTTGATTGGATCCATTTTTGAAATCAACATAGTAGTGTGAGTCAGCATATACTGTCTCAGCCGGCGAGCAGCCCATACCAAAGCGCAACAAGTTTTCTCGAGCAGTGAGTATCGAGTCTCACAGTCGGTAAATTTTTGCTGAGGTAATAAATAGCGTGTTCTTTTTGGCCAGACTCGTCATGCTGCCCCAGCACACACCCCATTGAGTTGTCCAGTACTGTCAAGTATAGGATTAGAGGTCTCCCTTCAACCGGTGGCATAATAATGGGTGGCTCTTGGAGATACTCTTTGATTCTTTCGAAAGCGGCCTGACATTCATCGTTCCAACGTACTACTTGATCTTTCTTCAGTAGCTTGAAGATTGGTTCACAGGTAGCAGTTAGATGCGAGATGAATCAGGCAATGTAGTTCAGCCGTCCTAGAAAGCCTTTGACTTCTTTCTCTATCTTGGGAATTGGCATATCTTGTATGGCTTTCACTTTGGTAGGGTCCACTTGAATACCTTTGTCGCTCACGACGAAGCCTAGCAGTTTTCTAGATCTCACCCCAAAGGTGCACTTGTTCGGGTTTAATCTCAGTTTGTACAACTTCAACCGGTCAAACAGCTTCTGTAGATGGTCAAGGTGTTCCTCCTCAGTTTGGGACCTTGCGATCATATCGTCGACATATACTTCAATCTCATGATGGATCATGTCGTGAAACAAAGCAACCATGGCACGTTGGTAGGTTGCCCCAGCATTTTTCAACCCAAAAGGCATGACCTTGTAACAGAAGGTGCCCCACTGAGTGACAAAAGTGGTATTCTCCATGTCTTCAGGAGCCACCTTGATCTGATTATAACCGGAGAACCCGTCCATGAAGGAGAATACCTTATGCTGAGCAGTGTTGTCAACCAGAACGTCGATGTGAGGCAGAGGGAAGTCATCCTTAGGGCTTGCCATGTTCAAATCCCTGTAGTCAACACACATTCGAACCTTACCATATTTCTTCGGCACTGGAACCACATTGGCAACCCACTGAGGGTAAGAAGTTACTGCTAGAAAACCGGCGTCGAATTGTTTCATAACCTCAGCTTTGATTTTCTCGGACATCTCTGGACGCATACGGCGAACCTTCTATTTTACCGGAGGACAGTCTTCCTTGGTAGGCAGGTGATGAACCACAATGTCGGTATCCAACCCAGGCATATCTTCGTAAGACCAGGCAAAGATTTCCATGTAATCATGCAGCATCTGAATCAACCGTTGTTTCACACTAGACTCCAGATTGGCACCAATCTTGACTTCCTTTCTGTCTGCCTCGGTACCCAGATTTACCGTTTCCACTGGCTCTTCATGTGGCTGAATGGCCCTCTCTTCCTGAAGTAGCAGTCTTGCAAGCTCACCAGGCACTTCGCAATCATCTTCGCCTTCGTCTTCGGCTAAGTTGATCGGATTTTCAAAGTCATAACTGGCAGTAGCAGAGTCGTTACCAGTGAGATCCAGAGTGGATTGGGACCTGTATATGTGAGTGTGTGTAAATAGCTGTTTTGCAATATATAATAAAGAAAGACAAGGAGTGCAAGATTTGAAATGCAAAAAATGTCCAATGCTTTTATTAATGATATATGAAAATGACACACAAAATCCCTCACAAATGAAGCCACGGTGCCCCGGGTAAGACACCGGGCCATAAAGTTTCAAATTATTGTTTGTTACAAATTCAAAACAAAGGAGTTCATTACTGAGTCACAAAAGTAATAGGTACGAATTCTTTCGCTGTCCAGTTGTTTGGTCCACCGTCGGTCGTAGGGTAAATCCAACTGTCGAATTAAGATTCCTCCACGTCATCTTCAATAGCATTTACTCCTGAGTTGCTGATGAACACAGGAGGTCTTCCAATCCTTGCCTTACGAACAGCCCTCTGAGCTTCTGCAGTGAAACCCAAACCAAACTTGTCAGTCTTCGGAGTGAAATCAGGAAGTCGGCCCCAGTTTGCGCACTCACCCCTCTCAACAACAGCCCGAGCATCCTTTAAGGAAGCCATCTTCAAAGGAGAATCTTCGATCACAGTTTCCGTTGATGCCAATGTCTGAGGAACCTCTTCAAAGTGCTGGAATGGAGTCTCAATGAATTCCCCATCCATCTCTATGTACCGGAACGAGTTGAGGTGGCTGACCATGTATTCTTCCTCCCCCTGTACTGTCACAATCTTCCCTCTGACCGGGTATTTCAGCTTCTGATGTAGTGTGGAGGTCACTGCTCCAGCTTTGTGGATCCATGGGCGACCCAACAAACAAGAATAGGACGGCCGGATGTCCATCACATAGAATGTAGACTCGAAGACCTGAGAACCAACTTTGATTGGAATATCAACCTCGCCGTGCACCATTCTTTTAGACCCGTCAAAGGCCCGGACAACAATGTTACTTGGATTTAGTTCCAACCCCTCACAATCCAGCCTGTCTAGAGCTTTCTTGGGTAAGACGTTCAACGAGGAACCAGTGTCAACCAGCACATGGGCAAGAGTAGTGCCCCTGCATTCAATGGAGACATGCAGGGCATCGTTATGGTTCTTCCCTTTAGCAGTCAGATCAGCGTCGGAGAAACCCAAACCATTATCAACAGTTAAGTTGGCCACACAGTCGGTAAACTGATCAGCTGATGCCTCTTGTGGCACGTGGGCCGTCTTCAGGCAGGTAATCAGAGCCTTGGCATGGGCCTCTGAACACAACAACAGTGATAGCATAGAAATTTTAGATGGGGTGTGCCCCAGCTGCTCAACTACGTTAAAATCACTCTTCTTGATAATCTTAAGAATCTCTTCCATTTCCTGTTTGGAAGCTTCAAAAGTGGTTGTCTTTGGTGCCTCCGTCAGGGCAGGCGTGTCTGTAGTGATCCCTTTTCCTCGAGCGTCAAATGACTCGGCAGCAGGGGTAGAAATAGGAACTTGATCAGGAAGGGAAATTGGCACACTTGCAGGTGTGATGACAATAGGTCTCTGGATAGCTGGTGGCACGATATCTGGTGAGAAAAGTTTACCACTGTGAGTGACTTTAGCAGGCCCGGTGATGTTGCTGACGCCGGTACTAGTATCAAACTCTTGTTTAACTCCAAGCACATAAACATCTGCCCCATAGTGCCAAGGGACAGCTTTGTCAGATGTATAGGGGATGGGCCCCGGAACAGTGATGATTATGGGTGCAAGCTTCTGAACAGGCATGATTCTGACAGGTTTCCTTGAGGGAGCCTTAGGAGAGTTGTTGAAGATGGTAACAATGGACACTTCTTCAGTAGGGGTAGCAGGAACAACAATCTTCTCGAACAGGATTTCTTTGTTATCCATCAGGTTTTGGATACCTGACTTCAAAGATGGACAACCAGCAGGTGAAACGGAACACAGATGACAACCTTTACTACATCCCAGAAATAAACCGGCTAGCAACAAGTTCCTCTTGATAGTCAACAACGGAGTAACAATATCATCCACAGAGGCTACATACAGGTCTTCCTCTACAGCATTCACTCCATGCTTAGGCATGGGAGCAATCACAACATTGGGCCTTTCGGGCGCCTCAAACTCTATCTCTTTAGCATCAATTAGGTCCTGAACCTTATTCTTCAGAGCCCAACAATCATCCGTAGTATGCCCCGGACTATCAGAGTGATAAGCGCAGCGGGCGTTGGGATTGTACTTTGGAGATGTTGTATTTACAACCTTCGGAGCTTCTTTTATAGTCACCAGATTGGTTGTCAGTAACTGCGGCAATATTTGGGACAAGGTCATGCTGAGGCGAGTAAACTGCCTTCTGGGTCTCTCACCCCTTTGTTGGTTATATTGCTGAGGAGCAGCAGCAGGCTTTGAAATTACCACCGTGTTGACAGCTTGGCGGCGTTCCGGTTTATTCTGTCTCCTTGAACCATAGACAACACTAGATTCCTTCTTGAACGGCTTCTTTTCAGTGCTCGAGGAGGCACCTTTCTGTATCTTCCCAGACTTGATACCAGCTTCTATTCTCTCACTAGTCAAGATAAGGTCTGTAAACCCGGCAGAAGAATTTCCAATCAAATGGTTGAAGAACGGACCAGACAGGGTCCCCAAGAACATATCAACAAGCTCACGATCAATCAAAGGTGGCTGCACCCTTCGAGCCAGGTCTCTCCACTTTTGAGCATATTCCTTAAATCCTTCACTCGTCCCTAGTGACATACCCTGGAGTTGGGTACGCGTAGGAGCGAGGTCGGAATTATACTGATACTGCTTATAGAACGCAGTAGCCAAATCCTCCCAGTTACGAATGCTGGCTCCATCCAGCTGATAGAACCATTTGAGTTGAGTCCCTGAAAGACTATCCTGGAAGAAATGGATCCATAAATTCTTGTCAGCAGTGTAAGGTTTGATATTCCTTACATACGATCAGAGGTGCAGCTTAGGACAGGAAGCTCCGTCGTACTTTGCAAAAGTAGGTGCCTTTAACTTATGGGGAATCACCACCTCAGAGGATAGGCCTAGGTCTCCAAAGTCCAACCCGGGCACATTCTGAATCTCCATAGCACTTAAGCGGTCCTCCAACTGTTTGTACCTGTCCTCAGCAGGAGGGTACTGTTCATCATTATAATCCGTCTCGTTGTCGGAGACCACGGGACTAGGAACCCTTCTCTCTTGGGGACTGTCTTTCCCTACAGAGGAAGTAGTCAGATCAACCTCATTTTGTAGTCCATTCCCAAATCTGCGTCCAGTGTTGAATAGGACGGTCCTCTTCTTCTTCTTCTTCTTCAGAATCAGAGTCTTCAACTCCTGTTGACCCTGGGCTAGGCTCATGACCAACTCTTGGAACTGGGCATTCTGGGCCTGGAGGGCCTTTATAGCTTGTTCAGTAGTAGGTTCAGAAGACATGATGATTGCTAAAATAAACAGCGAAGAAGATAAGTGACCTGTAAAAAGTGTACCTGTTATGCATATGATGAAATGAAATGCGTATGATTTATGTTTTCAAAGACAATCGGGATTCAACTTTGTAGACAAAAGAGAAACACACTTTATTAGATTTAACTTTAGAATTTAAATTGTTCAACAAATTTCCCTTAAGCGTTACAAGAATTGAAAAGTAAATAAAAGCTGTAAAAGAAACATCAAATGCCCATCACTGCCCCCACGGCCTCTTCTTCTCGGTGCGGATATAGTCATTCAGGATCCGCTCGTTCTCCAGTTGCTTTGTCAGCTTCTGGATCTTCTGTTCCTGTTCGTTGAACCTTTCCCGATAAGAATCCCGTTCTTCCTGTAGTTGCGCCCAAGACCTCTTTAGTGTACCAATATCAGTGGGTATCTGAGGATGGAGAACAGTTGGAGGAACCCCGTATTTATCAGGAACTTCAAGAGTAATAGGACTGACAGCTTCGTATGGCATATCTAACTTTTGAGCACAGATGCAGACCCATCTGAAATAGGATTCCATTGGTAGAGAATTCTTCGGTCCCAACTCATGTGGGTCAGCTTTGTGAATTCTGTCCCAAGCCCGGATGAATCTACGACGCAGCTCGTCACTATCTACCTGAAACTCAAAACTGATGTGAGGTATCAACATCTCATGAGGCCCCGCTCTTCTGGCTCTTCCAAACTGACAGAGAGCTAAGCATGGGTTATAAGAGATTCCTCCCTGAGTTCCGATTAAAGGAACATTAGGATACTCTCTGCAACGATCAATAACAACCACCTCATCTAAACCTCTGAGAGTCCAAATGATGTCATTATCAGTGAGAGACATTATCCTATGAGCCCAGCCCCTTCCTTCTTTGTTCTTTAGTACGAACTTATGGAGGTGCGAAATAAACCACCTCACCAATAAAGGAGCACAACACCACAAAGTTCCCCATCTTCGGGCAGTACGAGCATAGAGCTGTTGCAGGATATCACCCAAGAGAGTGGGCACGGGATTCCGAGAGATGAAGATCCTTATGGCGTTGACATTAACAAAGGTATCAGGGTTTGGAAACAATACTAGACCATAGATTAAGAGAGCCAGAATGTCTTCGTACGTCATGAAGTCTAAGTCATTCCAGAACCTATTAGCTTTGCCAACCAGAAACTTAGCCAAAAAGCCCTTAACTCCACTTCTAGTCTCCCAGTTAGCCATTACCTCTTCTTTGGTCAAAGGAAGGGCTGCAGCAATCTCCTCAGGCCTAAGAGTCTTTTCCCAACCAGTGAATGGAGTTTGTTCCAAAACAGGGATACCAAGCAAATTAGAGAATTCTTCCAGGGTAGGGACCAGCTGGAAGTCTTGAAAGGTGAAGCAATGGTATAGCGGATCATAAAACTGGGCCAGGACGCTCATCAATTATTGGTCCCACTTTGAAGTGACTAAACCGAGAAGAGAACCATGCCTCTTGATGAAGGAAGTAGTATTTGGAATCCTATCAACCAATTCTGTAAGCAGAGCAGGTGGTTGAACAAAGTTGATCCGGATAGTATTCCTTCGCACGAGAATCATGGCGTCCTACAAAACAGAGCAAAGATGAAACCCTCTTGTCTTTGAAATGGGTTAGTACTTATGCAGGATGCATGCAATGTTATGATGGTATGATGTCATGATAAAGGCACACCACAAGTATTCACAAACGGCAAACATGGTAAGGCACACAAGTCACACAAGACAGCCCTTAGAGTTTAGGCCAGCATGAAGTTTAGGTACTACCCTTTTTCAGTTTCAGTTGGTTAAGACCTGTCCTAAAAATAGTGACCGGGTTCTAGAGGATCTCAATATCACTGACTACCCTCAATCGGTCATAACTCCAGCTTCGCAATCTTTTCTTACGGCCGGAACCATCGCGAGAGTTTAACCTCAATGAGTGTAGCGTACTGCTACTATTCTATGGCCAAGTTGGTCAATTTAAGGTGCTAAGATCAGTTGGTGCTTAACGACTCCTCAGAAGACCCATATTCTCCTCGTTCCAACACAAGGGATATCGGTACAGACCAAGGTGTCACACCTACATAGCTACTGCTTCACCCGTGCCGGTCTACGCCGGACAGGTCCCTCACAGTTTATTGCTACTTACCTAAAGGGTATTCCCCAGATCCGGGTTAGGATCTATGAAACTCCAATACAAGCCCACAAATATAAATCATACAAAGCATGCAATTGAAAACATAGAATGATCTAATCCTAAGGTACACCTCACTTATTAATTCCCCAGCAGAGTCGCCAGTTCTGTGATCGGTGGAAATAGAACTGACTGTTTTGGAATGCTGGTTCGCGAAATGTCGCGGTAAGCAAGAGTCGCCACCGTCTTTTATTTTCGCCAACAAGGAAAGGACAAAAGCACAGCAAAATTCCTTTTCGAGATGTTTCTCGGTTCGGGAGGTAGATTATAGAAAGGGAAGGTGTTAGCACCCTTTCTATCCGTGGTTATCCACGGGCTCTTAGGTACTTGCTCACTATGTTTTCAAAAATGTTTGCTTTTCTTGTGTTTGTGGGTTTTGAAAAAGTTTTGTTTGAAAACTTCGATTTAACTCTTGTATCTGTCCTCAAGAGTGTATGAAGTTTTTGTTTGAAAACTTTTGTCAGAAAAGTGTAGGTGCGAAAAGTTGTTTTTTTGTTTTTGAAAGAGCAAGTACCTGAGAACCTCTACCTACTCAAAAGAAATTAAGCTGTGTAAGAGTCCTTTAGATAGTACTATCCTACTATTGAGATGTAGGTAGCACCGTCGTTGGAGTTATTCGGGTCAATTCGATTATAGGGACATGTGGTCACCAAAGCAATAGTAGGACGCCTTAGCGGTAACCCTAGTGTCCTAGATCATTTTTATCCGAGGCAACCGTTTCGAGGTAACTTGGATCTTTAGACAGGAGGGCGACCTCTAAAACACCCTATACTCAATGACCACGTCGAGGCAACCAAGTGAGGCATACCCTAGGAATGGCATGTGCGAGTGTGTCAGGTTTCATGTTAAGTTATCTTTGCACATATTATGGTGAGCTACGTTTTGATTTTAATTTCAGAGAAGTCTTGTCATGCATAGCCTAATTAACATACATCTAGAAGTTTAAATATTGCGGAAAATAAATCTACACTATTACAAGGCGTCGAGTATTTACATCACCAAAAACAAACCCTTTGAAAAAGTAAATTGCGGAAAATTAAAGAAAGCGATAAAAAGGTCCTAATTAAAACTATTACATCCTCGGAGCAATTACATAATAATGGATCAAAAAATTAACCAAGAATAGTCGCACGCGAGAAAAATTGAATCGGAGAAGTCCTTAGGGTTTTGACCCTTTTTGAGAAAGAAAGAAGTTTTTTTTTGTCTTTTTTGTATTGAATTAAATCTAATACTAATTAATTAAATAAAAGAAATATTTTTTAAGTTCTTTATGTTTTTAATGAAAATAAAATAAAAGAAATTAAAAGTTGGTAAAAACCCTAATTCTACGTGGATTTTATTTATTATGAAAATAATTAAAGTTAACCTAATTAAAAAGACTAAATTAATTAATTATATTTATTTACAAAAATAATAAATTAAAGGGTGAAATTAATAAATAATAATATTATATTTTAGTTTTTCAAAATTTATTATGAAAATAATTAATTAATTATGTTAATTAAATAATAATAATAATAATTACTAAAAGAAAATAAAAAGAAGAGAATGAATGAACCAGGGGGGTGCTGGCCCAATAAGGAGGTATTTTTGGCAATCTGAATCCCATTAACCTCAAGCCTGCTTTGACTTTCTGGATTAGCTGTGTGTTCGTTGACTGGGCGCATGGTAGTCATCATCTCATGACCCTTGGATTTACGCCTGAAGCCACATGGCGCATTGATGTTTGGAGGTATATGGTGTTTACCCTTTGGAGATCTGCACAAGAACATGTAAAGAAAAATAACATAAGCGTTTGGGGGGACCTGGGATTCGAACCCAGGTCCCAAAGCTCATATGCTAGCGCGTCTACCACTCCAACTGCACGATTCATTCGTTATTATAATGACTAGCAATTAATATATTAGGCAATCAATCAATTTGCTGTAAAAATAAAAACACGCGCGTCTTTTTTGAACTGGCCAATGAGACATCCATACCTCATCATCTTCTTCGTTCATTCTGCAAAACAAACATTAGATAGCGGGGGTTTTTAACCCCATCTAAACAGTGTGACGAAAAATAGCAAATAGAGCTACATGCTACATAAATATTTCGCGAGGGTTGCTTTGGATTCGTCTGGTTCTCACGAATCCAACCATGTGCCTTACAAGTCTTGATTTTTCTGGGTTTAGAAAGCCCCAAATCCAAAGCTCAGGAACCCTAAAATTTAACCATGGCAACTTTTGATTCTGTGCATTATAATTCAATTAACTTATGCCATTAGCTTCATATGGATTCAAGCAATGCAAAACAAACAAGAAATCATGTTAAATGTGCATGATTTGAGCAATACGACTATGGACAAAGTGTGAAAACCATGAAACTGTTTAGGGTGATTCTTTGAGCTTTAGCGTGTGAATTCAATTTCCACACGTTCCTGGGAACCCCTGCAAGGTGTTAGAATTAACAAAAAGCTTTGAATCGCCCTGGAATATAGAAATCAGTTTTGAGTTTTTTTCCAATTTTCTTGAATTGCAATGGCTTTTTCCTGCAGCTTTCTCACGTGTGCATGATCAGGGTTGGCTTGCAAATTTATAGAGGAATGGAATTAGGTCAGAATCTTGCACAAAAATCCATTGGAGTGATGATTGAATATTTGATTGAAAATCAAATCTTTTTGCATTTTCATGATTGAAGAAAGTTGGCAATTTTGGAGTTTTTGATATCTTTTATTTGTACACGAAATTTCCATCATATCTTGACCATATTTGCTTCACAAAAAGATTGAAAAATCAAATCTTGCATTTTCCTACAATTTAAATTAATTAAATGAATTAATATTGATTAAAAATCTAATTAATTAATAAAAATAAGAAAATAAATTCAATTAAGCTTGATGGGTCGTGCATAAGTCATGGATAAAATTTCAAGAAGAGATTTGAGGCCCATTAGCAAAAATGAAGTGTTTTGATCAAAGTTGACTTTTGCAAATTCACAAAAACATCTCAACTTCTCCAATGCATATCTTGCTCAATTTTGATTATATGAACATGTTCTTGAACATTTTGGAAATTTCTTGAAGTCCTATAACCAATGCCTTTGGTCCCATGTCATTTGGATTCACCAATCTCAAGTTATGGTCTTTGACTTAAAGTGCATTTTTGTTGACTTTTGAAATTGACCTATAATGTAGAAATTGATAACTTTTTATGAGAGCATTTCTTCAACTTGGAGTATGAATATGGATTGTAGGAAATGGCATCCCCTTCAAAATGAGCATTGGATGGGATTTTTCTGACAAACCATGAAAAAGTTATGCCCTGGTCAAGATACAGTTGACTTTTCTACTGTCCAAAAATAGTAACTTTTTGCATCTTGATGATTTTTGAGCCATTCTTGTGGAATCATGATCAAGACTTGATCAAATGATGATTGTGGATTCAAAATAAGATGTTGACCAAAAATTCTGACTTTTGACTGTAAAATGACCATTTTACCCCTGTAGTTGACTGTGGATTAAATAGGGCTTTTGACTGTGCAACTTGGGACTGTGAGTCTTGAAACTTGGTATGTAGGTGCTTGAGAATGTATATAGGCCCTTGAGACTTGGTTGAACCATTGAAAACCCAAAATTCCTTGAAAGAACCAAAACCCTAATTTCAGCTGGCTTAGGAGGTGGTTTGACTGTACAATCTTTTGAGTAATCTTGAATCATTTGAAGATGATTCTTGACAAACCTTGAAGAATATGGGAGGGAAAATTTTGGGGTACAACATTAACCATACAATTACCTTCAAGAGTCGTGCCCTATATTGCTCCATAGAAGTCCGGTTTCAGAGCTTTTCAACACAACTTCAATAGGTAGATTTCTCCATCAATTCTTTAAAACTTTGATATCATTGTGATGCTCTCATTGCTTTGGTTCTAGTTGCAACACTTGATTTTATTTGGAAACACGTCTTGACCATGAAATTTCAGATCCCTTTTCAAAACTTTCCTTCCAAATTGCTTGAGCTACAATTTATATAAATTTATCGCGAAGGTGTAGTTGTCTTCGTCTTGAAGAGACGAAGCGAATGTCATAGGTCCGAGCTTCTGATTTTACAGTTTGAGAGAACTGCAATTCATGTTGGATGGAGGTTGAAGATTACCAATGTGTCATCTTCCAACCAATGAAGGCGCGCCACTTGTTTTTTTTAATTTCTGATTTAATAAGTGATCCAGTGTTTTATTCACTAATGACCATGATATGTACAGTGCGCCAGATCCCTTGAATTTGATTACTAACGCGTTTTGACTCTCATCCATTGGTCCACATCTTTTTGGTTTTTATTTTATTTTCTGATTTTTATATTTAACTGTTTTAAACTTCAAAAAATAATAGAAAATTCAATTTTAGTCCAAAAAATCTGAAAAATATTTGAAAAATATTTTTGATTATTCTCTTTCTGATTTTTAATTTTTCACAATTTTATTTTTTGTTTTGATATTTTTTATAAATTATCACTTTATTTTATTTGTTTTAACTGTTTAAAAATACTTTTATACACTTTTAAATTCTGAAAAAATTATGGAAGGATCCAATAATATTGTGACAAATATTGGTGACCTTATTTTTGTATTTATTTCTGACTTTGTTATTTTTTTTTATCATTTTTGGTTTATTCTACTCATTTCTTTTTATTTTAAAAATAGTTTCTGATTTTAAAAAATTTACCAAAAATTTTATAAAGATATTTGAGTCCTTTTCTGATTTTTCTATGGTTTTAATTTTTATTTCTTGATTAATTTGAACATAGTTAATATTTTTCTATTTTATTTCTATTTTAAAATATTCTAAAACTTTTTTAATGTATATATTAAATGCAATATTATTTTGTGATTATTTTCTGGCTGATCTTGAGTTGAATTTTTTATTATGAACTTTGTTAACATCATTAGATCCATCATTGTATTCTTTCTCATCCCTCTTCATCTCATCCCTTTCTTATTACACTAAGTATTATTGGAGCATGATCTCTATATCATGTCTCAAAACAAATGGTGTATAAATTGCTATTGACCGGCCTCAAAATAGGTGTGACTTCTATATAAGTCCACTTACGATTGCTTAACATATCGCTAAATTTTTGTCCCAATTCGAATAAATGATCATTAGTGGCCCAAACCTATGTTTGCAAGCCCAAGTATGTTAATTTGATCCCTTTGATCCAATAACTTTGAGATTCATTGTGTGGAGGCTTTGGTTCTACCAATCCTCTAATAGATCTACAAGACTATTGGTCAACGTAGATCACTTAAACATTGTTGATCAATAAATGGTACTTGTGAGGATTCCAAATGGATGTTATAATTGACAAAAAGAAAATACAACTTGTTGTGTGGAGGCTTTGGTTCTACCAATCCTCTAATGAGTTCTAAATGCAAGTTTCAAGATGGTCATACAACTAACCACTAATTATTAATTTATTTCATTTTATGCTTTATTTATTATGCTTTATGTACCATTTACTTTAAGCATTATATTTCATGTATTTGTATTTTGCTCACTTGAGCATTTCTATCCTTGTTATTTTTGTTTTGCTCACTTGAGCCTTTCTTTTCTTTTTCAAGACACCTAATAATAAACATTAACCCTAAAAAAGGCTTTAATGATACTTGGACTATTTGGTTACTATCCTTGGCATTGTGGAGTATTGGACTTCTTGGACTTAGGATTAGAAACCTTGGCCTATGTTGGAGACCTTGTGACCTTAATTGATATTTTGTCTGGAGTTCTTGAGGTTTACCTCAAGACATTGGGTTGTTTATTTGTTTTATGTGCAGGTTATTGTGATAACATTCTTTGTTTTTAATCTGGAATTCACCCGTATACAGTCGTTACTCTGCCCAATTTTTGTGAAGACTTAATACACTTGAAGTTTGATTCTCTCAAGAGGTCTAGTATCTTTTTCTTGCTTGGTTTTAATCCAAGGAATGGGAATTCTATTTTGACTCATAATGTTAAAAATTGGCTTCTTGATTGACGATTTCTTTCGACGATTTCCTCTTACTAGGATCTCCGTCTCTCTGTACAAAAACGCCTATTCATGGGCAAAATATCAATACAAATATACTTTGAAGTGAAAAATTTATGTCTTTGTTTTGAATGCAAATTTGTCCAATGACTAAAACTGAATGAACATATGCATATGAACATAATTAAAACTATTTGGCACATGTGTCCTACTAGGCAGCAGCAAGCATCTCTTTAATGTGTATGAAATATCCCCACAGAGTTATCTCATTATCATTATCCTCACAAGGACGGCTACAATAAACCTCTCCCCAACAGAGTTGCCCACAAAGTCTCTTTGCATAGGATAATCCCCGACCAGAGTTTCAATCTCTTGGCAGCTCTCTCTCTCCAGCTAAGTCGATTTTTTACAAGTTAAAGCCTCGTGGATATCTTCCTAAAAGAAACTCACTTCCCTAACAGGGTTTATTTCCCCAACAAGGTTTATTTCCCCAACAGGGTTTATTTCTCCAACAGGTTTTATATCCCCAACAATAATCGAGGAACCATAAAATTCCCCATCCGAGTACATCCTCTCTAACCGAGTTTGTACTCCCCTGGCATAGTCCATCCTTCCAGCTGAGCCCGTTATTCCCTAGCTGTGTATATCCTCCCCAGTTGAGTATATATTTCCCAATCTGAGTCTGTCCTACCCAACTGAGTCCATACTTTCCGGTATGAATTTTCCTTTCAGATTATTGTAAATCATAGGGCCACAACCCCTGATCCCCAGTAAAGCCGTCAACAAATCCTTTACTATTTCCAAAAATATACTATGAAGTCTGAATCCGACCAGATATTAGCACAATTTTCAAGCTATTACTGAAGCCTGGACCCGACCAGATAATAGTTTGACTTCTTCAATTGCTGAAGCTTGGGCCCGACCAGATAGCCGTTGAATTCCTACAAAATCATTAGCAAGACTCCTCTTCTCCAGTAGAGTTTTCCACTATCTCTAGTGGATTACTTAAACCTGGACCCGACCAGATAACAGTTTGAGTATCTGAAACCTGGACCCGACCAGATAACAGTTGATCTTAATTTCAAGACACTATGAAACCTGGACCCGACCAGATAATAGTCTAACTCTTCAAAGATATAGAAGAACCTGGACTCAACCCGACCAAGGTTTAACTTCTTTTCCCTAGTAGAGTTTACCTCTGCCCAAACAAATTACTGTGAAACCTGGATCCGACCAGATATCAGTTTTCAATTTTAGCTTTTTCAATCAAGTTGTTATGAAGCTTGGATCCTACCAGATAACAATTACCCTCAGAGATTCATTGTGAAACCTGGAAACTAACCAGATAACAACTAAATCCCCAAACAGTTTATGGTGAAACCTGGACTCGACCAGATAGTCAGTGACCTCATAAACCTCAGAAATCTGCAAAGCCTGGACCCGACCAGATAACAGTTTTTCAAACAGTTTATTATGAACCCTAGAGCCCGACCACATAATAACTAACTATGATCCCCAGAGAGACACTATGAAGTCTGGACTCGACCAGATAATAGTACAACTTTCCAAAAACCATGAAACCTGGACCCAACCAAATAGTAGTTACCACTTCAAGTTACTGCGAAGCCTGGATCCGACCAGATAACAGTTAAATTTTGTATCCCCAGCAAGTTGTTGTGAAGCCTGGATCCGACTAGATAATTATTCAATTTCAAGAAAATTTTCTGCAAAGCCTGGAATCCGACCAGATAACAGTTAATTCGTCTCTTCCCCCAGTAAGTTTCCGTGAAGCCTGGATCCGACCAGATAGAAGTTGACTACTTCATCCTCAGCAAATTGTGATGCCTGGATCCGACCAAATAACAACTGATATTCAAGATATATTCTCCAGTAAAAGCATCCTTTCAACAAAGTTTGAAGATATGCATATTCTTCATCCCCAACGGCAATCAAGGATTCAACCCCCCAGAATTTCCTCAGCAGCAGTCAGGGATTTATTTTCCCGGACAAAAACATACATCTCACATTCATACATCATAGCATGTACATACCATATGCATTTAACATAATATCGCATCTGGTGAACATCATACAGGCATCTACATTTTACTAACTCTTTTTCTCACAGGTAAAACATCAAGTTTTAGTATAAATCAACAAGAGATTTGTGTTGACACTTCTTCCAGTTTTTACCAACATTCCTCCAAATGGAATCTATAAGCCCATTCACTATCCATCTTCGAGTGCAAATTTCTAGGCACTCTAGTGTTCAATCATATTTCAACTTCAAGTCACGAATGGCGGATCCGCCAATCAAACTCTTCAGGTTTAAGAAGATTGAACAAGGGAAGCTATTGTACCCCAAAATTTTCCCTCTCATTTATCAAGTAATCTCCCACAAGATCTCCTTTGGTTCAATACTTCATTAGGTTTGATCAGCTCAAGAAACCTCTTTAAGCACTAATGACCAAAATTAGGGTTTGAGATTGCAAAAGGATGATTGAACTTTAAATGCTTCATATCACTTTCATGGACCATTATGGACCCCCAAGATTACTCATGTCAAGTTTCAAGCCTTGGGTCACACTTTTGATCAATTAATTAAGCAGTTGACCTAAAAATCAGTTGTATTGGGGAAAAGTCAACTATGGCCAATTTACAGTTAAACTTAATAGTTTTTAATCCACATCAACTCATATGTATCATTTGATCAAGTTTGGACCATAATTCCTCAAGAAATTTGATCAAATCATCAAAAGGGCAAAATGGTCAAAATTAGGATTTTGACTGAGAAAGGGAAATTTCTGATTTTTGACCTAGCAAATGGTCAATTGGTTTGAAGCATGGTTTCAAGAGTTCAATTTAATATTTTTACATAATGACATGACCCAAAACATTGGTCAAAATCAATTGGATTGACAATGAATTTTCAGTAAACTAATCAAAAGTCAACTGTAGACTGAAAAGTCAAACTTTGACTTTTTGGTCAAAATCCAATGTCAAAGATCATAATTCATCAAAACATGTCAAAATATGAAACTTATTCATCAAGAAATCAAAAAGTCAAGATTTCGTCTTGAAAAGTCAAAGTTTTCTAACTTAGAAATTTTTCTAAGTGTTTAAAACTTCATGTTTTATTCAAAACTTTGAGCCAATTTTTCACCATGATGGAAGATGATTCAAAAGAAACTTTCAACATGAAAGTTGTAGATATCCATGATATCTATAATGTTTCGTTACACAAATTCTTCTAAAAACTCTTGGATCTCAAGTTATTAATTCATAAAGTCATGGTCTTGAAATTGAACACTTAGTGAAATTTTGACCTAGTTTTGGTCAGGATTTTGACCTAACTTCATGGCACTTTTTCATATAGTTACAAAGAGAGTTTTCAAAAGTGATTCAAAGAGGGATTTTAGAGAACATTACACGCTTTCCAAAATGTCGAGGAACTCCTTGAGATCATTTGTAATCAAGGAGAATCGAAGAGATGAAGTTAGGGTTTTCAAACTTAAATTACAAGCCATTTCATGATGAACAAGAATTCAAATCCAATCCCATGCTGCATAATATTCACTTTGCAAGCCTAAAATTTGTTTGTCACTCCATAATTTAATGTTTAAACAACATATGAAGCCATTGTCCATGCATTTGAATCATTATCCAAGTTGCATTTCCATTAATGGAACAAAGTTCACACTTCCATTTTGGAAAAGTGACTTTAATCTCAAAGTCAATACATAGAGCGTTGCACTTGTTCCTTCTGATTAGAAGCAATGTCAAAGGCAAAAGCAACATGTCTTGAGCCTCCCGTAAACTCAGACCATGCTTTTACTATGCCTTGAAACCATGTTTTCACTTTTCTTCAAAATCAAGTAACATAGTCATAACTCTATATCTTGTACTTCTGACCACCTCAAGTGCCCTAACCTTTTTCATATAACCATACAAGTTATTTGCAAGAGAGGACACGATTAAAAACACTCCCAAACTCCTTGAAAACTCAGATTTCACAAAACCTCCATTTTTGTGTCATTTCTGACTTTGAACTTCAATCTTCAAAAACACTCGTGCATTTCTTGGCCTTTTAGTTTCAAAAGCTTCCTCATATCAAATACAAACCATCCATGTCCTTTTTTGCAGACTGTAACATCATCTTCATCAACTTCCATAGCCAAAAACAGAGCATTGCAGTTGGACTTCTTCGGGCCATTCCAGCCACTCTCAACTCAAGCTAAGCATTGCATTAGCTTCCTAGAGGTCCAATGAAGCTAACCTGATCATCACCACTTCCTAAAACAAGCTCACATTCATTTCATGATTTCCAGTTTTGAGGTATTTTTCTTGAACTTCTATCTTCATATTTAGGCATTGTTAGGCTTGCATTTGTGAAGATAAAATGTAGACATCATTTCCCTGAAACTATACATGTCCATAGATTTCATTTATTTTGATTGAGCTAGGAGAATTTTGAGTTTGAACTTTCTAAAATATTTAGGTCAGAATTTAGTACTTTTAAAATTTCTCATTCATATTTGATTTATAGCTTATGATATTTATATGGTTGAATTCGTGTGACAAAATTGAGCATTTTTCATGTTTACATTTTTGCAAATGGTTGAGAAATGAGCAAGTTACAGATCCTTTGGCTGGAGGTTGAAGATGAAGTGTAATCAGGGTGCGTTTTGTGTTATGTATTTATCCTTTCACACAAGTTAACGGATGTATTACCATCCCAGTGGTTAAAGCGCACACATGTCACCCTTAGGTCCTGGGTTCAAGCCCCAGCATGGCCTTTTGTCATGTTTTACACTATTTTCTGACTTTTTGTGTTTTTTTTGCAGTGCTTGGGCTTTCATATGGGTCTAATCATTTTTTCTCATAATACTCCTTGCATTACTGATCCACCCCCCTGACTTTTCTTTATATTTTTATTTTTTATTTTATTTTTCTTCATTATTATTATTATTATTATTATTAATATTATTTTTATTATTATTATTACTATTATTATTATTTTCATAAATCATAAAAAAAATCCAAATTTATTTATTATTTATTATTTATACTTATGTATTTTATTTTATTCATAAAACAAAAAGACTAAAAAATATTTTCTTAAAAATTTTTTATTTATTTTCTTAAATAATTATTTTTTAGACTTAGGTTAAATTAATATATTATTTTATTCTCTTAGTTAAAATTAATTTAGAACTTAGGTTATTTTAATTAATTAATCTTCATTTTATTTTCATTAATTTAAACCCTTTTCATAAAAAACCCTAAAAATCCTTTTCAAATTAATTTCTTTTCTTAATTAGTTTAAGTTAATTTTATTTAATTTTAATTAATCATTCCATTTATTTAGGTCAAAACTAAACCCTTTCATAAAAACAACAAAAATCATTTCCTTTTTCCATTTATATTCTTGCATTTTATTTTCAATTTTGTACAATATTCAATATGGTTGTAATAGATAATTAGGTTTAATTTTCTTGCAATCCCCATTTGTAAATTTGTACACCCCCTCTCCTAATGATGTAATAGTGTAGTGATTTTACTTTTCGCAATTTATCGCTTTATATAAATGCTAGTTATTAGGGTTTGTATGAGAAGATAAAATCAACAAGTAGCAAACCCTAATCAAAGATTAAACAAAGCATGAAAATCAATACACTTGCACAAAAGCACCCCTAGGATAAAATCCACTTGGTTGCCTTATAAAAATGACCATATTATGCATGTGAGGTATCTTAGCAAAAATAAACAAAAATACAAGATCATAGTCCCTCGACGACGCTATCAAAAGTTGTCTTTCAAATTGATCTTAGTCCCTAAAGAAAGATACGAAGATACCTTGCAACATTGTTAATCATGGTTATACGATGACCCACGCCCGTCCTGTTTACATCCAAAGATAGGGTTACTTATCAAATCAATGGTAAGATAACAATGTCAAAGGAAAAAGGAAATGAACATGAAAGGCTTTTGAGTAGGTAGAATGTTCCTAGTTACTTTCTCAATTTCAAAACCAAAAACATCCTTGCTATTTTCAAAACAAACACCAACACTTTCAAAACATCTTTTAAACTTGAAAACATTTTCAAAAGATCAACACTTTATATACATTCTTACGAACGAGAATCATTACAAAGTTCGCCTAAAGGATGGCATCTCTACAAAATACTTTCAAAAACCACACAAAGCACATTTTCAAACAAAAAAATCAAGTGATCTAGCAAGTAACTAAGATCCCATGGAAAACCATGAATGAAAAGGGTGCTAATACCTTCCCTTTTCATAACCTACCCCCCAAACTCAAGAAACAATCTCAAAGGTCTTTTCTGTGCTTTTTCACCTTTCCTTTTTGGATAAAAGAAAAGTCGGTGGTGACTCTTGATAACCGCAACATTTGCGATAAAACATAAAACAACAAAGTCAGTTCTCCCACAGTATCACGGAACCTCACTGCCCCAATCCAAATTCTGAATAAAAGCAACTAGAACTTGCAAGAGTTCTCTCTGATATTGGACTGTTTGATCAAGACTTTCACTCACCAATCCCAGAAAATCCAAACATCCATTTTCAACAACCAGAAAATCCGACCATACATTCTCCACTATCAGAACATCAAAATCTCAACTCTCCTCAACCATAAAATAAAAACCTTATCACTCCACAAACTGAAAATCCAATTTTTGAAACACTTGAACCAAAAAATCAACACGCTACCGCAAACCAATCAGAAGACTCCCTTACAGACTCTGATACCACTACCCCAATTCCTGGAATAACAAAATCTCTTATGGTTCGTTTACCTCTCTCCATCCATGATATTCCAAAAATACCTTCACCATATGATTCCACACCACCAAATACTCCTCACACACCAATCCTGCTTTCTCATTCTACTACTCCCTCACCAATTAACCGTCCAACTAATCATCTCAGAACTTTCATTGATCTAGAAGCACTGGACCATCTAGCTTCAACCTCAAATAAATAGGCCATTCCCAAACTCAAACCAACCTTTACCAAAACAGATGTTGGTAAAAACTAGCTGATTTTTGACGCAAAAATGCAGGAATGGGTTACTTCTTTAACGCAAGCAAGTTAAGAAATTCTAATCATGTTGCTTTTGATTCTCTGTGGGATAGATTCAGAAAATGTTTCAACTTTGAATCCCAGAAGCTGAAAGAATTCAGTTATGAGATGGCTCAGCAGAACTTCAGTGATCAGCTGAAAGCCTTCAAAGACCAAGTTCTGAGTCACTAGGACAACATAGAAATTCTTCTGCTGGAAAATGCTCCCTAGAAAGAGCACCAACCTTCAAAAGCCACTGAACCAGGTTGTAATAGTCACCCTCTGACTACTGCTCCAGAAAATGAAATTGCAACAAAAGAAGTAGTTGAATCAGAAGATGCTGCAGAGTGTTCTAAACAACATGCAACCTCTGAGGATACACCAGCTACGTCTCTAGTCATGCAAACTCTTGAAGAGTTGAAGAAGAAGAATGCTTTAATCCATTCAAGGTTGGATAAGAAAGAAGACACAAACAAAGGGATAAGGGATATATTGGATAAGCAAGAAGATACAACAAAAGAAATCAAGGATATTCTTGGAAAGTAGGAAGAGTCAAGCACACAGATTAAGAGCTTGCTAGAAGCGTTGTTCACACGACTTCCCCTTCCATCTTAGATTCTATTTAACTTATATTTTGTATTCTTCATCTTATCTTCTTTGTTTCTGAAACATGTCATTGCAATATGTTTTCAATATAAATCATCATCTTTTTAACTCTGATTATATTGCTTTTTGATACCTAACAAAAAGGGTGAGAACGTAAGATATTTTCAATAACAGTATACCGGTACAAAGTCTCAAACATTCTGAATATCTTAACTTCTATTTTTTTCTGAAAGCATGAACAGGAACATATTCTGATAAAGACAGAAGGAGATGCATCAAAAGCTCTGATGAAAAGGAACTTCAGGGAAGTAATTCATCTCTATCTGAGTACTCAACTTAGGGGGAGACTCTCTTAAGCTTTTTGTTATGTATATTTTTTATTGAAATATCCTAGTATTTGTCATCATCAAAATGGGGAGATTGTTAGAACAAAGTTTGATTCTACAACCCTTATAAGAGTTTTGATGATAACAAACACAAAGAAAAAATATGCACTCTAAATTTGTGTTTTATGTTGTATAGAAGTTCTAACTGAAACGGCATCAGAAGTTAAGCCATAGAAGCATTCAAGTTGGGTGATCAGAATATTCTAAAGTATGATGATCAGAATCTGCGCTAAAGTAAAAGATATCCTTATTCTGAACAGAAGTCTAACGCGCCAACAGATCCTCAGTCTCTGACTTATCAAAGTTCTGAAGTAAAGCAGCATGCAAGATTCCTAAGTTCTAAAGCGTTACTTTTCCATTAAGGTTGTATCATGTGCAACGGCTTCATTCAGACAAGAATCTTCTCAGTATGGAAAGTGCATTAAGTGTCCATTATCACATTTCAATTTGGACATATTTCCACGCCTATATAAACCAGTTCGAAGGGTAAATCGTTTACGATTTCTCACTACTGCTCTCTACTTTCTTAAAAAGGCTGCAAAAATTCATATTCATTCTACTTTCAATTTGTGTAATACATCACAGTAGTGATACAATTTTTGTAACAAAAAATAAATAGTACACAGTAATCTTTTATTTGATTAAGATATTTTCCTTGAGAAAAACCGGGTTGTGGTTATACTCAAGAAGACTTTGGCAGTTGTCAAAGTAGATTTGTAATCAGTTTGATTAGTGAATTAAGTCCTCGTTGGAGAGAGGCGAAATCATCTTGGCGGGTGGACTGGAGTAGTTTGGGATCAAGCGAACCAAGATAAAAATCTCGTGTCTATTGCTTTTGATTTTTAAGTTTCAATTCAATTCCCCCACCCTTCTTGTGTTTTTCACTTTTTCAAGTATATCATTCATTTGGAATTCTCAAAAGTACCATTTAATGATCAACGATGTTTAAGTGATTCGCGTTGACCAAAAGTGTTGTAGATCCATTAGAGGATTGGTAGAACCAAAGCCTCCACACAATGAATCTCAAGGTTATTAGATCAAAGGGATCAAATTAACATACTTGGGCTTACAAACATAGGTTTGGGCCACGAATAATCATTTATTTGAATTGGGACAAAATTTAGCGCTATGTTAAGCAATCGTAAGTGGACTTATATAGAAGTCGCACCTATTTTGAGGTCGGTCAATAGCAATCTATGCACCATTTGTTTTGAGACACGATATAGAGATCATGCTCCAATAACACTTAGTGCAATGAGTAAGGGACAAGATGAAGAGGGGTGGGAGAGAATATACAAATCACATTTGAATTAAATTTAAATCAAACTATTATTAAAATCATTCATCCATTTTTATGGAGTTAGACTCAACACCATGGATCCAATGATGTTAATAAAGTTCATCATCAAAATTTAACCCAAGTTCAGCCAAAAAATAATCACAAAATAATATTACATTTAATATATACATTAAAAAAAGGTTTTTAAAAATGTTTTAAAATGGAAAGAAAAAATAAAAATATCAACTATATTCAAATTAATCAAGAAAAATTAAGTAAGACCATAGAAAAATCAGAAAAGGACTCAAATATTTTTATAAAATTTTTGGCAATTTTTAAAAGTCAGAAACTATTTTAAAACTAATTAAAATTGTTCAAACAAATAGAAAATAGGTCAAAAATAGTAAACATCAATATAAAATTCCATAAAATTTTCAAAAAGGTCAGAAATATACAAAATGATATTTAGGAAAATTTTTTAGAATTAAAAAATGTCAGAAAGCATTTTTAAGGTAATTAAAACAAAGAAAACAATGCAAAAAATATAATAAATATCAATTTCTAAAATAAAAATATGAAAAAATATTCATGAGATCAGAAATAATTTAAAGTATTTTTGTGAATTTTTTCATAATTTTTGGATAAAAAATAAAAGAGTTATGAATTTTTGAAAATTAAATCAATTAAAATATAATATCAGAAAATAAAATAAAACCAAAAAGATATGGGCCATCAGATCATAGTCAAAACACGTTAGTAAGCTAATCCAATGGACCGAATGTGTTGTGCTTGATATGGACCTTAGTAAGATGCGCAGGGAATCAGAAAAATGGCAACCAATGAAATTAAAACATTTGGCACGCTATCATTGGTTGAGACGAGACATGTCATCATCTTTAACCTCCAGCCACCCTGCAATGGAGATTTTGTAAGATCTTTCAAATGGTAAAATTAGGATCCCATACCAGTATCATTGGATTCGTCTCTTCAAGACGATCCTAACACCACCGTCACACCAAATTTATATAAGGTATACAAAGAGATATGAATCAAAAACCCAGAAAATAGAGAGCACCTTCAATTTGAGATTTCTCTCTCAATTCCCAACGGATTTAAAATTTGTAGGAAGCACTAGAATCAGGAGAAAGAGTAGAACGGGTTAGTGATTTATTTGGATCCAAATGATGGAGAATTATACCTTTTCGAAGTTCAAGAAAGAAGCTCTGAAACTAGACTTATGTAGCTTGGATTATAGCTTATTTTGCTTGGTTTAAGTGCTGGAGAGTTTGTATGATGCTTAAGGAAGATGAATGTGCAAAGAATTTTAGAAGAAAAGGCTGGAATCTCAGAAACTGATTTCAAAAATTTGAAGTTCGTGTGAGGTTTTGACAGAGTGTTTTTAGCTCTCAAAGCTTGATGAAATGAATGGAGTATGGCCCTCTATTTATAGGGAATATAATGGAATGTTCAAGCTTGTTAAATGATGAAGTTTGGAGGGAAATCGTGTGAACCTGATGCACGAGCAAAGTGTGATCCGATTTCCATCAAAACTCATCCAATCCTTGCGTTTCAAGGCTCTAATCCATTTTGGCAACTTGGTTAAACATGTTTAGATCATAAACGTATGCTAATTTGACGTTTAGAAGCCAAAACATGAATTTCAAATTCTGACTTATGAAGAAACTTCAGTTCCAAGTTACCAAGTTCAATCCAATGGCATTCTCTGCTCAAGGGGTCTTAAGGCATAATTCTTGATGCTTTAGAATGTTGAGGTTATAAGCTTTGCAATGGAAAAATAATGGAATCAAATGGATGCTTGATCTGAAAGTTGCATTGAGTCAAAGTTGGGAAAAAGAAGTTAACTTTCCATACTTAGAAATATTTCAAGTTTTTCCTCAAAAGTGACCTATAATGTTTTGCATCCAAACATGGCCTTCCACTTGTAATTTGTTCTTGACCAAAAAGATGGCATGAAATAGACCTCTTGAGTGACATTTTGAAACTTGAATCATTAAAAATCTCCAAAAAATTGAGAGAGTTATGGATTGTTGAAGTTGGCAAAAAATCATGAAATGACCTATAATCTTTTGTATCCTTAGGGCATCTTCCATCCATTTTCTCACTTTGCACATAAAAGAAGGCATAAAGTTCACATACTCAAGATCATTATTGATAAATAATGGGCTCAAGGTGATAAAAATTGACCAAGTTATGATCATTTGAAGTCACAAATGGGGAAATAGGGGTTCATATGGAGGACTTGTAATCTTTCTTCATCATCAAGTTTCTTCCACATGAAAACTCCTTGAAACTTTTGAAGTTATTTGTTTATAACCCTTTGAAGATAAGGATGTCTTTAGAATCACTCAAAAATACAAAAATATGAGCAAGATATGCTTCTTTGAAGTTCAAAACCCTAGCTCCTAGATCAAGAAAATGATTTGAGGAACTTTGACAAATTTGAACAAACTTCTTGTACCAACACAAGTTCTTTGTAAATAGAATTTGTTAAGGATGAAAATTAGAACTCATATCCACCAAAACCACTTCCATATCTTAAGAATTGAGAGAAATATGCACTTGTAACTAATGGGAACAAAGCCTTGTCCAAGCATGACAACTTCTTCAATCAACCCCTTGTACTTTTGAATCAAATTTGATAACCTTAAAATGTGGTGAACCAAAATAACCTTGCCATGCCATTTGTTCCAAAACAAATCCAATAGTGAGGTTTGAACTTCTCAAGCTTTATTGACTAGGGCATGGAAATAAACTCATGAACCCATGGAGCAACTTGCTAAATCTCATTGCCTTTACCTACATTAGTAACAAGCAAGACAAACCAAATTTGCATTTTATTAATTAAAAGGAAAAATCAAGACAAAATATTCATGATCACAAAAGAAAATAAGTCAAGGTGCTTGGTGATTCCTCAAAGAGCAAAGCTAAAGGTATGGAGGAGAACCAAGAACCCTGATGTGATCTTGTTGTGATTGAATCAATATGGTATGATGAAGGGATCTTAGGGGAAAATATTGGGGTACAACAGCTGCCCTTTTTTAAGTTTCTTCTATTCAGAGATACGAAGGTTAAGAATCTTCATGTCGACGCGATTGAAGATACTTAAATATAAAACAAACCCCTATTTTTTCCCTAAGATGCCATGCAATTCTTATGAGCATGAATGCATATGAACAAACCAAAGAGACGCAAAACACCACTGAGGATGTAGAAAAGGAAGTAAAGAAACAAAAGAGAAACCCAACCAGGAAAATAAATCATTGGTGGATCAAAAGACCCGACTTAGAGAGGATGGTAAAATGGTCAAAGGATACACCAACTTCTATTGAAGGCGAAGCTACCAACGTTCACCGAAGGTAGAAAGAGGAAAGAAATAACAACACCGAAGTTTACTTACGGTAGGCTACCAACATTTACTGAAGGTAGAGAGAATAAATCATCGATGTTTACTGATGATGAACTACCAGCTTTCACTGAAGGTAGAGAGAAAAGAAAATATCATAACACTGCCGTTCACTGACAGTGAACTACCAACGTTCATTAAGGGTAGCAAAAAGATGACAATCACCAACTTTCATTGAAGGTGACCTACCAACTTTCACTGAAGGTAGAGAGAAAATATATCATAGCACTGTCGTTCACTGATGATGAACAACCAACATTCACTGAGGGTAGAAAAAAGATAACAATCACCAACTTTCACTGAAGGTAGAGAGAAAATATATCGTAGCACTGTCGTTCACTGATGATGAACTACCAACGTTCACTGAGGGTAGCAAAAAGATAATAATCACCAACTTTCACTGAAGGTGACCTACCAACTTTCACTGAAGGTAGAGAGAAAATATATCATAGCACTTCCGTTCACTGACGATGAACTACCAACGTTCACTGAGGGTAGCAAAAATATAACAATCACCAACTTTCACTAAAGGTGACTTACCAACTTTCACTAAAGGTGACTTACCAACTTTCACTGAAGGTAGAGATAAAATATATCATAGCACCACCGTTCACTGACGATGAACTACCAACGTTTACTAAGGGTAGAAAAAGATGACAATCACCAACTTTCACTGAAGGTGACCTACCAACTTTCACTGAAGGTAGAGAGAAAATATATCATAAGACCTGTGATACGGTTGGAAGAACTGACTGTTTTTTGGAATGCTGGTTTGTGTTTTGCGTTTGTTTTTGCAAAATGTCGCGGTAAGCAAGAGTCACCACCGACTTTTATTTTATCCAACAAGGAAAGGAAAAAAGCACAGAAAAATTTCTTTTTCGAGATATTTCTCGGGTTCGGGGGGTAGATTATAGAAAGGGAAGGTATTAGCACCCTTTCTATCCGTGGTTATCCACAGGCTCTTAGGTACTTGCTCAATTGTTTTCAAAATTTCTTTCTTTGTGCTTGTGGGTTTGAAAAAGTTTTTGTTTTGAAAACTTCGATTTAACTCTTGCTTCTGTCCTCAAGAACGTATGAAGTGTTTTTGAAAACTTTGTTCGAAAAGTTTAAGTGTGAAGAGTTTTTGTTTTTGAAAGAGCAAGTATCTAAGAACCATCTACCTACTCGAAAAAAAGAATCGTTCTATGCTAATGTCCTTTAGACAATGATATCCTACTATTGATGAGTAGGTAGCACCATCGCTGGAGTTTAAGGGTCAATTCGAATGCGGGACTTACGGTCACCAAATCAATGTTAGGATGGCTTAGCGGTAACCCTAATGTCTTAGATCATTCATTCTAGGCAACAATATCCGAGGCAACCATTTCGAGGCAACTATGATCTTTTAGACAAGAGGGCGACCTCTAAAATAACCTATACTCAATGACCGTGCGTGAAGGTAACCAAGTGGGGTGTACCCTAGGAGTGCGCATGTGCGAGTGTGTCGTTTTCAGTTATTTTTATCTTTGTACATGTTAAGGGTGATCTAAGTTGATTTTAGGTTAAAACATTCAGTCTTGTCATGCCATCCTATTATCAAACATCTAACAGTTATATTTTGCGGAAATAAAACGCGGAATTTAAATTACAAGGCGTCGGGTATTTACATCGCCAAAGACAAACCCTTTAAAAATAAATAAAACGATAAAAATAAATAAAAGTCCTATTTACTATTACAATCCGGGAGCAAGTATATTAATATGATAAAAATAAATAAAGCGCACGGGAAATTAGATCGAGTGCGAGTTTAGGGTTTTGACCCTTTTGATTAAAGAAAATGTCTTTTTGTTATTTTTTATTTTTAAGAAAGAAATAAATCCTAAGTTAATTACTAAATTGAATTAATAAATTAATTAAATGAAAAATTAATTATTTTTGGGTTTTTTATATTTTAAGAAAGAAAATGAAATTAATTAAAATAATGGTTAGTACCTAATTAAATCTAATTAATTATTTATTTGCAAAAAGAATTAAAGTTTTTCTAATTAAAACCTAATTAATTAATAGATTTGTTAATAAAAATAAAAGACTAAAATTTGATTTGAGATGAAAAATATTTTTGTGATTTTATTTTATAAAAGACTGAATTTTAATTGGTTAGTAAATCAAATGAAAATAATAAAACAATTAAATAAACAAAATAAAATAAATGAGTAGAAGGGAGTATGGGACTGAATTGGGAGTGCTAGTAGCAATTCTGAGGCCCAATTGTAGCTGACCCTTGTTGACTTTTGGAATCTAGTGGACATGCGTGGACTTGGTCTAGGGTGGACCTTCATCTTTGGACCTTCAGATCTGGCCTTTGGCCATCTGGCAATTAGACAACTGATGGCGCATGGTATATTGCACGCTTGAGCAAACACCTGATTACATGAAAAACAAAGAGAAAATGCAAAGCACTGGAGGCAGGGATCAAACCCCTGACCTCCAGCCACTAACTCCTTGGAATTGGACCTGTTGACCACTGGGACACGCTGTTTCAATTGTTATATGAATATAAATGATCTATATTATATAAAAACAAAATCATATGCCAGCAATTAAAAAAAAATGCGCGCGTGGTTTGGATGGACCATTGGGAGAATGACAACTCATCGTCTCCTACCTCCAAAACCTGCAAATATTATCTGCGGATTTGGATCCGCAGCTAAATGCGTAAGCCTGTTTTAAAATCCATTCCAGACCATGAAAACAAATTCCACGAGCATGGTTGAACTTGTCTTGGCTTCCTGATCAACACCATGCCCTTCTTTAGTCCCAATTTTTCCTGAAACAGAAAACCCTAAAAAACAAACGAAGAACCCTAGCTATGGAGGTTCTTCATTCAGGCCAGATAAACGTAATTGAATAATACCAATCGCTTGCAAATGTTATGAGATTCAAAATATGGTATTGATTCATGAAAAGGATGCTTAAATTCTGAGTTGCGAAATCAAGAATAGAGGTATATTTCGTGACACTTACAGCGTGTTACGGGGTTTGATCCAGGTAGATTGAGTGAACACCCAGGAAGCGTTTGGGATAGGTCTTGGCTTCTGAAAATGCCTCTAGCTATGATTTTGATTTCAAGTTTTTTAGTGAATTTTTCAACTTTTGTCTTGCCTCTGCCTGCAGCTTCCAACCCTGATCTTGATTGCCTTTGCTTGCTTATGTATTGTGTGGTGTATTAGGGTAGAAATTATGGACTGAATCCTTCCAAATCAATGCACATGATTTTAATTTGATCTCCATTATTAACCTTTCCATATTTGATTTGATGCAATCTTTTTGTACATGATATAGCCTGATACGAATTCCATGGTGTTGCTAGCTGTAAACAAAGCCTAAAACAATCAATAAATCAAGAGTTTTTAATTATTGGGATTTTCTATGATTTTATTTGATTTAAAATGAATAAATTCAATAAAAAAGTCAAATTAAATAATAAAAATGAAATATGAGCTCATGGCTGAATTTAGGACACGTGTGCAATGATGCAAGCTCAAATCAAGTGGAAAAGAATGGGCCAATTTGACAAAATTTGAGGTTTTGGGGATAGTTGACTTTTGGCAATTTTGCAAAAATGTCCAACTTCAAAAATGCATAGCTTCTTCAATTTTGAACTTTTGGAGGTGTTCTTGGACTTTTTAGAAATCTTGAGATGTCCTCTAACCAACCCTTTCGGTCTCATCTCATTTTGATATTCCATGCTCAAGTTATAAGCTTTCGCAAAAAAGGTGTTTTTGTTGACTTTCAAAAATGACCTATAATGTCCAAATTTATAACTTCTTGTGAGTGCATTTTTTGAACTTGGAGTATGAAGATGGATTTTAGGAAATTGCATCCTCTTCAAGATGAGCTTTGTATTGGTCATTTCTCATAAAGTATGAGAAAGTTATGCTTGGTCAAAGTTGGGTTGACTTTTCCTACAAAACCCTAATTTAGCAACTTTTGAGTCTTAATGAATTTTGAGCAATCCTTGATGAATCATGATCAACCCTTGATCAAATGATGAAATATCCTTCAAAATGAGAATTTTGACAAAAATCTTGAAGTTTGACTGTATTTGGGTCACAATTGACTTTTGCCCCAACACAGTCGATTTTTTGACCCTTTGAGCAATTGACTGAGTAAACTTCCTCTGCAAGGCTTGAAATTTGACATGGATGATCTTGAGGACATATTAGGACATTGGGGAGAACTTGAGGTCATTTGGACTCAAAGATCTTGATGCAACACAAAACCCTAATTTGGGGTTGATTGCCTTAGGAGATAGCTTGTTTGTCCAACTCTTGAGCAACCTTGAGCCACTTGGAGATTTTTCTTGCAATGTTTTGAGGAAAATGAGAGTGCAAATTTTGGGGTACAACAGCTGACCTTGTTCAATCTTCTTAAACCTGAGGATGTAGATTGGCTTTCGTGGCTTTCGTGATCCGAAGGTGGAAGATGATTGAACACTAGAGTGCCCAGAAATTAGCACTCTCATTAAGTGGTATCAACCTTGTGATGTCGGGAATGGGATTACAGATGCCATTTGGAGATTGCTAACGGGAGGATGGGCTTAAAGATGCCATCTGCAGGAGTTTCGATCGCATAAGAGATTCCTTAGCGAGAACTTGCATACCTGTTGTTGTGGAAGATTCCGCTGGGGAAGCCTGATCTTTGTTGAGATTTAGGAGCTTGCTTGTACCTTAGCTGAGATAACATCTCTGCTGAGTTTTAAGAACTTGTCCATAATTCAACTGGGGGGAAAGTATGTCGATATTTAGAACCTTATCTGTAGCTCAACCGAGGATAATTTAGTTGAGATTTAAGAACCGGTCAGTACTTCGACTGAGGAGAATTACCGAGATTTAGAACCTTATATGTAATTCAACCGAGAATAATTCAGTTAAGATTTAAGAACCGGTCAGTACTTAGACTGGGTGAAACATCTTCATCGAGATTTAGGACTTGTCTGTAATTCAACCGAGGATAATTCTGTTGAGATTTAAGAACTGTCAGTAATTCGACGAAGGAACTTTGTCGAGATTTAGAACCTTATCTATAATTCAACTGAGGATAATTTGGTTGAGATTTAAGAACCGGTCAGTAATTCGACTGAGGGAAACATCTTCATCAAGATCTAGGATTGTCTGTACTTCAACGGAGGATAATTATGTTGAGATTTAAGAACTCGTCCACACTTCGACGGAGGAAAGTTGTCAAGATTTAGAACCTTATCTATAATTCAACCGAGGATAATTCAGTTTAAATTTAAGAACCGGTCAGTACTTCGATTGGGTGAAACATCTTCATCGAGATCTAGGATTGTCTGTACTTCAACGGAGGATAATTCTGTTGAGATTTAAGAACTCGTCCACACTTCGACGGAGGAAAGTTGTCGAGATTTAGAACCTTATCTATAATTTAACCGAGACTAATTCAGTTGAGATTTAAGAACCGGTCAGTAGTTCGACATAGTTGAGAACTTAACTGCATCCTTCCTGAAAGGTAAAGGTCAGTCGTATGCAATGCATGATATATATCAAGCAATGATGTTCTAAAAATAAATGAGATTGTGCTATATGATGCGTATATGCATGTATCATGATGTATGGAAATGTAATGCCTTTAGCTGGGGAAAATAAATCCTGGATAGCTGTTAGGGAAAAGAGTTGAATTCTTCATTTTCGCTAGGGATAGCGAACGAAGATGATTGCGAGAATAAACCTGTAGGAGAGGATAACTCTGTTGGGGAATAAACTGATGAGGCGATTACTCTGTGGGGAATAAATGCTCTATTGAGGATTCCACCGATAAATTGGGGATGAATTACCGTTGCTGGTGATCCTGAATCCTGTTGGGGAATGAATTCTTGTTTGTGAAAGGAAAGAACTCTGCTAGGGATGATCTTTCAGTTGCGGCTTCACTGGGGATAACTTTTTAGACTCTAATGGGGATAATCCTTTGAGCTCTGCTGGGGATAATCTTCCAAAGTCTACTAGGGATGATTCTCCAAATTCTATTGGGGAAGCTTTTTCAGACTGCTCTGGGGAAAATTTCAGACTCCACTGGGGATATGTTGTATTCTGCCGGGGAATATTAAGACTGTCGGGGATATTCTTATACACCGCTGGGGAATATTAAGACTGTCGGGGATATTAAACCTTTTCAGTGTCGATGGTAGATAAACTCTGCCTGAGGGAGAATATTACCGATTCATTCACAGTTGCAAGTCTCAGCTAGGGAGAGCTGTCATTACTGTCTTTTCTTACTCTGCGGGGAGTGAATGTACCTTGGTCATATTCTTCAGTTGAATCTACCTTGTACCTGGTGGACAGAGCAACTGTACAGTTTGGACAATTCTTATGTGCCCCTGTTTCTGATGTTACAAGTAGTGGTCTTTTGTTTTGCGTGTAAACATTTATGAGAAGCAATTAATGTCAAGTGCATATATAAAAAATGAACATTCGACGTTCTTTGCAAAACAAAACAGATAAAGGAAAAACAGTTTGAAATTTCTTTGAAGATGAATTGTATTGATTTGAAGTTTGGCCTGTAAATAGACGTTTTTGTACAAGAGGCTGACGTCCTAGTAAGAGAACGCCGCCGAATAATAGAATTTACACAATTTGTGAAAAACTAAACAAAACAGCTATGTGAATAATCCCACTGGGTTCCAACTCTGCTATTGCTTTTATGTTCTCGAGCATCTCATCACTTTGCTATGTGGTTGAAGGTAGATCAGATTGATTAGTGTCGTTCGAGCTTGGTAGTCGATACCGAAGTCTGGTTGCAAGGTGATCCAATGAGACATAGTGTTACGCTTTGATCCCTAATTTTTGCCTGGACCGCCCTTTCGGGTTTTCAGTCCACCGGGAAACCCTTTTTTCCCAAGCCGCCTTTTCAGGTTTTCGACTTGCCGGGTGTACAAAATTTTTTATTTTCATCCCTTATTTTTGCCCAAACCCTTTTGGTTCACCGGGAAGCCCTTATTTTTGCCTAGGTGTGTCAACCTAGCGGGTCTTTAATTATGCGTAGTATTTTTCACTATGTCTGCATTGACAGGGTGAGGAAGGTTGTCACCGTACATGGTGGTTAGAATCATAGCTCCTCCTGAGAAAATGTTCTTAACCACAAATGGCCCTTCGTAAGTAGGGGTCCATTTTCCCCTGGGATCACCTTGTGGCAGTATGATACGCTTGATAACCAGGTCCCCAACTTGATACTCTTGTCGTCTGACTTTCTTGTTAAACGCCTTGATCATCCGTTTTTGGTACGTTTGACCATGACAAATAGCAGTAAGTCTCTTTTCGTCGATTAAATTCAGCTGATCAAGTCGGGTCTGAATCCAGTCATCTTCGCTCAAACCTGCATCCTTCATGATCCGAAGAGAGGGTATCTGAACTTCAATGGGCAAGACGGCCTCCATGCCATATACCAAGGAATAGGGTGTTGCCCCTGTCGATGTCCGCGCTGAGGTACGGTACCCATGAAGAGCAAATGGTAACATCTCGTGCCAGTCTTTGTACGTCACTGTCATCTTCTGCACAATCTTCTTGATATTCTTATTAGCCGCTTCTATAACCCCATTCATCTTCGTCCGGTAGGGAGAAGAGTTGTGATGCTGTATCTTGAACTGCTTGCAGAGCTCAGTGATCATCTTATTATTGAGATTTGTACCATTGACCGTAATGATCCTCTCTGGTACACCGTATCAACAAATCAGATTGTGCCGAATGAACCGTGCCATGAAGTTCTTGGTTATTGTAGCAAAGGAAGCTGCTTCAACCCACATTGTAAAGTAATCAATAGCTACCAGGATAAAATGATGCCCGTTGGATTTTGTTGGTTTGATCTCGCTGATCATGTCAATGCCGCACATTACAAAAGGCCACGGAGCTGTCAAGACGTTCAGAGGAAATGGAGGTATGTGCACCTTATCTGCATAGACTTGGCCCTTGTGACAGGTCCGAGAATGCTGATAACAGTCGGCTTCTATGGAGGACCAAAAATATCTTGCCCGAAGGATTTTCTTTGCCATGGTATGTCCACTGGAATGAGTTCCGAAAGTACCTTCATGTAACTCTGCCATGATCCTTTCTGCTTCATTCTTATCCACACATCGCAATAAGGTCGAATCATGGTTACGCTTGTAAAGGATGCCATTACTGATGAAGAACTTCGCCGCGAACCTCCTCAGAAACTTCTTGTCATTAACAGAGGCACCCTCGGGGTACTCCTGAGCCTCAAGGTATCTCTTCACCTCATGAAACCAGGGTTTATCTTCTATCTCTTCAGTCTCAATATACCAGGAATATACCGTTTCGTCCAATCTTTCAATGATAATCCAGGGAGCTTCGTTGTCCCAATTGACTTTGAACATAGAAGACATCGTAGCCAGTGCGTCCGCTAACTGATTCTCTTCTCTAGGGAAGTGTTCAAAGGTTATCTCCTCAAAATGTGGAAGCAACGTCAACACATACTCCTTGTAAGGAATAAGATTTGGGTGTTTCGTATCCCACTCGCCTTTGATCAGACTGATCACGAGAGCGGAATCTCCGAAAACACTTAAGAACTTAATCCTTAGGTCAATTACTTCTCGAAGACCCATGATGCATGCCTCATACTCCGCCATATTGTTGGTGTAGTTGAAACATAGTCGGGCGGTAAATGGAGTATGAGAGCCTTTAGGAGATATGATCACGATGCCAATGCCATTACCCAAATCGTTTGAAGCTCCATCAAATTACATAGACCATCGAGATCCTTCCTCAGGTCCTTCATCCTGTCCAGGCGTCTCACAATCAGTTACTATCATGATATTCTCATCCGAAAATTCAAAGTTCATAGACTGGTAATCATCCACTGCCTGATGTGCCAAATGGTCTGCCAATACACTTCCCTTGATTGCCTTTTGGGTCGTATATTAGATGTCATACTCAGTCAAGATCATCTGCCATCTTGCTATTCTTCCGGACAAGGCAGGCTTTTCGAAGATATACTTGATTGGATCCATCTTTGATATCAATAGAGTAGTGTGAGTCATCATATACTGTCTCAGCCAGCGAGCATCCCATGCCAAAGCGCAACAAGTTTTCTCAAGCAACGAGTATCAGGTCTCGCAGTCGGTAAACTTTTTGCTAAGGTAGTAAATAGCATGCTCTTTTAGGCCAGACTCGTCATGCTGACCCAGCACACACCCTATTGAGTTGTCGAGTACTGTCAAGTATAAAATCAAAGGTCTCCCTTCAACTGGAGGCATTAGAATAGGAGGTTCTTGGAGATACTCTTTGATCCTTTCGAAAGCGGCTTGACATTCATCATTCCATCGTACTATTTGATCTTTCTTCAGCAGCTTGAAGATTGGTTCACAAGTAGCAGTCAGGTGTGAGATGAATCGGACAATGTAGTTCAGACGTCCCAGAAAGCCTCTGACTTCTCTTTCTGTTCGAGGAGCGGGAATTTCCTGTATAGCCTTCACCTTTGCAGGATCCACCTGAATACCTTTATCACTTACGACGAAACCCAGTAGCTTACCAGATCTCACCCCGAAAGTGCACTTGTTTGGGTTTAACCTCAGATTGTACAACTTTAACCTATCGAATAGCTTCTGAAGATGGTCAAGGTGTTCTTCCTCAGTTTGGGACCTTGCAATCATGTCATCGACGTATACCTCAATCTCATGATGGATCATGTAATGGAAACAAAGCGACCATGGCGCGCTGATACGTTGCCCCAACATTTTTCAATCCGAAAGGCATGACTTTGTAGCAAAAGGTACCCCATTGAGTAACAAAGGTTGTCTTCTCCATGTCTTCGGGAGCCATTTTAATCTGATTATAGCCAGAGAAACCATCCATAAAGGAGAATACCTTATGCTGTGCGGTGTTGTCAACCAGAACGTCGATATGAGGCAGAGGGAAATCATCCTTGGGGCTTGCCCTGTTCAGATCCCTATAATCAACACACATTTGAACCTCACCATCCTTCTTCGACACAGGAACCACATTGGCCACCCACTATGGGTAAGAAGTAACTGCTAGAAAACCGGCATAAAACTGTTTCATAACTTTAGCCTTAATTTTCTCATACATCTCTGGGCGTATCCGACGAACTTTCTGTTTTACTGGAGGACAATCTTCCTTGGTAGGCAGGCGGTGAACCACAATATCGGTATCCGACCCAGGCATATCTTTATAAGACCAAGCAAATATCTCAACATAGTCACGCAGCATCTGAATCTAACGTTGTTTAACACTAGCTTCCAGATTTGCGCCGACCTTGACCTCTTTCTTGTCTACCTCCGTTCCCAGATTTACTGATTCTACGGGCTCTTCATGCGGCTGAATAACCTTCTCTTCCTGAAGTAACAGTCTAGAAAGTTCACCAGGCACTTTGCAATCATCTTCACCTTCGTCTTCGGCTAAGTTGATCGGACTTTCGAAGTCATAACTGGCAGTAGCAGAGTCGTTATCAGTGGGATCCAGAGTGGATGTAGACCTGTATATGTGAGTGTGTGTAAACTAACTGTTTGGCAATATATAATAAAAGAAAAACAAGGAGCGCAAAGTTTGAAATGCAAGAAACATCCAATGCTTTTATTAATGATATATGTAGATGACACACATAAAGCCCTCACAAATGAAGCCACGGTGCCCCGGGTAAGACTTCGGGCCGTAAAGTTTAAAACATTGTCTGTTACAAATACAAAACAAAAGTCTCATTACTGGGTAACAAAAGAAATTGGGATGAAATCCTTTGTTGTCCAGTTGCTTAGTCCACCATCAGTAGTAGGATAGATCCAACTGTCGAACTCAGATTCTTCAACATCGTCATCCCCGATAGCATTCACCCCTGCATCTTGTTTAGTCTTTTCTGGTGCTCAGAACTCGATCTCCTTAGCATCAATCAGGTCTTATACCTTGTTCTTCAATACCCAGCAGTTATCTGTATCATGCCCTGGGCTATCAGAATGAAAAGCACAGCGAGCATTTGGATCGTACATTGGTGATGTTGTATTTGGACTCTTCGGGGCCTCTTTCGGAATCACCAAGTTGGTCTTCAATAACTGCGGAAAAATTTGGGATAAAGTCATGTTGAGCAGAGTGAATTGTCTTTGTGGCCTTTCGGCCCTTGACTGATTGTTGCACTGAGGAGCACCAGCAGGTCTTGATATAACAACCGTGTTAACAGCTTGGCGGTGCTCAGGTCTATTATGGCTCTTTGAACTATAGACATCACTGGATTCCTTCTTAAAAGGTTTCTTCTCGGTGCTTGACGAAGCACCCTTCTGTATTTTACCGGATTTGATACCAGCCTCAATCCTTTCCCCGGTCATAATCAGCTCTCTAAACCCGGACGATGAACTTCCAATCAGATGGTTGAAATACGGGCCAGACAAGATCCCCAGAAACATATCCACTAACTCCCTATCAGCCAAGGGAGGTTGAACTCTTCCAGCAAGGTCCCTCCACTTCTGAGCGTAATCTTTGAAACCATCGTCCGCACCCATGAACATACCCTGAAGTTGGGTACGCGTGGGAGCGAGGTCGGCATTATATCGGTACTGCTTGTAGAAAGCAGCAGCCAAGTCTTCCCAATTGCGGATACTAGATCCTTCCAGCTGGTAAAATCATTCAAGCTGAGTCCCTGAGAGACTGTCTTGAAAGAAGTGGATCCAGAGGTTCTTGTCAGCGGTGTACGGCTGAATCTTCCTAACATACGAACGGAGGTGCAGTTTTGAGGAAGAAACCCTGTCGTATTTGGCGAAGGCTTGTGCCTTAAACTTGTGGGGAATCACCACCACAGATGACAGACCCAAGTCTCCAAAGTCCAGACCAGGCACTTTCTGAACTTCCATCGCGCTCAACCGGTCTTCCAGTTGCTTATACCTATCCTCAGCCGGAGGATACTGGTCTTCGTCAAAGTCAGTTTCGTTGTCTGAAACTACAGGGCTAGGAGCCCTCCTTTCCTCCTGATTATCTCCCCCTCCAGATGAGTGGGTCAAATTGACCTCTTCTCGTAAATCGTTTCCGAATCTGCGACCCATATTAAATAGGACCATCTTCTTCTTCTTCTCTTTCAAGATAAGGGCCTTCAGATCTTGCTGACCCTTAGCCAGATTCATGAACAACTCCTGGAATTGGGCGTTTTGGGCTTGCAGAGCCTTGATTGCTTGTTCAGTTGATGGTTCAGAAGACATGATGCTGAAATAAACAACGAAGAAGATGAGAAAACCTGTAAGGGTACCTGTTATGAGGTGCATGGAATGAAATGCGTATGATATGATTTCAAAGACGTCGAGAGATTCAAATTCGTAAACAAAAACAAAACACACTTTTATTAGATAAACTTCAAAATCAATTGTTCAACAGATGCCTTTAAGGCGTTACAAGAAAGAAAAACTGAAAAGTAAATCAAAACTAGAAATAATCAAAAGGGACAATCAGTGCTCCCATGGTCGTTTCTTGTCGGTGCGGACATAATCATTGAGGATCCGCTTGTTCTCCAGCTGCCTTGTCAACTTCTGAATCTTCTGCTCTTGCTCGTGATACTTTTCTCTATAAGTATCCCGTTCCTCCCTCAGCTGCATCCAGGACCTCTTTAATGCCCCAATGCCAGTAGGCATGTAAGGGTGGAGGATGATAGGAGGAACCCCTCCTTCATCAGCAACTTCAACAATTATAGGCAACACGGCTTCGTAGGGCATTCCCAGCTTTTGGGCATGTATGCGAACCCATCGGAGATATGGTTCCATTGGTAGAGAAGTCTTCACACCCAGCTCGTGTGGATCAGACATGTGTACCCTATCCCAAGCTCTTATGAATCTGCGGCGTTGCTCATCACTATCTCCTTGGAAATCAAAGACAATACTAGGCATTAGAAACTCATGAGGTCCTTCCCTTCTAGCTCGCCCAAACTGACTTAGGCCAAGCACAAATTATAAGTGATCCCTCCATTGGTTCCTATCAGTGGAACGTTGGGGTATTCCCCACAGCGATCAATAATAGCCACATATTCCATGCCCTTAATAGTCCAAATGATGTCATTATGAGAGAGAGACATAATCCTATAGGCCCAACCCATGCCTTCCTTGTTCTTCAAAACTGATTTGGGGAGGTGAGAAATAAACCACCTCGCCAGCAATGGTGCACAGCTCATAAGGGTTCCGCGTTTCCGAGCAGTACGGGCATAAAGCGAGTGCAAAATGTCACCCAAGAGAGTGGGTACAGGATTACCGGAAATGAAGATTTTTACCGTATTCACGTCAACAAAGGAATCAGAGTTAGGAAACAATACCAAACCATATATGAGAAGAGCCAGAATGTCTTCAAATCTCTGGAAGTCTAGACTGTCCCAGAACTGATTAGCCTTACCAACCAAGAATTTAGTCAAGAAACCTTTTGCTCCACTACGAGTTTCCCAGTTTGACATTACCTCAGCCTTTGTCAGATGGAGGGCTGAAGAAATCTCTTCTGGCCTAAGGATCTTCTCCCAACCTGTGAACGGGGTTTGCTCCAGAAAAGAGATACCAAGCATATCAGAGAACTCTTACAAGGTAGGACCAACTGGTAGTCTGGAAAAGTAAAGCAATGGTACAGTGGATCAAAGAACTGGACTAAGAAACTCATCATCTATTCATCCATCTTGGAGGTGACCAAACTAAGAAGGTGCCCATGTCTTCGGATGAAGGAGGTAGTATTTGGCATCTTTGCAACCAATTCTTTAAGCAGAGTGGGAATCTGGACAAAGTTGATCCGAATGGTGTTTCTACGCATGGGTGCCATGACCTACAAAACAAAACAAAGATGAATCCCTCCTGTCTTTGAAATAGGTTAGTCCAATGCAATATGCATGCAATGTCATGATGTCATGATGTCATGATAGAAAACACACCACAAGTATCCACAAATAGCAAACATGGTAAAGGCACACAAGTCACACAGATAGCCCTTAGATTTCAGGCTGGCAAGGAGTTTAGGTATTACCCTCTTTCAGTTTAGTTGGTTTAAACATGTCCTAAAATAGTAACCGGGTTCTAGAGTATCTCAATATCACTGACTACCCTCGATCGGTCATAATTCCAGTTTAGCAACCTTTTCTTGTGGCCAGAATCATCGCGAGAGTTTAGTCTCAATGAGTGTAGCATACTGCTACTGTTCTATGGCCAAGTTGGTCAATTTAAAGGTGCTAAGGTCAATTGGTGCTTAATGAACCCTTAGCAGACCCATATTCTCCTCGTTGCGCCACAAGGGATATCGGTACATACTAAAGTTCCACACCAATGTAGCTACTGCTTCAACTGTATCGGTCTATGCCGTACAGTTCCCTCACAGTTTATTGCTACTTACCTAAAGGGTATCCCCCAGATCTGGGTTAGGATCTATAGTAACTCCGATACAAGCCCACAAATATAAAGCATACAAGTCAAGCAATTGAAAACAATATGAACTATTCCTAAGGTACACACCACTTCTTAATATTCCCCAGCAGAGTCGCCAGTTCTGTGATACAGTGGGAAGAACGGACTGTTTTTTGGAATGCTAGTTTGCGTTTTGCGTTTGTTTTCGCAAAATGTCACGGTAAGAAAGACTCGCCACCGACTTTTATTTTATCCAATAAGGAAAGGAAAAAAGCACAGAAAAATTCCTTTTTCGAGATATTTCTCGGGTTCGGGTGGTAGATAATAGAAAGAGAAGGTATTAGCACCCTTTCTATTTGTGGTTATCCACGGGATCTTAGGTACTTGCTCAATTGTTTTCAAAATTGCTTTCTTTGTGCTTGTGGATTTGAAAAAGTTATTTTTTTGAAAACTTCGATTTAACTCTTGCTTCTGTCCTCAAGAGTGTATGAAGTGTTTTTGAAAACTTTGTTCGAAAAGTGTAAGTGTGAAGAGTTTATGTTTTTGAAAGAGCAAGTATCTAAGAACCATCTACCTACTCGAAAAAAAAGAATCTTTCTATGCTAATGTCCTTTAGAAAATGCTATCCTACTATTGATGAGTAGGTAGCACCATCGCTGGAGTTTAAGGGTTAATTCGAATGCGGGACTTACGGTCACCAAATCAATGTTAGGATGGCTTAGCGGTAACCCTAATGTCTTAGATCATTCATTCGAGGAAACAATATCTGAGGCAACCATTTCGAGGAAACTATGATCTTTTAGACAAGAGGGCGACCTCTAAAATAACCTATAGTCAATGACCGTGCGTGAAGGTAACCAAGTGGGGTGTACCCTAGGAGTGCGCATGTGCGAGTGTGTCGTTTTCAGTTATTTTTATCTCTGTACATGTTAAGGGTGATCTAAGTTGATTTTAGGTTAAAACATTTAGTCTTGTCATGCCATCCTACTATCAAACATCTAACAGTTATATTTTGCCGAAATAAAATGTGGAATTTAAATTACAAGGCGTCGGGTATTTACATCGCCAAAGACAAACCCTTTAAAAATAAATAAAATGATAAAAATAAATAAAAGTCCTATTTACTATTACAATCCGGGAGCAAGTACATTAATATGATAAAAATAAATAAAGCGCACGGGAAATTAGATCGAGTGCGAGTATAGGGTTTTGACCCTTTTGATTAAAGAAAATGTCTTTTTGTTATTTTTTATTTTTAAGAAAGAAATAAATCCTAAATTAATTACTAAATTGAATTAATAAATTAATTAAATGAAAAATTAATTATTTTTGGGTTTTTGTTATTTTAAGAAAGAAAATGAAATTAATTAAAATAATGGTTAGTACCTAATTAAATCTAATTAATTATTTATTTTCACAAAGAATTAAAGTTTTCTAATTAAAACCTAATTAATTAATAGATTTGTTAATAAAAATAAAAGACTAAAATTTGATTTGAGATGAAAAATATTTTTTGTGATTTTATTTTATAAAAGACTGGATTTTAATTGGTTAGTAAATAAAATGAAAATAATAAAACAATTAAATAAACAAAATAAAATAAATGAGTAGAAGGGAGTATGGGCCTGAATTGGGATTGCTAGTAGCAATTCGGAGGCCCAATTGTAGCTGGCCCTTGTTGACTTTTGGAATCCAGTGGACATGCGTGGACTTGGTCTAGGGTGGACCTTCATCTTTGGACTTTCAGATTTGGCCTTTGGCCATCTGGGAATTAGACAACTGATGGCGCATGGTATATTGCACGCTTGAGCAAACACCTGATTACATGAAAAACAAAGAGAAAATGCAAAGCGCTGGAGGCAGGGATCGAACCCCTAACCTCCAGCCACTAACGCCTTGGAATTGGACCTGCTGACCCCTGGGACACGTTGTTTCAATTGTTATATGAATATAAATGATATATATTATATTAAAACAAAATCATATGCCAGCATTTTAAAAAAACGTGCGCGTGGTTTGAATGGACCATTGGGAAAACGACAGCTCATCATCTCCTACCTCCAAAACCTGCAAATTTTACATACGGATTTGGATCCGCAGCTAAATGCGCAAGCCTGTTCTAAAATCCCTTCCAGACCATGAAAACAAATTCCACGAGCATGGTTGAACTCGTCTTGGCTTCCTGATCAACACCATGCCCTTCTTTAGTGCCAATTTTTTCTGAAACAGAAAACCCTAAAAAACAAACGAAGAACCCTAGCTATGGAGGTTCTTCATTCAGGTCAGATAAACGCAATTGAATAATACCAATCGCTTGCAAATGTTATGTAGATTCAAAATATGGTATTGATTCATGAAAATAATGCTTAAATTCTGAGTTGCGAAATCAAGAACAGAGGTATATTTTGTGACACTTACAGCGTGTTATGGGGTTTGAAGAAGCTTGCTTTTTATCCAGGTAGATTGAGTGAACACTCAGGAAGCGTTTGGGATAGGTCTTGGCTTCTGAAAATGCCTCTAGCTATGATTTTGATTTCAAGCTTTTTAGAGAATTTTTCAACTTTTGTCTTGCCTCTGCCTGTAGCTTCCAACCCTGATCTCGATTTCCTTTGCTTTCTTATGTATTGTGTGGTGTATTAGGGTAAAAATTATGGACTGAATCCTTCCAAATCAATGCACATGATTTTGATTTGATCTCCATTATTAACCTTTCCAAATTTGATTTGATGCAATCTTTTTGTACATGATATAGCCTGATACGAATTCCATGGTGTTTCTAGCTGTAAACAAAGCCTAAAACAATCAATAAATAAAGAGTTTTTAATTATTGGGATTTTCTATGATTTTATTTGATTTAAAATGAATAAATTTAATAAAAAATCAAATCAAATAATAAAAATGAAATATGAGCTCATGGCTGAAGCTAGGACATGTGTGCAATGATGCAAGCTCAAATCAAGTGGAAAAGAATGGGCTCATTTGACAAAATTTGACGTTTTGGGGATAGTTGAGTTTTGGCAATTTTGCAAAAATATCCAACTTCAACAATGCATAACTTATTCAATTTTGAACTTTTGGAGGTGTTATTGGACTTTTTAGAAATCTTGAGATGTCCTATAACCAACCCTTTTGGTCTCATATCATTTTGATATTCCATGCTCAAGTTATAAGCTTTGGCAAAAAAGGTTTTTTTGTTGACTTTCAAAAATGACCTATAATGTCCAAATTGATAACTTCTTGTGAGTGCATTTTTTGAACTTGGGGTATGAAGATGGATTTTAGGAAATTTCATCCTCTTCAAGATGATCTTTGGATGGGTCATTTATCATAAAGTATGAGAAAATTATGCTTGGTCAAAGTTGGGTTGTCTTTTCCTGCAAAACCCTAATTTAGCAACTTTTGAGTCTTGATGAATTTTGAGCAATCCTTGATGAATCATGATCAACCCTTGATCAAATGATGAAATATCCTTCAAAATTATAATGTTGTCAAAAATCTTGAAGTTTGACTGTATTTGGGTAACAGTTGACTTTTGCCCTAGCAAAGTCGATTTTTGGACCCTTTGAGCAATTGACTGAGTAAACTTCCTCTGCAAGGCTTGAAGTTTGACATGTGGAATATTGAGGACATATTAGTACATTGGGGAGCACTTGAGGTAATTTGGACTCAAATATCTTGATGCAACACAAAACCCTAATTTGGGGTTGACTGCCTTAGGAGATAACTTGTCTGTCCAACTCTTGAGCAACCTTGAGCCACTTGGAGATTTTTCTTGCAATGTTTTGAGGAATATGAGAGGGCAAATTTTGGGGTACAACAGCACCTCCGTTCACTGAGGATGAACTACCAACATTCACTAAGGGTAGAAAAAAGATAACAAGTTTCCCCAAAATTCTGGCATTTTACCTAGAACGGGTCTCAACTTCTTCTTTAACCAAGGCACTCCGCCTGGAAAGGGTAATATATAAGTTGTCTCAAATAAAGAGACTACCACTTGAAAATATTTCTCAATGAACTATCTCTATGATATTTAAAGTCTTGCCATCCACTGGAGTAATTTAACAACGGACTACAAACTATCCACTCATGGAGAAGATAGCAAAAAAAAGTTACGTTGACTTTTACAGGGAAGTACAAGTTACTCAAATAAAGAGACCTGCTACTTGTTTTTATAGGAAGGATTGTAAAAATGATTTTCGGGGAAAAAAATATGATTTCATGGGGAATGAACCATGACCTCCTGGGGAAATACCAATATATTCCTACTGAGGAGATAAAGGTCTTCTCGTGTAAAATAAAAGCATATTCTCAAACCAAAACTCGAAGCTTGCGGAAATCCAAAGTAATAATATTGCTGGGCAACAAAGATTCAATCCAGAAATAAACTAGAGTAAAGCAATCTACTAAAATACATTCTTTGAGAAATAAACTCAAGAGGGAAACCCAATCTATCCAGACAAAGAGTTGTACAGAAAGGCTAAAGCAAAAATCTTCTACGAGGGATAACTCAGTGGGGAAATTGAAAGACTATACACTTTTTTCTTAAGTCGACTTTCTATTGGAGAGAGGACAACACAACTCTGCAAAACAGGGTAATATGTCAACAAAATATTGACGAATGTGAATGAGCAATGATTTTCCAACTTTAGCTATGCATGATGTATTTATGAATGTATGAGTGTTATCGTGCATATGCTGACAAAACAGATATATAACACTGGGAGTAACCAGAAAAAACCAAGTCGGGCACAATCAACACTCGACTAAATTACATCCAATATGAACAATCCATAAGAAAAAAGTAGGCGCCAACTGAGGAAACAAAAACTACTGCCTGGCTTAACTTTACTGGGGAGAAACGTAATTCAGAAGTAAACAAAACATAGAAACCAAACAGTACAAATACAGAGATACAACATCCTCTCCCATGCTTTACCAGGGAATAGTACTCAGACTTCTACGGTGAATCAAATATTTTCAAAAGTAACGTTTCTACTAGGGATTTGAAAAATCAATTTCAAGTAGAGCAGACAAACATCAAATCATCAAAACATTCACTGGGGAATTCGGGCCGACTTCATTGGGGAGGTCAACACCACATTCACAAAGGGAAAACCAATATACGTTCTTCACCGGAGAAACCATATTCCCGTGTTCTTCGAGAGTAATTATTGTACCAACTTCTCTGGGAAGAAAGAACTTCTATTAAACAAATTAAACCTTCATTGGAGAAATCTTGGATTGAATCTTCATATCATGCAAACTCAGAAAAGAGGAGAAATGAACAAAAACTTGATCGGGGACATTGGAGTCACAAACGCTATACGGAGAAACATCTTGAGAAAAACTTCTCCGGGAAACATAACTTCTTAAAACAACTGGAGTTCGTCCATTCCTGGGATCACCAATTTTGTTTTTTTTCTCTCTTGAGTCACAAATTTTAAATTAAAAGCAAATTGTAAATTCTTTTTGAAAATCAATTTTGTTATTTAATCTTTTCGCTTTGAAAGTTATTATCAATAATAAATGGAGTCTTTGCAAGCTAAATAAAATAAGAAATACAAATAATTGGGTAAAAGCTCAAATTTCATTAATATAATGGTAGTCTGCAAATGGCAAGACTCCATGGATGATTACAAAGTTCGAAAAATGGTAATATATAATGGAAAAGATACATTGAGATACAATGACCACTATCCCCCCTAACAACTTTTGAAATCCTCAGCAGTAGCTTCTGTTGAAGTATGATGAGGATCCGAGAAGATTGTTGCTCCAATGATCAAGTCTTTCCTGATGTAGTTACTTGCCAAGAAAGTCCCTAACTTTTTCCTAAGCTTCCCTTGCGGGTTTTCAACTTAGCGGGAAATTTATTCTGTTTATGTCTCTAATTTTTGCCTAGACCGCCCTTTCCAGTTTCCGGCCTACCGAGATGCTCTTTTTTGCCTAAGCCGCCCTTTTCGGGTTTTCAACTTAGCGAGTTGTTCTTTTATTTCTTTAGGAGAAATATTTCTTTACTGCATCAGCATTCATGGGACTTGGGAACTCCTTGCCGTCCATAGTTTCAAGAATTAATGCACCTCCAGAGAAGGCTTTCTTGACAACATATGGGTCTTCAAAATTGGGAGTCCACTCTCCCCTAGAATCAGCGTTAAAAGACATGACCTTCCTGAGCACGAGGTCGCCTTCTCTGAATTCACGAGGTTTGACCTTCTTATCAAAAGCTTTCTTCATCCTCTTCTGATATAAATTTCCATGATACAAAGTTGTCATTCTCTTCTCTTCGATCAAATTCAATTGGTCAAACCGATTCTGGACCCATTCAACCTCTGACAACTTGGTTTCCATTATCACGCGCAAAGAGGGAATCTCAACCTCAATTGGGAGTACGGCTTCCATTCCATACACAAGGGAGAATGGGGTTGCTCCTGTTGAAGTGCGGACAGATGTTTGATATCCATGCAAAGCAAAAGGTAGCATTTCATGCCAATCCTTATAAGTAACAACCATTTTCTGGATAATCTTCTTGATATTCTTATTAGCAGCTTCAACAGTCCCATTCATCTCTGGCCTGTACGGAGATGAATTCTGATGGACAATCTTGAATTCTTCACACAGTTCTATCATCATTTTTTTGTTCATATTCGAGCCATTGTCAGTGATAATTTAGCTCAGCACACCATACCGGCATATAAGATTATTCTTAATGAATCGCACAACCACCTGCTTAGTAACATTAACATATGAAGAAACCTCAACCCACTTGGTGAAGTAATCAATTGCTACCCAGATAAAACGGTGTCCATTTGAAGCTTTGGGTTCTATAATTCCAATCATGTCAATACCCCACATAGAGAAAGGCCATGGGGAAGAGATCACATTAAGAAGTGTCAGAGGAACATGAACCTTGTCCGCATAAATCTGGCATTTATGACACCTTTTTGAAAATTTGTAACAATCAGATTCCATTGTCAGCCAATAGTAACCTTCCCTTAGCATCCTTTTTACCATCGAATGTCCATTGGCATGAGTGTCAAATGAACCTTCATGAACCTCATGCATCAACATGTCTGCTTCGTGTCTATCCACGCATCTGAGAAAGACCATGTGTTGTACCCCAAAATTTTCCCTCTCATTTCTCAAGGATTCTCTCACAATATCTTCTACAACGTCAAGTTTGCAGCACTGATACATCAATTTAGGCTTGGATTTGGCACAAGGGTAAAATTGTAAATTGCATACTGGAGAGTCAAAATTTGACTTTTTGGTTAACATTACATTCCAAAGATAGAATTTCATCAAGACATTCAAGAATATCAAGCTTGATCATCAAGAAGTCAAGAAATTCAAAAGTCAACTTGGAAAGTCAAGATTTCCAAGACTTAGAAATTTTCTAAGTGTTTTTATACATGATAATTTCATCACTTCATGCCTTTCTTTCACCAAGATGCAAGACGGTTCAGGGAAAACTTTCAACATGAAAGTTATAGATCCCGATGGCATCTACAACTTTGCTTTGCTGATTAAATCCTAGAAGTGCTTGGATTTTGAGTTATAAATTCATGAAGTCATGACATTTTCATTTAACACTTAGAGAAATTTTCAACAGATTTTGTTCAGGTTTTGATCCCAACTTCCTGGCCAATTTTCATCAAGTTCCAGTTTGATTTAAAAAAAGTGGTCAATATGAAAGTTATAGAGGATGTTTCAAGCTTTCCAAAACATCCAAGAGCATGAATTTATCATAATTGAGCTAGGAGATTTAAGGGCTTGAAGTTGGGCATCCATCCTTGAATTGCAAGTCATTCTAAGTGAAGAACACATAACAAAACTCTCATGATTTGCTGCATAATCTTATGTTGCAGGCTTCTTTGCTAGAAAATATCATTACAATTTAATGCTTACACCCACTTTTGAGCTATTACCCAAGTGTTTAAACCATTGTCCAAAAGATCTTTCCATTTATGGCATAAAGGCATCATTTCTATTCTTGAAAAGCAAGCTTTTTGTATAAAGTTTGTCTTGAGCCCATACCTTGTTGGTTGCTGATTATACTCCACCATAAATCATGGGAAGTATCTCCTCTATACCAGCAACTTTGGTACTTCATCTTGGGACTATGGAGTACTTGACATAGTTTGATCTTTGTAATCCAACCAAACCATAACATGCTGTTTGGCAAACCTAATCAGCTCATATGCACAAACCCCTTTCCTATAAATAGAAGAAAAATTTGCAAGAGAATGAGGTTAGAAAAAATAGAGAGAAAATCCAGAAGTTTTGTTGTAAACTAGCCATCAAGATCCCATACTCTCCAAAAATCCATAACTTTCCAAAAAGCTTCCACTCTTGAGTTTTAAAGTCCAAATATTTGGAACTCTCACACCTTGCAAGCTCTGTCCAAACATCTAAGCACCTCACATACATCACCTAGAAATTGTTCAAACTCAAGAGCAAGCTTCTACAACACCTTTGTTTTTTCTCTTACAAGTTCAAGAAATGTTAAGACAACAACTCAAGCTCAGAATATAAGATCCAGCTCCAAGGTAAGTTTCTTGACTTTAGTTATTCATTTCAAGTATTATTAGTAATTCATTTTTTGAAGACAAAGTGTAGTAACCTTTGTCCTTGAAGCTAACATTTTGTTTATCTTCCATTATTTTCAATATGTGTTAAGAACTAACCCATACATGCAGCAAAACAATGTTGAAATATAAAAAAATGACAGTATGAGTCACATAGCCTTATGATTCGATACATACTGCTATACAGGCCCAAAATAGAAGGAAAAAAAGTGTATGAGTAGACACAAAGCACGTATGAGTCGACACATGCAGTGTATGAGTCGACACATATCATTATGTATCGACTCATACTGAGTTGATTTGGCAATACAGAGGCAAGAAAAGTTATGTGTCAATGCATAGGAGCTTGTGTCGACACATAATAGTTCAAAATGCATTTTTTTTCCTTCTTTTTACACTATTTTTACATTTCCTTCATTGTTATTCAATATGGTTGTAATATTTAAGTTCCTATTTCATCCCTGTTGTACCCCAAAATTTTCCCTCTCATTTTATCAAGATTTCCCCTCACAAGACTCTTTGGACTCAAGACCAAGCTAGGGTTTGCACTGCTCAAGACATCTCCTTGCACTGTTGACCTGAAATTAGGGTTTGAGTTTGCACCATGATTTTTGTACTTTCAATGCTAAAAATGGCTTTCATACTTCATGTTGGACTTACAAGATTGCCTCTACCAAGTTTCAAGCTTTGAATCAAATTTTTGCCCAGTCAATTGGACAATTGACCTAGAAATCAGTTATATTAGGGAAAAAGTCAACTATGGCCAATTTACAGTCAAACCTCATAATTTTTTATCCACCTCAACATTATAGACTCATATGAACCATTTGATTAAGTTTGGACCACAACTCCTCAAGAAATTTGATCAGATCATCAAAAGGCCAAAATGGTCATTTTTAGGGTTTTGACTGCACAAGGGCAATTTCTGATTTTTTACCTAGCCAATGGAAAATTGGGCTCAAACATGGATTCAAGGACTCAATGGCATCATCTTGACCTATTCACAAGGTTCAAAAGATCTCAATTGCATTGGATTGATAGATGAATTTTTCAGTCAACTGATCAAAATTTGACTATACACTGAAAAGTCAAACTTTGACTTTTTGGTAAAAATCAAGTGCCAAGGGTCATTTTTCATCAAGATGTGTCAAAACATGAAACATGTTCATCAAGAAACCCAATTTTGCAAATTAGGGTTTAAGTTTGAAAATTTTCATAACTTAGAATTTTTCTAAGTTATGAAATTTTCTTAATTTTTCCCAACTTTGCCCAACATTTTCACCATGATTCAATTGGATTCAAACAAAACACCCAACATGAAAGTTGTAGTCCTACACAAAGTATACAAATTTTATTCACAAAGTTTTCTCAAAATAAGCTTGGATCTCAAGTTATGAGTTTTTGAACAAGGGTCCATGAAACTTTTAACTTAGTGAAATTTTGCCCTAGTTTAGGCAGGATTTTGACCTATCTTTATGGCAATTTTTCACCTAGTTCCACTTGGAGTCTCAAAATTCATTTCAAAGATGGAATGTAGAGAATGTTACAAGCTTTCCAAAAAGTCTAAGAACTCTCCAAAATCATTTGTGGTTAGGGAGAATCAAAGGCTTAAAGTTGGCAAAAACACACTTTTTATCCATGGCATGTTCATATTGATACAAGTTGCAAACTCTAATTAGCTTGCTTTGTACTTTATTACAGGTCTCAAAGCCCTTCCATACTCAATAATTAAATACAAATCCATTTGTCTAAGGATTTGTTTTGGTCATTAGAGGATTATACAATAAATTAATCTAAAAATGGTAAAAGGTACATTACCATTTTTGTCAAAATCTTGCTTTATGTCAAATGGAATCCTTGAGCATTGAACCATATCTTGTACTGCACATAATATCCACCAACTTGAGGGGCCAAGAGCATAGAGTGCAAGAGTATAAATAGCCTGTACAGGCATGTCTTGCATCACTTGTCCACTTTTGCTTCATATACAAAAAACTTGTCAAAATACAAAAAACCAGAACATCCGATAGAACCAACTTTTGCAAGCATTGGAGACAAGTTTCACACTTTGTATTGAACCTAAAACACGAGCCTTTGAGTCCTGAAACCTCCAATAGCACAAAATCACCTTCCATTGGCAAAACAGGGCAGCTCCTGCATCTTGAGTTCTATCTCACAAGTTGCTCGTGCGTTTTGCCTCAAACTTGTTCAAACACCTTCCATATAACCTATCCAAGCCATCCCAACCCTTAAACACTGACTGTAACTCCATTTGCAAGGTTTACCATTTTTGATTTCAGCTTGTGCAGGTTGAGTTCTACAGGCTTATTCAAGCACATTCAAGGCAAGCTAGGCATTAGGGAAGGTCAGAGGAAGTTCAAGCAAGCTCCCAAACATCTCAGGCCTCACTGACAAGCTCCACATTGTCATACACGAAGTCAACTGAAACAGGTTTTTGTTAACTTCCTATCTCTCTATTTAGGAATAATTAGGCTTAGGTTTGTGAATAAAAAATGTAGTATTCATAGCCATGAAGCTGTACATATGCTCAGTTTTCATTTAAGTTAATCGTGTTAAGAGAATTTGATCCATGAACTTCCTGAAAAATTAGGTTAGGATTTAGGGCCAGAGAAATTCTCTCTGGTCATTGAGAGTTAGAGTGAGTTCTTTGCATGGTTGGATTCGTCTTAAAATATGCTACAACTTTGATGTTTTGAGTTTTTGCATTAGAGCACGTATGCAGGATCTAGCATTTTGTACAGGGCGCGCACAATTTTGAGACAAAGGTTGAAGATGAAGTCTGGTGGGATGGGCTTGGTTCTGGCTCACTATTGACACCCCCTTATTACTGACTGCACCCCCTGGCCCATTTCTTCATATTTTTGTATTTTTTCATTTTTATTTTCATTTCTGATTTTATTTTATTATTTTTTAAACATAAAAATACCAAAAAATATTTTATAAATTTTCACTTTTATTTTTGTATTTTATTTTATTTTTTCTAACATAAAAGTAATTTAATGAACGTATACCTTTATTTTATTTTAATGAAAACTTGACAATAATACATTAAATATTATGCTTTTACTTTTTACTATTATTTATACTTAAATATTTTTTCTAAATATATTTTATTTTGTATATTATTTTATTATACATAAAAAAGGAAAATATATAATATATTTTTACTTTCTTAAAAGAAAATTAGGGTTTTACCCTTAGTAATAAAAAATAATAATCTTTTTTTATTTTTTTTAGTACATTAAATATTTTTTACATACATAAAAAATAAACAGAAACATTTTTGCATATTCATAATATTTGTTTAATTTATTTACTTAAACATTGTTCATTTATTATTTGTACCAATTATTCAATTTGGATGTAATAGTAAATATTAGGGTTTTATTTTCTTGCAAAAATCTCCCATTCAAAAATTGTATCCCACTCCCCATATCAAATGTTATAATAGTGTAGATTTATTTTACGCATTTATGCTTTCAATTATGCCATGATTAGAGATTAGGGTTTGTATGCTAAAAACCCAAAATCAAAATAAATAGCTTGACTAATACAAAGACAAAAAGCATGTAAAATGACAACACAATGCACACTTGCACCCGTAGGGTTTCATCCACTTGTTGCCTTAAAAAAAGGCCATGTTATGCATGTTGGGTACTTTGGCAAAACAAAAACAAAACAAAAGATCATAGTCCCTCGATGATGCTATCTTGGTTGCCTATACAAAAATGATATAGTCCCTCAAGAATTTGCTAAAGATACTTGGCAATATTGCTATCATGGTCAAAACGATGACCCGCGCCGGTCCCGTTTAACATCCTAACACAAGGTTGTTTACCAAATGCAATGGTAAAATAATACTGTCAAAAGGGTTAAAAATGTGTAGGAAATACCTTTGAGTAAAATAGGGTAGATAACTCTTAGTTACTTGATCAAAACTTGCAAAAACATCCTTGCTATTTTCAAACACACCTTACAACACAATTTCAAAACATTTCCCAAATCATACTTTCAAACATTGAAAAATCTTTTCAAAAGACAAACACCTTTGTATATATTCAAACAAGAATCATTACAAGGGTTGCCACAACGATGGCCTCTATTCAAAACATTTTCAAAACCATACACACAAAGCACCATTTCAAACAATTGAAAAGCAAAAGCAAGTGATTTAAACAAGTAAGTAAGAGCCCATGGATAACCATGGATGAAAAGGGTGCTTGCACCTTCCCTTTTCATAATCTACTCCCTGAACCCAAGAAAACATCTCAAAGGTCTTTCTTGTGCCTTTTGACCTTTCCTTTAGATAAAATAAAAAGTCGGTTGTGACTCTTGCTAAATCGAAACATTTGCAAACACAAACGTAAAACCTCAAGTCAGTTCTCCCACCGCATCACAGAACTGGCGACTCTGCTAGGGATTATTTAAAAAGTGGAGTAACATTAGGCTTTAGATCACCTTTACATGTTTATCTTGTTTGCTTTGATTTCTTTACATTTGGTTCTCTTGTTTTGGTTTGAATCCTCCACCCGGATTTTTGGGAAACATTCATAGGGAAATAGCAATACGTTGTGGAAACTGTGCGGGGTATACCGACATGGTTGAAGTAATAACTATATTAGTGCGACATATTTGTGGGTACCGGTAGCCTTTGAGTCAATCAAAGAGAATACGGGGCCACTGAGTGATGTCATGAAGCACTAATGAACTCTTAGAACCTTTACTTGACCATCTTGGCCTTATTAGGGGCAGTGAGATGACCGGCTTTGGTGCAGTCCGAAGTTGGTAGATACTCAATACTACACTCATTGAGGATTATTTTCTTGGAATATTTCGGTCGCCAGTTAAGTGGCTAAACTGAAACAATGAACACGGAAAATAATCCAGTGATATTGAGCTCCTTAGAACCCGGTTACTATTTATAGGACAGGTTGAGCCAACTAACTTCAAGAGGGTATTTACCTATGAAACCCCATGCAAGCCTGAAACTAGGAACATTGTGTGACTTGTTTGTACATATACTTGTGCATACATCATGAACATCATAAAACATCATATGCATCCACTAACCATTTCAAGGGTTTGGATCTTCATCTTTGTTCCTGTTTTGTAGGTTATGGAATCACTCCGCAGGAAAACTATTCAGGTCAACCTTGTGAGAATACCTCCTCAACTCAAGGAGCTTACCTCCAAGATTCCAGAGAATTCTCTCTTCAGTGAAAGACATGGCAGACTTCTCAACTTGGTCAACTCCAACATTGAAGAAGACATGGTGAAAGTTCTCTTCCAGTTCTTTGACCCCCTACACCATTGCTTTATATTTCCTGATTACCAACTAGTAACTACTTTGGAGGAATTTTCTCAAATCCTGAGGATTCCTATTCTCCATCAACTACCCTACAAAGGTACGGAAAGAGAACCAAAGCCTGAAGATGTTGCTCAAGCCTTACACTTGCAACCATCTGATATCAAAGGTCACTAGGAAACCAGAAGTGGTGTCAAGGGTTTCTTGGCAAAGTTTTTGTTTGAGAAGGCACAAGACTGCTGGAATTCTCTAGATCTGCAAGCTTTTGAGGAGATTGTAGCACTTCTCATCTATGGGTTGGTCTTGTTCCCAAACCCTGATCAGCTTATAGATGTGAATGCTGTCAAGATTTTCATATCTCGGAATCTTGTGCCTACATTGCTTGGGGACATCTTACACTCATTTCACACACGAACAATGAGGAAAAGAGGTGTTCTCATATGCTGTACCCCTCTTCTAGCAAGGTGGTTTATTTCTCACCTTCCCCAATAAGTCTTGAAGAATGAGCAAGGCTTGAGGTGGTCACAATGGTTGATGACTCTTACACATTCTGATGTTCATTGGTGTTCTCGATCCAAAGAAAATGTCATCATCATTGATCGTTATGGGGAATTCACTAATGTCCCATTACTTGGCATTAGGGGAGGCATTACCTACAACCCCTGCTTAGCTCTGAGACAGTTTGGGTATGCCCGAAGGGATGGCCCTCATGACATGCTGATTCCAGACTTGGTTTTTGACTTCTACAACGATGCTCAAGGACTCCGACAAAGGTTTATCCGAGCTTGGAGGATGCCTAACAAAGTGGATAGTAAGACACTGGGACACAAGAATTCCATTCCCCTTGAGCCTTACCTCAAGTGGGTACGAACCCGCGCCCTGAATCTTATGATGCCTTACCCCTACATTTTTACTATGATCAAAGAGCCTGTTGTGGAAGGAGAGGTTCCATACACCCTCCTACATCCTGACATGCCAACATCATTGGGAGATTTGCAAAAGAGTTGGATACAGCTCAAGGAAGAACATAATACTTTTGAAGCCAACTTCTACACCAGTGAGAAGAAGGTTTTGGAACTTACCCGTTGACTTCACGAAGAGCAGAATCTCAACACTTACATCGCACCAAAGAGGATGCGTAACGTCTTTTTACATTAATAATTTTGTAATATTTTTCCCATGGGGCATTTATGTACTAACAAATTTCTTCTTATTAATATGACGTGCGTTCTTTTTCTGTTTACAACAAATTTGAATTTTTGAATCCTTGAATGCATTACATGAATAACATATCATTCATCATATGCATAAACCAGTCTTCACACCAGGTTTCGTTATCTTTCTACTGTTTATTTCAGTAAGATGGATATAGAGCAGACAGTCAAAGATCTGCAAGCACAGAATTCGCAATTCCAACAACTCCTCATGACCTTGGAAAAGGTTCAAGAGGACCTTAAAGCACTATTAGAGAAGGAAAAGGAAAAAGAAAAGAATTGGTGTGGCCACTATGGGAAGAAGATTTGAGAACCAAGCTAGGAGGGTCCTGGATTTCCCCTCGACGTCTGATGAAGGGGTTGGCAAAGGAAAAGGAGTTGCGGTACCTTCCGAATCTGAGGATGAAGAAGAAGAAGAAGAGGAGGAGGAAGATTACTTTGAGTAGCAGTACCCTCCGACAGACGATAAGTATAAAAATTTGGAAGATCGGCTGGCAGCCATGGAGGTACAAAGAGTACCTAGGTTGGATTTCGAAGAACTAGGGTTGGTTGCTGGGATCGTCATTCCCCCCAAGTTCAAAGTACCTACATTTGCTAAATACGACATTTTGTCCTGTCCGAAGATGCATCTGCGGTCCTACGTCAGAAAGATCCAACCTCACTCTTCTGATAAGGATCTATGGGTCCACTTTTTTCAATATAGTTTGTCGGGTACGCAATTGGACTGGTTCTATCATCTTGAGAGATCTGATGTACATAACTGGGAGGATTTGGCTGCTGCTTTCTATCGACAATACCAATATAACGCAGATTTAGCGCCTACTCGTACTCAATTACAGAGTATGGGTATGGTTTCTAATGAAGGCTTTAAGGAATATGCCCAGAAGTGGCGGGATTTGGCTGGAAGGGTGCAGCCACCATTGTCTGAAAGAGAGCTGGTTGATATGTTTCTGGGGACCCTGTCAGGTCCATTTTTTAATCACTTGATCGGGAGTTCATCTGCAGGGTTCACCGAATTAATTCTGACGGGTGAAAGGGTCGAAGTTGGCATTGAGAGCGGTAAAATTCAGAAGGATACCTCTGCTTCTACTGCTATCAAGAAGACCTTCCCAGCCAAGAAGGAAGTTTATGTTGTTTACACCCAGAGAAATCAGGGAAGAACGGAGCGCCGACCAGCGGTGGGGGCTGTGATGATCCAGAACTCCTCAGCCGATCAACCTCGAAGCAGTCAACCCAGAGCCAACCAGCAAAGGGTAGAAAGGCCACAACGGCAATTCACTTGGATCAATATGACACCTGCTCAGGTTCTCCCTCATCTGTTAAAGTTAAACCTTACAAACTTGAAAGAGGCGCCGAAAGACCCAAATACCTCTTCTCCCTATTATCATTCAAATGCAAAGTGTGCATATCATTCGGACAGTGTGGGGCACGACACCAACAACTGTTGGGCCCTTAAAAACAAGATCCAAGATTTAATAGATGCCAAGGAGGTAGAGTTTGATGCCCCCGAAAAACCTAATGTGATATCCGCTCCTATGCCAAAACATGGTCATAATGTCCATGCTATTGTAGAAGATCTTCATGTTACCGCTGTTGATGACTTAATGACTCTGTTGCCAATGATCAAGATGAATCTGTTGAAAGTCAGGATTTTCCCAGGCTGTGGAAAAGATTGTTACCTTTGTTCAACCTTGCAATCTGACTGTCCGCTGTTGAATTCAGGCATCCAACGCCTGATGGATACTCAAGAAATCCTCTTCAAGAAAACTCTTGTTACTCCTGTTACTCCAATCAATGATGTTGCTATAATCACCATTTCCGACAATCTTTCCAAGGTCTCCAAAAGACCTGTTAAGATTACACCCGATCCAAAGTGTGTACCACTGAAGATTACTATACCGGGGCCTATCCCATATAAGTCCAACAAGACAATACCATGGAATTATGGAGGAGAGATCTTCTACCACGGTGTTAAGCAGATCGAATCAGTTGAAGAAAGTCCCGATGAAGAAACTCCTGACATAGGGAATATTGCAGGGACAAGTAAGATCACTCGTAGTGGAAGAATCTTCTCTCTGGAGATTGCTCCTCCAAGGGCAATCTTCGGACCCTCAAGTGCTCCCGTGCCAGTCAAGGTATATGTGCGAAGTCCAGTTATTGAAGAAATTGTTACTCCCGAAGCTATACCCTATGTTGTTACTGCTGATAAAGGTAAGGGGATCCAAGAAGCGCCCGCCAGGACGAGGGCTCGGACTTTGGTTATCCCCGAGACCACCCAAAAGGAAATGGAGGAGATTTTAAAGATAATTAAGAAAAGCGACTATGATGTCGTAGACCAGCTGGGGCAAACCCCTTCAAAAATCTCTATGCTGGCTTTATTACTCTGCTCCGAGGCTCATGCCAAAGCCTTGATCAAATTCCTGAAGACGGCGCACGTGCCTCAAGAAACTTACGCGGATCAGTTTCAAGAGTGCGTGGCTAGCCTTACAGCTGACAATGGTCTTGGCTTCTCTAACGTCGATCTAATATCTAAGGGAAGAAAGCATAATGATGCACTTCATGTCTTGGTAGAGTGCAGAGGGACCACTCTTGCTCACATTTTGGTTGATACCGGTTCATCTTTAAATGTCCTACCAAAGAAAGCATTGGACAGACTAGACTGTGAAGGTTTGACCTTAAAGCCCAGTAATATCATTGTTAGAGCCTTTGACGGTTCTAAGCGGACGGTTCACGAAGAAGTGGACATCCCAATTAAGGTGGGAACGGAAATTTTCAACTCTACATTTTATGTGATGGACATCCATCCTTCATATTCATGCTTGTTGGGAAGACCATGGATCCACAACGCTGGGGCAGTCACTTCTTCTCTACACCAAATGCTAAAATATCCAGTCCAGGGTAAAATCATAACAGTTCATGGTGAGGAGGAGTATACGATAAGCCACCTTAACTCTTTCCGCTACGTGGAGTTAGATGGTGAATTCATAGAAACACCTTTCTAACACTTTGAAGAGGTTTCTCCTAAAGTTGCGGTGGCCAAGACAATGACTGTTGTGCCCATCATTACCAAACCTGTGTCTCGGATGTCATCCCTTAAAGATACGGAGGTTGTGATCAAGGAAGGAGGAAACACAATATGGGGTCAACTGCCAGATTTTCCTTATAAGACAGATAAGTTCGGTTTGGGTTTCACTGCTGCTAGTCAGAAGGTCGTGCGTTGCTCCCGAGCTAGAGGACCGCCACTGAAAATCACTTATCATGGAGTTCATGCTTTAGAGGATGATGAAGAAGGAAGCAATTTTGAAGACTGGATCTTTCCAACCGTTGAAGGAGGACTGAACAACTGGGAGGCGAAAGACTTTGTTCCCATTACTTTCATCAATCAGTAATTTATCTTTTGAACATTTCATGTTTGGTCTGTAATAATTATTAAACAATTCGTACACTCTTTTCGCCTTATGCCTTACCCGGGGCATATAGGTTCATTTGTAAGGGTTTTGATTCTTCATTTTCATATGCCATTTTTAATGAATCATGGACGTTTTCATCTATAAACTTTTGTGTCTATTTTCTTTCTTTTTACATTTTTTTTGTTTAAAGGTGGCTATCCCTTACACACACCCACACTCACAAAATGAAGGTACCCATCCACTCCGGATTCCATGGGTAACAATTCTGCTATGGCCTTCAGTGACTCTGAAGATCTGGTCAATCATGCCGAATACGAAGGTGATGAAGACTGTGAAGTTCCTGGAGAGTTGGCTAGACTTTTGCAACAAGAAGAAAGGGTTATTCTGCCCCATCAAGAATTGTTGGAGACTATCAATTTGGGTACTGCCAAAGACAGAAAAGAAGTTAAAGTGGGTGCCAACCTGGAGCCAATTGTCAAAGAGCGTTTAGTCCAGTTGTTGAATGAATATGTTGAGATCTTCGCCTGGTCATACGAAGACATGCCAGGACTGAATACAGATATTATGGTTCACCGTCTCCCTACAAGAGAATATTGTCCACCAATCAAACAGAAAGTCCGCCGAATGAGGCCCGATATGTCTGAAAAGATCAAAGTTGAAGTGATGAAGCAGTTCAATGTTGGTTTTCTTGTTGTTACTTCCTATCCACAATGGGTTGCAAATATTGTGCCCGTACCTTAGAAGGACGGCAAAGTCAGAATGTGCATGGACTACAGAGACTTAAACAGGGCTAGCCCTAAAGATGACTTTCCACTGTCGCACATTGACATCTTGGTTGACAACACAGCTCAACACAAGGTATTCTCATTCATGGATAGATTTTCAGGGTACAACCAGATCAAAATGACCCCCAAAGACATGGAGAAGACTACTTTTGTTACGCAGTGGGGTACCTTTTGCTATAAAGTGATGTCGTTCGGACTGAAGAATGCTGGGGCAACCTATCAGCGAGCCATGGTAGCCTTGTTTCATTACATGATACATAATGAGATTGAAGTCTACGTAGACGACATGATAGCCCGTTCACAGATAGAAGAATAACACCTCGACCATCTGCAAAAGTTGTTTGTCAGGTTAAAGGAATATAAGCTCAGACTGAACCCTAGCAAGTGCACTTTCGGAGTCAGGTCCGGTAAACTTTTGGGATTCATCGTCAGTAACAAAGGCATCGAGGTTGATCCTGCCAAAGTCAAAGCTATACGAGAAATGCTTGCCCCTCGCACTGAGAAGGAGGTTAGAGGTTTCTTGGGACGCCTAAACTACATTGCAAGGTTCATCTCTCACCTAACATCTACCTGTGAACCAATATTCAAGCTGTTGAAGAAAGATCAGGTGGTTAAATGGAATGATGACTGTCAAGCTGCTTTCGATAAGATCAAGGAGTATTTGCTGGAACCTCCTATCTTGAGGCCACCCGTCGAAGGAATGCCTTTAATCATGTATCTGACTGTTTTGGATAATTCAATGGGGTGCATACTGGGCCAGCATGACGAGTCTGGCCGAAAAGAGCATGCCATTTATTACGTTAGCAAAAAGTTTACCGACTGTGAGACTTGATACTCACTGCTCGAGAAAACTTGTTCCGCTTTGGTATGGGCGGCTCGCCGGCTAAGGCAGTATATGTTGACACATATCACTCTGTTGATTTCTAAAATGGATCCGATCAAGTACATCTTCGAGAAACCTGCTCTATCCGGAAGAATCGTTAGATAGCAGATGATCCTCACCGAATATGATATACAGTACACGACCCAAAAAGCTATAAAGGGGAGTGTGCTAGCCGATCATCTGGCTCATCAAGCTTTTGAAGATTACCAATCTATGAGGTTTGACTTTCCCGACGAGGATATCATGACTTTGAGCAACATTGAAGAAAACAGACAGTATGACGGACCTAAAAAAGGATCCCGATGGACCCTGTACTTTGATGGTGCCTCCAACGCACTTGGAAACGATATCGGCACGGTACTTATTTCTCAAGAAGGTTGCCATACACCTTTCACCGCTAGACTCTGCTTCAGCTGCACCAACAACATGGCCGAGTATGAAGCTTGTATCTTTGGTCTCAAGGCTGCTATTGACTTGGGAATCAAATCTTTGATTGTATTTGGGGACTCAGCTTTGGTTATCAGTTAAATCAAAGGAGATTGGGATACTAAGCACCCCAACCTCATCCTTACAAAGAACATGTCTTGACATTGTTACCATATTTCGAGCAGATTACCTTCGAGCACTTCCCACGAGAAGAGAATCAGCTAGCAGATGCGCTAGCTATAATGTCCTCCATGTTAAACTTAACTGGGATAATGAGGCAACTCAAATCACCATCGAACGGATGGACGAACCTGCACATTGTCACGAGATTAATACCGGAGAAGTAGTGGACATACCATGGTTTCATGACGTCAAAAGGTATCTCGAAGCACAAGAATACCCTGAGGGAGCTTCAGTCAACGACAAAAAGTTCTTAAGGAGGTTCGCGGCCAAGTTCTTTTTGAGCAATGGTATCCTATACAAGCGCAATCTTGATTGTGTCCTACTCTGTTGTGTAGACAAGGTTGAATCTGAGAAAATCATGGCTGAACTACATAATGGCACCTTTGGCACCCACTCAAGCGGTCATACGATGGCTAAGAAGATTATACGGGCAGGCTACTACTGGTCTACCATGGAAGCTGATTGTCATCAACATTCTCATACTTGTCACAAATGCCAAATTTATGCTGATAAAGTACATATTCCTCCGGTTCTTCTCAATGTCCTAACAGCTCCTTGGCCATTCGCGATGTGGGGAATCGACATGATTGGAGAGATCAAGCATGCGACATCCAATGGACACTATTTCATCCTGGTGGCCATTGATTACTTTACCAAGTGGGTCGAAGCAGCTTCCTTCGCCTCCATTACAAAGAATGTGGTTTCCCGGTTCATCAAGCAGAACCTCATATGCCGGTATGGTATCTCCGACAGGGTCATCACTGACAACGGTACAAATTTGAATAATACTATGATCACCACTCTGTGCGAGCAGTTCAAGATTCAACATCACAATTCATCTCCCTATCGGCCTAAGATGAACGGTGATGTCGAAGATGCGAACAAAAATATCAAAAAGATCATTCAAAAGATGACAGTCACCTACAAGGACTGGCATGAGATGTTACCGTTTGCTCTGCACGGGTACCGTACCACGGCACGCACTTCAACCGGGGAAACACCTTTTTCTTTAGTATACGGCATGGAATCTGTTTTACCTATCGAGGTTCAGATTCCCTCCTTGAGAATCCTGAAGGATGCTGGTTTGAATAAAGACGATTGGATTCAAACCCGGCTTGATCAACTTAACTTGATTGATGAGAAGCGACTTACTGCTATTTGCCATGGTCAGGCGTATCAGAAACGTATGATGAAGACCTTCAACAAGAGAGTCAAGAGGCAAGTATATCAAGTCAGGGACCTTGTAATCAAGCGAATCATCTTGCCGCAAAGTGATCCCAGGGGCAAGTAGACTCCTACTTACGAAGGACCGTTTGTGATTAAAAACATCTTTTCTGGTGGGGCAATGATCTTGACCACCATGGACGGTGATGACCTACCACATCCTGCGAACGCGGACATAGTCAAAAGATACTACGCATAAAATGACCCGACAAGTTGAAAAACTGAAAGGGCGACTTGGGCAAAAAATGGGCATCCCGGTGAACCGAAAACCCGAAAGGGCGGTTCATGCAAAAATTAGGGGTAAACTAAAAAAAATCTATACACCCGGCAAGTTGAAAATCCGAAAGGGCGACTTGGGCAAAAAAGGGTTTCTCGGTGGACTGAAAACCCAAAAGGGAGATCTAGGCAAAAGTTAGGGAAATAAAGCATATGACTATGTCTCGTAGGATCACTTTAAAGACAATCTCTTCACAGACAAGCTCCGGGCTTCTGATCAACCTAATCAACATCGAATGAAGCAACGAATGGACAAGATACTCAGAGTTACGAAGGCTATAGCAGAATGGGAACCCCATGGAATTGTTACACATAGCCATCTTTCTTTGTATAAATTTTTCTCATTTTTTATGACAAGATTCTCTTACTAGAATGTCTGTCTCCTTTGTACAAAATACTTACACAAAGTTAATACAAAGATATTTCAAAGTGTAGAAGTTTGTTTTCCTTTTCTTTCTTTTTACACTTGTGTCTTATTTGAAAACGTCCAATGATTTATTAAACGAGCATATGCATTTGAATATAATCACTGCTTACAAATAAAACGAAATGAGAAAGGATAATTACTGATAGGTTGAAAGTATAGGAAAACGTCTTTAGGCTATTCCAGAAGAAATCCCCTGCAGTATGTCATCCAGATCCTCAACAGAGCTAAAACCTTGAAATGCACATCCCCAGCGGAGTTAAGTTTCAAAATCCCTATCAGAACTAAGTTTCCAAACTCCCAATCCCCAGCGGAGCCAGAAAACTTTGAACTACAAACCCTTAGAAAAGAATAAACTTTCTTCCCCAACGGAGTCCAAAACTTCAACCCTCTAAACCACGGTGGAAATCATCCGGTTTCTCCAAATCTCCCAGCAAGTTATCTTAAAACCTGGAAATCAACCAGATAACAGTTAACTTTTGTTTTATCCCCAACCAAGGATAATACCTCAGAAGATTGGCATACTCCCAAACTCTTGATACCCTTAACAGAATGAAGATTCTCATTCTTAAAACCCCAGAAGATTAGCATACTCCCAAACTCCTTCTACCCTTTACAGAATGAATATTCTCATTCTTAAAACCCCAGAAGATTGGCATACACCCAACCTCCTGATGCCCTTAACAGAATGAAGATTATCATTCTTAAAACCCCAGAAGATTGGCATACACCCAACCTCCTGATGCTCTTAACAGAATGAAGATTCTCATTCTTAAAACCCCAGAAGATTGGCATAGACCCAACCTCCCGATTCCCTTAACAGAATTAAGATTCTCATTCTTAAAACCTCAATAGATTGGAATGCAACCAAAGCTTTTGAAAACTCTCCAACAGAATAAGCTTTCTCCCCACAGGTTTATTTCCCAGCAGAACGAAGATTCTTGTTTTCATTTCTCCAGTTGAAGCCTCTCAGGTTTTGATTCCCCAGTAGAGATCGTCAGGGTTTTCTTTATTCCCCAGAAAGTCGCGAAGGTTTCTCACATCCCCACAGAAGTTGTCAAAGTTCTTATTCATCCCCACGAGTCACCAAGGATTTTCTATCCCCAACAGCGGTCAAGGATCTATTTTTCCCCGGCAGCAGTCAAAGATTTCATTATCTCCAACTATCAAGGATCTATTTTCCTCAGCAAGACAGCTAATCAACTTACATACACATACATTACATTCATATATCATAAACATTGATAGAACACATTTTATCGCATCATACATGTCATGCAACAAAACTTTGTGTTTTAGCTAACTTTTTACCCTTTTCAGGATAAGATTAAAAGCTACCTTTAACAAATGTTCAAAGATTTCAGATACAATATGGATACACCCCAGACATGGCGGTCATTCTATTACTCATTCAGAATTTCAAGTCAAAATACAGTATGGATACACCTTTGGCACGGACGCCATTCCTTTGCTCATACGAATCCAATCTCCAGATACAACTCAGATACGTTCCAAATACAGATACCATTTTGATATTCATTCTCCTAATTTTCAACAAACAAGTCTTGGATGGCATCTTTAAGCCCATCTCCAGCAAGATTATACCATCTCCAAATGGCATCTTTAAGCCCATTCCCTCAGTTACATTTTGACGAGTGCAAATTTACGGGCACTCTAGTGTCCAATCATATTTTACATTCGAGTCACGAAAGGAAAACTCGCCAATCTAACTCTTCAGGTTCAAGAAGATTGAACAGGGGCAGTTGTTGTACCCCAAAATTCACCCTCTCATTTTATCAAGATTTCCCCTCACAAGACTCTTTGGACTCAAGACCAAGCTAGGGTTTGCACTGGTCAAGACATCTCCTTGCACTATTGACCTAAAATTAGGGTTTGAGTTTGCACCAGAATTTTTGGACTTTCAATGCTCAAAGTGGCTTTCATAGTTCATGTTGGACTTACAAGATTTCCTCTACCAAGTTTCAAGCTTTGAATCAAATTTTTGCCCAGTCAATTGGACAGTTGACTTAGAAATCAACTATATTGGGGAAAAAGTCAACTGTGTCCAATTTACAGTAAAACCTCATAATTTTTTATCCATATCAACATTATAGACTCATAGGAACCATTTTATTAAGTTTGGACCACAACTCCTCAAGAAATTTGATCAGATCATCAAAAGGGCAAAATGGTCATTTTTAGGGTTTTGACTACACAAGGGCAATTTCTGATTTTTTACCTAGCCAATGGCAAATTGGGATCAAACATGGATTCAAGGACTCAATGGCATCATCTTGACCTATTCACAAGGTTCAAAACATCTCAATTGCATTGGATTGACAGATGAATTTTTCAGTTAACTGATCAAAATTTGACTGTACACTGAAAAGTAAAACTTTGACTTTTTGGTCAAAATCAAGTGCCAAGGGACATTTTTCATCAATATGTGTCAAAACATGAAACTTGTTCATCAAGAAACACAATTTTGCAAATTAGGGTTTAAGTTTGAAAATTTTCATAGCTTAGATTTTTTCTAAGTTAAAAAATTTTCTTAATTTTTCCCAACTTTGCCCAACATTTTCACCATGATGCAATTGGATTCAAATAAAACTCCCAACATGAAAGTTGTAATACTCCACAAAGTCTACAACTTTTATTCACAAAGTTTTCTCAAAAGAAGCTTGGATCTCAAGTTATGAGTTTTTGAACAAGGGTCCATGAAACTTTTAACTTAGTGAAATTTTGCCCTAGTTTAGGCAGGATTTTGACCTATCTTTATGGCAATTTTTCACCTAGTTCCACTTGGAGTCTCAAAATTCATTTCAAATATGGAATGTAGATCATGTTACAAGCTTTCCAAAAAGTCCAAGAACTCTCTAAAATAATTTGTGGTTAGGGAGAATCGAAGGCTTGAAGTTGGCAAAAACTCACTTTTTATCCATGGCATGTTCATATTGATACAAGTTGCAAACTCTAATTAGCTTATTATGTACTTGATTACAGGTCTCAAAACCCTTCCATACTCAATAATTAAATGCAAGTACATTGGTCTAAGGCTTTGTTTTTGTCATTAGAGGATTATACAATAAATTAATCCAAAAATGGTAAAAGGTACATTACCATTTTTGTCAAAATCTTGCTTTATGTCAAATGACATCCTTGAGAATTGAACCATATCTTTTACTGCACACAATATCCACCAACTTGAGGGGCCAAGAGCATAGAGTGCAAGAGGATAGATAGCCTGTACAGGCCTGTCTTGCATCACTTGTCCACTTTTGCTTCATATACAAAAAACTTGTCAAAATACAAAAAACCAGAACATCTGATAGAACCAACTTTTGCAAGCATTGGAGACAAGTTTCACACTTTGTATTGAACCTAAAACATGAGCCTTTGAGTCCTGAAACCTCCCATAGCACAAAATCACCTTCCATTGGCAAAACAGGGCAGCTCTTGCATCTTGAGTTCTATCTCACAAGTTGCTCGTGCGTTTTTCCTCAAACTTGTTCAAACATCTTCCATATAACCTATCCAAGCTATCCCAACCCTTAAACACTGACTGTAACTCCATTTGCAAGGTTTACCATTTTTGATTTCAACTTGTGCATAATGAGTTCTACAGGCTTGTTCAATCACATTCAAGGCAAGCTAGGCATTGGGGAAGGTCAGAGGAAGTTCAAGCAAGCTCCCAAACATCTCAGGCCTCATTGACAAGCTCCACATTGTCATACAGGAAGTCAACTGAAACAGGTTTTTGTCAACTTCCTATCTATCTATTTAGGAATAATTAGGCTTAGGTTTGTGAATAAAAAATGTAGTATTCATAGCCATGAAGCTGTACATATGCTCAGTTTTCATTTAAGTTAATCGTGTTAAGAGAATTTGATCCATAAACTTCCTGAAAAAATTAGGTTAGGATTTAGGGCCAAAGAAATTCTCTCTTGTCTTTGAGAGTTAGAGTGAGTTCTTTACATGGTTGGATTCCTCTTGAAATATGCTACAACTTTGATGTTTTGAGTTTTTGCATTAGAGCACGTATGCAGGATCTAGCATTTTGTACAGGGCACGCGCAATTTTGAGACAAATGTTGAAGATGAAGTCTGGTGGGCTGGGCTTGGTTCTGGCTCACTATTGACACCCCCCCCCCCCCCCTCATTACTGACTGCACCCCCTGGCCCATTTCTTCATATTTTTGTATTTTTCCATTTTTATTTTCATTTCTGATTATATTTTTATTTTTTAAACATAAAAACACCAAAAAATATTTTATAAATTTTCACATTTATTTTTGTATTTTATTTTATTTTTTCTAACATAAATGTAATTTAATGAATATATACCTTTATTTTATTTTAATGAAAACTTGAAAATAATATATTAAACATTATACTTTTACTTTTAACTATTATTTATACTTAAATAATATTTTTTTCTAAATATATTTTATTTTGTATATTATTTTATTTTATTGTACATAAAAAAGGAAAATATATAATATATATTTACTTTCTTAAAAGAAAATTAGGGTTTTACCCTTAATAATAATAAAAAATAATCTTTTTTTATTTTTTTTTAGTACATTAAATGTTTTTTACATACATAAAAAATAAACAGAAACATTTTTGCATATTCATAATATTTGTTTAATTTATTTACTTAAATATTGTTCATTTATTATTTGTACCAATTATTCAATTTTGGATGTAATAGTAAATATTAGGGTTTTATTTTCTTGCAAATATCCCCCATTCAAAAATTGTATCCCTCTCCCCATATCAAATGTTGTAATAGTGTAGATTTATTTTACGTATTTATGCTTTCAATTATGCCATGATTAGAGATTAGGGTTTGTATTTAAAAAATCCAAAATCAAAACAAATAGCTTGACTAATACAAAGACAAAAAGCATGTAAAATAACAACCCAATGCACACTTGCACCCCTAGGGTTTCATCCACTTGTTGCCTTTAAAAAAGGCTATGTTATACATGTTGGGTACTTTGGCAAAACAAAAACAAAACAAAAGATCATAGTCCCTCGATGACGCTATCTTGGTTGCCTATACAAAAATGATCTAGTCCCTCAAGAATTTGCTAAAGATACTTGCCAATATTGCTATCATGGTCAATATGATGACCCGCTCCAGTCCCGTTTAACATCCTAACACAAGGTTGTTTATCAAATGTAATGGTAAAACAATACTGTCAAAAGGGTTAAAAATGTGTAGGAAATACCTTTGAGTAAAATAGGGTAGATAACTCTTAGTTACTTGATCAAAACTTGCAAAAACATCCTTGCTATTTTCAAACACACCTCACATCACAATTTCAAAACATTTCCCAAATTAAACTTTCAAACATTGAAAAATCTTTTCAAAAGACAAACACCTTTGTATATATTCAAACAAGAATCATTACAAGGGTTGCCATAGAGATGGCCTCTTTTCAAAACATTTTCAAAACCACACTCACAAAGCACCATTTCAAACAATTGAAAAGCAAAAGCAAGTGATCTAAACAAGTAACTAAGAGCCCATGGATAACCATGGATGAAAAGGGTGCTTGCACCTTCCCTTTTCATAATCTACTCCCCGAACCCAAGAAAACATCTCAAAGGTCTTTCCTGTACTTTTTGACCTTTCCTTTGGATAAAATAAAAAGTCGGTGGCGACTCTTGCTAAACCGAAACATTTGCAAACACAAACGCAAAACCTCAAGTCAGTTCTCCCACCACATCATAATCCCCATTTGTAAATTTTAGCCCCATCCCCTAAACGATGTAATAGCATAAGACTTTATTTTCCGCAATTTAACTCTTTCAAATAAAAATGCTAGTAATTAGGGTTTTGTATGGAAAGACTAAAACCAATCAATAGAAAACCCTAATAAAAGACAAAAACAATGCACATAAATCAATACACTTGCACCCAAACACCCCTAGGGAAAATCCACTCGGTTGCTTTACAATAATAGCCATACTATGCACGTGTGGTATCTTAGCAAGAACAAGCAAAATACAAGATCATAGTCCCTCGATGATGATATCTATGTTGCCTTTCAAAATGATCTTAGTCCCTAAAGAAAATGCTAAGATATCTTACAACATTTCTAATCATGGCTATACGATGACCCTTGCCCGTCCCTTTTACATCCAAAGATAGGGTTACTTACCAAGTCAATGGTAAGATAACAATGTCAAAGGAAAGAGGAAATGAACATGAAAGACTTTTGAGTAGGTAGAATGTTCCTAGTTACTTGCTCAATTTCAAAACAAAACATCCTTGCTATTTTCATAACAAACACCCACAGTTTCAAAAACACTTTCAAAACATCTTCCAAACTTGAAACATCTTCAAAAGATCAACACTTTGTATACGTTCTTACGAACGAGAACTATTACAAAGTTTGCCTAAACGATGGCGCTTTTTCAAAATACTTTTAAAAACCACACAAAGCACATTTTCAAACAAAAGCAAGTGATCTAGCAAGCAACTAAGAGCCCATAGATAACTATGGATGAAAAGGGTGCTAATACCTTCCCTTTTCATAATCTACCCCCCGAACTCAAGAAATAATCTCAAAGGTCTTTCTTGTTCTTTTCAGCCTTTCCTTTTGGATAAAAGAAAAGTCTGTGGCGACTCTTGCTAACCGCAACATTTGCGATAAAACACAAAACACCCAAGCCAGTTCTCCCACCGTATCACAGAACTGGAGACTCTGCTGGGGAAACTTAAAAGTGGGGTTACCTTAGGGCTAGATCACCTTTATTTGCTTTCATTGTTTGACTTTCTTGCTTTACATTTTGGTTCCTTGTTTGGGCTTAAATCCTCAACCCGTATTTGGGATACCTTATAAGTAAGTAGAAATACATTGTGGAAACTGTGTGGGGTATACCGACATGGTCTAAGCCATAGCTATGTTAGTGTGACATATTTGTTGGTACCGGTAGCCCTTGAGTAGTCAAGGAGAATATGGGGCCGCTGAGTGATGTCATAAAGCACTAACTAACTATAGAACCTTTACTTGACCAACTTGGCTATTAAGACATAGTGAGATGACCAGTGTGATACGGTGGGAGAACTGACTTGAAGGTTTTTCGTTTGATCGCATATGTTGCGGTTAGCAAGAGTCGCCATCGACTTTTCTTTTATCCAAAAGGAAAGGTGAAAAAGCACAGGAAAGACCTTTGAGATTGTTTCTTGAGTTTGGGGGTAGATTTTGAAAAGGGAAGGTATTAGCACCCTTTTCATCCATGGTTTTCCATGGGCTCTTAGTTACTTGCTAGATCACTTGCTTTTTTGTTTGAAATTTGTGCTTTGTATGGTTTTTTAAAGTATTTTGTAAAAGAGGCCATTATTTTGGGAAATCTTTGTAATGATTCTAGTTCGTAAGAATGTATACAAAGATGTTTGTCTTTTTTGAAAATGTTTTCAATGTTTGTAAGATGTTTGGAAATGTGTGTTTTGTTTTGAAAATAGCAAGGATATTTGTTTAAAATGGAGCAAGTAACTAAAAGTAATCTTCCTACTCAAATATATTTCTTGTTCATTTTCTTTTCCTTTGATATTGTTGTCTTACCATTGATTTGGTAAGTAACCCTACCTTTAGATGTGAACGGGACGGGCGTGGGTCACCGTATAGCCATGATTAGCAATGTTGCAAAGTATCTTAGCATTTTTGAGGGACTAAGATCATTTTTGTAAGGCAACTTTGAATAGCGTCATCGAGGGACTATGATCTTGTTTTTGTTTGTTTTGCTAAGATACCTTACATGCATAATATGGCCATTTTTTACAAGGAAACCAAGTGGAGTAACCCTAGGGGTGTTTGTGTGCAAGTGTGTAATTTTCATGCTTGATTTTGTCTTAGATTAGGGTCTTCTATTTGATTGGTTTTATCTTGCCATACAAACCCTAATTAACCTATTACAACCAAATTGAATTTATACAAATATTGGAATAAATAATGTACGAGATAATTTAAATATGCAAAGATATGTAAATGCAAAAGAAGATTTTGTTTTGCTTTTTTGTGAAAAAGTTTTAACCTAAGCCTAATAAATAAATAAAGATTAAACTTAAATTAATTAAGAAAGGAAATTATTTTTTAGAAAAGATTTTGATTAAACCCTAATTCTAATTTATTAAAAGGAAATAAATTTCTTTAAGAAAAGTAAGTAGTTTTGTATTTTTGTCTTGAAAATAATATATGGTGTTTATGAGGTATTTTGGTCTTTTTATATGTTAAAATATATATTTAATAGGTGTGAATAAAAAATAAATATTTAACATAATTCTATTTTAATTTACAAGTTTATTTGATAAAAAAATAAATAATATATAACTAAATAAAAATATTTGATGTGATAAAAATAAAATAAAACAAGTCAAAATTTAAATCTGTCATTTTTATATTTTTTTGTGATTTTTAATATTAAGAAAAATATATTTAATAAAATAAAATGAAAGTAAAAAATAAATAATAAAAATATATTGGCCAGAGGTATATACAAGTAAATGGGGGGTAAAATGTTAGAAAAAAACAAACAGAGCCCAATATCCAAAAGCCCACGCTGCAAGAGACCACAAAAGTGAAAAAAACATGAGAAAATTGCAAAAGGCATGCACCAAGGCTCGAACCCATGACCTATGGTATTTTTGCGTGTTGCCTTACCACTGGGGTGGCTGTACATCCGTTAATATAAACAAAAGCACAAATATATATTAGAAAACTCCTCCTGAAGGCAACTTCATCTTCAACCTTGAGCCATGGCCGGACCACCTGTATCTCTCTCATTTCTCCATGAAAATGGAAACTCCAAACATGAAAGTGGTAGTATTTCTTCCCACGATTTCAACCATATAATTCATGTAAACTAAAAGTCAAAGATCCAAGCTAATTTTACTGGCCCTAATTTAAAACCTAATTTTTACAGAAATTTCAAATCCAAAATTCTCTATACATAATGAATATAAATGAAATCTATGAACATGGTTTGCTTTAGTGAAAGGATATCTACATTTCATTTTCACAAATCAAGACCAAAGGATGCTTGTATGAAGAGATAGAAGTTTGAGTTTTTACCTCTTTCAGTTGAGATCGTGAATGGAGTTTGAGCAAGTTTTGAGAAGGCCTGAGGATCTGTTTAGCTTGCCTGGACCTCCCTGAGTGTGTTCCAATCCTTACTTTGCCTTGAAAGTTCCTGAATCTCCCTACTCAAGTAAACCTGCAAGCTTGAAATGTAAAAATGGCATATGGAGAAGGAGGATTTATAGTGAGGGAACAGGGGTCTGGAACACTTAGATATGATGTATATTAAGTGTTTAGGTGGTTAAAACTCAAAACGCACGAGTGGTTTTTGAGATTGCTATGTAAGGTACAAAACTACAAGTTATGGCAGATTTTCAGTGATAGAGTGTTTGGGAGAGTTTCTGAGCTTTAGAAACCGTGTTCTAGGTCACAATACATTTGTGTATATGTATGGAAAGGATTAGGGATCAAGCTTTCTCAAGATTTTCTGAGTTATATCCTTTTGGCTATATTACTTGCTTTTGAAGAAAAGTGAGGAGACAAGTCTATATGTGCTTGTACAAGCCTGATCTGAGTTGGTAGAGGTTCTAGACACATTGATTTTGGTTTATAGGGTTTGTGTGTGCAGAAAGAACAAGTGCAAAGCTCAAGGAGTTGACAATTGCAAATGTTGTGCTTTATCAAAATGGAAATGGCAACTTTGTGCCATAAATGGAATTGTAGCTTGGACAAAGGCTCTAATGCTTGGATCAAAGCTCTATCAGCTGTGTAAATATTTAATTGTGGAGTGAGAAACAAGTTTGAGGCCTGCAAAGCAAATATTATGCAGCCTAGGTTTGAATTTGAATTTTGGTTCATCATGAAATGGCTTGAAATCAAAGTGAGAAATTGCCAACTTCATCTCTTCAATTCTCCCTACTCAAGAATGATCTCAAGGAGTTCTTTTACATTTTGGAAAGCTTGAAATATGGTCTACAACTCATCTTTGAATTTCTTTCAAAGATTACCCTTGGAACTATGTGAAAAATTAGCATGAAGTTAGGTCAAAAACCAGCCTAACTAGGGCAAAATTTCACTAAGTTATTTTAGTTCATGAGCATGTATTCACAAAATTATATCTTGAGATCCATGCATCTTTAGTAGAAATTGTGTGAAGAAAAGTTGTATATTTCATGGATATCTACAACTTTCATGTTGAGAACTTTCTTTGAATCATCTTGTATCATGGTGAAAATTTGGCTTAAAGTTGAGAAAAAATAAGAAATTTTCTATACTTAGAAAAATTTCTAAGTTAAGAAATTTCAAATTTCAAAACAAAATCTTCAATCCTTGATTTCTTGATTAACAAGTTTCACATTTTGACATGTTTTGATGAATTATTATCTTTGGCACTTGATTTTGACCAAAAAGTCAAAGTTTGATTTTTCAGTATACAGTTGACTTTTGATCAGTTGACTAAAAATTCATCTGTCAATCCAATGGATTTGTAATATTTTGAACAATGTCATTAGTTAAAGATGATGCAATTGAACTCTTGAAATCATGCTTCAAACAAATTGATCATTTGCTAGGTCAAAAATCAGAAATTGCCCCTTCTCAGTCAAAACCCTAATTTTGACCATTTTGCCCTTTTGATGATTTGATCTAATTTCTTGAGGAATTATGGTCCAAACTTGATCAAAAGATACATATGAGTCTAAGATGTTGATGTGGATCAAAATTATGAAGTTTGATTGTAAATTGGCCATGGTTGACTTTTTCCCCAATACAACTGATTTTTAGGTCAACTGTCCAATTGACTAATCAAAAGTGTGATTCAAAGCTTGAAACTTGGCATGAATAATATTGGGGGTCCATAATGATCCTTGAAAGTCAAATGAAGCATTGATAGTCCAAAAATCCTTGTGAAAACTCAAGCCCTAATTTTGGTCATCAGTGCATGATGAGATGTCTTGGGCTGGTCAAACCCTAATCCAGTCTTGAGTCAAAGAGATCTTGTGAGAAAAATCTTGATAAATGAGATGGAAAATTTTGGGGTACAACAACCGGCTTTGGTGCAGTCCGAAGTTAGTAGATACTAGATACTACACTCATTGAGGTTTGGTTTTTTGGGATATTTCGGTCTCCATTTAAAAGGTTTGCGCTGAAATAATGCCTGAGAAAACAAACCAGTGATATTGAGCTCTTTAGAACCCAGTTACTATTACTAGGACAGGTTTTAGCCAACTAAACTTCAAGAGGGTACTTACCTATGAGACTCTATGCAATCCTAAACCTAAGGACTTGTTTGCTTTGTTTGTATATAAATACTTGTATATAACATCATAAACATCATAACATCATACTCATATTCAATAACCATTTCAAGCATCTTGGGATTTATCTTTGTTCTATTTTATAGGACATGGATTCTATTCGCAGGAAAACCATTCAAGTCAATCTCGTAAGGACCCCTCCTTAAATTAAAGAGCTAGCATCAAGGATTCCTGAAAATTCTCCATTTACCGAAATACATGGTCGCCTACTAAACTTGGTTACCTTCAACACTGATGAAGACATGATGAAGGTGCCCTTCCAGTTCTTTGATCCTCTACACCATTGCTTCACTTTTCCCAACTATCAACTTGTGCCAACTTTAGAAGAATTCTCCCAACTCTTGAGGATCCCCATTCTTAATCAACTACCTTTAAATGGTATGGAAAGAGATCCAAAACCTGAAGAGGTTGCTCAAGCCCTACACTTGCAACCATCTGATATCACAACTAATTAGAAAACAAGGAGTGGTGTCAAAGGTTTCTTAGCCAAATTCCTGTTTGAGAAAGCTCAAGATTGTTGGAACTCCTTGGAATTGCAAGCTTTTGAGGAAATTGTGGCCCTTCTCATCTATGGGATGGTTTTGTTCCCAAATCCTGACCAACTCATAGATGTAAACATCGTAAAAATCTTCATGTCTCGTAACGTAGTGCCTACTTTGTTAGGAGACATCCTACATTCATTTCACACTCGCACTATGAGGAAAAGAGTTATCCTTATGTGTTGTACTCCTCTCTTGGCAAGGTGGTTTATTTCGCATCTTCCCCAATCTGTACTGAAGAACGAGCAAGGTTCAAGGTGGTCACATAAGTTGATGACACTCAGACATTCATATATTCATTAGCGTTCCCGCTCTTTGGATAATGTTACTATCATCGACCGTTGTGGAGAATTCCCTAGTGTCCCTTTGCTTGGCATTAGATGAGGTATCACTTACAACCCCTGCTTAGCCCTATGACAGTTTAGTTACGCCCGGAAGGATGGTCCCCACGAGATGCTTATCCAAGGAGTGGTATTTGACTACGAGAATGACGATCAAGGTTACCGTCAGAGGTTTATCCGAGCCTGGAGGATGTTGAACAAGGTGGATAGCAAGATGTTAGGATACAAGAACTCCATTCCTCTCGAGCCTTATCTTAAATGGGTGCGAGCTCGTGCTCAGAAACTTGTGTTGCCTTATCCTTCCATCTTACCAGTCATCATGGAGCATGTGGTCGAAGGAGATGTTCCCTACACTATCCTCCATCCCGACATGCCTACCTCTCTCGAAGACTTACAAAAGGGTTGGATCCAGCTTAAGGAATAAAGAGATACTTTCGAAGCTCAATTTTATGCTAGTGAGAAGAGGGTCTTGGAGCTTACGAAGAAGCTACAAGAAGAGCAAAGTGTGAACGCTTATCTTGCGCCAAAGAGGATGCATTCGGTCTTTTTATCTTAGAAAGTTATTTTGTAAGCCCAAGAGGCGTGATGTAATCTTTCTTGTTTTGTCTAAAGAAAATTAATGTTTGTTCATTCTTTTGTCTATACAAATTTAAATCTAATTAATCCTTGAAATAATTTGCATGTACATATTCTATGCATCATAACATGACAAGTTTTCGCATAACAAGTTTCCTTATCATTCTGCTGTTTATTTCAGCAAGATGGATCTAGAGAAAACTGTGAAGGATCTCCAAGCCCAAAATTCTCAGTTTCAGGAAACTCTACTCGCCTTAGCTAAGGGGAAGCAAGATATGATGGCTTTGTTGGCTGGTAAGAGGAAGCCAAAAAAGAAAGCTCTACTCAACATGGGTAGAAGGTTCAAGGAGACAGCCCGTCAAATCCCAGTAGGAGGAGATTCATCTGAAGAGGATGAGAACCAGATTGGCGAGGTCAAGATTACTCAGGCTGACTGTGTCAATGATCAAGCATCTGATGATGATTATTTCAAAGAGCAATATCCACCCGATGATATCAAATACAGGCAGTTAGAAGACATATTGAAATCTGTTGAAATCCAGGCCATCCCCGTTTTAGATTTTGATGATTTGGGTTTGATCTCTGGGGTAGTCATCCCCCAAAAATTCAAAATACCAGTCTTTGAAAAGTACGATGGAGTTTCTTGTCCAAAACTCCATTTGAAATCTTATGTGCACAAGATACAGCCGCACACCGCTGATAAGAAGCTTTGGGTTAACTTCTTCCAAGAGAGTTTGGCTGGAACGCAACTTGAATGGTTTTATCAGTTATATGGTTCTCGTATCAATACTTGGGAGGATTTAGCTACCGCCTTCTACTATCAGTATCAGTACAACACCGACTTGGCGCCAACGAGGGTTCAGTTGCAAGATATGACCATGGGAAAGAATGAAGGATTTAAGGAATATGCGGAAAAGTGGAGAGACCTTGCTAGTAGGGTTCAACCACCCTTGACTGATCGAGAGCACGTCGACATGTTCATGGGCACTTTGTTTGGTCCCTTCTTTAACCTGCCGATTGGCTTCTCTTCCTCCGGTTTCACCGAATTGATCTTAATCGGTGAAAGAGTTGAAATTGGCATCAAAAGTGGGAAGATCTATGTGGCGTCTACCTCCACTTCCAATCCTATCAAGAAACCTTTTGCTACAAAAAAGGAAGTCAATGTTGTGTACAGGGAGAGGGTCTGTACCAAGACGAATGATCGTCCGTTTGTCAATGTTGTCCGAATCTCCAATATAACTTCTCCTCCAAGACCATCTGCAAATCATCAACATTTTGAAACTCCAAAAAGACAATTTACGAGGTTAGGCAAGTCATTGTCTCAAGACTTACAACATTTGCTCAAGGATAATCTAGTGACATTGCGTGATCCTCCCACCAACTCTAATACCTCGTCACCAAAGTATAATTCAAAATCTAAGTATGCTTACCATTCAAGCAGCCCCCGGAACGAGACTGACCAGTGCTGGGCCTTCAAGAACGAAATCCAGGATTTGATTGATAACAAAACTATTGAATTTGATCCTCCTCCAACGCCGAATGTAATCACCGCTCCAATGCCAAAGCATGACAAGAGTGTTAATACCGTTGAAGATACAACTATTGTTGCCTCTATTGAAGAATTGACTACTCCGCTGAATATAATCAAAAACAATTTGTTGAATGTCTGGATTTTCCCTGGCTCCGTAAAGGATTGTGTGTGTTGTGCAAAACAACTCAATGGATGTGAAGGGCTGAAGAAAGGCATACAACGCCTAATGGATATCCACGAAATTCTATTCGAGAAGACCCCACTTGCTAAATGTTTGACTAACAACTTTGAATATCTCTCCATTATTACCGTCTCAAACAAGACTCTTAGGATCACCTCTGAAGTTCCTATTAGGATTTCAAATGAACCCACTATTGCTCCCTTAATAATTACCAATCCCGGGCCGATTCCTTATTCTTCAAATAAGGCAGTACCATGGAATTATGGTGCTAAGGTGTTCTATCATGGGATTAAACAAGACGCTTGGATCAAAGAAGAAGAAGATGACAATGTTGATAACCTAGCTGGCTCAATCAAAGTAACTAGAACTGGGAGAATATTTTCACCCAATATCTCACCACCAGTTGTTACAAGGATGCCCATCCGCAATACTGTTGCCATGCCAAGTACTAATACAAGAGGGAAGGAGAAGGTTGTTAATCCTGATGTGATTGAAGTACCCTCCAAGGATGTAGCTGATGAAGAACCATCCGCCCGTGAGATGGACGAGATCTTGAAGATAATAAAATGAAGCGACTTCAAGATTTTGGAACAGTTGGGGAAAACCCCTTCTAAGATTTCAATGTTGTCATTGCTGCTTTGTTCTGATGCCCATGCTCGGGCATTAATCAAGTTCCTAAAAAAAGGCTCATGTCCCCCATGAGACAACAACAGACCAATTTGAGAATTGTGTGGCTAGCCTGACAGCTGATAATGGCTTGGGATTTTCAGATGCTGACTTAACGCCTCTTGGGAAGAATCACAATAAAGCTCTACATGTTTCTGTCGAGTGCAAGGGGACTACCTTAGCACATGTGCTAGTAGACACTGGTTCTTCTCTGAATGTATTACCCAAAGGGGCGTTAGACCATCTAGACTGTGAGGGTTTAGTTTTGAAGCCAAGTGATATCATTGTAAGGGAGTTTGATGAATCAAAGAGGATTGTTCATGGGGAGGTAGATATTCCAATCAAAGTGGGCTCCCAAATCTTCAACTCCACCTTCTACATTATGGGCCAGTAACCTCAACCCTCCACCTGAAACTCAAATATCCAGTCAAGGGCAAAATAGTCACCGTCTATGGAGAAGAAGAGTTTATGGTGATCCACCTTAACTCGTTCAAATACGTAGAGATGGATGGAGAATTCATTGAAACCCTATGTCAAGCCTTTGAAGTCATGCCACCGATGATTGCTGCTACCAAATTTTCTTCTGATGATTCTAAAGCTGTTAAGGCCATGCCAAAGATGGTTTCAGTCAAGGATGCTCGCGCGGCAATTGAAGAAGGAAACTGTGATACTTGGGGGAAACTCCTCGATATCCCATTTAAAGCGGACAAGTTTGGTTTGGGCTTCACCGTCAAAGATAAGAAGGAAGTGAGGCATGCTCGTGCTGGAAAGCCACCTCTCCACATTGGAAGCCATGAAGTCAACACCATGGGTGATTCTTATAAAGAAGCTGCATTTGAAGTTTGGGTGTATCCAACTACAACGGAGCTGAAGAATTGGCAGGCAAAGAACTTTGCGCCCATCTCCTTCATTGAGGAGTAATCTACTTGTTATTGCTTTTCTTTCAAATTCAAGAAGATTTTGTCTGTAATATTTAAACAATGACTTTTAAGCCATATGCTTGGCCCATGGCACTTTGGTCCATTTGTCAAGGGTTTTATTTACGTTCATCTCATCATATGATCATTCAGTACATTGGACTCTTTTTCATTCAAATATTTGTGTTCATATTCTTTCTTTTCTTTCAAATACATTTTTCACAAAACTAGCCATCTATCTTACATGCACACACACATTCTTGCAGGTCCACATCCACTCTGGATCCTATTGCCAATGACTCTACTATTTCTGACTATGACTTTAAATGTCCTATCAACCAAGCTGAAGACGAAGGCGAGGAATATTGTGACTTACCAGGAGAATTAGCCAGACTTCTATTACAAGAGGAAAAAGCTATTCAACCGCACGAATATTCAGTTGAAGTTATCAACTTGGGTACTGAGTCAGATAAGAAGGAAATCAGGATCGGTGCTAATTTGGAAAGCAATGTCAAGAACAGGTTGGTTAAAATGTTGCATGATTATCTAGAATTATTTTCTTGGTCTTATGAAAATATGCTTGTGTTGGATACCGACGTTGTAGTTCATCGTCTGCCGACAAGAGAAGACAACCCTCCTGTTAAACAAAAGGTTCATTGCATGAGGCCTGATATGTCTGAAAAGATCAAAGATGAAGTGATGAAACAATTTGATGCAGGGTTCCTAGCAGTGACATATTATCCTCAATGGGTTGCCAATGTGGTGCTAGTGCCAAAGAAAGACGAGAAAGCTCGCATGTGTGTAGACTATATGGATCTGAATAGGGCGAGCCCCAAGGATGATTTCCCTCTACCACACATTGACGTCTTAGTTGATAATACTGCTCAACATAAATCTTCTCCTTCATGGATGGTTTCTCAGGCTATAATCAAATAAGGATGGCTCCCGAAGACATGGAGAAGACTACTTTTGTTACACAATGGAGCACCTTCTGCTACAAGGTCATGTCATTCGGATTAAAGAATGCAGGGACAACATATCAAAGGGCTATGGTAGCTTTATTTCATGACATGATTAATCGTGATATAGAGGTATATGTGGATGATATGATTGCCAGATCAAAAATCGAAGAAGAGCATCTCGATCATCTGTACAAATTATTCGAGAGGCTGAAGAAGTACAAGCTGAGGTTAATCCCTAACAAGTGCACGTTTGGAGTACGATCTGGAAAGCTTATAGGTTTTGTTGTCAGCAATAAAGTCATTGAAGTTGATCCTGCCAAGGTAAAGGCCATCCAAGAAATGCCAGTCCCTCATTCTGAAAAAGAGTTCAGAGGATTCTTGGGTCGTCTCAATTACATTGCTCGCTTCATATCTCACTTGACTGCTACTTGTGAGCCAATCTTTAATCTCTTGAAGAAAGATCATGTAGTCAGATGGAACAATGAATGCCAAGTTGCCTTCAACAAAATCAAAGAATACCTACAAGAACCTCCTATTCTCATGCCTCAAATTGAATGAAGACCCTTGATCATGTACTTGACAGTATTAGAGAACTCTATGGGGTGTGTTTTGGGCCAACAGGACGAGTCTGGCCGAAAAGAGCATGCTATTTATTACCTAAGCAAAAAGTTTACCGACTATGAAACCAGATATTCACTGCTCGAGAAAACTTGCTGCGCTCAGGCATGGGATGCTCACTGGCTAAGACAGTATATGTTGACTCATACAACATTGTTGATTTCTAAGATGGACCCAATCAATTACATCTTCGAGAAACCTGCCCTTTCCAGAAGGATAGCCAGATGGCAAATTATCTTGACTAAGTACGATATTCAATACACTATACAAAAGGCCATCAAAGGAAGCGTGGTAGCTGATCATTTGGCCCATCAAGCTATGGATGATTATCAGTCAATGAACTTTAACTTCCCTGATGAGAACATCATGCTGGTAACCGACTGTGCGAAACCTGGACCATATGACAGACCTGAACAAGGATCTCGATGGACTATGGTCTTCGATGGGGCTTCCAATGTCTTAGGTAACGGGATTGGTGATGTAATCATCTCTCTTGAAGGTTGCCACACTCCTTTCACTGCCAGACTATGCTTCGATTGTACGAACAATATGGTCGAGTATGAAGCATGCATCTTAGGTGTGAAAGCTGCTATTGACTTGAGGATCAAACATTTGGATGTGTTCGGGGATTTCTCCCTAGTGATCATCCAAGTAAAAGGATATTGGGACACTAAGCACCCTAATCTCACCCCTTACAAGGAACTTGTGCTACCTAATTCCTTACTTTGAAGAGATCACTTTTGAGCACTTCCCTAGGGAAGAAAACCAGTTGGATGACGCTCTGGAAACCATGTCTTCAATGTTCAAGGTAAGATGGGACAACGAAGCCCCTATGATTACAATTGAAATATTCAACGAACCTGCACATTTCTGTGAGCTTGACACCGATGCGGAAAATCCTTGGTACCATGAGGTGATGAGATATCTTGAAGCACAAGAGTATCCCGAGGGAGAATCCATCAATGACAGAAAGTTCTTACGAAGATTTGCAGCCAAATTCTTCCTAAGTAACGGGATATTATACAAGCGCAACCATGATTCAACTCTACTCCGATGTGTGGACAAGAAGGAGGCATAGGAAATCATGGAAGACATGCACGATGGTCTCTTCGGTACTCACTCAAGTGGATATATGATGGATAAGAAAATCTTAAGAGTCGTTTACTATTGGTCAACGATGGAGACTGATTGCCATCAACATTCAAGAACTTGTCACAAATGCCAAATCTACGCTGACAAGGTCCATGTGTCTCCTATCCCTTTGAACGTCATGACTGCTCCGTGGCTATTTGCAATGTGAGGCATTGACATGATTGGAGAGATCAAGCCCACCGCTTCCAACGGACATCGCTTCATTCTTGTTGTTATCGTCTATTTTACCAAATGGGTTGAAGCCGCCTTGTTTTCCTCAATCACCATGAATGAGGTAGCCAGATTCATCAGACACAACCTCATCTGTCGTTATGGCATCCCCGAAAGGATCATCACCGACAATGGTACTAACCTCAACAATGATATGATCACTGAGCTTTTCACTCAGTTTAAGATCAAGCATCATAATTCTTCTTCGTATAGACCGAAAATGAATGGAGCAGTCGAAGCGGCCAACAAAAATATCAAGAAGATTATGCATAAAATGGTAGTAACCTATAAGGATTGGCATGATATGTTGTCGTTTGCTCTATATGGTTACCGTACTTCGGCTAGAACATCAACTAGGGTAACTCCCTTTTCTCTAGTCTATGGCATGGAAGTTGTTTTGCTAGTGGAAGTTCAGATTCCCTCGCTGAGGATTATGAATGAGGTAGGCCTAGGTGAAGACAATTGGATTCAAACGATATTGGATCAGCTGAACTTGATCGACGAAAAACGATTAGCTGTTATTTGCCATGGTCAGACGTATCAAAAATGGATGATCAAGGCTTTCAACAAAAAGATCAAGCCTCGAGTATATCAAGTTGGTGACTTGGTGATAAAACGCATCATTCTACCACAAGGCGACCCCAGAGGCAAATGGACTCCCACCTATGAAGGGCCATTTGTTGTCAAGAGAGTTTTCTCTGGCGGTGCCATGATGCTGACTACCATGGATGATGAAGATTTCCCACATCCTATAAACGCGGACATAGTTAAAAAATACTATGCATAAGAGACTCGCTAGATTGACACACCTAGGCAAAATAAGGGAATCCCGGAAAACCAAAAGGTTTGGGCAAAAATTAGGGATATATGCAAAATATTGTACATCCGGCAAGTTGAAAATCCGAAAGGGCGACTTTGGCAAAAAAGGGTATCCTTGTGGGCTGAACACCCGAAAGTGCGGTCCAGGAAAAAATTAAGGATTAAGAGTGTATGACTATGTCCCGTGGAATAAACTCAGTCAATTTTATCACCAAAGTCCAAGTTCAAACGGTCCAAGATCAATCCAATCAGCTTCTATCTACGGCAAGGGACATTCGAAGACATTGGGGCAATAGTAGAGTTGGAAGGCAATGAGATCATTTCACATGGCTATTTGTTTTTGTTTTCAATTTTTTTTCCGGCGATTTCCTCTTACTAGGATCTCCGTCTCTCTGTATAAAAAGGCCTATTCATGGGCAAAATATCAATACAGATATACTTTGAAGTGCAAAAGGTTTGTCTTTGTTTTGAATGCAAATTTTTCCAATTACTAAAATTGAATGAACATATGCATTTGAACATATGCATTTGAACATAATTAAAACTGTTTGACACATATAACTTAAGCAGTAACAAGCACCTATTTAATGAATATGGAATACCCCCACAGAGTTATTTCATTAACATCCTCCTTAACAAAGTTACTCACAAAGTCTCTTTACATAGGAGAATCCCCAACCAGAGTCTCAATCTCTTGGCAGCTCTCTCTCCAGCTAAGTCGATTTTTACAAGTTGAAGCCTCGTGGATCTCTTCCTAAAGGAAACTCACTTCCCCAACAGGGTTTACTTCCCCAACAGGTTTTATTTCCCCAACAGGGTTTATTTCCCCTACAGGGTTTATTTCCCCAACAGGTTTTATTTCCCCAACAACAATCGAGGAACCACAAAATTCCTCGGCCGAGTACATCCTCCCCAACCGAGTCTTTATTCCCCCGACATAGTCCATCCTCCCCAACTGAGCCCGTTATCCCCAGTTATGCATATACTCCCTAGTTGAGTGTATCCTCCCCAAGCTGAGTCAGTCCTACCCGACTGAGTCAACACTCTCCAGTTTGAATTTTCCTTTCAGATTATTGCAAATCATAGGGCCATAACCCTTGATCCCCAGTAAAGTCGTCAACAAAGCCTTTACTATTTCCAAAAAGATACTATGAAGCCTGGGCACGACCAGATATTAGCACAATTTTCAAGTTATTACTGAAGCCTAGACCCGACCAGATAATAGTTTGACTTCTTCAATTGCCGAAGCCTGGGCCCGACCAGATAGCAGTTTAATTCCTACAAAATCATTAGAAAAACTCCTCTTCTCCAATACAGTTTGCCACTATTTCAAGTTATTACTGAAACTTGGACCCGACCAGATAATAGTTTGAGTATCTGAAACCTGGGCCCGACCAGATAACAGTTAATCTCAATTTCAAGATACTATGAAACCTAGACCCGACCAGATAATAGTCTAACTCTTCAAATATATAGAAGAACCTGGACTCAACCCAACCAAGGTTTAACTTCTTTTCCCCAGTAGAGTCTGCCTCTGCCCCAACAAATTATTGTGAAACCTGCATTCGACCAGATATCAGTTTTCAATTTCATCTTTTCAAGCAAGTTATTATGAAGCCTGGATCTGCCAGATAGAAATTACCCTCAGAGATTCATTGTGAAACCTGGAAACCGACTAAATAACAACTAAATCCCCAAACAAGTTTATGGTGAAACCTGGACCCGACCAGATAGCAATTGACCTCATTAACCTCAAAAATCGGCAAAGCCTGCACCCGACCAGATGATAGTTTTTCAAACAATTTATTTGTGAAACCTGGAGCCCGACCAGATAACAATTAACTATGATCCCCAGAGAGACACTATGAAGCTTGGACTCGACCAGATAATAGTACAACTTTCCAAAAACCATGAAACCTGGACCCGACCAGATAGTAGTTACCACTTCAAGTTACTGCGAAGCCTCGATCCCACCAGATAACAGTTAACTTTCGTATCCCCAGAAAGTTATTGTGAAGCCTGGATCCGACCAAATAACTATTCAATTTCAAGATATTTTCTGCAAAGACGGGAATCCGACCAGATAATAGTTAATTCGTCTCTTCCCCCATTAAGTTATCGTGAAGCCTGGATCCAACCAGATAACAGTTAACTTTCGTATCCCCAACAAGTTGTTGCAAAGCCTGGAATCTGACAAGATAACAGTTAATTCATCTCTTCCCCCAGTAAGTTGTCGTGAAGACTGGATCCGACCAGATAGCAGTTGACTACTTCATGCTCAGCAAATTGTGAAGCCTGGATCCAGCTAGATAACAGTTGATATTCAAGAGATATTCCCCAGCAAAAGCATCCTTTCAACAATATTTGAAGATATGCATATTCTTCATCCCCAACGGCAATCAGGGATTCAACCCCCAGAATTTCCTCAGCGGCAGTCAGGGATTTATTTTCCTGGACAAAAACATACATCTCACATTTATACATCATAGCATGTACATACAAAATGCATTTAGCATAATACTACATCTATAAAACATCATGCATACATCTGCATTTTACTAACTCTTTTTCTCACAGGTAAAGCTTCAAGTTTTAGTATAAATCAACAAGACATTTGTTCTGATACTTCTTCCAGTATTTATCAACATTCCTCCAAATGGCATCTATAAGCCCATTCACAATTCATCTTTGAGTGCAAATTTTTAGGCACTCTAGTGTTCAATCATCTTTCACCTTCATGTCAAGAATGGCGGACTCGCCAATCTAACTCTTCAGGTTTAAGAAGATTCAACAGGGGCAGCTGTTGTACCCCAAAATTTGCCCTCTCATTTCTCAAGGATTCTCTCACAATATGTTCTATAACGTCAAGTTTACAGCACTGATACATCAATTTAGGCTTGGATTTGGCACAAGGGCAAAATGGTCAATTGCATACTGGAAAGTCAAACTTTGACTTTTTGGTTAACATTACATTCTAAAGATAAAATTTCATCAAGACATTCAAGAATATCAAGCTTGATGATCAAGTCAAGAAAGTCAAAAGTCAACTTGAAAAGTCAAGATTTCCAAGACTTTGAAATTTTCTAAGTATTTTTATACATGATAATTTCATCACTTCATGCCATTCTTTCACCAAGATGCAAGACGGTTCAAGGAAAACTTTCAACATGAAAGTTGTAGATCCCGATGAGATCTACAACTTTGCTTTGCTGATCAAATCCTAGAAGTGCTTGGATTTTGAGTTATAAATTCATGAAGTCATAACATTTTCATTTAACACTTAGAGAAATTTTCAACAGATTTTGTTCAGGTTTTATCCCAACTTCCTAGCCAACTTTCATCATGTTCCAGTTTGATTTAACAAAAGTGGTCAACATGAAAGTTATAGAGGATGTTTCAAGCTTTCCAAAAAATACAAGAGCATGAATTTATCATAATTGAGCTAGGAGATTCAAGGGCTTGAAATTGGGCATCCATCCTTGAATTGCAAGTCATTCTAAGTGAAGAACACATAACAAAACTCTCATGATTTGCTGCATAATCTTATGTTTTAGGCTTCCTTGCTTGCAAATCTCATCATAATTTAATGCTTACACCCACTCTTGAGCTATTACCCAAGTGTTTAAACCATTGTCCAAATGATCTTTCCATTTATGGCATAAAGGCATCGTTGTTATTCTTAAAAAGTAAGCTTTTTGTACAAAGTTTGTCTTGAGCCCATACCTTGTTGGTTGCTGATTATACTCCATCATAAATCATGGGAAGTAGCTCCTCTATACCAGCAACTTTGGTACTTCATCTTAGGACTATGTAGTACTTGACACAGTTTGATCTTTGCAATCCAACCAAACCATAACATGCTGTTTGACAAACCTAATCAGCTCATATGCACAAACCCCTTGCCTATAAATAGAAGAAGCATTTGCAAGATAAGGAGGTTATAAAAAATAGAGAGAAAAGCAAAAAGTTTTGTTGTAAACTAGCGATCAAGATCCCATACTCTCCAAAAAGCCATAACTGTCCAAAAAGCTTCCACTCTTGAGTTTTAAAGTCCAAATATTTAGAACTCTCACACCTTGCAAGCTCTGCCCAAATATCTAAGCACCTCATATACTTCACCTAGAAATTTTTCAAAATCAAGAACAAGCTTCTACAACACCTCTGTTTTTTCTCTTCCAAGTTCAATAACAAAGCTCAGAATATAAGATCGAGCTCCAAGGTAAGTTTCTTGACTTTAGTTCTTCATTTCAAGCATCATTAGTAATTCATTTTTTGAAGACAAAGTGTAGTAACCTTTGTCCTTGAAGCTAACCTTTTGTTTATCTTCCATTCTTTTCATTATGTATTAAGAACTAACCCATATATGCAGCAAAACAATGTTGAAATAAAAAAATGACAGTATGAGTCGACACATAGCCTTATGAGTCGATACATACTACTATACAGGCCCAAAACAGAAGGAAAAAGAGTGTATGAGTCGACACAAAGCACGTATGAGTCGACACATGCAGTGTATGAGTCGACACATATCATTATGTATCGACTCGTACTGAGTTGATTTGCAATACAGAGGCAAGAAAAGTTATGTGTCGATGCATAGGAGCTTGTGTTGACACATAATAGTTCAAAATACATTTTTTTTCCTTCTTTTTACACTGTTTTTACATTTCCTTCATTGTTATTCGATATGGTTGTAATATTTAAGTTCATAATTCATCCCCATTTGTGAATTGTACCCCCATCCCCTAAATGATGTAATAGCGTAGGACTTTATTTTCCACAATTTAACTCTTTCAAATACAAATACTAGTAATTAGGGTTATGTATGGAAAGACTAAAACCAATCAATAGAAAACCCTAATCAAAGACAAAAACAATGCATGTAAATCAATACACTTGCACACAAACACCCCTAGGGTAAATCCACTCGGTTGCCTTACAAAAATAGCCATACTATGCATGTGAGGTATCTTGGCAAAAACAAGCAAAATACCAGATCATAGTCCCTCAATGACGCTATCCATGTTGCCCTTCAAAATGGTCTTAGTCCCTAAATAAAATGCTAAGATATCTTACAACATTGCTAATCATGGCTATACGATGCCCCTTGCCCGTCCCTTTTACATCCAAAGATAGGGTTACTTACCAAGTCAATGGTAAGATAACAATGTCAAAGGAAAGAGGAAATGAACATGGAAGACTTTTGAGTAGGTAGAGTGTTCCTAGTTACTTGATCAATTTCAAAACAAAACATCCTTTCTATTTTCAAAACAAACACCCACACTTTCAAAAACACTTTCAAAACATCTTCCAAACTTGAAACATTTTCAAAAGATCAACACTTTGTATACATTCTTACGAACGAGAACTATTACAAAGTTTGCCTAAACGATGGCACTTTTTCGAAATACTTTAAAAAAACCACACAAAGCAAACTTTCAAACAAAAGCAAGTGATCTAGCAAGAAACTAAGAGCCCATAGATAACTATGGATGAAAAGGGTGTTAATACCTTCCCTTTTCATAATCTACCCCCTGAACTCAAGAAATAATCTCAAAGGTCTTTCCTGTTCTTTTCAGTCTTTCCTTTTGGATAAAAGAAAAGTCGGTGGCGACTCTTGCTAACCGCAACATTTGCGATAAAACACAAAACATCCAAGTAAGTTCTCCCACCGTATCACACCATGTCATAATTTTTCTTGTATAACACATTTTCATTGAGGAAGAAACTTTCATCCAATCTTCTCAATGTCTCTCTATCTTTATTCGATGCACCAATCGGGTATTCCTGAGTTTGGAGAAAATGCTTGATATCATAATACCAAGGTTTCTCATCTGCTACCTCTTCTGTTCTAAACACATGAGTGGGCATATCTAGTCACGGAACCATAATTCGAGGTGTATCATTCCAAGTATTTACCTGATACATAGAAGCCAGAATTGCCAGAGCATCCGCCATTTGATTTTCATCTCTAGGAATGTGATGGAATTTAACTTTATTAAAGAAGGGTAACAAACTTTCTAGCATAATCTTTATAAGGGATCAAGCCGGGGTGAAGAGTATCCCATTCTCCTTTAATCTGGTTTATTACCAAAGTTGAATCACCATACACATCTAGAATTTTAATTCTGAGATCAATAGCTTCCTCAAGACCCATGATGCAAGCCTCATATTCTGCCATATTATTAGTACAATCAAATATCAACCTTGCAGTAAAAGGAATGCGCGATCCATGTGGAGTGACAATCACAACACTAATTCTTTTACCGTAAGCATTCACAGCTCCATCAAATATCATACTCCAATGAGATTCAGGATCAGGACCTTCCTCAGGCAACGGTTCATCATAATCTTTCACTTTCAGAAACATCACATCCTCATCGGGAAAGTCATACTTCACAGACTGATGATCATCAACTGGTTGGTGAGCAAGATAATTTATCAACACACTGCTCTTAATAGCCTTTTAAGTGCGGTATTCGATGTCATATTCAGATAACAGCATCTGCCAGCGGGAAATTCTCCTAGTAAGAGCAGGCTTTTCAAAAATGTACTTGATTGGATCCATTTTGGAGATCAACCAAGTGGTGTGATTCAACATATATTGCCGCAAATGTTTTTCCGCCCAGGCTAGAGCACAACATGTCTTTTCCAGCATGGAATACTGTAACTCACAATTAGTAAACTTTTTACTGAGATAATAAATGGCGTACTCTTTCTTCCCCGTTTCATCTTATTGTCCCAAAATATAACACATGGATTTATCTAACACTGTCAGATACATAATCAACGGTCTTCCTTCGATAGGAGAGAGCAAGATAGGAGGTTGAAGCAGTTATTCTTTAATACTTTCAAATTCCCTTTGGCAGTCATCCGTCCATACACAACCTTGATCTTTCTTTAACAACTTAAAGATCAGTTCACATGTTGCAGTCATGTGGGAAATGAATCTGGAAATATAATTCAAACGCCCGAGGAACCCTCTGACTTGCTTTTCAGTTCTTGGAACTGGCATCTCTTGAATTTCTTTGACTTTATCAAGGTCAACTTCAATTCATTTCTGGCTAACAATGAAACCCAACAATTTCCCTGATCGAACACCGAAGGTACATTTATTTGGATTCAAGCGGAGACGATACTTCCTCAAACGCTGAAACAACTTCAACAAATCTTCTACATGCCCTTCTTCAGTATGGGATTTAGCAATCATATCATCAACATATACCTCGATTTCCTTATGCATCAGGTCATGGAATAGGGTTGTCATAGCCCTCCGGTACGTTGTACCAGCGTTCTTCAACCCGAAGGGCATCACTCTGTAACAGAATGTTCCCCAGGGTGTGATAAACGTTGTTTTTTCCATGTCCTCTAGAGCCATTCTTATTTGATTATACCCGAAAAATCCGTGCATGAACGATAATACTTTGAATTTCGTTGTGCTATCCACTAACATATCAATGTGTGTGTGATTGGTGGATCTGGAACTGACTGTTTAACGCTGGTTCGCGAAATGTCGCGGAAGCAAGAGTTGCCACCGTCTTTTATTTTCTCCAATTGGAAAGGACAAAAGCACAGAAAAATTCCTTAAAGAGATTGCTCTCGGTTCGGGAGGTAGGTTATAGAAAGGGAAGGTGTTAGCACCCTTTCTATCCATGGTTATCCATGGGCTCTTAGATACTTGCTCATTGTGTTTTCAAAAATGTTTGCTTGCTTTTCAATGTGGGTTTAAAAAAGTTTCTTTGAAAAATTTCAGTTCGACTCGTACGTCAGAGTGTTTGAAAAATTTGCTTTGAAAGCTTTTGAAAAGTGTCGGTGTGAAAAGATTTTGATTTGTTTTTGAAATTAGAGCAAGTATCTACGAGAACCTACCTACCATAAGGAATTCGTCTGTGTAAATGTCCTTTCAAGTAGTGCCATCCCACCATTGAGAGGTAGGTAGCACCACCGTTGGAGGTGTTCGGGTCAATTCGAGTTTGTAGGGACATGGTGATCACCAGAGCAATGGGAAGACACCTTAGAAGCTACCCTCATGCCAGGTTCCCGGATCATGAGGACTTACTAAGACATCCTCTACTCGACGACCACCTTTCGAAAGGCAACAGTGAGGCGTACCCTAGGGGTGGTGTGTGCGATTCGTGTATCGTTTTCAGATATTTGTCTTGTCATGTTTATTTGTGTTCTACGCTTGATTTTAATTAGAGCCATTCATTCTTGCATGCTTATTAACAGTTATAAAGTTTGCGGGAAAATAAATCTAAGGCTATTACAAAGGGCGCGGGTCCACATCGCCAAAATTAAACCGGACCCGATTTGACGGAAAATAAATAAAGCAAAGTAAAAGTGCGAAAAGTAAAAATTGTTACAAGGCTTTGGGACATGTACATAATTATTTAAACGATATAAAATAAATGCGCGAAATTAACAATTAAAAATGTGGGCGTTGGACCCTTTCGTAAGAATTTAAAGTTAATGAATTTAATTAATTAGACGAAGAATAAAAAATTAAAAATTAAAAAGGAATGTATTTTCTGGTGTTTTCATGTTTTTTAAGATTTAAAAGAAAAAAGAACTTTTTAGAATGAAATTTGAAATGCAAACCCTAATTCTAATGTTTTTTTAGTTATTATGAAAATGTTATATTAATCTAAATTAAACCCTAATTTTTACTTATGTACATTTAATTATAAAAATAAAATAAATAAATAAATAATATTGTGATAAAAAAAGGAAAATTTAAAAGGTATAAAAATTATCAATTAACCTAATTCTATATTTCTAGATTTTTAGTTATTAAAAAGAATTAAAATTGCAACCTAATTAAAACTAAATATTTACATGCTAATTTATTTAAAAAATAATTAAAATAAAATAATTATTAAATTTTTGTCTTTTCTGATTTTTGTGTATTTTTTTGATGTTTTCATATTTTGTAAAAATATTGAATTAAATTGAAACAATAAAACAAATAAAAATAATAATTAAAAAGATATGAGAAAAATAAAAATATTTGCAAACCAGCTGGGGGTGTAGTCCCAATTTGTGAGGTTTTGTTTCAGCAAATCAGGCCCAATAGCTTGAAATCCATTTGACTTTTCCAGGTTCCATATGGTGCGTTGACTAAGGCATAATGTGTTCTTTGAATCTTGGCCTTTTGATCTGATTCCACTAGGCACGTGGACGTCTGGATGATGGTGGTATATCATGCACTCCACCACAAACGCTGCATAGGAATAATTAGAGAAAAATAATATTTGAAAGTGTACAGACCTGGGACTTGAACCCAGGTCATGAAGGTTAATGCAAACAACGTTCACCATCTGAGCCACTACGCGCACGTTGTCATATTATATCACATAAATAATAAAAAAACAAAACCAAGGCAATTGTGGTCCAGCGCGCGAATTTTTAAACGCACGAACCATTGCCTTCCACGTGATCGTCTTCTTCACGTGTTTCTTTTTTTTCTGAATCAAGCACGTATGGCAGCGGTTTTGGAAGCGTGGTCTTAGGCCGGCTTCAAGAAAATAGCGATTAGGCTATCCTTGAATATAAATTCATCGCGAATACATGAATCTCTTCGTCCAGATGCGTTGAATGTAGTGGTGTGGGTCTGGAGCCTTAATTTTGTCTTGGGTAGAAAACCCCAATTTTGAAAACCTGTAACCCTAATATTCAAACATGGTAGAATCGTGTATGGCGTGCAAAAGTTCAATCAAAGGCATTGGTTAGCTTAGAAACATCACACTGAACAAGAATACATAGATAAAAATGCAAAAGGATGTGTGATTTATGCCATACGATTTCAAAAAATTCTTGATACAGTTAGAGTTCAAACTACCAATTCCTGGAGCTTTTGTGGTTGTTTTTGATTGGAATGTGTTCTATATCACCCAAGGAAGCTAATGGGATCAGTATTACGCCTTGAATCCACCTGTAACCTTGAAATCAGTTTTGTGTTTTATGGAAAAAAAATTCAAGTTTGCAAAGTGTTCTTGGGCGCAGCTTTTTGTCTCCAAGGCTTAGGGTTGAGATTCTGAATATGTATAGAAGCTTTTAGGTCAACAAAATTGCACAAAATCCATGGCATTCAATGATTTGCATATTTGATTTTGTAAGATCTTTTTGAATCTTTTTCACATGGTTCTTTGTGTCAATTAGCTCCAATCACACCAATTCTTTCCATAATTGAACAAGCACGAAATATTGAGTCCAAATCATGCATAAAAAGATTGGTTTTGTTAGGTTAGATATTTTTCATGTATTTAAATAATTTAAATGAATTAATATTAATATAAATTCAAATAAATAAATAAAAATTGAGAAAATACTTCCCTTTGGGCCAAGTGGTCGTGCATAGGCTTAGAATGATGAATCATGGAAGAAAAATGGGCCCATTAGCAATTTTGGATCATTTGCATCAATGTTGACTTTTCAAAATTCCCAAACATTTCCCAACTTCCACAAGGCATAACTTGCTCAATTTTTAAGCTTTGCACATGTTCTTGGACATTTTGGAAAGTTCTTTGAGTCCTCTAACCAATGCCTTTGGTCCCATGTCATTTTGATTTACCAATCGCAAGTTATGACCTTTGACTTAAAGTCCCTTTTTGTTGACTTTTGAAAATGACCTATAATGTTGAAATTGATAACTTTTTGTGAGAGCATTTATTGGACTTGAAGTATGAAGATGAGTTGTAGGAAATGTCTTTCTCTTCAAAATGAGCTTTGGATGGAATTTTTCTGATAATCCATGTGAAAGTTATGCCCTGGTCAATTTCAGTTGACTTTTTCAGCTGTCCAAATATAGTAACTTTTGCATCTTTGATGATTTCTGAGCCAAATTTTGAGAATCATGATCAAGCATTGATCAAATGATGTTTGTGGCTTCAAAATGATATGTTGACCAAAAATTTGAACTTTTGACTGTCAAATGACCATTTTGCCCCTACAGTTGACTGTAGTGCAATCTAGGGTTTTGACTGTGCAATTTTGAGCTGAATGCCTTGAAACTTGATATGAGGATGCTTGACCATCTTTGTAAGCATATGAGACATGATTGGGTCCTTGAAAACTTCCTTTCTTTGATCAGAACACAAACCCTAGTTTTGACTGTATAGGAGACAGTTGAACTGCATAACCCTTGGGGAATTTTGTGACTTGGCTTGGCAATTTCTTGAAGAATATGGGAGGGCAAATTTTGGGGTACAACAGTGTGGCAATGGAAAATCATCTTTTGGACTAGCTTTATTTAGATCTCTATAATCTACGCACATTCGAACTTTTCCATCTTTTTTTGGTACTAGGACAATATTGGAAATCCACTGAGGATACATTGACGTCACAAGAAAACTGGCATTAATCTGCTTTAGAACCTCCTCTTTGATCTTTACTGCCATATATGGGTGAGTTCTTCTCAACTTCTGTTTGATTGGCGGACACTCTGGCTTCAACGGCAAATGGTACTCTACAATATTTGTATCTGGACCAGGCATATCTTGATAAGACCAAGCAAAAATATCCACATACTCTTTAAACAACTCAATCAACCTTCTCTTCACATCAGGATGCAGTAATGCTCGAATCTTGACTTCTTCTGGATCTTCTTCTGAACCCAAAATGATTACTTCCAATGGCTCTTTATATGGCTGAATGGCATTTTCCTCGCGCTCAAGCAACCGTGAGATCTCTTCTGGAATCTCATCATAGTCTTCTTCTTCTGCCCCATACATAGGACATTCAAAATTGGGAGAGGGTGCAGGGTCATTGTATTCAAAAGTTTTTTTAATTAATCTGCACATATGAATTATGATTGCTTTTAGAAACGGACACATATAACTTGTGATCATGCAGATTGAATTTCAGTTATTATTTATTTTGAAAGGTTTTTCCTGATTACCATTTTCCAAGATAAAGCAGAAAATAAAGACACAATTTGGGAAACAAAGACAACATTTATTATTGATTTTAAAAGTCACAACAAACAGATAAGCCCATACAATATTAATACTTCCACCTTGGGCAGGGTGAAAGCTTTTCAAAAAGATTAACAAAACAAATTACTTTGAAACATGTATGCAAGAGGGAACATCAATGGTGATCCAGTTCTGAACCCTAACTCTGTACGTCACGTAATTTGGCATTTCCTACTCTGCTTCATCTTCCACAATGGCATTAATCCCAGAAACAATTGGATGAAGATAACCCCCGCTATGGAAGATGTCTTGATTCTTGTCTGCAGTAGACTTCGGCTTCCTGCTCTTACTTTTGTCATTCTTTAAAGAAAACCCCAAGTCGACTTTGTTCTTGTTTACAGGTGGATCAACAATTTGTCCCCATACTTCACTATGACCCTTACGCACAACTTGATGCGCGTCCTTAAGCGAAACCATGGAATTCTCATTTCCTCTTATATTATCAATGGATAAGGCTTGGAACTGGTTTCCAACAGCAGCTTCATCCGCCTCCATAATGCTAAAAGAGGAAAAATGAGATATCAATAATGTCTGTTCTCTATTTATGATTACCACTTTTCCTTCATGTACAAACTTCAGTTTCTGGTGTAAAGTTGAAGTGACAGCCCATGCCTCATGTATCCACGACCTTCCTAGAAAACAACTATAAGAAGGTACAATATCCATGACCTAGAAAGTAATCTGAAACAAATGTGGGCCTATATGAATAGGCAAGTCCACTTCACCAATAACAAATTTCCTTGATCCATCAAACACTTTCACAATAATGCCACTTGGGGGCATGGGCGTTCCTTGATATTTCAACTTCATAAGTGTTCTCCTTAGTATAACGTTCAATGCAGATCCATTATTAATCAGCATATTGGATAATGAGTCATTCTTGCAATTAATAGAGATGTGGAGGGCCAGGTTGTGATTCCTTCCTTCATTTGGCAATTCATCATCGCAGAAACTCAAGTTATCACATGACGTAATATTTCCTACTACACTTCTGAATTGGTCTACAGGCATATCACTTTCCACAAAAGCTTGGTCCAGTACCCTCATCAGTGATTCCATGTGAGCAGAGGAGTTCATCAATAAAGACAAGATAGATATTTTTGAAGGAGTCTGTAGTAGCTGTCTACAATTTTGTAGTCGCTCATCTTGATTATCTTCAAAATATCATCCATTTATTTCTCTAACGTAGCTTCACTAGTTTCACCTGTAATCTTCTTCAGTTCAACATTCTCAGCAATTTTCTTTCCAGCACTAACATCTCCTCGAACAACTGGTGCAAATGCATGACTGATGCGGGTCACTCTTCTAGTCTCAGCAATATTTCCAACATCAGGCATTGGATGGATGGGAACTTCCACACCATCCTTTAAGAATGTAGCGTTATATTTGTAGGGTACAGCCTTATCTGACTTGTAGAGAACAGGACCCGACAAATTAATCACCAATGGGGTAACAGCTATCTTGCTATAATACTCAACTTCAAAATGGGTGGGTGCACCAAAACAAGGCACAATGACATTTACCCCTTCTTCAACACAATCAGTCATTATTGAGTCATCTCTGGAAAACAAATCCTCATCTAAGGAGAAATACTCATCTGTAGAGGCATATTCATCATTCGACTCTTCTTCATCCAAACAAACCTCAATCATATCAACTTCATGGTAATCATCCCTTTAACCTGTAACATTGATAGTTCCATTGTCCAACAACAACTGAACACCTTTCTTCACGATTGAACATCCTCGGGAGTCTCGACAGCAAATTCGGCAAGATCCATACTGATGTTCCACCTGACCAGCCAAGTGGCAGAAAGTAGCATGCAATTGCACAAGTTCTTCATTCATATACTCCACATCAAAAATTCTAAACTCTCCAGGACATCCAAAAACCATATTCACCTCCTCTGCATACTCTTCCCTAGGCCTAATTATGTGGATGAGTCCCTCATCCATCATCTCCTGCAAATCAGCCTTTATCTTGTCGCAACCATGTATATCTGTACTGCAAATAGCACAACCGGAATGGTCATGCGTATAGTAGCTAAATTCACAGAGGTCTGCATGCATTTTCACCAAATCTCCTCTAACTAGATGAATATCAAAAATCCGGAAGTCGCCTGGATAACCGGCCACCATATTCACAGCATTTGCTCATCCATGCTTAGGTAGAGGATTTTCTTTCACATTAGGACCCACATCCTTGAAATATAGAATACCATACTTCACCAATTTCTGCACCTCAGTCTTCAAAGGAGAACAATTCTCAACATTATGCCCTTGTGCTCCCTGATGAAAAGCATATGTTTGGTCTACTTTGGCAATGGTGATGGTACAGCGGGAGGTGGTCGGGTCTGAACCAACTTCTTCTGAATCAACGCCGGTAGTAACTCTGTATATATCATAGAAATAGGGTCATAACTCTCCCTTCTCTGATTATACCCTTGATTCCCCTACTGGGATGGTCTCTGATAAGCAACGGTGGTTGGAACTACACCAACAACTGGAGTAACTGAGGCGACTTGCTGATGACACTGATAATTTCTTCTAGGAGGATTAACCCTCCTCTCTTGCATAACAGCATTTGTATCCCCGTCCTTCTTCTTGGTAAATCCATAAGATGGCTTCTTCGCACCTCCAGATCCCTCACTCTTTGTTAAATGACTCTCTCTTACAACTTCTTCTAAACAGATACCCATGCCTACCATTTTAGTAAAGTTACTTGGCGCACATGCTACCATCCTTTCATAGTAGAAAGCACCCAGAGTTTTCAAGAAGATCTTAGTCATCTACTTCTCTTCCATGGGAGAAATCACTTGGGCGACTACCTCACGCCATATCTATTCATATTCTTTGAATGATTCCCTGTCTTTCTGAACCATGGCCCTGAGTTGATCACGGTCAGGCACCATGTCCATGTTGTATTTGTATTGTCTAATAAATGCTTCTCCCAAATCATTGAAAGTATGGATATTGACGTTGTCAAACTCATATACCACTTCAACCCACCACCGGTCAAACTATCTTGTAAAAAGTGAATCAGAAGACGATGATCATCAGTATGGGTAGACATTCTCCTTACATACATTACCAGATGAGCATGAGGGAAAGTGTTGCCCTTGTACTTCTCAAACTCCGGGACCTAAAACTTTTCAGGTATCTTAACATTCAGGACCAAGCATAATTCATTCACATTTTGCCCGAATAACTCTTTTCCCCTGAGGGCCTTCATCTCCCTCTGCATCTTGTCAAACTGCTCTTGAAAATCATCCATTCTGTCATAGAGACCCAAGTATTCACTTGGTGGAGGAAAAGTACGACACACATCATCGTTAACAAATGGAATGATATTCACCGAAGGAGGTGCAGCATGAACATCATGCACCACATGAGGTGCAGGAGTAACAATAGTATGAACAACTGGAGTATCTTGAGGACCAAGATTGAAACCTTCAGGCGCAAAGTTCTCTGGCATTCCCCATGGATAACCTTGAGGCATGCGATTCTGAACAACAACTGGGGTAGCAGATATAGGAACAACCGGAGTCTCAGCAGTAGCCCTTGTTGGTTGAGGTTGAACACTTGGTGGATGATTCTGAGCAGCCACCAGAGATTCCATCAGAGCAGTAAGATTGTCCATGTCGGCCTTCAAAGAAGAAACTTCTTTTTGCATCTCGCAATTCTTCTAAGTTGTCCATCTTCCTTCTAAAATTAGCCCAAGTGTTGTAGTGGTGAATCAGCTTGCTGAACAAAGTAAAGAAGCTTGGTAAGACACCTGGATATGCATAACAAATGCATGAAATATGTGTAATATGATGCATGATATGCAATGGATATGATTTTATTTTGTTATTTAATATTTAAAGGGATTTAAAGTTTTATAGACACATTGCAAATATCAAAATAATAACGCATTTGAAATATTGAAAAAATTTATTATAATAACTTCAAAATAGGTTACAAGTCTCAATAATCCCAAGTACAAGATGAAAATAAAGTCTAAAACCCTGAGAAGTAAAGTTATCGGAGATCACTCTATACGCTGGCGCTTCCCTGTAAGCATGGAAATCTGAGCCTTCAACCACTGGTTTTCTTCCGCATACCTGGTGGCAACTTCCTTCCAATCACCTGAATCAGGAAGTGAGTAATCAGCATCTGACTGAGGCTTAAGAGAAAATAAATCCCCTTTCCTATCCATAGTCTATACCGCTCGGCTCTCAAGGATCCCAATCAAGTCGTCTTTCTCCTTCAAGTCTGCTCTATAGGAAATCTCTAAAGTTTGGCACTTATTCTTCCAAGCATCCTTTTCCTGCTGCATCCTGACCAAAGAAAGTTGTAACTCTTCTAGATCATCCAATAAGGGAGGAGTGGTTTTCACAAACAAATAAGGTATAGGTGTTTCTCGAGAATACGACATTTTCAACTGAATAGCTCTCGCTTGAACCCACTAAAGATATGGCTCCAAAGAAATAGCCCCCCTAGGTCCCAAGTCTTTCCTACTCTTCTTATGAATGTAACGCAAGGCCTTTGCAATTTGTTCCTTAGCTTCCTTATGGTCTCCTCCCTCCTTCAGAAAGAAACTACTCAAATGAACACTATTTGGTTTATCCCTCATCGGATAACCAAGTTGTCACCGTGCAAGAACAGGGTTATAGTTAATTCCTCCCTTTATACCAAGAAGAGGTACATTGGGGAAACTACCACAACTGTCAACAATCTCTATATCCTGGTAAGCTCAATGATACCAATCAATATCCGAGTGAGTAAGTTCCATGATCTTAGGATCCCAACGGGGTTCCTTCCTGACATCCCAGAAAGCATCAGACTGAGGCATATGAGAGATAAACCACCGGTACAACAAAGGCGTGTAACAAATAATCATCCCTCCATGGTAAGAATTCCGAAGATGAATAGAGTAATAACCATCACCCAACAACGTAGGAACTGGGTTTCCAATCATGAAGATCCTGATAGCATTAATGTCAATAAACTTGTCCACATTAGGAAATAAGAAAAACCCGTAAGCAAGTAGAGCAAAGATGGCCTCAAAAGCGACTGTACTCTTCATCCTGGAAAAGTAACGAGATTTCTCCAATAAGAACTGGGCCAGTAATCCTATAATCCCTCCTTTAGTAGTCATATGGGCTTCCACCTCAGACTTCCCCAGATGAATCAAAGCAGCAATCTCATGTGGTTTTGGCTCACCCTCCAAACCAGTAAAAGGAACACGATTGGTAACGTGTAAATCCAGCAAATAAGAATACTCCTCCAGTGTAGGCATCAACTGATAGTCAGGAAAAGTAAAGCAATGATACATCGGATCATAGAACTGGACCAAGGTCGAGAGAATACCCTCTTTCATCCTATGCTTCATAAGAGGAATGATGGATCCATACTTCTTCCAAAAATATGCAGAACACTCGATCTCGTGAATTAGACTGATCAACTCATCTATCTTGGGATCCTTGAAACTGTACTTCCCGGTCTTTATTTTTCTAGAATCCATGATCAAAAAGTACCTGAGATATTCGCGAATGGTCAACTTTTAAGTCCCTTGAAATAAAATTTCTTTAAAAGATTCTTATGAGTGCATGGATGCATGATGCAACAATAACACACAAGATCACACATATAGGGTTCATAGGTTCAATGTCACGAGCATGAGGTCAAAGGTACTACCCATAAGGTGTTGGTCTAAAATTTATCACCTACAAAACAAGGTTCTATAGGTTCCCAGAGTCTACATCCTTCCTTCGGATATTACCAACTTCCCGGTTAACTCGGTAATTAGTAATATTCTCAAGAAAAACTCGTCTGAATGTAGTATCGCGTGACAACTATTTCCGGATTACTCTATCATAGCTTCCGCACTACACCTAAAAGGCCAATATGGGTTTGGAATTCTACGGTCCTCAGCTTCAGTAGGCTCCCTGGTTGAAAGCAGTACATATTCCTGATTACTCGATAAATGACACTACAGTCAAAGGGGTCTCCACTGAGTGGGGGATCTCATGCCTCATTTTTTGGGATTACTCCCTCAAAGTTAACATGACTATACCGCGCGTCCTATCTTAAAGTTTGCCCATGTCCGGGTATAGGACTTATAAGTAATCACCAAGCACCCTGAAAACTAGGAAAATCCAGACATACATATATACAACATATACCACATAAACAATGATAGCACATATACAGATAAAAACAAAGATAGGCTCAACCCACTTAGGGATGGACTAGCAAGAGGTCAATCTTTCCCCAGTGAAGTCTCCATTTTTCTCTGTAGCAGTAGAAATGTTTAAGACTAAGCCATTGGATTGACTAGACTTATACATATCAAAAATAAAAATCGCCACTGCGCTTTATTGTTTCCAAAGGAATTGGAAAAGAGAAAGTAACCCAAAAAGAGGGGGAAATATTCAAGGTAAGGGGGTTGGTTATGCAAAGGGAAGGTATTAGCACCCTAAACATCTACGGTACTCCGTAGGAACCTCTTTGTAAAATATGTATATTTTGGCTATAAAATGTTATATAAAAATAGATGGTGGAGGTGAGGAAAGCAATATATATTTTTTTATGGTTTTTGCACCCGCCGTGGTAGCAAATATTTAGTGCCTACGTACCACCTTTTCGTGCAATAGTGGATCAGGGTACACGTAGTTCCTCTTTGAAAATTGTAAAACACAAGTGTGTTGGTTAATTTTATGAGATAAGACATCATCGTCATTGTCCGTGTGGAAAAACATACTTACTATCCACAATCATGAGAAAGGAGCATTTGCATCATCTTAAAGTGGAGGATATGGCTTGGATTTTAAAATCAACAATGCCTCACTCAATACCTAAGTGGAACATATCTTACTTCACTATATATCGTAGAAGTATAGTTGTTTGCATCACTACAAGGATTGACAAGAGTTTAATCTTTTGAAAAAGGTTTTAAAATAAAAAGCAAAAGTGGCAAAATGGTTTGAAATGAGATTGATTGACTTTTAGTCTTCTCACAAAAAGTGTCAAGGTATTATTAAGTTGATTGAAGTTTATTTGTGAAAGATGTTTTGAAAATACATGGACCTAAGTCCAAGTTTATTATGAAAGCAGTTCAAGTTTAAAAATAAGAAGAGTTTTCAAAAGGAGGGAGAAGATTTTTAAATTAAAGAAGATGGGAGGAGAATAAGGGACTATCCTAAAGAATAAGGTAAAAGCTAGGGATAAGAACCATCTAACCAACAAGAAGCCAATACTTGACATTATGAGTCAAGATAGAATTCACATTCTTTGTATTAAAACCAAGAAAGCAAAGATACTAGACCTCTTGATAGAACTAAACTTCAAGTGTATTAATTCTTCACAAAAATAAGGCAGAGTAACAGCTATATACGAGTGAATTCCATATTACAAACAAAGAATGTAATCACAATAACCTGCACACAAAACAAACAAACAACCCAATGTCTTGAGGTAAACCTCAAGAACTCCAGACAAAATATCAATTAAGGTCACAAGGTCTCCAATATAGGCCAAGGTTTCTATTCCTAAGTCCAAGAAGTCCAATACTCTATAATTCCAAGGATAGTAACCAAATAGTCCAAGTATTTTAAAGGTTTTTTTTGTTCATGCTGATTATTAGGTGTCTTAGAAGAGAAAAGAAAAGGCTCAAGTGAGCAAAATAAAAATGACATGAAATATAATGCTTAAAGTAAATGGTACATAAAGCATAAAAAATAAAAGGGCATAAAGTAAAAACAATTTAATAATTAGTGATTAGTTGGATGACCATCATGAAACTTGCATTTAGAATTCATTAGAGGATTGGTATAACCAAAGCCTCCACACAACAAGTTGCATTTGCTTTTTGTCAAGTATATCATCCATTTGGAATCCTCAAAAGTACCATTTAATGATCAACAATGTTTAAGTAATCTGTGTTGACCAAAAGTGTTGTAGATCCATTAGAGGATTGGTAGAACCAAAGCCTCCACGCAATGAATCTCAAGGTTATTGGATCAAAGGGATCAAATTAACATACTTGGGCTTACAAACATAGGTTTGAGCCATGAATGATTATTTATTTGAATCGGGACAAAATATAGCGCTATATTAAGCAATCGTAAGTGGACTTATATAGAAGTCACACCTATTTTGAGGTCAGTCAATAGCAATCTATGCACCATTTGTTTTGAGACATGATATAGAGATCATGCTCCAATAACACTTAGTGCAATGAGAAAGGGAAAATATGAAGAGGGGTGGGAGAGAATATACAAACCACATTTGAATTTAATTTAAATTACACTATTATTAAAATCATTCATCCATTTTTATGGAGTTAGACTCAACACCATGGATCCAATGACGTTAATAAAGTTCATGATCAAAATTCAACCCAAATTCAGCCAAAAAATAATCACAAAATAATATTGTATTTAATATATACATTAAAAAAAGGTTTTTAAAAATGTTTTAAAATGAAAATAACAAAGAAAAATATCAACTATGTTCAAATTAATCATGAAAAATTAAGTAAGACCATAGAAAAATCAGAAAAGGACTCAAATATTTTTATAAAATTTTTGGCGATTTTTAAAAGTAAGAAAATATTTTAAAACTAATTAAAATTGTTCAAACAAATAGAAAATAGGTCAAAGATAGTAAACATCCATATAAAATTCCATAAAATTTTCAAAAAGGTCAGAAATATGCAAAATGATGTTTAGGAAATTTTTTTAGAATTAAAAAAAGTCAGAAAGCATTTTTAAGGTAATTAAAAAAAATAAAATAATGCAAAAAATATAAAAAATATCAATTGTCAAAATAAAAATATGAAATAATATTCATGAGATCCAAAATAATTCAAAGTATTTTTGTGAATTTTTTCATAATTTTTGGATAAAAAATAAAAGAGTTATGAATTTTTGAAAATTAAATCAATTAAAATATAAAAATCTGAAAATAAAATAAAACCAAAAAGATATGGGCCATCAGATCATAGTTAAAACGCGTTAGTAAGTTAATCCAATGGACTAGACGCACTAGGCTTGATATGGACCTTAGTAAGATGCACAGGGAATCAGAAAAAAGGCAATCAATGAAATTAAAATGTTTGGCCCGCTATCATTGGCTGAGACGAGACATGTCATCGTCTTCAACCTCCAGCCACCATGCAATGGAGATTTTGTGAGATCTTTCAAACGGTAAAATTAGGATCCCATACCAGTATCATTAGATTCGTCTCTTCAAGACGATCCTAACACCACCATCGCGCCAAATTTATATAAGGTATACAAAGAGATATAAATCAAAAACATAGAAAATAGCGAGCACCTTCAATTTGAGATTTCTCTCTCAATTCTCAATGGATTTAAAAATTGTAAGAAGCACTAGAATCAGGAGAAGGAGTAGAACAGGTTAGTGCTTTATTTGGATCCAAATGGTGGATAATTCTACCTTTTTGAAGTTCAAGAAAGAAGCTCTGAAACTGGACTTCTGTAGCTTGGATTATAGCTTGTTATGCTTGGTTTAAGTGCTGGAGAGTTTGTATGATGCTTAAGGAAGATTAATGTGCAAAGAATTTTGGAAGAAAATGCTGGAATCTCAGAAACTGATTTAAAAAATTTGAAGTTCGTGTGAGGTTTTGACAAAGTGTTTTGGATCTCAAAGCTTGAGGAAATGAATGGGGTATGACCCTCTATTTATAGGGAATCAAAGGGAATGTTCAAGCGTGTGAAATGGTGAAGTTTGGAGGGAAATCATGTGAACCTAATGCACGGGCAAAGTGTGATCTGATTTCCATCAAAACTCATCCAATCCTTGCGTTTTAAGGCTCTAATCCACTTTGGTAACTTGGTTAAACATGTTTAGATCACAAACGCGTGCTAATTTGATGTTTAGAAGCTAAAACATGAATTTCAAATTCTGACTTATGAAGAAACTTCAGTTCCAAGTTACCAAGTTCAATCCAATGGCATTCTCTGCTCAAGGGGTCTTAAGGCATGATTCTTGATGCTTTAGAAAGTTAAGGTTACAAGCTTTGCAATGGAAAAAGAATGGAAGTAAATGGATGCTTGAGCTGAAAGTTGCAATGATTCAAAGTTGGGAAAAAGAAGTTGACTTTCCATACATAGAAATATTTCAAGTTTTTCTTCAAAAGTGTCCTATAATGTTTTGCATCCAAACATGGCCTTCCACTTGAAATTTGTTCTTGACCAAAAAATATGGCATGAAATAGACCTCTTGAATGACATTTTGAAACTTGAATAATTCAGAATCTCCAAAAATTAAGAGAGTTATGAATTGTTGAAGTTGACAAAAAATCATGAAATGACCTATAATATTATGTATCCTTAGGGAACCTTCCATCCATTTTCTCACTTTGGACATAAAAGAAGGCATAAATTTCACATCCTCAAGATAATTATGGAAAAAGAATGGGCTCAAGATGATAAAAATTGACCAAGTTATGGTCATTTGAAGTCACACATGGGAAAATGGGGGTTCATCTGGAGGACTTGTAATCTTTCTACATCATCAAGTTTCTTCCACATTAAAACTCCTTGAAAATTTTGAAGTGATTTGTTGATAACCCTTTGAAGATAAGGATGTCTTTGGAATAACTCTAAAATACCAAAAGATAAGCAAGATATGCTTCTTGGAAGTTTAAAACTCTAGCTTCTAGATCAAGAAAATGCTTTGAGGAACTTTGACAATTTTGAACAAAATTCTTGTACCAACACAAATGCTTTGTAAATATAAGTTGTTGAGGATGAAAATGAGAACTCACAGCCACCAAAACCACTTCCATATCTTGATAAATGATAGAAATATGCACTTGTGACCAATGGGATCAAAGCATTGTCCAAGCATGACAACTTCTTCAATCAACCCCTTATACTTTTGAATCAAATTTGATAACCTTGAAATGTGATGAACCAAAATAACCTTGCCATGCCATTTATTCCAAAACAAATCTAATTGTGAGGTTTGAACTTCTCAAGCTTTATTGACTAGGGCATGGAAATAAACTCATGAACCCATGGAGCAACTTGCTAAATTTCATTGCCTTTACCTACATTAGTAACAAGCAAGACAAACCAACATTGAATTTTATTAATTAAAAGGAAAAATCAAGACAAAATATTCATGATCACAAAAGAAAACAAGTCAAAGTTCTTGGTGATTCATCAAAGAGAAAAGCTAAAGGTAGGGAGGAGAACCAAGAACCCTGATGTGATCTTGTTGTGATTGAATCAATATGGTATGATGAAGGGATCTTAGGGTCAAAAATTGGGGTAGAACAGGGAGGTATAACCTATAATCCTTCTCTGGATCTGCGACAATTTGGTTACTCTCAAAGGGATGGTCCTCACGAGATGCTTATCCAGGGCATTTTGTTTAACTATGAAGATGGTGTTCAAAGGTATCGCCAGAGGTTCATACGAGCCTGGGGCATGGTAAACAGATTTGACATCAAAACTTTGGGGCCGAAGACTTCCATTCCTATGGAACCTTACCTCCAATAGGTACGAGCTCGTGCTCAGAATCTTATTATTCCATATGTAGCCATCTTACCAATGATTTTGGAGCCCATTACTGAAGGGGATATTCCCTATACGGTTCTTCATCCTGACATGCCCACTGATCTTGAGGAATTACAAAGATCCTAGATTCAGCTGAAGAAAGAGAGGGATACATTTAGAGACCATTTCTATGCCCATGAGAGGAAGGTTTTAGAGCTCACAAAGAAACTCCATGAGGAAAGAAGCCTCAATGTCTATCTCGGTACGAAGAGGAAGCGCCCATGGGAAACCTGATTTTGTTTTAAGTTTTTTTGAACCTTCAGTTGAAACGCCTAAAGGGCAATTGTATTTTGGATTCTACTAATAAAAATTTTGTTTCATTTTGGTTCGTAAATTTAAATTTCCCAAAATCCTTGAAATCATTGCATACACATGTCATACATATCATTGCATAAACAGGTTTCATAGCAGGTTTCTCATCTTTTTTGCTGTTTATTTCGGCTGTAAAGAAATGGATCTCGAACAAACTGTGAAAGACTTACAGACTCAGAATGCACAATTCCAACAGATGATCATGGCTCTAGCAAAAGGGAAAGAGGAACTGAAAGCCTTTATTGTTAAAGACAATACCAAGAATCCAAGGAGGACAACTGGTGTGGTAAATCTGGGAAGGAGGTTCAAGGGACCGTTAAAGCAAGTGGTTGATCTGACGTCTTCATCCAAAGAAGGAGATAACCAAGAGGGTGAGACAAGAGAGGAAGACCCTAGTTTGGAAGAATCTGATAATGATACTGATTACAATGAAGAGCAGTATCCTCTGGCCAATGAAAAGTACAAACAGCTGGAAGAGCGTCTGAGTGCAATGGAGATTCAGAAAGGGCCTGGGATGGACTTTGAAGAGTTAGGTTTGGTGTATGGGATTGTCATTCCACCAAAGTTCAAGGCACCAGTGTTTTCTAAGTACGATGGGGTTTCATGTCCCAAGATGCACCTCCGATCTTATGTGAGGAAGATACAGCCTCACACTGCTGACAGAGACTTATGGGTCCATTTGTTTTAGGATAGTCTATCCGGAACTGAGCTAGATTGGTTCTATCAGCTGGAGAGGGCTAACATCCATAATTGGGAAGACTTGGCCGCTGCTTTCTATAAGCAATATCAGTATAATGCGGACCTTGCTCCCACCCGTACACAACTCCAAAGTATGTCTATGGGTTCGACCGAGGGCTTCAAAGACTACGCTCAGAAGTGGAGGTACTTAGAAGGAAGAGTCCAACCTCCCATGTCTGATAGGAAGTTAGTGGATATGTTCCTGGGAACCCTATCTAGTCCATTTTTTTAATCACCTAATTGGAAGCTCTTCAGCTGGCTTCACTGAATTAATCTTGACAAGGGAAAGAGTGGAAGCTGGAATTAAAAAGTGGTAAGATCCAAAAGGAAGCATCCTCCAGTGCCGTAAGGAAGCCATTTGCTGGGAAGAAAGAGGTTAGTGTTGTGTACAATCAAAGGAGTCAGGATAGAGTTAAACGTCATCCAAAGGTAGGGGCTGTCATGATCCCTAAGCCTGCACCCACTCAACAGAGGAATAATCAGCATAGAACAGAAAAGCCGGTAAGATAGTTCACCCAGATAAATATGACTTTATCCTAAGCTCTGCCTCATTTGTTGAAATCTAATCTAGTAACCTTGCGGGAAGCGCCAAAGAATCCCAACACTACCTCCCCCCGCTACAATCCAAATGTCTGTTGTACTTATCATTAGGAAAGTACAAGTCATGATACAAATGGGTGTTGGGCTTTGAAAAACAGGATACAAGACCTTATCGAGGCGAAGGATTCGACGCCCCCGAAATTCCAAATGTTATCACTGCTCCTATGCCCAAGCACAGCCGTGGGGTTAACGCTTTTGAAGATAATGTGATTGCTATTGATGAACTTGTTACTCCGCTTATGCTCGTTAAGTGGAACTTATTGAAGGTCGATTTATTTCTCGGCTATGGCAAAGGTTGCCATTTCTGTTTATCTCTACTGATTGGTTGTCATTTGTTAAAGGCAGGTGTTCAACGCCTGATGGATGATAGAGAGATTTTGATTGAGAAGAATCTCGTCCCGACTATTGCTTACAGAGATGTTTCAATAATAACCAATTCCGCCAATCCTCCAAGGGTCTCCACCAAAAGACCCGTCAGGATTACATCTATTCCAAAGATTACTCCGCTGATAATCACTGTGCTAGGGCCAATCCCCTACTCCTAAGATAAAACAGTTCCTTGGAACTATGGGGGTGACTTCTACTACCACGGTGTCAAGCAAGATCGGATGGCTGATGAAGACCAGGTTTTTGAGAATGATGATCCCAACATTGTCAACATTGTGGGAACTAGCAAAATAACCAGAAGTGGAAGAGTGTTATCCCCTAAGATTTCTCCTCCGAAAGCTGTTACTGGTCTTGTGATCATTCCTACTTTCATTCCTGCTGATACTACTACTATAATCCCCGTGATTACCCCTGTTGACACCCCTATCACCGAGTCGACCAAGACTCGAGGCAAAGATATATTGGTTGAGCCTGTCATAACGAACGCGCATTCGGTATCTATCCCAGAGGCTTCCAAGCAAGAGATGGAAGAATTTTTGAAAATTATCAAGAAAAGCAACTGCAATATGGTCGAACATCTGGGGAATACCTCTTCAAAGATCTCTATGCTAGCCTTGTTTTTATGCTCTGAAGCTCATGCGAAGGCTTTCGTAAAGTTCCTGAAAACTGCCCATGTGCCTCGGGAAACCTCTGTTGACCAATTCAAAGATTATGTGGCTAGTTTGATGGCCGGTAACAGTTTGGGCTTTTCCGATGCTGATTTGACTCCTAGAGGGAGGAAGCACAATGATGTGTTACATATCTATGTCGAATGCAAGGGAACTACTTTGGCCCGTGTCCTAGTAGATACTGGTTCATCATTAAATATGTTGTCCAAGAACGCTCTAGATAGACTAGGCTGTGAAGGTTTGACTTTGAAACCCAGCAATATTTTAGTGAGGGCTTTTGACGGTTCAAAGAGAATGGTGCACAGGGAGGTGAACGTCCCCATCAAGGTTGGTTCTCAGACTTTCGGCTCTACCTTCTATGTGATGGATATCAGGCCATCTTATTCTTGTTTGTTGGGCCGCCCTTGGATACATGGGGCTGGAGCTGTTACATCCACTCTACATCAGATTATGAAATACCTGGTCAAAGTGAAAATTGTCACTGTACACGGAGAAGAAGAATACATGGTCAGTCACCTGAATTCCTTCAGATATATGGAAATGGATGGTGAGTTCATCGAGACTTCATGCCAGAATTTCGAAGAGGTACCTCAGACTCTGGCTGCAACTGAAACTGTTACCAATGTTCCAAAGATCACCAGACCTCCCTTGAAGATGGCCTCTCTCAAGGATGTAAAAGCGGTTGACGAAGAAGGTGGGTCTACCATCTGGGGTCAGCTCCCTGATATTCCATAAAAGTCTGATAAATTTGGTTTGGGTTTCTCTTCAGGGGCTCAAAGGGTTGTTCGACGTGCTCATGCTGGAAGACCTCCCCTACGCATCAGCAATCATGGGGTCAACGATGTAGAAGACGGAGATGGTGACGATGACATGGACAGTTGGATCTTCCCTACTACCAATGGTGGACCCAGTAACTGGACGGAAAAAGATTTTGTACCTATTACTTTTGTTCATAAGTAATTGTCTTTCTTGTTTTTTGGATATGTAATAAACAATATAACTTTGTGGCCATGTGTCTTACCCGGGGCACATCGGTTTATTTGTGAGGGTTATCATGTTTCACTTTCATATGGCATTAATAAAGCATTGGATGTTTATGCATACAAATTTTGCACTCTCTGTTTATCTTTTCTACTTTCACTTTGTCTATACAGCTTTGCTCTTACACACACTCACATATCACATTGTAGATCCATATCCACTATGGATTCCATTGATAATAGTTTTGCTATTTCCAGTTATAACTTCAAAAATCTGATCAACCAAGCCGAGGACGAAGGTGAGAAAGATTGTGAGGTACCTGGAGAACTTGCTAGACTGTTACAGCAGGAAGAGAGGGCTATACAGCCTCGTGAAGAGCCAGTTGAGACAATAAACTTGGGCGCAGAGGTAGACAGAAAAGAAGTCAAGATCGATGCAAATCTGGGGCTTAATATCAAACAACGGTTGATACAAATGTTGCATGATTATGTTGAGATCTTTGCCTGGTCATATGAAGACATGCCGGGACTAGATACAGATATTGTGGTTCACCGTCTACCAACTAAAGAAGATTTCCCTCTGGTAAAGCAGAAGGTCCGTCGCATGCGCCCTGAAATATCTTAGAAGATCAAAGCAGAGGTTATGAAGCAGTTTAACGCTGGTTTCTTAGCCGTCACCTCTTATCCCCAATGGGTGGCCAACATAGTTCTGGTGCCTAAAAAATACGGCAAGGTACATATGTGTGTGGACTACAAATATTTGAACAGGGCAAGCGCCAAAGATGACTTTCCGCTCCCCCACATTGACGTTCTGGTTGACAACACCGCGCAACATAAGATATTTTCCTTCATGGATGGTTTCTTTAGTTACAATCAGATCAAGATGGCACCCAAAGACATGGAAAAGACAACCTTCATCACGCAATGGGGAACTTTCTGCTACAAAGTGATGTCGTTTGGACTAAAGAATGTCGGGGTAACCTATCAGCGAGCCATGGTCGCCTTATTTCGTGATATGATTCACCATGAGATAGAGGTATATGTGGATGACATGATAGCCAGGTCTCAAACTGAAGAAGAGCACCTTGACCATTTACAAAAGTTGTTTGATAGGTTGAAGACATACAAGTTAAGGTTGAATCCAAACAAGTGCACCTTCGGGGTAAGGTTTGGTAAACTGCTAGGTTTCATTGTCAGTGACAAGGGCATTCAGGTAGACCCTGCAAAAGTAAAGGCCATACGAAAGATGTCGGCTCCTTGCACTGAGAAGGAGGTCAGAGGCTTTTTGGGATGACTAAATTACATTTCCAGGTTCATTTCCCATTTAACTGCTACTTGTGAGCCAATCTTTAAGCTCCTGAAGAAAGATCAAGTGGTAAAATGGAATGACGAATGCCAAACTGCCTTCGAAAGAATCAAGGAATACCTTCAAGAACCACCAATTTTGATGCCTCCGATTGAAGGAAGGCCTTTGATAATGTACTTAATAGTGTTAGATAATTCAATGGGGTTTGTGTTGGGGCAGCATGACGAGTCTGGTCGAAAAGAGAACGTAATATACTACCTTAGCAAAAAGTTTACCGACTGTGAAAGAAGATACTCACTGCTCGAGAAAACTTTTTGCGCTTTGGCATGGGCTAATCGCCGACTGAGACAGTATATGTTGACCCACACTACTTTGCTGATATCTAAGATGGATCTGATCAAGTACATCTTCGAGAAACCCTCTCTCTCCGGAAGAATAGCGAGATGGAAAATGATCTTGACCGAATATGATATCCAATACACAACCCAGAAAGCAATCAAGGGAAGTGTACTAGCTGATCATTTGGCTCATCAGGCCGTGGATGACTACCAGTCCATGAATTTTGAGTTCCCGAACGAGAACATTATGCTAGTGACTGACTATGAAGAACCTGGACCGGATGAAAGACCTGAATAAGGATCCCGATGGATTATGGTTTTTTATGGAGCCTCAAACGCACTCGACAATGGCATTGGTGCTGTAATCATATCTCCTGAAGGCAGTCATACTCCTTTCACTGCCAGATTATGTTTCAATTGTACCAACAACATGGCGAAGTATGAGGCATGCATCATGGGTCTTAAAGCTGCTATTGACCTGAGGATCAAGTTCTTGAGCGTTTTCGGGGATTCAGCCTTGGTAATAAGTCAGATCAAAGGAGAGTGGGATACGAAGCACCCGAATCTCATCCTGTACAAAGAACATGTGTTGTCATTACTTGCACACTTTGAAGAGGTCACCTTTGAACATTTTCCACGAGAAGAGAATCAGTTAGCGGATGCGCTAGCTACCATGCCATCTATGTTCAAGGTTAGGTGGGATAACAAGGCCCCTCGAACCACTATTGAAAGGTTGGATGAAACGGCATACTACTATGAGATTGACACTGAAGAAGTAGTAGAGAAACTTTGGTTCTATGAAGTGAAGAGGTATCTCGAGGCTCAAGATTATCCCAAAGGAGCATTTGTCAATGATAAGAAGTTTCTGAGAAGGTTCTCCACAAAGTTCTTCCTCAGTAATGGAATCCTCTACAAGCGCAACCATGACTCTACTTTAGTTCAGTGCGTAGATAAGAGAGAAGCAGAGAGGATTATGACAGATCTACACGAAGGTTCCTTTGGAACCCATTCTAGTGGACATACCATGGCTAAAAAGATCCTACGGGCAGGATACTATTGGTCCACTATGGAAGCAGACTTCTATCAACATTCCCGAACTTGTCACAAATGCCAGATCTATGCTGATAAGGTGCATGTACCTCTGATTCCTTTGAACATCTTGACGGCTCCTTGGACCTTTGCAATGTGGGGCATTGACATGATCGGAGAGATTAGACCTACCTCTTCTAATGGGCATCACTTCATCCTGGTGGCCATTGATTACTTCACGAAGTGGGTTGAAGATGCCTTTTTTTCTATTGTTACCAACAACATTGTGGCGTGGTTTATCAAGCATAACCTGATTTGTTGGTACGGTGTGCCAGAGAGAATCATCACTAACAATGGTATGAATCTCAACAATACGATGATCACCGAACTCTGTAAACAATTCAAGATCCAGCACCATAATTCTTCCCCTTATCGGCCGAAGATGAATGGCATTGTGGAGGCTGCTAATAAGAACATTAAGAAAATCATACAGAAGATGACGGTGACATACAAAGACTGGCATCAGATGTTACCATTTTCTCTTCATGGGTACCGCACCTCCGCACGAACATCGATAGGGGAAACACCCTACTCTCTGGTATACGGTATGGAAGTTGTACTTCCTATTGAGGTCCAAATCCCTTCTCTGATAATCATGAAGGATGGGGTTTGAACGGAGATGATTGGATACAGACTCGACTTAATCAATTCAATTTTATTGACGAGAAAAGGCTTATTGCTATCTGTCATGGTCAAATGTATCAAAAACGAATGATCAAGGCTTTAAACAAAAAGGTCAGACATCAAGTCTATCAAGTCGGGGATCTAGTGATCAAGTGCATCATACTACCGCAAGGTGATCCCAGGGGCAAATGGACTCCCACGTACGAAGGGCCATTTGTAATCAAAAGCATATTTTCCGGTGAGCCATGATTTTGACAATCGTGGATGGTGACGACCTTCCTCACCCAGTTAATGCAGACATAGTGAAAAGATACTACGCATGAATAAGACCCGCTAGGTTGACTGGCCTAGGCAAAAATAAGGGCTTCCCGGCAAACCAAAAGGGTTCGGGCAAAAATTAGGGATGAAAACAAAAAATATTTGTACACCCGGCAAGCTGAAAACCTGAAAGGGGGGTCCAGGAAAAAGTTAGGTATTTGAAGCGTATCACCATGTCCCATTGGATCACCTTGCGACCAGAATTAAGTATCAACTATCAAGCTCAAACAGCACCAATCAATCCAGTCAGCTTCGGACAAGTAGCAAATTGATGAGACGCTCGAAGACATAGCGGCAATAGCAGAATTGAAACTCAATGGGATTATTGCACATAGCTGTTTTTCTTCTCTTTGTACACTATTTTGTATAGTCTTCACTCTCACGACGGTGTTCTCCTACTAGAACGTCAGCCTCTTTGTACACAACGCATGTTATAGGCAGACTTCAGAAATTAATACAAGTCATGTTTACAAAACCATTTGTTTTTTTTTTCTGTTTTGTTTTGCAAAAATGTCCAATGACTTATTCTTGACATATGCATTTGAATATGATTGCTATTCACAAATATTTGCATAAGAAACGGAAGGACAATTGCTCATGACTTAAGGAACGGGGCAAAGTCTAAAAAACAATTTGTATTTCCAATAGGTACAGGGGCAGAGACAGTTTTGAGACGAAGTCACCATTACATGTGACCCCGTGACATCTACACTCCCCACAGAGTAGAGGCAACCAAAGGTTTTGATCTCTGCTTCCCCAAACAGGAGTTACTTTCCCCAGCCAAATTCCTTCAGAGAGTCGATGCCTATATTCCCCAACCGAGTTTTATAATCGCAAACGGTTTATAAAGCTTTCTCCCAAGTAGAGTTTATTTCTCTGAATACAGAAGCTCAATCCCCAATAGAGTTTACTCCTCCAAATCGACAATATCTTCTAGCAAGGTATCTCCTCTCGCAAATAGAGTTATTCCCCCGCAGAGTTATTCTCAGGCAGATTCTCTCCCCGGCAGAACATTCGCAAACAGAAAGGAGTAAATTCTGAGCATAGACATCTCCATTCACCATCCCCAGCGGAAATGAAGAATTCAGCTTCCTAATACTTTTCAGCAGTAGTCCGGGATTTATTTTCCTCGACTAAGAAATATCGCAATAGAATCCCATATTTATACATCACGATATGTGCATACATATTGCATACAACATAGTCTCATTTACTTTGAGAACATCATCACAATGCATTTCATACATCATGACATTGCATACAACTAACTCTTTACCTTTCAGGGAAAAGATCAAATCAACAAACTACGTTTAACCAAAGATTATTCTAGGATTTTCCTCAGAAGGATGTCCTCACAAGATTTTCCCTAGATTAGACAGGTCAACACTAAGATCTCTCTAATTACTATGCTAGTGGAAGATATTCCAAGACTTTCGTATGGGTCAGTTGAATCGCTACTAAGATTCTCCTAATTACTATGCCAGTCAAAGTTAACCCAAGATTTTCCCTAGGTCAAACAGGTTGACACTAAGATCTCTCTGATTACTATGCCAGTGGAAGATATTCCAAAAATTTCGTCTGGTTTAGTTGAATCGCTACTAAGATTCTCCTGATTACTATACCAGTCAAAGTTAACCCAAGATTTTCCTTAGGTCAGACAAGTGGACACTAAGATCTCTCTGATTACTATGCCAGTGGAAGATATTCCAAGACTTTTGTATGGGTCAGTTGAATCGCTACTAAGATTCTCCTGATTACTATGCCAGTCAAAGTTAACCAAAGATTTTCCCCGGGTCAGACAGGTCGACACTAAGATCTCTCTGATTACCATTCTAGTGGATGATGTTTCAAGACTTTCGTCTGGGTTAGTTGAGTCACTACTAAGATCTCCTGATTACTATGTTAGTCAAAGTTAACCTAAGATTTTCTTTGGATCAGACAGGTCGATACTAAGATCTCTATGAGTACTATTCCAGTTGAAGATATTCCAAGACTGTCGTCTGGATCAGTTGAATCGATACTAAGATTCTCCTGATTACTATGCCAGTCAAAGTTAATTCAAGGCCTTCCCCCAGTTTAGTCAAATCGATACTAAGATTTCTATCCCAGTTAAAGACAACTTGACACCTTTCTCTGGTCCATTAAAATTGATACTAAGATTTCTACTCCAGTTAAAGAAGCTATGAAGCCCGGAAACTGACCGGATAATAGTCAATCAACAATTCAAGACACTGTGAAGCCTGGATCCTGACCAGATAACAGTTTAATTTCATCTCCCTCATCGCTGTGAAGCCTGGAACACGACCAGATAATAGTCAGCCTTATTATCCTCAGCAAGCCACTGTAAAGCTTAGATTCTGACTAGATAGCAGTTCACTTCCATCTCTTCAACCAAGTGATGACTCGCCAGTAGAGTAATGGACAACTGAAGCTCCTAAAACTCTATGTCCCAAATCAGAGACCAACATTCCTCAGCGGAGTCCTCCCCAACAACAACTATAGGAATTCCCATAAAGGAATATCTCATGAAATCATCATTGTTCTGGATGTCATCTTTAAGCCCATCTCCGACGACTCTCCATCACATTCTGATGGCATCTTTAAGCCCATCTTCGACGATCTTCCGTCATATTTTACAAATGGAATCTATAAGTCCATTCCCAATACTATATATACTGTCAAGTATCATCTAGGACGAGTGCAAATTTCTGGGCAGTTTAGTGTCCAATCATCTTCCACCTTCTGATCATGGAAGGCAGACCAGCCAATCTACATCGTCAGGTTTAAGAAGCTTGAACAGGGGCAGCTGTTGTACCCCAAAATTTGCCCTCTCATATTTTTCCAAGATTTTCCTCTTGCATAGGTGGTTACAAAGCTTTTCCTAAATACAAGAAATTTTTTCAAATGATGTTTCTAAGTTCCCTTCGATTGGCCTGTTTCTAAGTTTCCTTCGATTGGCTTGTTTCTAAGTTTCCTTCGATTGGCTTGTTAATGAAGCTTTTCGATTGGCATCTCAAAAGTTCCTTTCGATTAGCATCCATAAAATTCCTTTTGATTGGAACCTCTAAAGTGCTTTTCAACTGACATCTGTATAGTTTCCTTTGATTGCCATCTACATAGCGTCCTTCGATTGACAACTGCAAAAGGCCTTTCGATTGGCCTCATGACAAGCCTTTCGATGCACATTGTTTCAAATCCTTTCGATTGGCGTAGCAAAGGACTCTTTGTTTGATATTCCAATAAATACCCTTCGATTGGTATTTGGATAAAGGCCAGTCGAATAATTCCTTCCAGGCCATTCGAAGGAGGTCATCAAGAGGGCAATCGGAAAATATGTCCAGGCCAGATTCTTGCCTTGTTTGGTCACAATTCCACAAGAGCTGATTCGATCAGGGAACTCTCTTAAAAAGGACAGAAAATCAAAGCAAAGGGTGGTCTAATCAAAGGAGTCTTAGTATTGAAGCTGGCACAGTTCTACTCAGAACCATCAAGGAGAACAAGGTTCTAATGAGGAAAGTCCTGATTAGTTCGAATGGAAGTTTAAGGCTGGCAAGGAAGGAATTCGAAGGAATGAAGATGGGATTTGTTCCAAAATAAGCCAGAAAGCCCACAAACGAAAGCAGATTTTCCCATCAAAGGAAGAGTGAAACAGGATGGCAAATCAAAGAAAAACTCATTGGATTAAAACACAAAGATTTGGCCATTTTAGAAACAAAAGATACTAGAAAAATCAAATCTTTTCTCACTCAATCTTCAAGATTCAGTTCAATTTTGTTAACCTAATTCATTCCACTATATATACATAACAAACCCTGATCAAAAAAGGAGGAATTTTGGCCGTGTAGAACACACAAGACTGTTCAGAATTTTGACAAAAAGTGTTGATCGAGTTTTACTCTAGAGGGAAATTCAAGGCATTTCAAAGACTGCAATCTGTTCCTGGGCGTATTTGGAAGCTATCTGGACCACTCTCACGCATTAATATACCCTGAAACAGTCTACACAAGTATCCCAGTTTGTTCATTTTTTGAAATCGGTTTAGACTATATACGCATGATAAATGAATTCTAAATACATATTCATGTTTGTATAATATTTTAGAACATGTCTGCATAATTAATTAGGTGTTTTGATGCATATTTGATTGGATGCCATTGTTAGGGTTTGAAGCTTCGTTTTAGGTTTTTTTATTTCGGGCAAAATCAGGACAAACGATGAGTACCATCGAACTCATGAGACTAAACCCAATTTATTTGTATATTTGGTTTGAATTTATATTGTCTGGTATTGACTTTTGAGATATGCAGGTTTATAGTTACAGGGTATGTCCGTAGGTAAAACCCTTTGCCTAAAATGACAGTCCCAACGAAGAAGATGACCGCGTGTCAAAACCTGGTTGGGTAGTTTGAATGGCGCACGTTTTTATTACAACCACTAACCATCATTACATATAATGTATCTTGTTTTCTTGTGTTAACCATTGAACAACTGGATCAGTGGAAAAGGGAAAGGCTTTTCAACGCGCGTGTGTAGGAGGTCAGGGGTTCGATCCATACCTCCTACATGTTATTTTTCTTAACAATTCTTTGTAAATCCCATGATATCCTTCCAAGCACGCACATCATAGGCCCCCAAATCCTCATCCTTGGATCAATCAACTCCTGGATCCAATGCTCCCAATGAAGCTCCCCATGGTGGACACTCCTGGGATAACCACACTGAATCACACATAGCTATGGGCCAACTGGATTGGGTTTGAGCATAAATTCAGCATGCACCCTCCAACTTGGGTTTACACCCCTCAGACTTACTCTATTTTCCCTTTTAATTTTGTTTTATTTAAATTAGTTTATTTATTTTGTTTAAATCAATTTTTCCATAAAATCATAAAATCAACATCACAAAAAATAGGATTTAGCTTTTTTTCAACAAATTAATTTTTGTAAATTAATTAATTTCATAAATTTTAATTTGTTTCATTAATTAAAATAATTAGAAAAATTAGGTCAAACTTCCAATCTTTTTTCACAAAAATCCCAAAAAAGATTTTCAATGATCAAATTAGGTTTTTTTTAGGGTTTCAAACTTATTTGAATTTTTTATTCTCGCGCGTAATTATTTGTGTCGTACGATTATGTTTATGAATTATGTAACTGCACCCGGTTTGTAATAGCTTAATTAGGGTTTTATTTCTGCATTTTGCTTTCAGTTAACTCCTTATGTATCTACGTGGAATCCTTGTAATACCTTAGGGCCTTTATTTTCTTGTTGTTATATTATGTATATAATTGTTAGAAACCTAGGCTTGTATGCTAAATTAATCAATAGATCACTAAATTCAAGATAAATATATCTGAAAAAGCACACTTTTGCACACATGCACCCCTAGGGCATTACCTCACTTGGTTTCCTTCGGAAAAACAATGGTCATGTCCCTCGAACGTAGGGATACTCTTAGCAAATACCCTTAGTTTAAAATCATCATAAAGATCATAGTCCCTGAACGTCCCTCGAGTTGCCTACGATAAATGATCTTATGATGATAGTCCCTTTAAAATGCTAAGGTATCCTTACATGTTGCCCTCAATGACCATAAACTTCCCTTTCGATAGTCCCTCAATATCCAACGACTAGGGTTACCTACTCACTAATAGTAGGATAACACAGTCTAAAGGAAAGGAGGAAAAGAACAGTCTTTTTCCGAGTAGGTAGATAACTGTTAGGTACTTGATCAAACAAATTTTCACACCACACTTTCAAATACTTTTCAAACAAAAGTTTTCAAAACACTTTATCACACTCTTGAGGACTGATACAAGAGTTACCATAAAGTGAGTCATCGCACTAAGGCATTTTCAAAGCTTTTCAAACACACAAACACAAGCAATTTAAAAAATGAGCTACTACCTAAGAGCCCATGGAAAACCATGGATGGAAAGGGTGCTAACACCTTCCCTTTCCATAATCTACCCCCCTTACTCGGAAATCTCGAAAAAAGGTCTTTTTATGTTCTTTCCACCCTTTCCTTTTGGATAAAATAAAAGTTGGTGGCGACTCTTGCTTACCGCGGCATTTGCGAACAAAAAATGAAAAACCAGTATTAACAGTCAATTTTGCCACCGTATCACAGAATGGTAGTCCGCAAATGGTGTGACTCCATGGATGATTAAAAAGTTTTGGAAAACGGTAAATACATGGAAAAGATACATTAAAACACAATGACCACTATTCTCCCTAACAACTTTGAACTTCTGAGCATAGGCTTCAGTTAAAGTGTGATGAGAATTCGAGAAGATTGTTTCTTCAATGATCAAGTCCTAGTTGACGCAATTACTTGTGAGAAATCCCTAACTATTTCCTAGGTTGCCCTTGCGGGTTTTTAACCTACCGGGAAAATTTATTTTGTTTATGTCTCTAAATTTTACCTAGGTCGCCCTTTCGGGTTTTCAACCTACCGAGACGCTCTTTTTTGCCTAAGCCGCCCTTTCGGGTTTTCAACTTAGTGAGATGTTCGTTTATTTCTTTAGGCGATGTATTTCTTGACTGCGTCAGCATTCATAGGACTGGGAAACCTTACCATCCATAGTTTCAAGAATCAATGCACCGCCAAATAAGGCTTTCTTTACAACATATATGCCTTCATAATTGGGAGTCCACTTGCCCCTAGAATCAGTGTTAAAAGACATGATCTTTCTGAGCACGAGGCTGCCTTCTCTAAATTCATGAGGATTGACCTTCTTATAAAAGCTTTCTTCATTCTTTTCTGATGTAACTGAACATGACACAAGGTTGTCATTCTCTTTTCTTCAATTAAATTCAACTTGTCAAACTTGTTCTTGACCCATTCAGCCTCTGACAACTTGGTTTCCATTATTACACGCAAAGAGGGAATCTCAACCACAAGGGGTATCATTGCTTCCATACCATACACAAGAGAGAATGGGGTAGCCCATGTTGAAGTGCGGATGGATGTAAGATAACCATGCAAAGCAAAAGGGAGCATCTCATGCAAATACTTATAGGTAACAATAATCTTCCGGACAATCTTCTTAATGTTTTTATTAGCAGCTTAAACAACCCCATTCATCTTAGACCTGTAAGGGGACGAGTTGTGATGGACAATCTTGAATTCTTCACAAAATTTTGTCATCATCTTATTATTCAAATTTGAGTCGTTATTAGTGATAATCCTACTTGGCACACCATATCTACATATAAGATTGTTCTTGATAAATCGTACTACCGCTTTCTTGGTAACATTAGCATAAGAAACTGCTTTTACCCACTTGGTAAAGTAGTCAATTTCCACTAAGATGAAACACTGTCCATTTGACGTCTTGGGTTCAATCATTCCAATCATATCAATACCCCCATAGAAAAGGCCATGGGGAAGAAATAACATTGAGAAGCGTTGAAGGCACATGAATCTTGTCAGCATAAATCTGACATTTAAGGAACTTCTTTGCAAATTTTAATAGTCAGATTCCATTGTCATCCAATAGTAACCTTCCCTAAGTATCTTCTTTGCCATTGAATGTTCATTGGCATGGGTACCAAAGGAACCTTTATGGATGTCATGCATTAATATATCTACTTCGTGTCTATCCACGTATCTGAGAAAGACCATGTCGTAATTTCTCTTGTATAACACATCTTCATTGAGGAAAAAGCTACCTTCCAACCATCTCAATGTCTTTCTATCTTTGTTCGACACCCCAACCAGATGTTCCTGAGTCTGGAGAAAGTTCTTGATATCATAATACCAAGGTTTTTTATTTGGCGTCCCCTCTATAGCAAACAAATGAGTTGGTCTATCATGATGTCGAATGGTAATCTGAGTTAATTGTTCCAAGCATTCACTTGATACATGGAAGGAAAAGTGGCTAAAGCATCTGCCATTTGATTCTCGTCTCTGGGAATATGATACAATTCAACCTTATTGAAGAAATGTAATAATCTTCTTGCATAATCCTTGTATGGAATCAAGCCAATGTGACGAGTCTCCCATTCTCCTTTGATCTGATTTATTACCAAAGTTGAATCACCATATACATAAAAAATTTATATTCTGAGATCTATACCCTCTTCAAGACCAATGATACAAGCTTCATACTCCACCATATTATTGTTACAATAAAATGTCAAACTTGCAGTAAAAGGGATATGTGACCCATGGGAAGTGATAATCACAACACCAATTCCTTTTCCATAAGCATTTACAGATCCCTCAAACACCATACCCCATCGAGATTCAGGATCAGGACCTTCCTCAGGCAAAGGTTAATAACAATCTTTAACTTTCAAGTACATCACATCCTCATCAGGGAAATCATACTTAATAAACTGATAATCATCAACCAGTTGGTGTGCAAGGTACTCTGCCAACACACTGCCCTTAATAGCCTTATGAGTACGGTATTCAATATCATATTCAGACAACAGCATCTGCCAATGGGCAATTCTTCCAGTAAGAGCAGGCTTTTCAAAAATATACTTAATTGGATCCATTTTGGAAATCAAACAAGTTGTGTGGTTCAACATATATAGCCTCAATCGCTTTGCCGCCCAGGCCAAACCACAACATGTTTTTTCTAGCATAGAATACTGTGACTAACAGTCATTAAACTTCTTGCTCAATTAATAAATGGCATATTCTTTTCTTCTAGTTTCATCTTGTTGTCCCAAAATATAGCCCATGGATTTATCCAACACAGTCACATACATAATAAATGGTCTTCCTTCAATAGGAGGGAGCAAGATAGGAGGATCAAGTAGATACTCTTTAATGCTTTCAAATGCCCTTTGGAAATATTCCTTCCATACACAACCTTGATCTTTCTTTAAAATCTTGAAGATTGGTTCACATGTTGCAGTCATATGGGAATGAATCTGGAAATGTAATTCAAACATCCAAGAAAGCATCTAACTTGCTTTCTAGTTCTTGCTGTAAGCATTTCTTGAATTACCTTAACGTTATCAGGATCAACTTTAATTCCTTTTTAGATGAGAATGAAACCTAGAAACTTTCCTGAACGAACACCAAAAGTACACTTGATTTCATTATGCATCAGATCATGGAATAGGGATTTCCTTATGCACCAAATCATGTAACAGAATGTTCCCCAGGGTGTGATAAACGTTGTTTTTCCATGTCCTTAGGAGTCATCCTAATTTGATTGTATCCGAAAAATCCTTCCATGAGTAAGAACACTTTGAATTTTTCGGTACTATCAACCAACATATCAATATAGGGAAATTGGAAATCATCTTTCGGACTTGCTTTATTTAAATCTCTATAATCAACACACATGTGGACTTTTCCATCTTTATTTGCTACTGGAATAATATTGGCAATCCACTGAGGGTACACTGATTTCATAAGAAAACCAACATCAATCTACTTCAAAACCTCTTCTTTAATCTTCATTGTCGTGTCCAGATGAGTTCTTCGCAGCTTCTGGTTGATTGGTGGACATTCGGGCTTTAGTGGCAAATAATGTTCCACAATATCGGTGTCCAAACCAGGCATGTCTTGGTAAGACCAAGAAAATAAATCCATATACTCTTTCAGCAACTCAATCAACCTTCTCTTTACATCGGGATAAAGTAGTTCCCCAATCTTGACTTCTTTCAAATCTTCGTCAAAACCTAAGTTAATCGTCTCTAACGGCTCTTTATACGGATGAATGGTATTTTTCTCTTGCTAGAGAAACCGTGAAACCTCTTCTGGGATTTCATCATATTCTTCTTCTTCGTCCACATACACAAGATATTCAAAGTTGGGAGAGGGTGCTGGGTCATTGCACTCAATGGTTTTTTTTAATTAATCTGCACATATTATTTATGTTTGATTTTAGAAACTGACACATGTAACAAGTGATTATGCAGATTTATTTAGTTATTATTTATTTAGAAAGGTTTTTTCTGATTACCATTTACCAAGAAAAACAAAAAATCCAGACACAATTTAGAAATCAAAAACAACTTTTATTAATGATCTTAAAATTCAAAACAAAAGACACGCCCATACAACACCACTTTCACCCTGGGCAGAGTGAAAATTTTTTGAAAAGACAAACAAAAAACAAATAACTTTGAAATGTGAATGCAAGAAGACACATCAGCAGTGGTCCAATTCTAGATTCTGACTCCATGTGTCACAAAGTTTGGCATCTCTTGCTTTGGCTCATCTTCGAGAATAGCGTTGATCTTTGGAGTAGTTGGATGGAGATATCTTGCATTGTGGAAGATGTCTTGATATTTACTCAAAGCGGACTTTGTCTTCACAACTTCATTCTTCATGGAGAAACCCAAACCAATCCCATTCTTGTTCACACGTGGATTAATAACCTGCCCTCACACCTTGTTAGGGCCCTTCTGCACTACTTGTTGCACATCCTTAAATTAGGTGATATAATCTTCATTCTTCCTTATATTATCATTAGAAAAAGCTTGGAACTAAGTTTCAACAATGGCTTCATCGGCTTCTATAATTCTAAAGGAAGAAAAATGAGATATTAACAAAGCTTGCTCACCATTCATAATAACTACCTTTCCTTCACGGACAAATTTCAGCTTCTGATGCAAAGTTGAAGTAACAGCTCATGCTTCATGGATCTAGGGTCGTCCCAATAAACAACTATAGGCTGGGAAAATATCCATAACCTGAAAGGTGATTTGGAATAAGTGCGGACCTATGTGAATAGGTAAATCCACCTCTCCAATAATAAATTTTCTCGAACGATCAAAACCTTTTACTATAATGCCACTAGGGCGCATAGGGGTTCCCTGGTATTTGAGCTTCATGAGAGTGCTTCTTGGTATGACATTCAAAGAGGATCCATTTTCTATCAGCACATTGGACAAAGAGTCATTCTTACAATTCATATATATATGCAGAGCCAGGCTATGGTTTCTCCCTTCATCAGACATAATATTCTCCACAACATTGTTGAACTGATCCAAAGGCACATCCCTTTGAACAAAAACCTGATCCAACACCCTCATCAGAGATTCTCGATGAGCAGAGGAGTGCATCACCAAGGCCAAAATGGAAATCTTAGATGGAGTTTGCAACAAATTATCCATAATCTTGTAATCGCTCATCTTGATGATTTTTAATAGATCATCAACATCCTTTTCCAAGCCGGCGCCACTAGATTCTCCTACCACTTTCTTAGGTTCAACATTCTCAACCATCTTCTAACCAAAATTACTTTCTCCTCAAAAGGTAGGGGCGAAGATACAACCACTACGAGTTACCTGACTAGCTTCAGAAATATTCTCAACATGGGACAAAGGTTGGATAGGATTTTTCACGCCATCTTCTAGGATAGTTTCATTGTACTTATAAGGCACAACTTTATCTAATTCATATGGGATAGGACCAAGCAGACAAATAACTATGGGAGCCACATCAGGCTAGATGTAGTATGCAATCTCTATAGGAGCGAGAACACCAAAATATGGCATAATGACGTTCACCCCGGCTTCTTCAGAATACTCAGAAATCGCAAAAGCATTGCTAGACAAAACACCTTCATTCATAGACTCTAACTCATCGGAGGAAAATAACTCATCAGCAGAAATTTAATTATCATCAGACATGTCCTTAACAGATAAGTCTTCAATCATATTAACTCTATTATAATTATCTCTCTTACTTGTGACTCTAATAGTACCTTTATCTAACATCAATTAAACACATCTTCTTACAACAGAACACCCACGAGAATCCTTACAGTAGATCTGACAAGACCCATAATGATGTACCTCTTGGCCATCCATGTAACAAAATATGGCGTGCAGTTGTACCAGATCATCATCCATATAGTTTATATCAAAAATCCGAACTCACCGGTGTAGCGGTAGAAATGTTGATACTAAGCCATTAGATTGACTTAACTCGAACGGATCAAATAAAAATCGCCACTGCGCTTTATTGTTTCCAGAAGAATGGGAAAAGAGCGAATAAAACCAAAAGAGAAGGGGAGGGAATCTAGGTACGGGGGTTGGTTATGCAAAGGGAAGGTATTAGCACCCTAAAAAACTATGGTACTTCGCAGGAACCTCTTTGAAAATCGGTGTATTTTAACTATAAAAGGTGTATACAAAAATAAGATGGTGGAGATGAGAAAAGAAGTATTTTTTTTTACAATTTTTCACCCACTGCGATTGCGAACCTTCAATGCCTATGTACCACCTTCCATGCAAAAGGGGATAAGGGTACTCGTAGTTCACCTTAAAAATTTTTAAAACACGTGCATGTTGGTTAATTTTAAGAGAAGAGACTGAAGATGTGAAAAACACAAGAAGGGGGGTTGAATTGTTAAAACTTGAAATCAAATGCAGACAACACGTTATTTTTATCATGGTTCATTTGATCTCAAACTACTCCAGTCCACCCGTCAAGGTGATTTTGCCTCTCTCTAACGAGGTCTTAATCCACTATATTCAATTGAATACAAAACTGCTTTAACAACTGCTAAAGCCTTCTTGAGTTTAAACCACAGACCAGTTTCTCAAGGAAATTATTTCTTACAGATAAATGAACAATATGTGTGTTTGATGTTTTCTACAAAAACTATATATAACAACTGTGATAATACACAATATAAAGCTTATGTGAAACTAGAATGCTAGAACTATGTAAGCAATTTGAGAGCTTTAGCAAACTAAATGAGTGAGGACGAAGATGATTGGCTTATGCGCGTAGGAGAATTGTAGAGTATTAGCCATTTCCTTTCTCACTGATTTGTTTAAATACTTCTTGGAATAGATACGTTGATGCCAATAATTCCATTTCAATGCTCATTATGTTCTTTCCATTTTGAGAAGATCTTTGTCTTGGAATAAAGTCGTTGGTAATTTATCTGCCTTGAATGCAGTACCATTGACACTTCATAATGTTCTGCTTGATTAAGATCAGAGTGTTCTTGGCTTTGGTTTATTCTGGCGCTTCTGAATGCTGATGACATAATTAAGATCTTGATCAGAGTCAGAGTGTGTTAAGCGCATATTCTGTTCATCAGACTTCAGCGTAAGCACATGTATGATCTTCTGGTTGACATCTTCTGATGCTGATGTTGATATTCTGATGCTGATTCCATCAGAGTTTCCTGTAAATAAACAGCATAATTTTAAGTAGCATCTATGTCAAATATAAAACTCATAATTCTTTTAATCTTGTATTTTGTTATCATCAAAACTCTAACTGAGGGTTGTAGAATCAAACTATGTTCTAACAATCTCCCCCTTTTTGATGATGACAAAAACTAGATTTTTTCAATTAAAATAAAATGATGAAAGTATCAGAGTTTAAGGATAAAAAGGAAACAGTATCAGAGATAATCATATAATAAATAAAAGTATCAGAGCTGAGAGGGTAAGGAATAAAAAGTATCAGAGTAATGATGAGAAAAACTCCCCCTGAGATGATTATTCCTTTTGATTCCTTGAGACCTTGAGCATCAGAACTTTATTGAACTTTCTTTGTGCATATCAGAATTTTGCTTTATCAGAGTTCTTCAGATTCTTGTACCTGTAAGCTTTTCAGAACAAAGAAATTCAAATATATAAGAATGTTAGAATGTTTGAGACTTTTGTCTCAGTAAACCGTTATTGAAAAATATCGTTCTTTCTCCCCCTTTTTGTCAGCGATCAAAAAGCATATATAATCAGAGTTAAAAAGATTAGAGCAAAACACGTTTGTATTGAAACAGAAGCAATGATATAGTTTAGAACAAGTAGAAATATTATAGTCAAACATGAAAAGAAAACAAGGAAAACATAAGAAAAATCTAAGAAGAAGGAGGAAGTCGTGTGAATGGTGTTTAAATAGATTTTGAAAAAATTTTTGAAAACATAAACGCTTAAGAGAGAGAAATAAATCATGATTAATAGCATTAATTGATTGCTGATTTTAGGGGATTTCAGAAAGATACTTAAACGGTTACTAGTGGCATGTGTCTCAATGCGTCCAATCAGCACTTTGCCTTTTCAGAAGCGTGAACGCGTGTTCAGCCTCAGGAAACAGCTGATGACTGGATGACACTTGTTTGCTTTGAGTGAACATCACTTCTATCCTTGAACTGAAGAGCTCGGAGCTTCATGGATAGATCTGATACAATCTGCATTTCTAAAATTCTGAAAAGAGGATTGATCAGAAGTTCACAGAGAAAATAAATGTAATTTTGAAGGTTAATATATAAAATTAAAACAGTTTTATTCTGGACAGAGCTTCATGCTGAGATGATTCAGAATGAAGTTAAACCTATCTTCAGAAAGTGGTTTTGTGAAGATATCAGCCCATTGATGGTCTGTATCAATAAATTTTAAGTTTAAGATTCCTTTCTTAATATAGTCCCTAATAAAATGATGTTTTATTTCTATATGCTTAGCCCTAGAATGCAAAATTGGATTTTTACTTAAGCAAATGGCATAAGTATTATCATAGAGTATAGGAATGTTACTCTCATAAATCTGGAAGTCCTCAAGTTGACTTTTCATCCAGAGCATTTGTGTGCTGTATCCAGCTACTGCTATGTATTCAGCTTCTGCTGTTGATAGAGCAATGGTGGATTGTCTTTTGCTGGACCACGAGATCAGATTTTCTCCCAGAAACTGGCAGCTTCCAGAAGTGCTTTTACGTTCAACTCTGTCTCCAGCAAAGTCAGCATCACAGTAACCTACTAAGCTGTAATCACCAGATTTTCTATAAAACAAACCCAGATTAGTAGTACCTTTTAGATACCTGGAAATTCTCTTAACAACTGTTAAGTGAGATTCTCTAGGATCTGATTGGAATCTTGCACAAATGCATACACTGAATAAAATATCAGGCCTTGAGGCTGTAAGATAAAGAAGAGAACCAATCATACCTCTGTAGACCTTATGTTCTACCTTTTTGCTTACCTCTTCTCTTTCCAGAATGCACGTGGGATGCATTGGAATCTTTGATGGCTTACATTCTGAGAGATCAAATTTCTTCAGAAGTTCTCTGACATATTTGCTCTGATGAATGTAAGTTCCTTCTGGGGTTTGATTGATCTGGATGCCCAGAAAGAATTTCCGTTCCCCCATTAGGCTCATCTCAAATTCTACCTGCATACACTTAGCAAATTCTCTTCCCATAGAAGGTTTAGTAGATCCAAAAATTATATCATCAACATAAATCTGACAGACTAAAATGTCATTTTTAACTGTCTTACAGAATAAGGTTGTGTCCACCTTCCCTCTGATGAATTCCTTTTCTAACAGGAAGTTACTTAGTCTTTCATACCAAGCTCTAGGAGCTTGTTTCAGACCATACAGTGACTTCTTCAGTTTGAAAACATATTCTGGATTTTTTGAACTTTCAAAACCAGGGGGTTGGTGCACATATACCTCTTCTTCTATATATCCATTTAAGAATGCACTCTTGACATCCATCTGATACAGAGTGATGCCTTTATTAACAGCAAAAGAAATAAAAAGTCTGATAGATTCTAACCTGGCGACTGGAGCAAAGGTTTCTGTATAGTCTATCCCCTCTTGCTGATTATAACCTTGTGCTACCAATCGTGCCTTGTTTCTGATGACTTCACCTTGTTCATTTAGCTTGTTTCTGAACACCCATTTTGTTCCAATGACGTTGAATCCTTTTGGTTTAGGAACCAGATCCCATACGTCATTCCTTGTGAATTGATTCAGCTCCTCTTGCATTGCTAGAATCCAGTCATTGTCCAGAAGTGCTTCATCAATTGAAGACGGTTCAATCAGAGAGACAAGTCCCATGAGGGATTCTTCAGAGTTTCTGAAGCTGGCTCTTGTTCTGATTGGATCTTCCTTTCTTCCTAAGATTGTTTCTTCTGGATGATCCATGTTGCTTCTGGATGGTCTTTTCTGAGGTTGATCAACAGAAGGTGCTGGATTGCTTGCAGTGCCTCTTTCTGATGTTGAGGGAGTGTCTCTGTTAAGAGCTTCTGATGACTTGTCTTCAGTACCTGTGAATTCAACTTCCATACCTGCAAATACTTCATTCTGCTTTGACTTTTCAGAGTCAAGCTTATCATCAAAACAAACACTGCTTGATTCTTACACAATCTGTGTTTCTGTATTGTATACTTTGTACCCTCTTGAGCGTTCAGAGTATCCTAACATAATACACTTCTGTGCTTTAGAGTCAAACTTGTTCAAATAATTTTTAGTATTCAAAATAAAGCAAGTACATCCAAATGGATGAAAATATGAAATGTTGGGCTTTCAGTTCTTCCACAATTCATATGGAGTCTTTTCCAGAATAGGTCTTATGGAGATTCTATTCTGAATGTAGCACGTTGTGTTTATTGCCTCTGCCCAGAAGATCTTAGCAATGTTAGTCTCGTTGATCATGGTTCTGGCCATTTCTTGCAATGTTATGTTCTTTCGTTCTACAACTCATTTTGTTGGGGAGTTCTAGGACAAGAGAAATCATGCAGAATGCCTTTGTCATTAAAAAATGATTCAAAATCTTTGTTTTCAAACTCTCCACCATGATCACTTCTGACTTTGACGATTCTAAGATCCTTTTCATTCTGAACTTGGTTACAGAAGGTGACAAACACAGAGTGTGACTCGTCCTTGTGTCTTAAGAACTTTACCCATGTCCATCTGCTATAGTCATCTACGATTACTAACCCATACTTCTTGCCACTGACTGAAGCAGTTTTAATTGGTCCAAATAAGTCAATGTGCAGAAGTTCTAATGGCTTAGAGGTGGAAACAACGTTTTTTGATTTAAAAGCAGGTTTTGTAAACTTGCCTTTCTGACATGCTTCACACAGAGCATCTGAATTGAACTTCAGATTAGGAAGTCCTCTGACCAGATTGAGTTTGTTAATCTGAGATATTCTTCTCATACTAACATGCCCCAATCTTCTGTGCCAGATCCATTGCTCGTTGTTAACAGACAGAAGACACTTTACATTCTGACTTTTCATTTCAGAAAGTTTGATTTTGTAAATGTTGTTTTTCCTCTTTCCATTAAATAGGATAGTCCCATCTTTCTGACTAACAGCTTTACATGATTTTTGATTAAAGATTATATCATAACTGTTATCACTTAATTGACTTATGGATAACAGATTATGCATTAATCCATCTACTAGCAGAACATTGTTTATAGAGGGAAGATTTCCATTACCTACAGTTCCAGAGCCAATGATCTTTCCCCTCTGATTGCCTCCAAAGCCTACGTGGCCTCCAGGCTTAAGTTCCAGGCTTTGGAACATATGCCTTCTTCCCGTCATGTGTCGTGAGCAGCTAGAGTCCAGGTACCATGACTGGTGTTTCTGATTTGCTGCTAAAGATATCTACAACATGTATTATTTTATCCTTAGGTACCCATATTATCTTGGGTCCTGATTTGTTAGCTTTACCAAAACTCTGGGTGAATTTTGGTTTCACAGAATAAATACTACTATTTTATTTAATGTAATGTGTGTGACCATACACAAAGTGTGAATTCAGAGGAGTGTGTTTAATAGTTAAATCCATGGCATTCTTTGGTGTAGGAAGCTTACCTTGGTATCCTATTCCCTTTCTGCCATTTCTGCTAACTCCATAGATCATTGAAGCCATTTTGCTTCTATCTATGCTTTTAGCTAGAAACTTCTGAAAGTTGTGATCATACTCCTTGATGATCTCATCAGCACTACTGGGAGTTTTAAGAATTGTTTCCTTCTGAGAGTTTTGTAATATATTTTCTAATTTTGAAACTTTATTTTTCAACTCAGAATTTTCCAACTTGAGACTCTCAGTTTTATTAGAGTCAGAAGCAAGATCCCTTTTCAGGTTTCTGAATTTGACTATGATCTGCTGATATCGTTCTAGAATCTCATTGAGGCTTTCAGCTAATTCAGCCTTAGTAAAATTAATAGCAAAGTCGGGAAATACCTCTTTTGTGTCTGATTCAGAGTCTGATTCAGAAGTTTCACTGTCTTCTGATATGTTTGCCATGAGAGCTATGTTTGCTCTCTCATCATCTGATTTTGAGTAAGCTTCAGATGTGTCAGAGTCATCCCATGTGGCCATGAGACTTTTCTTATTTTCCTTGCCAAACTTTCTTCTGGGCTTTTCCTTCTGAAGCTTTGGGCAGTCACTCTTGTAGTGTCCTTGATCGTTGCATTCATAGTAGATGATGTCCTTGTTGTTTGGCTTTCTGCTTCCTGAAGAGCCTTCAGATCTTCTGTGTCCAGAGGAGGATTCTGACCTTCTGTATCTGGAGGAGGATTCGTTCTGGTTCTCAGATCTTCTGGGATTCCTGAACTTTCTTTGCCTCTGCTTCCACAGTTGGTTCACCCTTCTGGAGAGGAGAGACAGTTCATCTTCTTCTGATGAGGATCCATCAGAGGTTTCTTCAACAGCCTGCAAAACCTTGGAGTCAGATTTTCTATTAGATTTTAAGGCTAAAGGCTTACCTTGCTTTTGAGGTTCATCAGCTTCTAGCTCTATCTCATGACTTCTGAGGGAGCTGACAAGTTCCTCCGGAGAGATTGTATTGAGATCCTTAGCTAGCTTCAGCGCTGTGACCATTGGCCTCCACTGTTTTGGCAAGCTTCTGATGATCTTTTTGACATGATCAGCAGTAGAATACCCTTTGTCCAGAACTTTGAGACCAGCAACCAGAATCTGAAATCTTGAGAACATTGTTTCAATAGATTCACTTTCTTCCATCTTGAATGCCTCATACTTCTGAATGAGCGCAAGAGCTTTAGTTTCTTTAACTTGAAGGTTTCCTTCATGCGTCATTCTCAAAGAATCAAACATATTCTTTGCAGTGTCTCTGTTTGACATCTTTTCATATTCAGAGTAAGAGATAGCACTGAGAAGAATAGTTCTGGCTTTGTGATGATTTTTGAAATCACGCTTTTGTTGATCAGACATTGCTTTCCTGTTGTTGTACCCCAATTTTTGACCTAAGATCCCATTTTCATTTTGGCATTTTTATACAAAGGTCAAGGTCACTAAATACAGCTGGTTTTTCAACCTCTCACCTTTGAGCATTGATTGTGCAGAAATTGTTAAGTGTTTTGAACATTTTTTGCCTATGTATCACTAACTTCTAATCAAGCACGAAATGTGTGTTTTTGTTTATTTGATTTCATGTGTTGACAGGTATCCTTCGAATGCAACTTGGGCATGTCCTTCATTTTGAACTCAAAATCTCCTTAGAATGAAAGTTTAGGCCTATTTCGATTTGGACAAGTAGCTGCATGCAAGCCTACTTCGATTTGGACAAATTTGCTGCCTGCAAGCCTGCTTCGATCTGCACAAATGTGCTGCCTGCATACCTCTTTCGACTGCATAAATTTGATGCTTACAAGCCTGTTTCGAATCTGGACAAGTTCACTTCCTGCAAACAAGTTTCGATGGGCAATATCTCTCCCTTAGATCCACAAGCTTCGATGGACAATACAGTCTCCCTTCGATCCACAAGCTTCGTTGGGCAACATTACTTCTTTCGATCAACAGCTTCGACTTGGAAATACAGTCTCCTTCTATTCCCAAGTTGGACCACTATACTGCCATGCAACAAACACTACTAAGCCTGCTGCACAGTCCTGCACCAACCTGTCACTAAACTCCAAGATACTGCAAGCCTGCGTTGTCACAGTCCTGTACTTTCCCAAAACGGAGTGCACAAGAGCTGCATAGAAGAAAGGATCGAAACAGTATTCCCAAACTGTTCAAATCATTTTTTGTTTTCCCCCCAAAACTTTAGCAAGCTCGCCTATAAATACAAGGCTTCACAACATGAAAAAAGGGGGAAGACTTTGGTCCAGACGAATCTCTCCCCAATTTTCTCCAACCCAGGAAAATTCTCAAAGTTCATCCATACTTGAGAAATAAAAAAAAACAGAATCCCACACACTTCAGTCTCCTTCGATTCTGAAGAGCATCAACACACATTCTCTAAAACACCAAATTTTCCTAAACACAAAAAATCTCTCAAGTCCCTTCAATACTTGTGAGAACAAAAAAATCCCAAACACTTACTTCCTTCGATTTTGAAGAACAACCACTTCAGTCTCCTTCGAATCACAGAAGCATCACGCTTGCTTCTCTTTTCCTTCAAGTCAAACGCTCCCAGCACACTTTCTTTTTCCCTTCCTTCGAATCCATGATTCCCAGCGCAACTGTTGGCCTCCTCTTTCGAATCCAGCGCTCCAGGCAGCCACCACTCAAGGTCTCTCAACACACGTTCCAGCCTGAAGCAAGGTAAGTCACTCTTACCCTTGAACATTTTGTTTCAAGCATGTAAATAACACTTTTGTTCGTTTCCAGCATGAACATAACACTTTGGACTTTTCGTTTCATAGCATGTACATACTGCTGTTCCTTTTGATTCCACCCTTTTTAACATTTTTTTTAGAACTGCTCTTTCGTTTTTACTATTAAACTGTTACTAGCATGGCCTCAGGCCATGTTGTTATTTAATGTTTGAAATGAAAGAAACAGGAGACAGGATTATGAAACGAAGCCCCAGGCTTCCTCACTGACTCCAGGCCCAGTCGAAGGAAGCAGAAAGGAAGATTACATCTTGCACAGATTCCAGGCCTAGTCGAAAGGCACAACATGATGTCCCACTGGTCTCAATCGAAAGGCACAATACACTGACTTCCAGGCCCATTCGAAGGATACAACTCACTGGTGCCAGCCCCCAGTCAAAGGACAGGACTTTGCTGCTGCCTTTCCCCCAATCGAAGGACAGGACCTTGTTGTTGCCAAAGCCCATTCGAAGGACAGGACTTCGCCTCTGCCAAAGTCCCAATCGAAAGGCATGACTTCACTGCTGCCAACCCCCAATCGAAGGAGGCCAGCAGAATGCCAGTCGAAGCGTGCTCCTGCCTGGATCGAAAGACACTTAGTTTTCTTACTTTTTTTTCTTTTCCTTCATATTTTTTATGCCTTTTGATATGTTTGTAATAGCGTAGGTTTTTATCTTTCTGCACTTTATTTACTTTGTACAAATGCTAGTAATTAGGCAAGATAAAATCAACAAATAAACAAACCAAGAAAATCAAAAACACTCTTTAATCATACTTGAACATACTTTAAAACATGCAAAAACACTCAACAAATCAAAAAACCCCCAAGGGCATGTTATACTCGTTCTACCGTGATACCAGCAGTGCCTATTACTAGAATGCGTGTGTTAACGTCGCCCACTAAAAAACACAAAACAAATCAACCTTTTTCTAGAGGAACTACGGTGTTTTGATTCCTTCATTGGATACATAGGCAAAGGGTCGTGAAACCCTCACGAACACAATAATAAAAACTCTTTTCTTTCCCCTTAAGCAAACATATTTGTGGATAAATACACCCTTGTACATAACAAACAATCTTTAACCAAAAAAATAGATATTTCAAAAGGTTCCTGTGGAGTACTGCAGATGCATTGGGTGCTAATACCTTCCCCTTGCATAACCAACCCCCGAACTCTCGATCTCTTTTCAAAAACGAATTGTATTTTCATTACTTTTAAATATGACTTTACATTGCATGTTTTTTAGGGTTTTATTTCGCTCTTTTCCCTTTTCCCTTGGAAATAATAAAGCGTGGTGGCGACTCTTGCTTTTGTGAGTTAAGTTAATTAATAGCTTGATCTCCGATTTTCACCGCTACAGAATTGGCGACTCTGCTGGGGAAAGATTGACCTCTTGCTGGTCCATCCCTAAGTGGGTTAAGCCTAGTTTGTTTTATTTGTTTTATCATTCTTTGATTGTTTGATTATATGTATATATTGTGATTATTTGGGTTTTGATAATATTTACAAAATTACACTTAGTAATAGGACGGGCGGTATAGTCATGTTAACTTTGATGGAGTAATCCCGAAGAAGGAGGCATGAGATCCCCCAACCAGTGGAAGGCCCTTTTGAACGTAATATTTGTTTACTTAGTAATCGAGAAGACATTATTATTTTCGACCTGGGAGCCAGAGAAGCTGGGAACCATAGAACCCTAACCCATCTTGGCCTTTTAGGTGTAGCGCGGAGATTATAACAGAGTAATCCGGAAGTAATTGTTACGCGATGCTACACTCGAACGAGTTTCTCTTGAGAATATTACTAATTATTGAGTAATCAAGACGTTGGTAATATCCGAAGGAGGAATGTAGACTCCGGGAACTCTTAGAACCTTGTCTTGCAGGCGATTAAACCGTTAGTACATACCTTGGGGATGTTCTTTACCTTTGACTCCATGCTCGTGACGTTGAACCTTTCAACTTTATTTGTGACCTTGCTTGTGGTTGTTGCATAGCCATGCATTCATGCATCCATGAAACCCTTTTCACTTGATTTTCATGGAATTTAAAGGTCTTTATTTGTAAACATCACAAGTTCCATCAAACTCAATGGATCTTGGGTGTTGATAGGGTGAAAACCCTAATCCACCAAAATGGATGATTGATCTTGATGATAACTTGATCAATGCTTTGATCCAATCTTCATACTTTGATGTTTACAACTTAATATCTTGAGCTCCTTGAAAGTCAAATAAAAACTCTCTTGTGCATATCATGCATCATTCTACATTTGTGGTTTCACTTTCAAAGGTCTTTTTCCAAGTCTTATGTTTTCCTTTGGTCTCACCAGTACAACACTCGCGCTAAGAGAATAATGGAGAATATCAAGCAAGAGATTTCTGAACCCCGTGGAGAGATGATTAATTTGAAAGCTAGTATGGAGCACTTAACCGGTTTGGTTGAATTTTGGTTTCTGCCCAAGTCAACCCCTTTGCTAAAGCATAAGTGAATCTCTGTTGATTTTGGCCTTGAAGTTAAGGAGAGGTTTCCTTCAGCACAAATCCAGATGGAAAGCCTTCCCGGATTATTAACTTATTTCTGCTTTTTTCAATTTTTCTTGTTTATCAAAACATTGTTTGCATGTAAGAACTTGTTTGCATTTGAATGATTATCTTAATATAATGAGTATGTTTGTCTTGAAGAAATTCATTTGTTTCACACATATTTGTTTTCAAATTCTAAATTGCTTTTTGCATTATGATACCAACTTGTTTCCCATTCTCTTGCCTAGGCAGAGATTAAAGGGATGATGATGATCTAAAGAACACAAAATCTCTGGCTGTTTGCTTTTGGATAAAATCTTGCTGATGATGTACAAGCATTGTTTCAAATCCCTAAACACCGGAGATATAAGGAAGATAATCCCTTGCTAACCCCTTATAAGCCTTTGAAGCAGAAGTTTCTTTTCTATACGAAAATACCTTGAATTTTAACCTGGGGCAGGTTAGTTTTTAGTTAATCTGACTGAGTGTTCAAAATTCATAAGGAAGATGTTTTTTGAAGAGAAACTACGAGGGCTATCCTTCATGTATAATGAATCTAGAGGATGTGGAACCACAATGTTATCCCTCATTCATCAAGAAACGAGGCAATCACAATCCTCTCAACAAGCAAAGACAAGCTAATGTCACACATTTTGTTCAAAAAGTCAAAAATCAAGAAAAAGAAAAGCCTGCTAAGTCAAAAAAAAAAACATGAAAACGTGTGACTTAGGCAAAATTAAGGCATCCCGCTGGACTATCAATTCAAAAAATTAGTTCAGGAAAAAATTAGGGAAAATCAAAATTGCAAAGAAAGGACTACAGAGAGAAGTCCTCAGCAAAGAACAAATTGGTGACTACAAACACGAAGACATGAGGGTGGTTTCTACTCCGAAAACCTCGTCGTTTCCTTAACCGTCACAAAATCCTTTTGAGAGATGAATGCTCATGTTGAATTAACTGAACATAGGATTAGAGAACATCATGAAGGGGGTGGGCACCAAATATTTTGAGCCTTAAATCCTTTTTTCTAAAACCATGAACCAGACCACATTACAACCTTCAAAAGTCCTAATTGAAGCAAGGTTATTTTGAAAGCATACTTCAATGAGATAGTGTTCCTGACTCCCATGAATGTTCTAAATAGTTATGTTGGTATCATATGTTTTTCCTACACAAAAATAAATGGTGCTCTAACTCACAAAATTTGTGCGATATCTTTTCAAAATCTTCAAGCATTACATAACTGTTGCATTAGAATTTTCATTCTCATTGTAAACTTTTTCTAACTGCAAAACATTTGTTTGATGTCAAGGAAGCTCACATAAACACCAGTGATGAGTTTATTCTTTTAAGGCCTGAAACTATGTTGAGTAGTTGGTGAATCATTTCAAGAAAAATCATATCCAGAGGCATGTCACCTGAAGACCTTAAGCACAAACATGTTGCTTCTCCCAATTAATGCTTTCCCAACTTGTTTACTCTTTTGGGGGCAAAATTTGAAGACTTTGTTGTGCCAACTACAGTTAATCCGGGGCAATCACGTCAAGATTTGATGAATCTCTCTAAGAGTTTGAAGACACCAGAGCATGGTGAATTCCAGGTCTTTTGTAAAATCCTCTTGAGTTGATTTCTACTCATCAACCATATAGCTTGGGGAATTTTAGAAGTGGTTATTCGCAAGAATCGTCGAGCAACATGCAGCTTATCAGCATTAAACTTGGGGCATCCAAAATTAGTCCCAGGGGCAATCCAGATTTGTCAAGATATGTTTTGCACACATTATCAGAGGGTGGTGTTCCCAGTATCTCCAGCTAAGCATGACTTTTTCCAGTTGAAACATTGTTTGTGTTGTTATCCTTTCAATGGATTGTTGACAATAGAAGACTGGACTTTGGGTTTTCTACCTGAAAATATCTTCCTCTCCAGAGAGATTTAAGCCTTGTAAAAGGACCTCGCTCCAATGATGGCCTGTGTTCTATCTCCAGTACTGTTCCCATCCTGTTGAGATTAGCTAAGTGTTGGGTTTGTGCTGTGATGTCTTATCATCTTTTGTCTATCTCTCATGTCTGTTTTGTCAGCATATACATGACATTCATTTATTCATTCACACTTGCCTCATGCGTGCACACTTGTATTTGTTGATGTCATTGAGTTCGTATACCTTGGTTGTATCTATTCAAATAGCATATTTGATCTTTCCAAATAGAGTGTCGACTTAAGCAGAAAGTGTGCCTTCTTTCTAATTCCCCACTGAGTTAACTCTCGTGGAAGAATCTTGCTTCAGCTTTCCTTTTCCATCTCTGGATAGGATAAATCCCCATTTGAGTTGTTTCCTCATTGGGTGGAGTCTTGTTTGACTATTTTCTCTCTAGTTCATTCCTGGATTGAGCTTTGTCTCTTGTGAATGATACCCTATGGATCTCTCTAGGCTGTGAAACCTAGATGGAAAGTGCATTTATTTTGCAATGTAAATACTTGGTCTCCTCGGGAAGGATTTATTCATGGTTTCCCATTGAAGATGAACTATATTCCCTAGTAGTGTTATCATAACATTCTTCTGGAATATCGACGTGACAACAAGAGATTGACTCTTTATTTGAGCAGTTTGATTATATCTGAATGACAAATGGCAGTCTCTTCATGAGCAGTTTGTCCATCCTTGAGGAAATTATTGATTCTCACCTCCAGCAATATCTTCATGATATTTTATGGGTATCTTTGAAAACATCAAGTGGCAGCTCTTCATGAGCAGCTTGTACGGAAAATGGCAAGTGGCATCTCTTCATGAGAAGCTTGTATGGAAAATGGCAAGTGGCAGCTCTTCATGAGCAGCTTGTATGGAAAATGGCAAGTGGAAGCTCTTCATGAGCAGCTTGTACGGGAAATAGCAAGTGGCAGCTCTTCATGAGAAGCTTGTGGGTTATAAGCAACAAGTGGCGGACTCTTCATGAGTAGCTTGTGTGCTTTAATATTCTTTGAAGACGGCAAGTGGCAGCTCTTCATGAGCAGCTTGTGGGTTATAAGCAACAAGTGGCGGACTCTTCATGAGTAGCTTGTGTGCTTTAATATTCTTTGAAGACGGCAAGTGGCAACTCTTCATGAGCAGCTTATGGGTTATAAGCAACAAGTGGCGGACTCTTCATGAGTAGCTTGTATGCTTTAATATTCTTTGAAGACGGCAAGTGGCAGCTCTTCATGAGCAGCTTGTGGGTTATAAGCAACAAGTGGCGGACTCTTCATGAGTAGCTTGTGTGCTTTAATATTCTTTGAAGATGGTAAGTGGCAGCTCTTCATGAGCAGCTTGTGGGTTATAAGAAACAAGTGGCGAACTCTTCATGAGCATCTTGTGTGCTTTGATATTCTTTGAAGACAACAAGTGGCAGCTTCTTTATTTGAGCAACTTGTATGTCATAGTATTTTTGGAAGACAGCAAGTGGTGGCCTCTTTATTTGAGCAGCTTGTGTATCCCCAACAATAATGTCTACTCAGCAAATGGCATCCCTTTGGAAAAGTCCCGTGGGGAAGTTTGCATTTTATCATTCCTTTTCCAGCCACAGTGCTGATGTCAATCATTTGTTTTCCAGCCACAGTGCTGATGTCAATCATTTGTTTTCCAGCCACAGTGCTGATGTCAATCATTTTGTTTTCCAGTCACAGTACTGATGTAAATCATTTCTATTTCCAGTCACAGTACTGATGTCGATCATTTTGTTTTTCAGTCACAGTACTGATGTCAATCATTTCCTTTTCCAGTCACAGTACTGATGTCAATCATTTCCTTTTCCAGTCACAGTGCTGATGTAAATCATTTTCTTTTCCAGTTTCAACACTGATGTAAATCATTCAAGAGTCTCTCATTTGAAGTCTATGACTTTTGTTTCCCCAGTGGAATTATAATCTCTTCCCCTGTGGGATTGTTGTATAATGTGCTTGGTTTCTCCAGCATAGTCTGTCTCATATGGCGTCATTCCCCATAAAATTTAGAGCATTGCATTCATATCAAATCATAAACATAATTGTGGTATCTTAAGGCCAAAAATTGTGTATTCTATATTTAAGTCCCTTCAATCTCGTCGAAATGAAGATTCGAATCTTCATATCTCCGGATAGAAGAAACTTAAATAGGGGCAGCTGTTGTACCCCAATTTTTGACCTAAGATCCCATTTGCATTTTTGCATTTTTATACAAAGGTCAAGGTCACTAAATACAGCTGGTTTTTTAACCTCTCACCTTTGAGCATTAATTGTGCAGAAACTGTCAAGTGTTTTGAACATTTTTTGCCTATGTATCACTAACTTCTAATCAAGCACGAAATGTGTGTTTTTGTTTCTTTGATTTCATGTGTTAATAGGTATCCTTCGAATGCAACTTGGGCATGTCCTTCATTTTGAACTCAAAATCTCCTTCGAATGCAAGTTTAGGCCTATTTCGATTTGGACAAGTAGCTGCCTACAAGCCTGCTTCGATTTGGACAAATTTGCTGCCCGCAAGCCTGCCTCGATCTGCACAAATGTGCTGCCTGCATACCTCTTTCGACTGCACAAATTTGCTGCTTACAAGCCTGTTTCGAATCTGGACAAGTTCACTTCCTGCAAACAAGTTTCGATGGGTAATATCTCTCCCTTAGATCCACAAGCTTCGATGGACAATACAGTCTCCCTTCGATCCACAAGCTTCGTTGGACAACATTGCTTCTTTCAATCAACAGCTTCGACTTGGAAATACAGTCTCCTTCGATTCACAAGTTGGACCACTGTACTGCCATGCAATAAACACTACTGAGCCTGCTGCACAGTCTTGCACCAACCTGTCACTAAACTCCAAGATACTGCAAGCCTGCTTTGTCACAGTCCCGTACTTGCCCAAAACGGAGTGCACAAGAGCTGCGTAGAAGAAAGGATCGAAACAGTATTCCCAAACTGTTCAAATCATTTTTTGTTTTCCCCCCAAAACTTCAGCAAGCTCGCCTATAAATACAAGGCTTCACAACATGAAAAAAGGGGGAGGACTTTGGGCCAGACGAATCTCTCCCCAATTATCTCCAACCCAGGAAAATTCTCAAAGTTCATCCATACTTGAGAAATAAAAAAATAAAAAAACAGAATCCCACACACTTCAGTCTCCTTCGATTCTGAAGAGCATCAACACACATTCTCAAAAACACCAAATTTTCCTAAACACAAAAAATCTCTCAAGTCCCTTCAATACTTGTAAGAACAAAAAAATCCCAAACACTTACTTCCTTCGATTCTGAAGAACAACCACTTCAGTCTCCTTCGAATCACAGAAGCATCACGCTTGCTTCTATTTTCCTTCAAGTCCAACGCTCCCAGCATACTTTCTTTTTCCCTTCCTTCGAATCCAGGATTCCCAGCGCAATTGTTGGCCTCCTCTTTTGAATCCAGCGCTCCAGGCAGCCACCACTCAAGGTCTCTCAACACACGTTCCATCCTGAAGCAAGGTAAGTCACTCTTACCCTTGAACATTTCGTTTCAAGCATGTAAATAATACTTTTGTTCGTTTCCAGCATGAACATAACACTTTGGACTTTTCGTTTCATAGCATGTACATACTGCTGTTCCTTTTGATTCCACCCTTTTTAACATTTTTTTTAGAACTGAGCTCTTTCATTTTTACTATTAAACTGTTACTAGCATGGCCTCAGGCCATGTTGTTATTTAATGTTTGAAATGAAAGAAACAGGAGACATGAGTATGAAACGAAGCCCCAGGCTTCCTCACTGACTCCAGGCCCAGTCGAAGGAAGCAGAAAGGAAGATTACATCTTGCACAGATTCCAGGCCTAGTCGAAAGGCACAACATGCTGTCAAACTGGTCTCAATCGAAAGGCACAATACACTAACTTCCAGGCCCAGTCGAAGAATACAACTCACTGGTTCCAGCCCCTAGTCGAAGGACAGGACTTTGCTGCTGCCTTTCCCCCAATCGATGGACAGCACCTTGTTGCTGCCAAAGCCCATTCGAAGGACAGGACTTCGCCTCTGCCAAAGTCCCAATCGAAAGGCATGAGTTCACTGCTGCCAACCCCCAATCGAAGGAGGCCAGCAGAATGCCAGTCGAAGCGTGCTCCTGCCTGGATCGAAAGACACTCAGTTTTCTTACTTTTTTTTCTTTTCCTTCATATTTTTTATGCCTTTTGATATGTTTGTAATAGCGTAGGTTTTTATCTTTCTGCACTTTATTTACTTTGTATAAATGCTAGTAATTAGGCAAGATAAAATCAACAAATAAACAAACCAATACAATCAAAAACACTCTTTAATCATACTTGAACATACTTTAAAACATGCAAAAACACTCAACAAATCAACCCCACCCCCCCAAGGGCATGTTATACCCGTTCTACCGCGATACCGGCCGTGCCTATTGCTATAATGCGTGTGTTAACGTCGCCCAATAAAAAACACAAAACAAATCAACCTTTTTCTAGAGGAACTACGATGTTTTGATTCCTTCATTGGATACGTAGGCAAAGGGTCGTGAAACCCTCACGAACACAATAATAAAAACTGTTTTCTTTCCCCTTAAGCAAACATATTTGTGGATAAATACACCCTTGTACATAACAAACAATCTTTAACCAAAAAAATAGATATTTCAAAAGGTTCCTGCGGAGTACCGCAGATGCATTGGGTGCTAATACCTTCCCCTTGCATAACCAACCCCCGAACTCTCGATCTCTTTTCAAAAATGCATTGTATTTTCATTACTTTTAAATATGACTTTACATTGCATGTTTTTTAGGGTTTTATTTCGCTCTTTTCCCTTTTCCCTTGGAAATAATAAAGCGCGGTGGCGACTTTTGCTTTTGTGAGTCAAGTTAATTAATAACTTGATCTCCGATTTTCACCGCTACACCTGTCAATCTTCTGACCACTTGTATTCACTGGGTGCGTGTATCCATCTGTTACCATATCCCACAGATCAGCATCATGGGCTAGAAAGAAGCTTTCAATTATGTCTTTCCAGTAATTAAAGTTCTCTCCATCAAAGACTGGAGGTTTGCCACTGAATCTGTCTCTTTCTTCATTGTTGTCATTGATGATGTTGTGATGTGTTCCTGCCATAGTGTTTTTCAATGCTGGATCTTGTATTGACACGGTTAAGTGTTATGAACTCAGAACCAGGCGCTCTGATGCCAATTGAAGATGTGAAAAACACAAGAAGGGGGGTTGAATTGTTAAAACTTGAAATCAAATGCAGACAACACGTTATTTTTATCCTGGTTCGTTTGATCTCAAACTACTCCAGTCCACCCGTCAAGGTGATTTCTCCTCTCTCCAACGAGGTCTTAATCCACTATATTCAACTTAATACAAAACTGCTTTAACAACTGCTAAAGCCTTCTTGAGTCTAAACCACAGACCGGTTTCTCAAGGAAATTCTTTCTTACAGATAAATGAACAATATGTGTTTTTGACGTTTTCTACAAAAACTATATATCACAACTGTGATAATACACAATATAAAGCTTATGTGAAACTAGAATGCTAGAACTATAGAGTAAGCAATTTGAGAGCTTTAGCAAACTGAATGAGTGAGGACGAAGATTATTGGCTTATGCGTGTAGGAGAATTGTAGAGTATTAGCCAATTCCTTTCTCACTGGTTTATTTAAATACTTCTTGGAATAGATACGTTGATGCCAATAATTCCATTTCAATGCTCATTACGTTCTTTCCATTTTGAGAAGATCTTTGTCTTGGAATAAAGCCGTTGGTAATTAATCTGCCTTGAATGTAGTACCGTTGACACTTCAGAATGTTCTGCTTGATTAAGATCAGAGTGTTCTTGCCTTTGGCTTATTCTGGCGCTTCTGAATGCTGATGACGTAGTTAAGATCTTGATCAGAGTCAGAGTATGTTAAGCGCAGATTCTGTTCATCAGACTTCAGCGTAAGCACATGTATGATCTTCTGGTTGACATCTTCTGATGCTGATGTTGATATTCTAATGTTGATTCCATCAGAGTTTCCTGTAAATAAACAGCATAATTTTAAGTAGCATCTATGTCAAATATAAAACTCATAATTCTTTTAATCTTGTATTTTGTTATCATCAAAACTCTAACTGAGGGTTGTAGAATCAAACTATGTTCTAACAGAGACATCATCGTCACATCCGAGTAGAAAACATACTTACTACCCACGATTATGAGAAAGGAGAAATTGCATCATCTCAAAATGGAGGATATAGCTTGGATTTAACATCAACAAAGCCTCACTCAATAGCCAAGTGGAAAATATCTCACTTCACTATATATCGTAGAAGTATAGTAGCTTGCATCACTACAAGAATCGACAAGAGTCTAATCTTTTGAGAAAAAGTTTTAAAGTAAAAAGCCAAAGTGGAAAAATGGTTTGAATGAGTTGGATTGACTCTTAGTCTTCTCACAAAAAAATGTCAAAGTATGATTAAGTTGGTTCAAGTTTGATTAAGAAAATATTTTTAAAAATGCATGGACTTAAGTCCAAATTTATTATGAAAGCAGTTCAAGTTAGAAAACAATAAGAGTCTTGAAAAGGAGGGAGGAGATTTTGAAATTAAAGAAGATAGGAGGAGATGTAGGGACTATCCTAAAGCATAAAGTAAAAGATAAGGAAAAGAACCATCTAACCAACAAGAAGTCAACACTTGACATAGATAAGTCAATGTAGAATTCCATTTCTTTGGATTGAAACCAAGAAAGTAAAAATACTAAACCTCTCAAGAATACCCATGCTTCATATGCATTAAGTCTTCATAAAAATTGGGCAGAGTAACAGTTGTATACAGAGGAATTCTCAATCACAGACAAAGCATATAATCAGAATAACCTGCACACAAAGAAAATCAACTCAATATCTTGGAATAAACCCCGAGAACTTCAGATAAAATAATAACAAAATCACAAGGCCTCAGGGGTATCAAAGCTTCGCATACTAAGTCCAAGAAGTCCACAACTCCATAATACCAAGGATAGTAACCAAATAGTCCAAGTAACCTTAAAGTTTTTTAATGTTCAAGTTGGTTATTGAGTGTCTTCAAAAAGAAAAGAAAGCTCAAGTGAGCAAAATAAACAAAAAAGTACATAAAGGTAAATGCTCAAGTGAGAAAATATGAAAATAACATGAAATGTAAATGCTAAAGTAAATGGTGCATAAAAGTAAAGATATAAAATAAAGGGCATAAAGTAAAAGCACAAAGTAAAGTCATTTGTTAGTGAATTAGAAGTTAGAGGTTAGTTGAATGGCCATCTTGAATCTTACATTTGAAAACTCATTAGAAGATTGATAAAATCAATGCTTATGAACAAAAAGTTTCATTTGCTTTTTGTCAAGTATATCATTCTTTTCAAGTACTCAAGGCAAGCATATATGATCAATTATGTTTAAATGATTCACTTAGACCAAAATTCATGAAAGTTCATTAGAGGATTGATAAGATCAAAGCCTCCTAACAATGAACCTCAAGGTTATTGGACCAAAGGTTTCAAATTAAACATACTTGGACTTGCAAACATAGGTTTGGGCCACGAATGATCATTTTTCGAATTGGGACAAATTTAGCGCTATGTTAAACAATCGTAAGTTGACTTATGTAGAAGTCACACCTATTTTGAGGCCGGTAAATTGCATTATATATACCACGTGTTAGAGAAATCACATATAAATTATTCTCCAACAACATGTAGCCCAAGTAAGAAAGGGATAAGATGAAGAGGGAGTGGATGTATCAGATGAAATTAGGGTTTCAAATATCATCAACATCATTCATCCATTCTGGTGGTTTGATTTTTCAACCTATCAACATCCAAGATCCAATGAGGAAGAAGAACTTGTCCCAAAATAACAACCAAATCAGGACCAATCAAAAACAATAAAATAATATTCAATAGAAGAATATTTAAATGATTAATAAAAGAGAAATAATTGGTAAAATACACAAAGTATAATAAAACACCAAATAAAAATCCTTTAAAAAAGTCAGAGGTCAAACATGAGTCAATAAGTGTTGACAAAAAATTTTAGAATTTTTTAAATTCAGAAACTATTTTTTGAAATTCAAAGAAATAAGAAAAATAAACCAAAAATAGTAAAAAATAGTAAAATCAGAAATAAAAATAAAATGAGATTACCAATATTTGTCAAGAGGTCATTGGATCCTTCCATATTTTTTCCAGAATTTAAAAATCATGAAAAGTATTTTTTTTTAACAATTAAAACAATTCAAATAAAGTGAAAAGTGATTAAAAAATATCCAAATCATAAAATAAAATTTTGTAAAAAAATAAGAATCAGAAAGAGAACAATCAAAAGTATTTTTGAGAATTTTTTAAGTTGACATTAATTTTTTATGAATTTTGGAAGTTTAAAACAATTAAAATAAAAAATAAAAAAATAAAAAAAAAATCAAAATAATGTGGACCATTTGATAAAAGTCAAACATGTTAATAAAAAGATCCAAGGGACCTGGCTCACTGTGCATTTTATGGACCTTGTTGAAAAACACACAGAATCAAATAAATTCGGGTCAATCAAAACAAAACAATTGGCACGCTCTGATTGGTTGAGACGAAACATGTCATTATCTTCAACCTCCAGCCTTCAAAAAAACCAGAGAAATCGTGATTCTTCAAATGGAAAATTTAGAGGTTCAGACCAATGCCATTTGATTCCTCTCATCAAGACGAAGACAATTGTACCCTCACGAAAAGTTTATTTAACTTGTAGCTCAATCGATTTGAGAAAAACCAGAGACTCCACAAATGATTACAAAGTTTAAAAAATGGTAAATATAATGGAAAAATTACATTGTAATACAATGACCAATATTCTCCCTAACAACTTTGAACTCCTTAGCAGAGGCTTCAGTTGAAGTGTGGTGAGAATCTGAGAAGATTGTTGATTCAATGATCAAGTCTTGTCTGATGCAGTTACTTGCCAATAAATCCCTAACTTTTTCCTAGGTTCTCTTTGCGAGTTTTCAACCTACCGGGAAAATTTATTATGTTTATATCTCTAACTTTTGCCTAGACCACCCTTTCGGGTTTTCAGCCTACCGAGACGCTCTTTTTTGCCTAAGATGCCCTTTCGAGTTTTCAACTTAGCGAGTTTTTCTTTTATTTCTTTAGGTGAAGTATTTCTTTACTGCATCAGCATTCATAGGACAAGGGAACTCCTCACCATTCATAGTTTCAAGAACCATTACACCCAGAGAAGGCTTTCTTCATAACATATAGGCCTTCATAATTGGGAGTCCACTTGCCTCTAGAATCAGTGTTAAAAGACATAATCTTTCTGAGCACAAGGATGCCTTCTCTAAATTCACAAGGCTTGACCTTCTTATCAAAATCTTTCTTCATTCTTTTCTCAGATAACTGACCATGGCACAAACCCGTCATTCTCTTTTCTTCAATTAAATGTAACTGGTCATACCTGTTCTGGACCCATTCATCCTCTGACAATTTGCTTTCCATTATTACATGCAAAGATGGAATCTCAACCTCAATGGGGAGCACTTCTTATATACCATACACAAGAGAGAACGGGGTTGCCCCTGTTGAAGTGCAGACGAATGTACGATACCCATGCAAAGTAAAAGGGAGCATCTCATGCCAATCCTTATAGGTAACTACCATCTTCTGAATGATATTCTTAATGTTTTTATTAGCAGCTTAAACAACATCATTCATATTAGGCTGTAAGGATACGAGTTATAATGGACAATCTTGAATTCTTCACAGTGTTTTGTCATCATCTTATTATTCAAATTTGAGTCATCATTAGTGGTAATCCTACTTGGCATACTATACCGACATATAAGATTGTTCTTGATAAAGCGTACTACTACTTGCTGGGTGACATTAGCATAATAAGCTTCTTCCACCCACTTGGGGAAGTAGTCAATTTCCACTAAGATGAAACTATGTCCATTCGACGCCTTGGGTTCGATCATTCCAATTATATCAATACCCCACGTAGATAAAGGCCACGGTGAAGAAATAACATTGAGAAGCATTGGAGGCACGTGAATCTTTTCAGCATAAATATGACATTTGTGGCACTTCTTTGCAAATTTATAACAGTTAGATTCCATTGTCAGCCAGTAGTAACCTGCCCTAAGCATCTTCTTTGCCATCGAGTGTCTATTGGCATGGGTACCAAAGGAACCTTCATGAATTTCATGCATCAACATGTCTGCTTCATTTCTATCTATGCATATGAGCAAGACCATATCATAATTTCTCTTGTATAACACATCTTCATTGAGGAAAAAGCTACCTGCCAACCTTCTCAATGTCTTTCTATCTTTGTTTGACGCACCAACCGAGTATTCCCGAGTCTGGAGAAAATGCTTAATATCATAATACCAAGGTTTTTCAACTGATATCCCCTCTGTAGCAAACACAGAGATGGTCTATTAAGACGTCGAAGTGTAATCTGAGGTACATCATTCCAAGCATGTACTTGGTACATGGAAGCCAAAGTGGCTAAAGCATCTACCATCTGATTCTCATCTTTGGGAATATGATGAAATTCAACTTTATTGAAGAAAGGTAATTATCTTCTTGCATAAACCTTGTAGGGAATCAATCTAATGTGACGAGTCTCCCATTCTCCTTTGATCTGATTTATTACCAAAGCTCAATCACCATATACGTCAATAATTTTGATTATGAGATCTATAGCCTCTTAAAGATCCATGATACAAGCTCATATTCCACCATGTTATTTGTACAATCAAATGACAACCTTGCAGTAAAATGGATATGTGACCCATGGGGAATGATAATCACAGCACCAATTCCTTTTTCTTAAGCATTTACAACTCCATCAAACACCATACCCCACCTGGATTCAGGATCAGGACCTTCCTATGGCAAAGGTTCATCAAAATCTTTAACTTTCAAAAACATCACATCCTCATCAGAGAAATCATATTTAACAGACTGATAATCATCAATTGGTTGGTGAGCAAGTTACTCCGCTAACACACTGCCTTTTATAGCCTTCTGAGTATGGTATTCAATATCATATTTAGACAACAACATCTGCCAACGGGAAATTCTTCCAGTAAGAGCAGGCTTTTCAAAAATATACTTAATTGGATCCATTTTTTAAATCAACCAAGTAGTATGATTTAACATATATTGCCACAATCGCTCTTCCGCACAGGTCAAAGCACAAAATGTTTTTTCTAGTATAGAATATCGTGACTTATAATCAGTGGACTTCTTGCTTAGATAATAAATGGCTTATTCTTTTCTTCCAGTTTCATCTTGTTGTCCCAAAATATAGCCCATGGAGTTATATAACACAGTCTGATACATAATCAATGGTCTTCCTTCGATAGGAGGGAGCAATATAGAAGGCTCAAGCAGATACTCTTTAATGCTTTCAAATGCCCTTTTGTAATCATTTGTCAACACGCAACCTTGATCTTTCTTCAACAACTTGAATATTTGTTCACATGTTGCAGTCATATGGGAAATAAATCTGGAAATGTAATTCAAACGTTCAAGGAAGCCTCTAACTTGCTTTTCAGTTCTTGGTGCAGGAATTTCTTGAATTACCCTAATTTTATTAGGATCAACTTCAATTCCTTTTTGGATGATAATGAAACCTAGAAACTTTCTTGAATGAAAACCACAAGTACACTTATTTGGATTTAAGTGGAGACGATACTTCCTCAAACACTGAAACAATTTCAACAAGTCTTCTATATGCCCTTCCTCAGTCTGAGATTCGGCGATCATATCATCAATATATACCTCAATTTCCTTATGCATCAGATCATGGATTAGGGTTGTCATAGCCCATGGTACATTGCACTAGTGTTCTTTAACCCGAAGGGCATCACTCTGTAATATAATGTTCCCTAGGGTGTGATAAACATTGTTTTTCCATGTTCTCAAGAGTCGTCCTAATTTGACTGTATCCATAAAATCCCTCCATGAACGAGAACACTTTGAATTTTGTTGTACTATCTACCAACATATCAATATGTGGTAATGGGAAATCATCTTTCAGACTTGCTTTATTTAAATCTCTATAATTGACACACATGCAGACTTTTTCTTCTTTCTTTGGTACTGGAACGATATTGGAAATCCACTGAGGGTACACTGATGTCACAAGAAACCAGCTTCAATCTGCTTCAAAACCTCTTATTTAATCTTCACTGCCATGTCAGGATGAGTTTTTGCAACTTCTACTTGATTGGTGGACATTCTGACTTTAGCGGAAAATGATGTTCCACAATATCGGTGTCCAAACTAGCCATGTCTTGGTAAGACCAATCAAAGATATCCACATACTCTTTCAGCAACTCAATCAACCTGCTCTTCACATTGGGATGAAGCATTGGCCCAATCCTGACTTCTTTCAGATCTTCTTATGAACCTAAGTTAATCGTCTACAACGACTCTTTATACGGTTGAATGGTATTTTCCTCGCGCTCGAGCAAACGTGAAACCTCTTTTGGGATTTCATCATATTCTTCCTCTTGAGCCACATACATAGGATATTCAATGTTGGGAGATGGTGCAGGGTCATTGCATTCAACGAGGTTTTTAATTAATCTGCACATATGATTTATGATTGGTTTTAGAAACTAACACGTGTAACAAGTGATTATGCATATTTATTTACAATTATTACTTATTTTGAAAGGTTTTTTCTGATTACCATTTTCCAAGAAAAACAGAAAATAAAGACACAATTTAGAAATCAAAAACAACTTTTATTAATGATCTTAAAATTCAAAACAAAAGACACGCCCATATAACACCACTTTCATCTTGGGCAGAGTGAAAAACTTTTGAAAAGACAAACAATAAACAAACTTCGTAGCGGATGTAATCTTAACAGGCTTTTTAGGGACCTTAGAAAGATTGGTGGAAATGGTGATTATTGAAACATCTTCGATAGGGGTTGGAGTAGCAGGAATCTTTTTGAAAAGAATTTGTTGGTTGTCCATTAGGCCTTGGATTCCTATCTTCAGCAATGGACAGTCAATTGGTAGGGAGGAACAACAGTAGCAGTCTTCTTCACATCCTGGGAAAATCCCAGCTTTCAACAGATTCAACTTGATTGTCAGTAATGGGGTTACCAGATCATCAACAGCAGAAACATACAGATCTTCTTCAACGGCATGAACATGATGGCCATGCTTTGGCATCGGAGCGGATATTATGTTCGGCTTCTCGGGGGCGTCGAACTCAACCTCTTTTGCGTCTATCAAATCTTGAATTTTATTCTTTAGCGCCCAACAATTGTTGGTGTCATGTCCGGCGCTATCAGAATGGTAGGCACATTTGGCATTGGCATGATAGTATGGAGATGTGGTGTTAGGGTTTTTCGGTGCCTCCTTTAAACCGGTCAGATTCAACTTCAACAAATGGGGAAGAACTTGTGCTGGCATCATATTGATGCGGGTGAACTGTCGTTGTGGCCGTTCTACCCGTTGCTGGTTAGGTCTAGACTGATTGGTACGAGTTTGATCATTTGATGAATTTTGAATCATCACGGCCCCCACAATCGGCCGGTGCTCAGTTCTTCCCGATCCTTTCTGAGAGTACACAACAGTCGCTTCCTTCTTGGCCGGAAATGATTTCTTAACAGTTGTATATGCAGAGGCATCCGTTTGAATCTTCCCATTCTTAATACTAGCTTCCACCCGTTCGCCAGTCAGAATCAATTCAGTAAACCCTGCGGAAGAGCTCTCGATCAAATGGTTGAAGAACGGGCCAGATAAGGTCCCCAAGAATATATCAACTAGTTCCCTATCTGAAAGAGGTGGCTGCACTCTTCCGGCCAAGACGCGCCATTTCTGGGCGTATTCTTTGAATCCCTCATTTGAGGCCATTCCCATACTCTGTAGCTGAGTACGGGTTGGCGTCAAGTCAGCGTTATATTGATACTGGCGATAAAAGGCAGCTGCCAAGTCTTCCCAGCTATGCACCTCTGACCTCTCAAGTTGGTAAAACCAATCTAGCTGTGTACCAAACAGGCTATCCTGGAAGAAGTGTACCCAAAGATTTCTGTCGGATGTATGAGGTTGAATTCTTCTAACATATGACCTTAGGTGCATTTTCGGGCAAGACAGCCCGTCATATTTCGCAAAAATTGGCACCTTAAACTTTGGAGGGATCACAATCCCAGCAATCAATCCCAATTCTTCAAAATCTAGCCCGGGAACTCTTTGCAGCTCCATAGCTGCTAGTCTATCCTCCAGGTTTTTGTATTTGTCGTCCGCTGGTGGGTATTATTGCTCTGAGTAGTCTTCATCTTCCTCAACCTCTTCTTCTTCAGCTTCGGACTCAGAAGGTAGTGCAGCTCCTTTTCCCTTATCGGTTCCCTCATCAGATGTGGAGGGGAATTCAAGAACTCTCCTAGCTTCATTCTCAAATCTTCTTCCCAGTGTGGCTACCCCAACTCTTTTCTTCTTATTTTATCCTTTTTCTTGCTCTTTATTCCCCAACAGTGCTTTTATATCCTCCTGACCCTTTGCCAAGGTCATAAGGAGCTGTTAAAACTGCGAGTTTTGTGTCTGCAGATCTTTGACCGTCTGTTCGAGATCCATCTTACTGTTATAAACAGCAGAAAGATAAGGAAACCTGGTGTGAAGACCTGCTTATGCGTATGATGAATGATATGTTTATTCATGCAATGCATTCAAGGATTTAGAAATTCAAAATTGTTGCAAACAAAAAGAACACACGTCATATTAATAAGAAGAAATTTTGTCAGTACATAAATGCCCCATGGGCCAAATATTACAAAAACTTCTCAAGGTAAAAAGACGTTGCGCATCCTTTTTGGTGCGATGTAAGTGTTGAGGGTCTCCTCCTCATGAAGTCGGTGGGTAAGCTCCAAAACCTTCTTCTCACTGGCGTAGAAGCTGGCTTCAAAAGTATTATGTTCCTCCTTGAGTTGGATCCAACTCTTCTGCATCTCCTCCCATGATGTTGGCATGTCAGGATGTAGGATGGTGTATGGAACCTCTCCTTCCTTAACAGGCTCTTTGATCAAAGGGAGAATGTGAGGGTAAGGCATCATAAGACTATGTGCTCGGGTTCGTACCCACTGGAGGTAAGGCTCAAGAGGGATGGAGTTCTTGTACCCCAGTGTCTTGCTATCTACCTTGTTAGGCATCCTCCAAGCTCTGATGAATCTTTGGCGAAGTCCTTGCGCATCGTTGTCGAAGTCAAAAACTAGGTCAGGAATCAGCATGTCATGAGGGCTATCCCTCCGTGCATATCCAAATTGTCTCAAAGCTAGACAAGGGTTGTAGGTAATGCCCCCTCTAAAGCCAAGTAATGGAACATTAGGGAACTCACCACAATGATCGACGATGATGACATTTTCTCTGGACCGAGAACACCAATGTACATCAGAGTGTGTGAGGGTCATCAACCGTTGTGACCACCTTAAGCCTTGTTCATTCTTCAAAACAGATTATGGAAGGTGAGAAATAAACCACCTTGCAAGGAGAGGAGTACAGCACATGAGAACACCTCTCTTTCTCATTGTTCGTGTGTAAAATGAGTGGAGTATGTCCCCAAGCAATATAGGTATGGGATTCCTGGATAGGAAAATCTTGACAGCATTGACATCTATAAGTTGGTCAGGATTTGGGAACAAGACCAACCCATAAATGAGGAGTGCCACAATCTCTTCAAAGGCTTGTAGATCCAAAGAATTCCAACACTCTTGTGCCTTCTCAAACAAGAATTTTTCCAAGAAGCCTTTGACACCACTTCTAGTTTCCCAATGCCCCTTGATGTCAGATGGTTGCAAGTGTAGTGCTTGAGCAACATCTTCAGGCTTTGGTTCTTTTTCTGTACCGTTGAAAGGTAGTTGATTAAGAATAGGAATTCTCAAGAGTTGAGAAAATTCCTCCAAAGTAGGCACCAATTGGTAGTCGGGGAATGTGAAACAGTGGTGAAGGGGGTCAAAGAATTGGAACAACACTTTCACCATGTCTTCTTCAATGTTGGTGTTGACTAGGCTGAGCAGTCGACCATGTCTTTCACTGAAGAGAGAGCTTTCTGGAATTCTGGATGTAAGCTCCTTGAGTTGAGGAGGGATTCTCACAAGGTTGACTTGGATAGTTTTCCTGCGAAGAATTTCCATGACCTACAAAACAAGAACAGAGATAAAGATCCAAACCCTTGAAATGGTTAGTGGATGCATATGATGCTTTATGATGTTCATGATGTATGCACAAACATATGTAAAAGCAAGTCACACAAAACCCTAGTTTCAGGCTTGCATGAGGTTTCATAGGTAAGTACCCTCTTGAGCGAAGTTGGCTAAAAAAACCTGTCCTATAAATAGTAATCGGGTTCTAAGGAGCTCAATATCATTGAATTGTTTTCTATGTTCATTGTTTTGGTTTAGCCACTTAACTAGCGACCAAAATATTCCAAGAAAACATCCCTCAATGAGTGTAGTATCGAGTATCTACCAACTTCGGACTGCACTAAAGTCGGTCATCTCACTACCCCTAATAAAAGGCCAAGATGGTCAAGTAAGGTTCTAGGTCATTAGTGCTTAGTGACATCACTCAGCGGCCCCGTACTCTCCTTGATTGAACTCAAGGGTTACCGGTACTCACAAATATGTCGCACTAATATAGCTATTGCTTCAACCGTGTCGGTATACTCCACACAGTTTCCACAACGTATTGCTATCTATGAATGTTTCCCAAATCCGAGTGTATGATTTCAAGCCCAAACAAGAGAACCAAGATGTAAAGCAATCAAAGCAAACAATTAGTCATGCAAAAGTGTGATCTAAGCCCTAAGGTTACTCCACTTTTTTAAAATTTTCCCCAGCAGAGTCGCCAGTTCTGTGATACGGTGGGAGAACTGACTTGAGGTTTTGCGTTTGTGTTCGCAAATGTTTCAGTTTAGCAAGAGTCGCCACCGACTTTTTATTTTATCCTAAGGAAAGGTTAAAAAGCACAGCAAAAACCTTTGAGATGTTTTCTTGGGTTCGGGGAGTAGTTTATAGAAAGGGAAGGTATTAGCACCCTTTCTATCCATGGTTATCCATGGGCTCTTAGTTACTTACTTAGATCACTTGCCTTGCATTTTCAATTGTTTGAAATGGTGCTTTCAATTGTTTTAAATGGTGCTTTGTGTGTGATTTTGAAAAAGGTTTTGAAAAGAGGTCATTTGTTGTGGCAACCTTTGTAATGATCCATGTTTGGATGTATACAAAGGTGTATTTGTCTTTTGAAAAGTTTTCAATGTTTTGAAAGTTTGTGTTGTGGAGTGTGTTTTGAAAGTAGGCAAGTGTGTTTTGCAAGTTTGATCAAGTAACTAAGAGTTGTCTACCCCTAAATTTACTCAAAGATTTTTTTCTATGTTTTAACCCTTTTAACAGTATTGTTCCACGATTATATTTGGTGGACAATCTTGTGTTAGGATGTTAACGGGACGGGCGCGGGTCATCGTTTAGACCATGAATGCAATAGTGCCAAGTGTATTTGGCAATTTTTCCTTTAAGGGACTTGATCATTTTTTTAGGCAACTTGAGAAAGCGTCATCGAGGGACTATGATCATTTGACTTGTTTTGTTTTGCCAAAGACACTCAACATGCAACATGGCCCATTTTTGGAAGGCAACAAGTGGAGTAACCCTAAGGGTGCAAGTGTGCATTGGTGTTGTCCAATTTCATGCTTTTTTATCTTTGTATTAGTCAAGCTATTTGTTGGTTGATTTGCATACAAACCCTAAGTCTATCATGGCATAATTTGAAAGCTTTTAAATGCGGAAATTTAAAGTCCTAAATTATTACAACATAATTATGGGGATGGGGGTACAAGTGTTTGAATGGGGGGATATTTAGCAAGAAATTAAATCTAAAACTATTACATCCATATCGAATATACAAATTATTTAATTGTTCAATAATTAAATAAATACAATAAATATGCAAAATGTATTATGCACAAAAATGGTTTTTTTATGTATGTAAAATTATTTTTCAATGTGAAATATAAACAAAAATAAAAATTCAATTTTTGATGATTTTTATTGTCTTAGGGCAAAACCCTAGTTTTCTAAATAAATGATATTTATTTATTAATTATATACAATATTTGTTAATTATATACAAAAAATAAAAAAAGAAGTATATTGTAAAAAAAAATGTATTTTTTAGTATCATGTATTAATGAAAAATAAAAATGTATTATTTTCATATTTTTATCCTAAATATTCAATAAAATATGTATAAGTATATTTATGTATATTTAATAAACTAAATATGTACAAGTATTTATATTAATTATTTACAAAAAAAAGAGTATATTTTTAGAAAATGTTTTCAAAAGGTAAACAAAGTAATAACTGAAAAAATATTTATTTTTGTATTATTTTTGGGGTTCTAAAAAAAAGTTTTTATATTTATTTATATACATATGTTAAACAAACAAATAAATACCAAATAAATGCCAAAAAATGAGGAAAAATATTTTTAGTGTTTTTTTATGTTTGAATAAAAATATAAAATCAAAATCAAAAAGAAAAATGCAAAAATGATAAGCATTTCACATAATGGGCCAAGGGGGTGAAAAAATGGAAAAAGTGTGCAAAGAGCAAAAACAACTCAGGCCCAGCCCAAGTCACCCTTCTTCAACCTCCAGCTTCTGTCTCAAAAACGCGCGCCCTCTATGCTTCATTCAAATTCCTGATTCTTTGAATTTTAACAAAAACTCATAACACCAATAATGTAGAGCATCAAGAGACAAATTCATACATATAAAAATCTTGACCTAACTCTCAGAAACGAGGGAGAATTTCTTCATCCCCAATTTCTGACCTAATTTTTCTTCAATGTTCATGGCCAAAATTCTCACAGCACGCATAATATAAATGAAAAGTAAATACATGGATGGCTTCAGGGCTATGAGTAGAACATGTTTTCTTCACAAACCTAAGCTTAATCATGCCTGGACAGAGAGATAGAAGTTCATGTTTTTACCTGTTTCAGCTTGACTTGAACAGAACAATGTAGCAACTTCCAATGGATTTTGAGCTTTTGTACAACTTGCCTGAAGTCCAAGGATGTTTTTCCAACTCCTAGCTTGCTTTAAAATCAACTGAATAGTGCTATGGAAGTCAACCTGCACAGCTTGAAAATAAAAATGGCAAACATGGTTATGGGTGTTACAATTTGAGTTCAATGCTTGGGATAGCTTCAGTGGATGATATGGAACATGTTTGAACTCTTTTTGGTCAAAGTGCACGAGTGGAATGGATTGTGGAAGTCAATCTGCAGTAGGGACTCTGTTTTGCAGAAAAACTGTGATCTTCTGTATGAGGAGGGATTAGGGATGATTGAGTCGTGTTTCAAGCTTGGTTTGATGTATGGAAAATGTTTGCAAACTTTGTTTTGGTTGGTGTTTACAGGAATCAGAGATTGGAGTCAGTTTGCAAGTTTTCTTCTCATGTAAGGAAGGATATGTCAACTTGTGATATAGGCTTGTACCAAGTTCTCAAGCATGCTGCATACTTTGTTCTTGATCAGTGGGATTTGCCTACAAACTTGTGCCTCAAAGATCTGGCTTGTACCTCTTGGATATGGTATTTGACATAAAGTGTATCTTTATCAAAATGGCAAATGTGCTTTTTCTATTTAAGGGATAATTTCATGTGTAATGACCAAATGCACAAAATAATTCTTGAACACAATGGTTTGGCATTTAATTATTGAGTTTGAAGAGGATTAGAGGCCTGCAAGCTTGCATAAACCATGCTGAGTTGAAAATGCAAAGTGTTATGAGCAAGCTTTGGCCATGAACAAAAGTGACTTTTGCCCATCTTTGAAAATTCGATTCTCCCTAACCACAAGGGTGTTTGAGAAGTTCTTGGACAATTTGTAAATCTTGGAATGTGTACTACAATCCATCTTTGTAATGAAAATTGAAACTCCAAGTAGAACCATGTCAAAAATGGCCAAGAAGTTGGACAAAAATCCTGCCTAGAATAGGTCAAAAAATTTCTAAGTTAAAAATGTTTTGCACCCTTGTTCCAAAAATCATAACTTGAGCTACAAGCTTCCTTTGAGAAAACTTTTTGAATCAAAGTTGTAGATTTTGCAATGGACTACAACTTTCATGTTTTGAGTTTTGTTTGAATCCATTTGCATCTTGGTGAAAAAATTGGACAAAGTTAGGAAAAAATAAGGAAGTTTCATAACTTAGAAAAATTCTAAGTTATGAAATTTTCTCATTTTAAACCCTAATTTGCAAATTTGGATTTCTTGATGAACAAGTTTCATGTCTTGATAAAAGATGAATCTTGGCACTTGATTTTGACCAAAAAGTCAAAGTTTGACTTTTCAGTATACAGTCAAATTTGATCAGTTTACTGGAAAATTCATCTGTCAATCCTGTGCATTTGGGATTTTTTGAACTTGTTGAATGTGTCAAGACAATTCCATTGAGTTCTTGAGTCCATATGTGAGCTTGGTTTTCCATTGGTTAGGTCAAACAGTCAAAAATTGCCTTTGTGCAGTCAAAACCCTAAAAATGACCATTTTGCCCTTTTGGTGATCTGATCAAATTTCTTGTGGAATTGTGATCCAAACTTGATCAAATGGTCCATATGAGTTCATTATGTTGATGTGGGTAAAATTTCATGAAGTTTGACTGTCAATTGGTCACAGTTGACTTTTTCCCCAATACAGTTGATTTCTAGGTCAACTGTCCAATTGACTGGGCAAAGATTTGAATCAAGGCTTGAAACTTGGTATGGATAAACTTGGGAGTCCAACATGAAGCATGAAAGTCACCTTGGGCATTTTAGGTCAAAATATCCTTGTGCAAACTCAAACCCTAATTTGGGTTAACAGTGCAAGGAGGAGTCCTAAGCAGAGCAAACCCTAACTTGATCTTGAGCTCCAAGAGTCTTGTGGTGAGAAAATGTTGATGAAAAGAGAGGGAAAATTTTGGGGTACAACAGTTGCCCCTGTTCAATCTTATTGAACCTGAAGAGTTATATTGGCAAGTTTGCCTTTCGCGTCTTGAAGGTAAAAGGAGATTGGATACTAGAGTGCCCTTAAATTTGCACTTGTCAAAACATGGATGCGGGAATGGGCTTAGAGATGCCATTTAGAGATGGGCTTAAATATGCCATCTGGAGGGGAGACAGAATCTTGTCGGGGATGGGCTTAAAGATGCCATCTGGAATGTTTGTTGAACTGTGATGTGATTGGTCAGAAGAATGAGGATCAAAATGGTATCCGTGTCTGGGATGCATTTGAGTTATATCTGGAGACTGAGTTTGTATGAGCAAAAGAATGGCCTCCGCATCTGGGGATTATCTGAGTTGTAACGGTGTTTGAATATAGAATGAATATCAGAATGACTGTCGGGTATGGAGTGTATCTGTATTATATCTGGGTGACATAGAAATATCTGTGTATGGAGCAACTGCGTGCTGAGGATAAATTCTGAATGAGTGACAGAATAGAAACCGTGTCTGGAGCGTATCTGTACTGTATCTGAAGTTGAGATTTGTATGAGTAGCAGAATGACTTCTGTGTCTGGAGTGTATCTGAAACTGTAACGGGGATCTAAATAAATGACAGAATGATTTCCGTGGCGAATGCACTGGGGAGAATCAAACTGTTGTAGTAAGGGTTAGAATGGTATCCGTGTTTGGAATGCATTGAACCTTGAGATGGATAAGTGAATTTGAATGAGAGATAGAATGGCTGCCGTGTCTGGAGCGTATCTAGTCTGTATCTGATTGCTGTAGTCTTGAATGAGTAATAGAATGACCGCCGTGTCTGGGGTGTATTTGTACTGTATCTGACTTGAAATTCTGAATGAGTAATAGAATGACTGCCGTGTCTGGGATGTATCTGTACTATATCTAAATAATTGTTAATGATAGCCTTTTAATCTTATCCTGAAAAGGATGAAATGTTAGCTAAAACACAAAGCTATGTTGCATGATATGTATGATGCAATATATATGTTATGTCAATGTTTATGATATATGAATATAATGAATGCACATGTAAGCTGATGAGCTGTCTTGCTGGGGATAGATGAATCCTGGATAGCTGGAGATAAAAGAATCTTGACTGCTGCCAGGGAAAGTGAATCCTTGACTGCTGCAGGGGATTGCAGGAATCTCTGAGTGCTAAGGCTGAGATATCCTTGTTGACTGCTGAATTCTCGGGGAACAAGATCTTCGACTGTTTGAGGGATCTTAGGACCACTGCTGGGGATTGGAACTCCTTGGCGACCTGTAGGGAATGAGAATTCTGATGATCTCTACTGGGGAATCCAGAACCTGGTAGGCTTAAGCTGGAGAAGTAAAATTGAGAATCTTCAATCTGACGGGAAGTATCTCTGTGGGGAGAAGGTTCACTAGTCTGGTTCCGCTGGGGATTGATAGTTGGAAGTTTTAGCTCCGCTGGGGATTGGATTTTCATATTTTTAAGGCTCCACTGGGGATACTGAAACTCAACTCTGAGGGGAATTGGGTTCTGGAAGGCTCTCTGGCTGGGGAAATCAGTTTTGAGAAAGCTTTTGTTCTGCTGAGGATCCTTAATTCTGTTTGGGGAAATAAGTTCTGGATTTTGACTTTGTTGAGGAATTTGGAATTTAATTCTGCTAGGGATTCCTTCTGAAAGGGCATCAAGATATCTATCCATACCCTCAACCTATCAGTAATCATCCTTCTTGATTTGTAAGGAAATGATTATGTTCAAATGCATATGCCTATTTTAACAAAACATTGGACGTTTCTCAAATAAAACATAAGTGTAGAAAAGCAAAAAGAAGACAAAGCAAATTTCTGTATTTGGAAAAGTATTTGTATTAACTTTCTATGAGTATCTTTGTACAAGGGGGACAGGCATCCTAGTAAGAGGATGTTGTCGTAAAAATTTAAAAATTTATACAAAAGAAAGATGGCTATGTGAAACAATTCCATGGGATCCCCATTCTGCTATAGCCTTCACAACTCTGAATATTTGTCCATTCAATGCTTCGCCCACCGATGACTGGATTGATCAGAAGCTTGGAGCTGGTTGATGAAGAGATTGTCCTTAAAGTGATCTGACGAGACATAGTCATACGCTTTAATTCCCTAATTTTTGCCTGAATCGCCCTTTCGGGTTTTCGATCCGCCGAGAAACCCTTTTTTGCCCATGCCGCCCTTTCGGGTTTTCAACTTTCCGGGTGTACAGATTTTTTGTTTTATCCCTAATTTTTGCCTGAACCGCCCTTTCGGGTTTTCGGTTCACCGGGATGCCCATTTTTTCCCAAGTCGCCCTTTCAGGTTTTCGACTTGTCGGGTTGTTTTATGCGTAGTATCTTTTAACTATGTCTGTGTTCGCAGGGTGCGGCAAATCGTCGCCGTCCATGGTGGTCAGAATCATTGCACCACCAGAAAATATGCTCTTGATCACAAACGGTCCTTCGTAAGTAGGAGTCCATTTTCCCCTGGGATCACTTTGCGGCAAGATAATCCGCTTGATTACGAGATCTCCTACTTGATATACTTGACGTCTGACTTTCTTGTTGAAAGCCTTGATCATCCGTTTTTGATACGTCTGACCATGGCAAACAGCAGCGACTCGCTTCTCGTCGATCAAATTGAGTTGATCAAGTCGGGTCTGAATCCAATCGTCTTCATTCAAACCAGCATCCTTCATAATCCTTAAAGAAGGAATCTGAACTTCCATGGGTAAGACAGCTTCCATGCCATATACCAAAGAAAACGGGGTTGCCCCGGTTGAAGTACGTGTCGTGGTACGATATCCATGCAGAGCAAACGGTAACATCTCATGCCAGTCTTTGTAGGTGGCTATCATTTTCTGAATGATCTTCTTAATATTTTTGTTCGCAGCTTCAACAGCACCATTCATCTTCGGCCGATAGGGAGATGAATTGTGATGTTAAATCTTGAACTGTTCGCATAGAGCGGTGATCATAGTATTATTCAGATTTGTACCGTTGTCTGTGATGATCCTGTCGGGGACACCGTACCGGCATATGTGGTTTTGCTTGATGAAGCGGGCAACCACATTTTTTGTAACAGAGGCGAAGGAAGCTGCTTCGACCCATTTGGTAAAATAGTCAATGGAGACCAGGATGAAGCGATGTCCATTGGATTCCGTGGGCTTGATCTCTCCAATCATGTCAATTCCCCACATTGCAAATGGCCAAGGAGCCATCATAACGTTGAGAGGAATAGGAGGAATATGAATCATGTCAGCGTAGACTTGACATTTATGGCAAGTACGGGAATGTTGATGGCAATCTGCTTCCATGGTAGACCAGTAATAGCCTGCCCTTAGAATCTTCTTAGCCATCATATGCCCGCTCAAGTGGGTGCCAAACGTACCGCTGTGTATCTCAGTCATGATTAACTCTGCTTCAGCTTTGTCTACACATCGGAGTAAAACACAATCATGGCTGCATTTATAGAGGATGTTGTTGCTCAGGAAGAACTTGGCAGCAAATTTCCTTAGGAACTTTTTGTCATTTACGGAAGCTCCTTCGGGATATTCTCTAGTATGGAGATACCTTTTGATTTCGTGAAACCAAGGTTGTTCCACTACTTCTTCGGTATTAATCTCATGACAATGCGCAGGTTCATCCATTCGCTCAATGGTGATTTGGGGAGCCTCGTTATCCTAGTTGAGTTTAAACATGGAAGACATTGTAGCCAGAGCATCTGCAAGCTGATTCTCTACTCGCGGGAAATGCTCGAAGGTGATTTGCTCGAAATGAGGCAACAATGTCAGGACATGTTCTTTGTATGGGATGAGATTAGGATGCTTGGTATCCCACTCTCCTTTGATTTGACTGATAACCAAAGTCGAGTCCCCAAATACGATCAAAGATTTGATCCCCAGGTCTATAGCAGCCTTGAGACCAAAGATACAAGCTTCATATTCAGCCATGTTGTTGGTACAGCTGAAGCAAAGTCGGGCCTTGAAAGGTGTGTGGAAACCTTCCATGGAAATGAGTACCGCACCGATACCGTTTCCAAGTGCATTTGAAGCACCATCAAAGTACAGGGTCCATCGGGATCCATTTTCAGGTCCGTCATACGGTCCGTTACCTTCAATGTTGTCCAAATTCATGATGTCCTCGTCCGGGAAGTCGAATATCATGGATTGATAATCTTCGATAGCTTGATGAGCTAGATGGTCAGCTAGTACACTCCCCTTTATAGCTTTTTGGGTAGTATACTGGATGTCATACTCAGTTAGGATCATTTTCCATCTAGCGATTCTTCCAGATAAAGCAGGCTTCTCGAAGATATACTTGATAGGATCCATTTTGGAAATCAACAAAGTGGTATGAGTCAACATATACTGCCTTAGTCGGCGAGCAGCCCATACCAAAGCGCAGCAAGTTTTCTCGAGCAGTGAGTAGCGAGTCTCACAGTCGGTAAACTTTTTGCTAAGGTAATAAATGGCATGCTCTTTTCGACCAGACTCGTCATGCTGGCCTAATATGCACCCCATTGAGTTACCCAAAACAGTCAGATACATGATCAGCGGCCTTCCTTCGACGGGTGGCATCAGAATAGGAGGTTCTAGCAAATACTCCTTGATCTTATCAAAAGCATCTTGGCAATTGTCGTTCCATTCGACTACCTGATCTTTCTTCAATAGTTTGAAAATTGGCACACAGGTAGACGTCAGATGAGAGATGAATCTAGAAATATAGTTCAAGCGCCCCAAGAACCCTCTAACCTCCTTTTCAATACGGGGGGCAGGCATTTCTTGTATAGCCTTTACTTTTGCTTGATCGACCTCAATGCCTTTGTTGCTGACAATAAATCCTAGAAGTTTACCAGACCTAACTCCAAAAGTGCACTTACTTGGATTCAGCTTGAGTTTGTACTCCTTCAACCTGGCAAACAGCTTTTGCAAATGTTCAAGGTGTTCCTCCTCTATTTGTGATCGAGCTATCATATCGTCTACGTAAACTTCGATCTCATAATGTATCATATCATGAAACAAAGCTACCATGGCGCGTTGATAAGTTGCCCATGCGTTCTTCAGTCCGAACGGCATCACCTTGTAGCAGAAAGTACCCCATTGTGTAACAAAAGTTGTTTACTCCATGTCCTCGGGGGCCATTTTGATCTGGTTGTATCCCGAGAATCCGTCCATGAAGGAAAACACCTTGTGCTGAGCTGTGTTGTCAATCAAAATGTCGATATGCGGTAGCCGAAAATCATCTTTAGGGCTGGCCCTATTCAAATCCCGGTAGTCTACACAAATTCTGACCTTGCCGTCTTTTTTAGGTACTGGCACGATGTTAGCAACCCATTGTGGATAGGATGTAACAGCCAGAAAGCCAGTGTTGAATTGCTTCATTACTTCCGCTTTAATCTTTTCAGACATGTCGGGCCTCATTCGGCGGACTTTTTGCTTGATCGGTGGACAATCCTCTCTTGTAGGGAGACGGTGGACCACTATATCTGTGTCTAAACCCGGCATGTCTTCATAAGACCAAGCGAAGATTTCAACGTATTCATTCAGCAGCTGTATCAAGCGTTCCTTGACACTTGGTTCCAGATTGGCACCCACTTTTACCTCCTTCTGGTCTTCCTTTGTTCCTAAGTTGACTGTTTCCAACAACTCTTTATGAGGCAAGATGGCCCTCTCTTCTTGTTGTAAAAGTCTGGCTAACTCTCCTGGTACTTCACAATCTTCGTCATCTTCATACTCAGCCTGATTGACCAAATCTTCAGAGTTATTGAAGGACATAGCAAAATAGTCACACATAGAATCCAGAGTGGATGGGTACCTGCATTTGTGAGTGTGGGTGTGTGTAAGGGATAGCCATCCTTAAACAAACAAAATGCAAAAGGAAAGAAAATGAACACAGCAGTTTATAAATGAAAAACGTCCAATGATTCATTAAACATGGCATATGAATATGAAGAGAATCAAAACCCTTACAAATGGACCTACATGCCCCGGGCAAGGCATGAGGTGAAAAAGTAGTGTGCAGATTGTTTAAAAGTAATTATTACAGACCAACAGGAAATGTTCGGAAGATAAGTTACTGATTAATGAAAGTAATGGGGACGAAGTCTTTCGCCTCCCAGTTGTGTAGTCCCCCTTCGATAGTTGGGAAGATCCAGTCTTCAATGTTACCCTCTTCGTCTTCGTCTTTCAAAGCATTGATCCCATGAGGAGAAATCTTGATGGGTGTCCTTTCGATTTTTGAGCGACGCATAGCTTTCTGCCCCGCAGCGGTAAATCCCAACCCAAACTTGTCTGTTTTGTGAGGAATGTCAGGCAACTGTCCCCATGTTGAGCTCTTTCCTTCCTTCATTGCAGCCTTTGCGTCTTTCAGAGATGCCATCCTGGCCACCTGCTTGGGTACCTCAGCTACCGTCTTTGCTACTGCAACTTCGGGAGCAATTTCCTCGAAGTGTTGGAACGGTGTTTCAATGAATTCGCCCTCCACCTCTACATACCGAAAGGAGTTCAGGTGATTGATCATATATTCCTCCTCACCGTGTATAGTTATGATCTTTCCTTTGACAGGGTATTTCAGCATCTGATGTAAGGAAGAAGTGACTGCGCCAGCATTATGTATCCATGGTCTCCCTAGCAAGCAAGAGTATGACGGACGGATGTCCATCACATAGAAAGTTGAGTGGAATACTTCAGTGCCCACCTTGATGGGAATATCGACCTCCCCATGCACCATTCTTTTAGACCCGTCAAAGGCCCTGACAATGATATTACTTGGTTTCAGCTCCAAGCCTTCACAATCCAACTGATCGAGAGCTTTCTTAGGCAGCACATTAAGAGAAGAACCAGTGTCTACCAAGACATGGGCGAGAGTAGTTCCTCAGCATTCAACTGACACATGCAATGCGTCATTGTGCTTTCTTCCTTTCGGAGTCAGGTCAGCATCAGAGAAACCCAGGCCATTGTCGGCAGTGAGACTGGCTACACAATCTTGGAATTGATCGGCTGAGGTTTCCTGGGGAACATGGGCTGTCTTCAGAAATCTTATAAATGCTTTGGCATGAGCCTCCGAACAAATCATCAAGGCTAGCATGGAGATCTTCGAGGGGGTTTGCCCCAGTTGCTCTACAACGTCATAATCACTTTTCTTTATTATTTTCAGAATCTCCTCCATTTCTTTCTTAGAGGTTTCGGGGATGACCAATGGCTGAGCCCTCGTCCTGACGAGCCCATCTTGGATCCCTTTCCCCTTATCAGAAGAAGTAGGAGGAACAACCATAGGAGTAACAGCTTCTTCAATTAACGGAGTTCTTGCATAAAGTTTTATCGGTGCAGGAGTAACTTTGGCAGCAGCTGAGGGTCCAAAGATTGCCTTTGGAGGGGAAATCTCTGGAGAAAATATTCTCCCACTTCAGGTAATCTTGCTCGTACCGGCAATGTTTCCAATGTCGGCATCTTCTTCGTCAGAGCTTTCTTCAGTTATCTCAACTTGTTTAACACCATGGTAGTAGATTTCTCCACCATAATTCCATGGTATTGAACTGTCAGAATAGTAGGGGACAGGCCCAGGCATGGTTATTTTCAGAGGAACAAACTTCGTAGCGGATGTAATCTTAACAGGCTTTTTAGGGACCTTAGAAAGATTGGTGGAAATGGTGATTATTGAAATATCTTCGATAGGGGTTGGAGTAGCAGGAATCTTTTTGAAAAGAATTTGTTGGTTGTCCATTAGGCCTTGGATGCCTATGTTCAGCAATGGACAGTCAATTGGTAGGGAGGAACAACAGTAGCAGTCTTCTTCACATCCTGGGAAAATCCCAGCTTTCAACAGATTCAACTTGATTGTCAGTAATGGGGTTACCAGATCATCAACAGCAGAAACATACAGATCTTCTTCAACGGCATGAACATAATGGCCATGCTTTGGCATCGAAGCGGATATTACGTTCGGCTTCTCGAGGGCGTCGAACTCAACCTCTTTTGCGTCTATCAAATCTTGAATTTTATTCTTTAGCGCCCAACAATTGTTGGTGTCATGTCCGGCACAATCAGAATGGTAGGCACATTTGGCATTGGCATGATAGTATGGAGATGTGGTGTTAGGGTTTTTCGGTGCCTCCTTTAAACCGGCCAGATTCAACTTCAACAAATGGGGAAGAACTTGTGCTGGCGTCATATTGATGCGGGTGAACTGCCGTTGCGGCCGTTCTACCCGTTGTTGGTTAGGTCTAGACTGATTGGTATAAGGCTGATCATTTGATGAATTTTGAATCATCACGGCCCCCACAGTCGACCGGCGCTCAGTTCTTCCCGATCCTTTCTGAGAGTACACAACAACCGCTTCCTTCTTGGTCGGAAATTATTTCTTAACAGTTGTAGATGCAGAGGCATCCCTTTGAATCTTCCCATTCTTAATACCATCTTCCACCCGTTCGCCAGTCAGAATCAATTCAGTAAACCCTGCGGAAGAGCTCCCGATCAAATGGTTGAAGAACGAGCCAGATAGGGTCCCTAAGAACATATCAACTAGTTCCCTATCTGAAAGAGGTGGATGCACTCTTCCGGCCAAGTCGCGCCATCTCTGGGCGTATTCTTTGAATCCCTCATTTAAGGCCATTCCCATACTCTGTAGCTGAGTACGGGTTGGCGCCAAGTCAGCATTATATTGATACTGGCGATAAAAGGCAGCTGCCAAGTCTTCCCAGCTATGCACCTCTGACCTCTCAAGTTGGTAAAACCAATCTAGCTGTGTACCAGACAGGCTATCCTGGAAGAAGTGTACCCAAAGATTTCTGTCGGATGTATGAGTTTGAATTCTTCTGACATATGACCTTAGGTGCATTTTCGGGCAAGACAGCCCGTCATATTTCGCAAAAATTGGCACCTTAAACTTTGGAGGGATCACAGTCCCAGCAATCAATCCCAATTCTTCAAAATCTAGCCCGGGAACTCTTTGCAGCTCCATAGCTGCTAGTCCATCCTCCAGGTTTTTGTATTTGTCTTCCGCTGGTGGGTATTGCTGCTCTGAGTAGTCTTCATCTTCCTCAACCTCTTCTTCTTCAGCTTCGGACTCAGAAGGTAGTGCAGCTCCTTTTCCCTTATCGGTTCCCTCATCAGATGCGGAGGGGAATTCAAGAACTCTCCTAGCTTCATTCTCAAATCTTCTTCCCAGTGTGGCTACCCCAACTCTTTTCTTCTTCTTTTTTTCCTTTTTCTTGCTCTTTATTCCCCAACAGTGCTTTTAGATCCTCCTGACCCTTTGCCAAGTTCATAAGGAGCTGTTGAAACTGCGAGTTTTGTGTCTGCAGATCTTTAACCGTCTGTTCGAGATCCATCTTACTGTTATAAACAGCAGAAAGATAAGGAAACCTGGTGTGAGACCTGCTTATGCGTATGATGAATGATATGTTTATTCATGCAATGCATTCAAGGATTTAGAAATTCAAAATTGTTGCAAACAAAAAGAACACACGTCATATTAATAAGAAGAAATTTTGTCAGTACATAAATGCCCCATGGGCCAAATATTACAAAAACTTCTCAAGGTAAAAAGACGTTGCGCATCCTTTTTGGTGCGATGTAAGTGTTGAGGGTCTCCTCCTCATGAAGTCGGCGGGTAAGCTCCAAAACCTTCTTCTCACTGGCGTAGAAGCTGGCATCAAAAGTATTATGTTCCTCCTTGAGTTGGATCCAACTCTTCTGCATCTCCTCCCATGATGTTGGCATGTCAGGATGTAGGATGGTGTATGGAACCTCTCCTTCCTTAACAGGCTCTTTGATCAAAGGGAGAATGTGAGGGTAAGACATCATAAGACTCTGTGCTCGGGTTCGTACCCACTGGAGGTAAGGCTCAAGAGGGATGGAGTTCTTGTACCCCAGTGTCTTGCTATCTACCTTGTTAGGCATCCTCCAAGCTCTGATGAATCTTTGGCGAAGTCCTTGCGCATCATTGTCGAAGTTAAAAACTAGGTCAGGAATCAGCATGTCATGAGGGTCATCCCTCTGTGCATATCCAAATTGTCTCAAAGCTAGACAAGGGTTGTAGGTAATGCCCCCTCTAATGCCAAGTAATGGAACATTAGGGAACTCACCACAATGATCGATGATGATGACATTTTCTCTGGACCGAGAACACTAATGTACATCAGAGTGTGTGAGGGTCATCAACCGTTGTGACCACCTTAAGCCTTGTTCATTCTTCAAAACAGATTGTGGAAGGTGAGAAATAAACCACCTTGCAAGAAGAGGAGTACAGCACATGAGAACACCTCTCTTTCTCATTGTTCGTGTGTAAAATGAGTGGAGGATGTCCCCAAGCAATGTAGGTATGGGATTCCTGGATAGGAAAATCTTGACAGCATTGACATCTATAAGTTGGTCAGGATTTGGGAACAAGACCAACCCATAAATGAGGAGTGCCACAATCTCTTCAAAGGCTTGTAGATCCAAAGAATTCCAACACTCTTGTGCCTTCTCAAACAAGAATTTTTCCAAGAAGCCTTTGACACCACTTCTAGTTTCCCAATGCCCCTTGATGTGAGATGGTTGCAAGTGTAGTGCTTGAGCAACATCTTCAGGATTTGGTTCTTTTTCCGTACCGTTGAAAGGTAGTTGATTAAGAATAGGAATTCTCAGGAGTTGAGAAAATTCCTCCAAAGTAGGCACCAATTGGTAGTCGGGGAATGTGAAACAGTGGTGAAGGGGGTCAAAGAATTGGAACAACACTTTCACCATGTCTTCTTTAATGTTGGTGTTGACTAGGCTGAGCAGTCTACCATGTCTTTCACTGAAGAGAGAGCTTTCTGGAATTCTGGATGTAAGCTCCTTGAGTTGAGGAGGGATTCTCACAAGGTTGACTTGGATAGTTTTCCTGCGAAGAATTTCCATGACCTACAAAACAAGAACAAAGATGAAGATCCAAACCCTTGAAATGGTTAGTGGATGCATATGATGCTTTATGATGTTCATGATGTATGCACAAACATATGTACAAGCAAGTCACACAAAACCCTAGTTTCAGGCTTACATGAGGTTTCATAGGTAAGTACCCTCTTGAGCGAAGTTGGCTAAAAAAATTTGTCCTATAAATAGTAACCGGGTTCTAAGGAGCTCAATATCATTGAATTGTTTTCTATGTTCATTGTTTTGGTTTAGCCACTTAACTAGCGACCAAAATATTCCAAGAAAACAACCCTCAATGAGTTTAGTATCGAGTATCTACCAACTTCGGACTGCACCAAAGCCGGTCATCTCACTACCCCTAATAAAAGGCCAAGATGGTCAAGTAAGGTTCTAGGTCATTAGTGCTTAGTGACATCACTCAGCGGCCCCGTACTCTCCTTGATTGAACTCAAGGGTTACCGGTACTCACAAATATGTCGCACTAATATAGCTATTGCTTCAACCGTGTCGGTATACCCTGCACAGTTTCCACAACGTATTGCTATCTATGAATGTTTCCCAAATCCGAGTGTAGGATTTCAAGCCCAAACAAGAGAACCAAGATGTAAAGCAATCAAAGCAAACAATTAGTCATGCAAAAGGGTGATCTAAGCCCTAAGGTTACTCCACTTTTTTAAAATTTTTCCCAGCAGATTCGCCAGTTCTGTGATACGGTGGGAGAACTGACTTGAGGTTTTGCGTTTGTGTTTGCTAATGTTTCGGTTTAGCAAGAGTCGCCACCGACTTTTTATTTTATCCTAAGGAAAGGTTAAAAAGCACAGCAAAAACCTTTGAGATGTTTTCTTGGGTTCGGGGAGTAGTTTATAGAAAGGGAAGGTATTAGCACCCTTTCTATCCATGGTTATCCATGGGCTCTTAGTTACTTGCTTAGATCACTTGCCTTGCATTTTCAATTGTTTTAAATGGTGCTTTCAATTGTTTGAAATGGTGCTTTGTGTGTGATTTTGAAAAAGGTTTTGAAAAGAGGCCATTTGTTGTGGCAACCTTTGTAATGATCCATGTTTGGATGTATACAAAGGTGTATTTGTCTTTTGAAAAGTTTTCAATGTTTTGAAAGTTGTTTTGAAAGTTTGTGTTGTGGAGTGTGTTTTGAAAGTAGGCAAGTGTGTTTTGCAAGTTTGATCAAGTAACTAAGAGTTGTCTACCCCTAAATTTACTCAAAGATTTTTTTCTATGTTTTAACCCTTTTAACAGTATTGTTCCACCATTATATTTGGTGGACAATCTTGTGTTAGGATGTTAACGGGACGGGCGCGGGTCATCGTTTAGACCATGAATGCAATAGTGCCAAGTGTCTTTGGCAATTTTTCCTTTAAGGGACTTGATCATTTTTTTAGGCAACTTGAGAAAGCGTCATCGAGGGACTATGATCATTTGACTTGTTTTGTTTTGCCAAAGACACTCAACATGCAACATGGCCCATTTTTGGAAGGCAACAAGTGGAGTATCCCTAAGGGTGCAAGTGTGCATTGGTGTTGTCCAATTTCATGCTTTTTTATCTTTGTATTAGTCAAGTTATTTGTTGGTTGATTTACATACAAACCCTAAGTCTATCATGGCATAATTTGAAAGCTTTTAAATGCGGAAATTTAAAGTCCTAAATTATTACAACATAATTATGGGGATGGGGTACAAGTGTTTGAATGGGGGGATATTTAGCAAGAAATTAAATCTAAAACTATTACATCCATATCGAATATATAAATTATTTAATTGTTCAATAATTTAATAAATACAATAAATATGCAAAATGTATTATGTACAAAAATGGTTTTTTATGTATGTAAAATTATTTTTCAATGTGAAATATAAACAAAAATAAAAATTCAATTTTTGATGATTTTTATTGTCTTAGGGCAAAACCCTAGTTTTCTAAATAAATGATATTTATTTATTAATTATATACAATATTTGTTAATTATATACAAAAAATAAAAAAAGAAGTATATTGTAAAAAAAAGTATTTATTAGTGTCATGTATTAATGAAAAATAAAAATGTATTATTTTCATATTTTTATCCTAAATATTTAATAAAATATGTATAAGTATATTTATGTATATTTAATAAACTAAATATGTACAAGTATTTATATTAATTATTTACAAAAAAAGAGTATATTTTTAGAAAATGTTTTCAAAAGGTAAACAAAGTAATAACTGAAAAAATATTTATTTTTGTATTATTTTTGGGGTTTTAAACAAAAAAGTTTTTATATTTATTTATATACATATGTTAAACAAACAAATAAATACCAAATAAATGCCAAAAAATGAGGAAAAATATTTTTAGTGTTTTTTTATGTTTGAATAAAAATATAAAATCAAAATCAAAAAGAAAAATGCAAAAATGATAAGCATTTCACATAATGGGCCAAGGGGGTGAAAAAATGGAAAAAGTGTGCAAAGAGCAAAAACAACTCAGGCCCAGCCCAAGTCACCCTTCTTCAACCTCCAGCTTCTGTCTCAAAAACGCGCGCCCTCTATGCTTCATTCAAATTCCTAATTCTTTGAATTTTAACAAAAACTCATAACACCAATAATGTAGAGCATCAAGAGACGAATTCATACATATAAAAATCTTGACCTAACTCTCAGAAACGAGGGAGAATTTCTTCATCCCCAATTTCTGACCTAATTTTTCTTCAATGTTCATGGCCAAAATTCTCACAGCACGCATAATATAAATGAAAAGTAAATACATGGATGGCTTCAGGGCTATGAGTAGAACATGTTTTCTTCACAAACCTAAGCTTAATCATGCCTGGAAAGAGAGATAGGAGTTCATGTTTTTACCTGTTTCAGCTTGACTTGAACAGAACAATGTAGCAACTTCCAATGGATTTTGAGCTTTTGTAAAGCTTGCCTGAAGTCCAAGGATGCTTCTCCAACTCCTAGCTTGCTTTAAAATCAACTGAATCGTGCTATGGAAGTCAACCTGCACAGCTTGAAAATAAAAATGGCAAACGTGGTTATGGGTGTTACAGTTTGAGTTCAATTCTTGGGATAGCTTCAGTGGATGATATGGAACATGTTTGAACTCTTTTTGGTCAAAGTGCACGAGTGGAATGGTTTGTGGAAGTCAATCTGCAGCAGGGACTATGTTTTGCAGAAAAATTGTGATCTTCTGTATGAGGAGGGATTAGGGATGATTGAGTCGTGTTTCAAGCTTGGTTTGATGTATGGAAAATGTTTGCAAACTTTGTTTTGGTTAGTGTTTACAGGAATCAGAGATTGGAGTCAGTTTGCAAGTTTTCTTCTCATGTAAGCAAGGATATGTCAACTTGTGATATAGGCCTGTACCAAGTTCTCAAGCATGCTGCATAATTTGTTCTTGATCAGTGGGATTTGCCTAAAAACTTGTGCCTCAAAGATATGGCTTGTACCTCTTGGATATGGTATTTGACATAAAGTGTATCTTTATCAAAATGGCAAATGTGCTTTTTCTATTTAAGGGATAATTTCATGTGTAATGACCAAATGTACAAAATAATGCTTGAACACAATGGTTTGGCATTTAATTATTGAGTGTGAATAGGGTTAGAGGCCTGCAAGCTTGCATAAACCATGTTGAGTTGAAAATGCAAAGTGTTATGAGCAAGCTTTGGCCATGAACAAAAGTGACTTTTGCCCATCTTTGCAAATTCGATTCTCCCTAACCACAAGGGTGTTTGAGAAGTTCTTGGACAATTTGGAAAGCTTGGAATGTGTACTACAATCAATCTTTGTAATGCAAATTGAAACTCCAAGTGGAACCATGTGAAAAATGGCCAAGAAGTTGGACAAAAATCCTGCCTAGAATAGGTCAAAATTTCTCTAAGTTAAAAATGTTTTGCACCCTTGTTCCAAAAATCATACCTTGAGCTACAAGCTTCCTTTGTGAAGACTTTTTGAATCAAAGTTGTATATTTTGCAATGGACTACAACTTTCATGTTTTGAGTTTTGTTTGAATCCATTTTCATCTTGGTGAAAAAATGGGACAAAGTTAGGAAAAAATAAGGAAGTTTCATAACTTAGAAAAATTATAAGTTATGAAATTTTCTCATTTTAAACCCTAATTTGCAAATTTGGATTTCTTGATGAACAAGTTTCATGTATTGATGAAAAATGAATCTTGGCACTTGATTTTGACCAAAAAGTCAAAGTTTGACTTTTCAGTATACAGTCAAATTTGATCAGTTGACTGGAAAATTCATCTGTCAATCCTGTGCATTTGGGATTTTTTGAACTTGTTGAATGTGTCAAGACAATGCCATTGAGTTCTTGAGTCCATATGTGAGCTTGGTTTGCCATTGGTTAGGTCAAACAGTCAAAAATTGCCTTTGTGCAGTCAAAACCCTAAAAATGACCATTTTGCCCTTTTGGTGATCTGATCAAATTTCTTGTGGAATTATGATCCAAACTTGATCAACTGGTCCATATGAGTTCATTATGTTGATGTGGGTCAAATTTCATGAAGTTTGACTGTCAATTGGCCACAGTTGACTTTTTCCCCAATACAACTGATTTCTAGGTCAACTGTCCAATTGATTGGGCAAAGATTGGAATCAAGGCTTGAAACTTGGTATGGATAAACTTGTGAGTCCAACATGAAGCATGAAAGTCACCTTGGGCATTTTAGGTCAAAATATCCTTGTGCAAACTCAAACTCTAATTTGGGTTAACAGTGCAAGGAGGAGTCCTGAGCAGAGCAAACCCTAACTTGATCTTGAGCTCCAAGAGCCTTGTGGTGAGAAAATGATGATGAAAAGAGAGGGAAAATTTTGGGGTACAACATATATAAATATGTAAATCCACCTCTCCAATGATAGATTTTCTCGAACCATCAAAAGCTTTTACAATAATGCCACTAGGGCGCATAGGATTTCCCTGGTATTTAAGCTTCATGAGAGTGCTTCTTGGTATGACATCTAAAGTAGATTCATTGTCTATCAGCACATTGGACAAAGATTAATTATTATAATTCATAGATATATGCAGAGCTAGGTTATGGTTTCTCCCTTCATCAAGCAATTCCTCATCATAAAAACTCATATTGTTACAAGACGTAATATTCCTCACAACACCGTTGAACTGATCCAAAGACACATCCCTTTCAACAAAAGCCTGATCCAACACCCTCATCATATATTTCCAATGAGAAGGAGAGTTCGTCAACAAGGCTAAAATGTAAATCTTAGATGGAGTTTGCAACAACTGATCTACAATCTTGTAATCACTCATCTTGATGATTTTTAACAGATCATCAACATCCTTTTTCAAGGTGGTGCCACCAGATTATCCTACCACTTTCTTAGGTTCAACATTCTCAATAGCCTTACTAGAATTAACAACTCCTCGAAAAGGTAGGGGCGAAGACACCACCACTACGAGTTACCCGACTAGCTTCTACAATATTCTCAACATGGGACAAAGGTTGGATAGGAATTTCCACACCATCTTCTGTGATAGTTGCATTGTACTTATAAGGCACAATTTTATCTGATTCATATGGGATAGGACCAGTCAGAAAAATAACTATGGGAGCAACAACATGTTTACTGTGATATGTAATCTCTATGGGAGCAGTAACACCAAAATGTGGCACAATGACATTCACCCCTGCTTCTCAAGAATACTCAAGAGTCATGGAATCATTGCCAGACAAAATATCCTCATTCACAGACTCTGACTCATCAGAAAAAAAGAACTCATCAGCAGAAACATACTCATCATCATAGACTCCAATCACATTAATATCTTCATATTCATCCCTTGGTCTGATTATATGGATGAGACCTTCATCCATCAACTCTTTGAGGTTTCATCTCACCTTATCGCATCCATGGATATCTGAACTGCAAATACTGCAACCTGCATGATCGTGTGTATAGTAGCTGAATTTACAAAGATCAACATGCATTTTCACTAAATCACCTCTTACCATGTTTATGTCCAAGATTATGAATTCTCCTAGACAACCAGAAACCATATTCACAGTACCTCCACCTGCATGCTTGGGTAGTGGATTATCCTTCACATTGGGACCAATGTCTTTAAAAGACGGGAGACCAGATATTACCATCTTTTGCACTTCATACTTCAACGGATAACAGTTTTCGATGTTGTGCCCAGGGGATCCTTTATGAAAAGCACACGTCCGATAAGCTTTATAATACCATGGCAAAGTTAAAGGTATAACAGGGGGAGGCCAGTCTGCACCAGGTTCTTCTGAATCAAATCCGAAAACAATTATGTATAACTCATCGAAATATGATCAAAAGCTTCCCTCTTGTGACCTTTACCTTGATTACTTTGTTGAGGTGCTCTCTGATAGGCAACATCATTTGGAACTAAATTGAAGACCAGTGTTATTGAAGCAACATGTTGTTGATGCTGATGACGTCTTTTTGTAGGTCTAATCCTTCTTTCTTAAACAACAACATTCGTTTCTCCTTCTTTCTTTTTAGAAAACCCATATGATGATTTCTTGTTCCACTAGAACCTTCATCTTTTGACAATCGTCCTTCCCTAACGGCTTCCTCTAGACAGACACCCATACTTACCATCTCAGTGAAATCACTTGGTGCACTTGCAACCATTATTTCATAGTAAAATGAACCAAGGGTTTTTAGGAAGACCTTAGTCATTTCTTGCTCTCCCATTGGGGATACCACTTGGGCAGCAACCTCGCACCAACGTTGCGCATACTCTTTATAAGATTCCTTATCTTTAAGAGACATATCTTTCAATTGGTCACGGTTAGGTGCCATAAACATGATTTACTTATATTTCTTCACAAAAGCTTGACCCAAGTCATTGAATGTATGGATGTTGCTACTATCCAATCCCATGTACCAATTCAATGCAACACTAGTTAAACTATCCTTGAAGAAATGAATAAGCAAGCGTTGGTCATCATTATGAGTGGATATCCTTTAAATATACATCACCAGGTGGTCACAGGGACAAGAGTTCCCCTTGTACTTCTCAAATTTTGGCACCTTAAATTTTGCATTCACTTTCATATTTAGAATCAAGCAGAAATCACTGACATTCTATCTGAACAACTCTTTCCCTTGGAGAGCCTTTACTTCTTTCTGCATTTCATTGAATTGATCCTAAACGTCATCCATTCGGTCATAAAAGCCCAAACTTTCACTTGGTGGAGGAGGCGCATGATAAACTTTATCATTAATAATAGGCATAGCATTCACCGCAGGAGGTGCAGCATGATGAATCTCATTATTAATAATAGGGACAACATGCACCACAGGAGGTGAAGAAACAACATCAGTTTGAAAAAATTGAGCAACTTGAGCAACGAGATTGTATCCTTCTGGCATGAAATTCTCAGGCATTCCCCACAGGTAACCGTGAGGCATACGGCACTGAGTAACAATAACTGGAGTAACAGAGATGGGAACTGACATAACCTCTAGAATAATGGTTGTCTGTTGTGGTTGAGTAGCATGAGGAGACGGGGGAGGAGGTGGTGGTTGGTTCTGAGCAGCCACCAATGACTCTACCAAATCAGTCAGATTAGCCATACCGGCTCTTAAAGCAGTAACTTCTTCGCGAAGCTCACGATTCTCTTTTTCAAGGTTTTCCATCTTCTTTCTAGAATTAGTCCGAGTATTGTAGCGTGAGACACTGTTGTACCCCAAAATTTTCCCTCCCATATTCTTCAAGAAAATGCCAAGTCAAGCTGCAAAATCTCCCCAAGGGTTGCACAGTGTAAGGGCCTCCTGAACAGTCAAAATTAGGGTTTTTGTTCTGATCAAGAAAATGAAGTTTACAAAGGTCCAATCAAGTCCCACATGCCTATAAATATGTTCAAGCATCCTCATACCAAGTTTCAAGACTTTCAGCACAAAATTGCACAGTCAAAACCCTAATTGCACTACAGTCAACTGTAGGGGCAAAATGGTCATTTGACAGTCAAAAGTTCAAATTTTTGGTCAACATATCATTTTGAAGCCACAAACATCATTTGATCAATGCTTGATCATTATTCTCAAAGCTAGGCTCAAAAATCATCAAGATGCAAAAGTTTCCTTATTTGGACAATTGAAAAAAGTCAACTGTAAATTGACCAGGGCATAACTTTCACATGGATTATCAGAAAAATTCCATCCAAAGCTCATTTTGAAGATAAAGACATTTCCTACAACTCATCTTCATACATCAAGTCCAAGAAATGCTCTCACAAAAAGTTATCAATTTCAACATTATAGGTCATTTTCAAAAGTCAACAAAAAGGGACTTTAAGTCAAAGGCCATAACTTGAGATTGGTAAATCAAAATGACATGGGACCAAAGGAATTGGTTAGAGGACTCAAAGACCTTTCCAAAATGTCCAAGAACATGAGCAAAGCTCAAAAATTGAGCAAGTTATGCCTTGTGGAAGTTGGGAAATTTTTGGATATTTTGAAAAGTCAACATTGATTCAAATGACCTAAAATTGCTAATGGGCCCATTTTTCTTCCACAATTCATTGTCCCAAATATGCACACGACCACTTGGCCCAAAGGGAAGTTTTTATTCATTTTTATTTATTTATTTGAATTTTTTATTATTAATAATTCATTTAATCAAATAAAATACATGAAAAATATAAAACCAATGAAATAAAATCTTTTTGTGCATGAAATATATTCAATAATTCGTGCATGATCAGATATGGAAGGAATTGGATTGATTGGATATGATTGAGAGCAAAAGCACATGAAAAAAGATTGAAAAAGATCTTTGAAAATCAAATTTCAAAAACCATGAATGCAAATGATTTGGTTTGTTTTTCTTGACCTAATTCACTCATACTTATACAAGGAATCAAAACCTAATGAAAAAAATCACTGAGCTGCGCAGAAAACCCTAAACAAACTTGCATTTTTTTTCAAGAAAACTCCATAACTGAAAACACTTGTGCAGGACGATTCAAGGCGAAATTTTTATCCCATCACCTTCCTGAAGCTTCAAGGAAGGGTTTCTGATCAAAATCATCCATCATAACTTCAAGAATTGGTAACACGAACAGGACCTGTACTGAAAAATTTTCATACTCTTGCATCTCAATTCATGCGCTTTTTGCACTTTTTAACATATGATTTACATTCCTTATGCAATTCTGATGCTAACCATGTGGTTTAATTTTGTTTTCATGCCTTATATGGAGACTTTCCATTAGAGATATTTAGGTTTTTCAGGTTTTCAAATTAGGCATTTTCTATCCCTGTAAAATTGAGACACATCAATGCCATGAACAAAACCAGCTCGCTTAGACGAAAATAATGGCATGCTCGCGCTGAATTTATATGCTAAGGGGACCTAATCGCTATTATTCAAAGAAGCATGTTTTGAGGGGGTTCAAAACCCCCGTTAAATGTTTGTTAATTTGTTTCAGGAAATCACAAACGGAGAAGACGATGCAGTGTCAAGGCGTGAGTGGTTCATTTAAATTTGCGCGCTAAAAATCCATTAACTAACCATATTCGCTTATGTTATTTATTCGTTATATAATATACAAAGCAATCAAGTGGATCAGCTGGCAAGGCGCAGTGGTGGTAACGTTCATGACCTGGGTTCGAGCCCCAGGTCTCCACTATCTCCATATTATTTTCCAATTAATATTCACATGCAGATTCCATACTGAAGACCACCATACACCTTCTCCATCAAACCCTCCACGTGCCCAAGGGAATGATCAGAAGGCCATGAATTGAAGACTATGATGAGCCTCAGTCAACACGCCAGCACGCTGCCTGGAAAAGGTCAAAAGGGCCTATTGCTAATGGGCCAGATTACTGGAAGAAAACCTATTTGTTGGGGACTGCAACCCCCCCTTGGTTTGCAAATTTCCTTAACTTTCTTTCTCTTTTTATAATTTTTATTTTCTTTTAATTATTGTTTGTTTAATCAATTTATTATTTTCATAAATATAAAAAACACCATAAAAAATTAGAAAAAGAGAAAAAATATAATAAATATTTTATTTTAAGTATTTTTGTAATTAAATTGCATATAATTAATTAGTTTTAAATTAGGTTTTAATTTCAACTTTTTTTTAATAAATCTAAAAAACATAGAATTAGGGTTTAATTAATTTTCATCTTTTTTCTTTTATTCTATAATAATTAAATATTAGATATATTTTTATAATTAAATTTGCCTGTAAATCAATTAGGGTTAATATTAGGTTTTAATTTTCTTTTCTTAATAAATTAAAAACAACTAAAATTAGGGTTAGCATTTAATTTCAATTAATTCTTTTTTCACTAAAATCCTAAAATACTAAAAAATACCAAAAACATTTCCTTTCTTTTTTAATTAATTAATGTCACCATTTAATTTAATTTTGCAAAAAAAGGGTCCAACGCCCTCGTTTTAATTCTTATTCGCATATTTATTTTATTTCTTTATAATATTTATGTATCTCTCCCAAGGCCTTGTAAATTAATTTGTCGCACTTTTATTTGCTTTCTTTATTTTCCTGTCAAATCGGGTTCGAGAAATTTTGGCGATGTGGACCCGCGCCTTTTGTAATAGCTTAGAATTTTTATTTCTTGCAATATTTTAACTGTTAAATAATGGCATGAAAGAATGAATGACAATAAATAAAAACAAACGTTAGATCACCAATAACATGACAAAAGACAAAAATAAATGAAAGCGACACACGAATCGCACACACCACCCCTAGGGTACGCCTCACTGTTGCCTTGCCTCGAAAGGTGATCGTCGAGTAGAGGATGTCTTAGTAAGTCCTCATGATCCGGGAACCTGGCATGAGGGTAGCTTCTAAGGTGTCTTCCCATTGCTCTGGTGATCACCATGTCCCGAACCTCGAATTGACCCGAACACCTCCAACGGTGGTGCTACCTCCCTCTCAATGGTGGAATGGCACTACTTTAAAGGACATTTACACAGACGAATTCCTTAGGGTAGGTAGACGACTCTAGATACTTGCTTTAAATTCAAAACAAATTCAAAAATACTTTTCACACCGACACCTTTTTAAAAAGCTTTCGAAAGCAATTTTGCAAACACTCTTGAGGACTGATACAAGAGTCGAACTGGAATTTTCAAAGAAACTTTTTAAAACCCACAGTTGAAAAGCAAACAAACCATTTTTGAAAACACAAGTGAGCAAGTATCTAAGAGCCCATGAATAACCATGGATAGAAAGGGTGCTAACACCTTCCCTTTCTATAATCTACCTCCCGAACCGAGAGCAATCTCTTTAAGGAATTTTTCTGTGCTTTTGTCCTTTCCATTTGGAGAAAATAAAAGACGGTGGCGACTCTTGCTTCCGCGACATTTCGCGAACCAGCGTTAAACAGTCAGTTCCAGATCCACCGATCACAGAACTGGCGACTCTGCTGGGGAATACTTTTAAAGTGAGGTGTACCTTAGGGATAGTTCATAACTGTGTTTTCAATTGCTTTCTTTGCTTGCTTTAAATTGTGGGACTGTCTCGGGAGTTCTATAGATCCTAACCCGGATCTGGGGATACCTTCTTAGAAAGTAGCAACAAGGCTGTGAGGGAACTGTGCGGGGTATACCGACATGGTTGAAACAGTCTGCTACGTTGATGTGGCACTTTGGTGTGTACCGGTAACCCTTGAGTTCAGTCAAGGAGAGTACGGGGCCTCCGCGTGGTGTCGTGAAGCATCAACAGACCTTAGGAACCTTAATGGAACTATCTTGGCCTCTTTAGGGTAGTGAGATAACTGACTTTAGTGCAGTCCGAGGTTGGTTGATACTCGATACTACACTCAATTGAGGGTTGCTTTCCTGGAATATTTCGGTCGCCAGTTCAGTGGCTAAATCGAAACGATGAACAATGAAAGCAATCCCATGATATTGGGACCCTTAGAACCCGGTTACTTCTAATAGGACAGGTTGAGCCCACCAACTTCAAGAGGGTAATACCCAGACCCCATGCTGGCCTAAACTCTAAGGGCTTTCTCTTGTGTGACTTGTGTGCCTTCGTACTTGACTACTTGCATGCTTTATCTGACACATGAACTACTTGCAGGCTTTATTTATAGTCCTTAATTGGGACTCATAACAGGGTTTACCGAGTTTCTTGCAGGTTTTGTTTTTAGTCCTTAATTGGGACTCATGACAGGTTTTACTTGAGTTTCTTGCAGGGTTTGTTTATAGTCCTTAATTGGGACTCATAACAGGGTTTATTCATATTACCCCATGCATCATGACATCATATCATTGCATACATCCTAACCCATTTCAAGGATCTCAAGGGCTTGTGATGCAGGTCATGATGAATCAAACATCTAGCAAGGGGCAAAGAGGATTTATTTTCCTCTAGCCAAAGTTGTCAGGGGCTATGACCCACTGGATATGGTGAGCCTTTGACCCTTGAAGAAGAATTCTCAATAACATGGGTTTCCTTCAATCAAGCTGCCGGACCCAAATTCTAACAAATTTTCTTGTCTACCCCGCGAGGTCCTTGAAAACATTGCATGCATATCATACACATCTTTGCATTACAGGTATCCCTTGTTGCAGGTCACTTACCTTTCCCGCTGTTTATTTCAGCAATGGCTTCCCAACCAGACAACCAGGACTTTCTTGCTCAAGAGACCCGGTTCGGGGAAATCCTCCTGAATCTATCTAAGGGGCAGGAAGAGCTAAGGACACTTCTCATGGAGACCTTTGTCAGGAACAGTGCTGAGGCTGAAAGGCTGAAACACCTACAAGCTGAGATGGATGCACTGAAGGTCCAGATGCTGGGGCAGGTGACTGCCATTCAAGGGTTAGCTCAAAGACAAGATGAGCTCTGGTTTCTCGTCAACCAACTGCTTCAGGGCAACCAACTGGGGCAAAAGTCTAAGGGTAAAAAGCCAGTCATCGTTCGGCCACCTTTGAGACAAAGAGGCAAAGAGAGAGCTCCCCAAACGGCTCCAGTATCACAAATTCAACATCGCAACCAACAAAAGAGCGAGAGAAGGCAGTTCACTCGGCTCAGCATGACCTTATCCCAGATATTGCCACAGTTGCTGGAGACCAAGCTGGTAACTCTAAAAGAAGCTCTGAAGAACCAAAATACAACGTCACCGAAGTATAACCCCAACGCCCGCTGCGCTTATCACTCTGACAGCCCGGGGCATACTACAGATGATTATTGGAGCTTGAAAAACAAGATCCAGGACTTGATTGATGAAGGGGCATTGGAGTTCACACAAGATGGTCAGGCTGAATTTTTCTACCATCCCTCCAAGGTTCACCATTTGAAGTGACAAATCCTGAGACTAGAAAACTTTTGTTCATTCGAATGTTCAAGTTGCAATTTACTTTTGTTCAAACATTTACTCATTGTTAAACATTGTTATTTCATTAATGCATCGCATATGTCTGTTTTGAAGCAATATATTCGTATTCACTATACGCAAATTATTTTCATATTTTTTCTGATGATCAACTCTCAATTAATAATTCTAAGCCTCTTGAGGGAGGATGACGAAAACGATACCACGATCTTTACAGTATGCTTTTGAACAGACCCCGCTGATGAGGTACAGGCATTGTTTCAATCCCTAAACACTGGAGTTATAAGGATGATAATCCCTAGTCAACCCATCTGAGCCAAAGAAGTAGGAGTTTTTCTTTTCGAAATTTAAAACCCTTAATCATAACCTGGGGCAGGGTAGTCTCTCAGTTGATCCAAGTGCATAACGAATGGCACCAAAGAGGTCCTTACAAAGCAAAAAAAAACAGTGATCGTTCCCTATAATCAATAAAGAAAGGCAGTCACCATCTCAAAATAAAAAAAACCATTAAGTCAAAACCCATAAAGGAGACTTACAAAACTGGGGCATCCCGCTGACTGTAATTCCAAAAAGGGAAACAGTGCAGGCAAAAAGAAAGGGATAACAAAAATCAGACAAGAAAGAGGTCTTACAAACCCTCAACAAAAAAAGGGAATGACTGCCTATTCAAAATAAGTTATCAACATCCGAATCATCACCGGAAAATCAGAGCAAAGACTCAAACAAGGTCTAACGTATGATCAACTAAGTTTAGGTTTGGAGAACATCACGAAGAACGGGTGGGTACAAATAATTTGAGCCTTTATCCTTTGTTTCTTAAACCGTGAACCAGGCCACGCTACAATCCTAAAAAGTCCTAGCTGAAGCATGGGTTAGTTCGAAAGCATACTGTTACGAAAGGTATCCTGACTCCTTAAGGCCTACGGTAAAATACGGAGTTGACATCACGTTTTACAAACATTCACTTATTTTATGAAAAAATGCATTTTCAAAATATTCAAGACAGACATAGGCTTTGCATTTTTAACATAACTTTGTTTTGCATATGACTTTTTGTTTGAACAGCAGAGAAATCTGCACGACGAATATCTAGTGAACAGAAATCTTCTCAAGGATCACCTCAAGTGGAAAAACACTTCCAATCAAGGGGCAGGACATGACCATGGTCCATTATCTGGGGCAGTCCAATCAAGATTTGTAGAATCTCTCAAAGGCCAAATAGCCTGGGGCAAATCTCCGCCTGAGTCACTTGGGGGCATTCCAGCAACAAAACTTGCACGATCAAAAATCTTCTGGTGGCATGACAAAACACTTCTAACAGGGGCAACTCCTTACATTCTGAAAGCACGGACATAGTTGAAAAAAATACTACGCATAATCAAAGACCCGCTAGGTTGACACACCTAGGCAAAAATAAGGGCTTCCCGGCGAACCAAAAGGGTTCGGGCAAAATGAGGGATGAAATAAAAAAATCTGTACACCCGGCAAGTCGAAAACCTGAAAAGGCGGCTTGGGCAAAAATGGGTATCCTGGTGGACTGAAAACCCGAAAGGGCGGTCCAGGCAAAAGTTAAGGATCAAAGCGTACGACTATGTCCTATCATCTTGTCACCTGCCCACCAGAAGAAGGTTTGCCCATCAATGGCTATCAGCATCTCACAGATCTTCCTCTCCCACCTCAGAAACAGGGGCAATGAAGAGTTGTCTAAGCAATCTAATTGTGCTATCCTCCAAGGTACCAATGTAGGTTCAGCTAAAGAACATAACCAGTACATTCCAATTCCCCAGAGAGTAAGTCAGCAAGACAGTACACTCTCCTCGAGCAAAGCAGTTATCAACCTTAAGGAAGTTGGGTATCCTCCAGCAGATATCAACATTCCCCAGCAGCATACATATTCATAACCAGCATCCCCGGCAATCTTGGTCTAAAGATTGTTCCCCGGCGGCATATCAAATATTCAATGGAGTCCCTTCCCTGACACAGTTCAGAACTTCCCCCAAGAGAGTCCAATCTAATTTCCCCAGGAAAGTTGGAATTCATCTCCCTAAGCAGTAAGCTTATCCCCAGTAAATTCTGGAAGCTTATCCTCGTAAAGCACGAACGCGTCGCCCGGCTTTATTCAAAGAGTTATTTCCTTAACAGGATATAACTGGGTTATCCTCAGCCAAAAGCCACGGAAAGGTCGTCCTTGACAAAGTCTTCTTATCCCCAGCGAAGTCTATTAACACTTCCGATACAGCAAAGATATCCCCAGCAAGGTATTATCAACATTCAGCAAAAGCACCTCTCTCCCCACAGAGTATTGCTTCCCAGCAAAATCGCTAGAGTACTTTCCTCCCCGCAGAGTTATTCCATTCGCCAAGTTTATTCCCCAACGGAGTCATCTTCTCCTACCGGTATTCTTGCAGCTATCATCCCCAGCGGAAGCAAAATTTATTCTTCAAATATCAGCCCAAGAGTGACTTCCCGGCACCCGTCAAGGATTTACATTCCTAGACGAAAGCACACATAAACATCACATACATCATTATAGCATGCATATACGCATCATATCATACAAATCTCATTTATGTTGAGAACATCATTGCTTGGTCCATATCATGCATGGCATATGACTGACCTCTACCTTTCAGGAAAGATGCAGTTAAGTTCTCAATCATATTTCAAGACCTAGACCGGTTCAGTTAATCGACTCCAAAGATTTCTTATCCAGTCCGAGGCCTTCTCTAGTCCAGCTAAATCGACTCCCAACAGATTTTTCTGATGAAGACTCGGTAGAAGTTATCAAAGGTTTTTCTCAAACGTCCGCTTTTGAGATTATAATTTCCTTTGGTTCTCTCCCGACGTTGTGGAGGTGATAATTCCATTTTAGGTTTTTCTCAAACGCCCGCTTTTGAGATTATAATTTCCTATGGTTCTCTCCCCGACGGTGCGTGAGATGATAATTCCATTTTAGGTTTTTCTCAAACGCCCGCTTTTGAGATTATAATTTCCTTTGGTTCTCTCCCGACGTTGTGGAGGTAATAATTCCATTTTAGGTTTTTCTCAGACGTCCGCTTTTGAGATTATAATTTCCTATGGTTCTCTCCCCGACGGTGCGTGAGATGATAATTCCATTCCAGGTTTTTCTCAGACGTCCGCTTTTGAGATTATAATTTCCTATGGTTCTCTCCCCGACGGTGCGTGAGATGATAATTCCAGCCCAGGTTTTTCTCAAACGTCCACTTTTGAGATTATAATTTCCTATGGTTCTCTCCCCGACGGTGCGTGAGATGATAATTCCATCCCAGGTTTTTCTCAGACGTCGGCTTTTGAGATTATAATTTCCTATGGTTCTCTCCTCGACGGTGTGTGAGATGATAATTCCATTCCAGGTTTTTCTCAGACGTCCGCTTTTGAGATTATAATTTCCTATGGTTCTCTCCCCGACGGTGCGTGAGATGATAATTCCATTCCAGGTTTTTCTCAGACGTCCGCTTTTGAGATTATAATTTCCTATGGTTCTCTCCCCGACGATGCGTGAGATGATAATTCCAGCCCAGGTTTTTCTCAGACGTCCGCTTTTGAGATTATAATTTCCTATGGTTCTCTCCCCGACGGTGCGTGAGATGATAATTCCATCCCAGGTTTTTCTCAGACGTCCGCTTTTGAGATTATAATTTCCTATGGTTCTCTCCCCAGCGGTGCGGAGATGATAGTTCCATTCCAGGTTTTTCTCAGACGTCCGCTTTTGAGATTATAATTTCCTATGGTTCTCTCCCCGACGGTGCGTGAGATGATAATTCCAGCCCAGGTTTTTCTCAAACGTCCGCTTTTGAGATTATAATTTCCTATGGTTCTCTCCCCGACTGTGCGTGAGATGATAATTCCATCCCAGGTTTTTCTCAGACGTCCGCTTTTGAGATTATAATTTCCTATGGTTCTCTCCCCGACGGTGTGTGAGATGATAATTCCATTCCAGGTTTTTCTCAGACGTCCGCTTTTAAGATTATAATTTCCTATGGTTCTCTCCCCGACGGTGCGTGAGATGATAATTCCATTCCAGGTTTTTCTCAGACGTCCGCTTTTGAGATTATAATTTCCTATGGTTCTCTCCCCGACGGTGCGTGAGATGATAATTCTAGCCCAGGTTTTTCTTAGACGTCCGCTTTTGAGATTATAATTTCCTATGGTTCTCTCCCCGACGGTGCGTGAGATGATAATTCCATCCCAGGTTTTTCTCAGACGTCCGCTTTTGAGATTATAATTTCCTATGGTTCTCTCCCCAGCGGTGCGGAGATGATAATTCCATTCCAGGTTTTTCTCAGACGTCCGCTTTTGAGATTATAATTGCCTATGGTTCTCTTCCCGATACTGCGAAGATGGTAATTCCCACCAAGATTTTCTCAACGAGCGTTGTTGAAGTTAAAGTCACCCAAGGTTCTCTCACCTTTCATGCTGAGGTAGTAACCATCCCTGGTTCATTCATCATCTTGTGAAGCTCCAGACTCAGCTCCTGTAACCAGTCAGGACACATCTATATCAAGCATCTGAAAACCAACTCCTGCAACGTGTCAGGTACTCTTTTTTTTTTCTTTTGCAGGTATGCAGGTTCTCGCTAAGGAATCTCTTATGCGATCAACATCCAGATGGCATCTATAAGCCCATCATCCCCCATCAATCTCCAAATGGCATCTATAAGCCCATTTCCACTATGTGAGCGCAAATTTCTGGGCACTCTAGTGTTCAATCATCTTCTACCCTCGGATTACGAAAGGCACGTCAGCCAATCTGCATCCTCAGGTCTAAGAAGATTGAACAGGGGCAACTGTTGTACCCCAAAATTTGCCCTCCCATATTCTTCAAGAAAATGCCAAGTCAAGCTGCAAAATCTCCCCAAGGGTTGCACAGTGTAAGGGCCTCCTGAACAGTCAAAATTAGGGTTTTTGTTCTGATCAAGAAAATGAAGTTTCCAAAGGTCCAATCAAGTCCCACATGCCTATAAATATGGTCAAGCATCCTCATACCAAGTTTCAAGACTTTCAGCACAAAATTGCACAGTCAAAACCCTAATTGCACTACAGTCAACTGTAGGGGCAAAATGGTCATTTGACAGTCAAAAGTTCAAATTTTTTGTCAACATATCATTTTGAAGCCACAAACATCATTTGATCAATTCTTGATCATGATTCTCAAAGCTAGGCTCAAAAATCATCATGATGCAAAAGTTTCCTTATTTGGACAACTGAAAAAAGTCAACTGTAAATTGACCAGGGCATAACTTTCACATGGATTATCAGAAAAATTCCATCCAAAGTTCATTTTTAAGAGAAAGACATTTCCTACAACTCATCTTCATACATCAAGTCCAAGAAATGCTCTCACAAAAAGTTATCAATTTCAACATTATAGGTCATTTTCAAAAGTCAACAAAAAGGGACTTTAAGTCAAAGGCCATAACTTGAGATTGGTAAATCAAAATGACATGGGACCAAAGGCATTGGTTAGAGGACTCAAAGACCTTTCCAAAATGTCCAAGAACATGAGCAAAGCTCAAAAATTGAGCAAGTTATGCCTTGTGGAAGTTGGGAAATTTTTGGATATTTTGAAAAGTCAACATTGATTCAAATGACCTAAAATTGCTAATGGGCCCATTTTTCTTCCACAATTCATTGTCCCAAGTATGCACACGACCACTTGGCCCAAAGGGAAGTTTTTATTCATTTTTATTTATTTATTTGAATTTTTTATTATTAATAATTCATTTAATCAAATAAAATACATGAAAAATATAAAACCAATGAAATAAAATCTTTTTGTGCATGAAATATATTCAATAATTCGTGCATGATCAGATATGGAAGGAATTGGATTGATTAGATATGATTGAGAGCAAAAGCACATGAAAAAAGATTGAAAAAGATCTTTGAAAATCAAATTTCAAAAACCATGAATGCAAATGATTTGGTTTGTTTTTCTTGACCTAATTCACTCATACTTATACAAGGAATCAAAACCTAATGAAAAAAATCACTGAGCTGCGCAGAAAACCCTAAACAAACTTGCATTTTTTTTCAAGAAAACTCCATAACTGAAAACACTTGTGCAGGACGATTCAAGGCGAAATTTTTATCCCATCACCTTCCTGAAGCTTCAAGGAAGGGTTTCTGATCAAAATCATCCATCATAACTTCAAGAATTGGTAACACGAACAGGACCTGTACTGAAAAATTTTCATACTCTTGCATCTCAATTCATGCGCTTTTTGCACTTTTTAACATATGATTTACATTCCTTATGCAATTCTGATGCTAACCATGTGGTTTAATTTTGTTTTCATGCCTTATATGGAGACTTGCCATTAGAGATATTTAGGTTTTTCAGGTTTTCAAATTAGGCATTTTCTATCCCTGTAAAATTGAGACACATCAATGCCATGAACAAAACCAGCTCGCTTAGACGAAAATAATGGCATGCTCGCGCTGAATTTATATGCTAAGGGGACCTAATCGCTATTATTCAAAGAAGCATGTTTTGAGGGGGTTCAAAACCCCCGTTAAATGTTTGTTAATTTGTTTCAGGAAATCACAAACGGAGAAGACGATGCAGTGTCAAGGCGTGAGTGGTTCATTTAAATTTGCGCGCTAAAAATCCATTAACTAACCATATTCGCTTATGTTATTTATTCGTTATATAATATACAAAGCAATCAAGTGGATCAGCTGGCAAGGCGTAGTGGTGGTAACGTTCATGACCTGGGTTCGAGCCCCAGGTCTCCACTATCTCCATATTATTTTCCAATTAATATTCACATGCAGATTCCATACTGAAGACCACCATACACCTTCTCCATCAAACCCTCCACGTGCCCAAGGGAATGATCAGAAGGCCATGAATTGAAGACTATGATGAGCCCCAGTCAACACGCCAGCACGCTGCCTGGAAAAGGTCAAAAGGGCCTATTGCTAATGGGCCAGATTACTGGAAGAAAACCTCCATGTTGGGGACTGCAACCCTCCCTTGGTTTGCAAATTTCCTTAACTTTCTTTCTCTTTTTATAATTTTTATTTTCTTTTAATTATTGTTTGTTTAATCAATTTATTATTTTCATAAATATAAAAAACACCATAAAAAATCAGAAAAAGAGAAAAAATATAATAAATATTTTATTTTAAGTATTTTTGTAATTAAATTGCATATAATTAATTAGTTTTAAATTAGGTTTTAATTTCAACTTTTTTTTAATAAATCTAAAAAACATAGAATTAGGGTTTAATTAATTTTCATCTTTTTTCTTTTATTCCATAATAATTAAATATTAGATATATTTTTATAATTAAATTTGCCTGTAAATCAATTAGGGTTAATATTAGGTTTTAATTTTCTTTTCTTAATAAATTAAAAACAACTAAAATTAGGGTTAGCATTTAATTTCAATTAATTCTTTTTTCACTAAAATCCTAAAATACTAAAAAATACCAAAAACATTTCCTTTCTTTTTTAATTAATTAATGTCACCATTTAATTTAATTTTGCAAAAAAAGGGTCCAACGCCCTCGTTTTAATTCTTATTCGCATATTTATTTTATTTCTTTATAATATTTATGTATCTCTCCCAAGGCCTTGTAAATTAATTTGTCGCACTTTTATTTGCTTTCTTTATTTTCCTGTCAAATCGGGTTCGAGAAATTTTGGCGATGTGGATCCGCGCCTTTTGTAATAGCTTAGAATTTTTATTTCTTGCAATATTTTAACTGTTAAATAATGGCATGAAAGAATGAATGACAATAAATAAAAACAAACGTTAGATCACCAATAACATGACAAAAGACAAAAATAAATGAAAGCGACACACGAATCGCACACACCACCCCTAGGGTACGCCTCACTGTTGCCTTGCCTCGAAAGGTGATCGTCGAGTAGAGGATGTCTTAGTAAGTCCTCATGATCCGGGAACCTGGCATGAGGGTAGCTTCTAAGGTGTCTTCCCATTGCTCTGGTGATCACCATGTCCCGAACCTCGAATTGACCCGAACACCTCCAACGGTGGTGCTACCTACCTCTCAATGGTGGGATGGCACTACTTTAAAGGACATTTACACAGACGAATTCCTTAGGGTAGGTAGACGACTCTAGATACTTGCTTTAAATTCAAAACAAATTCAAAAATACTTTTCACACCGACACCTTTTCAAAAAGCTTTCGAAAGCAATTTTGCAAACACTCTTGAGGACTGATACAAGAGTCGAACTGGAATTTTCAAAGAAACTTTTTAAAACCCACAGTTGAAAAGCAAACAAACCATTTTTGAAAACACAAGTGAGCAAGTATCTAAGAGCCCATGAATAACCATGGATAGAAAGGGTGCTAACACCTTCCCTTTCTATAATCTACCTCCCGAACCGAGAGCAATCTCTTTAAGGAATTTTTCTGTGCTTTTGTCCTTTCCATTTGGAGAAAATAAAAGACGGTGGCGACTCTTGCTTCCGCGACATTTCGCGAACCAGCGTTAAACAGTCAGTTCCAGATCCACCGATCACAGACACTTTGTCGACTGAATGAAGTAGAGAAACAAGTAAGACACCTGGGTGAGATAGAAATGCAAAAATATGTGCAAAATGATGCATGATATGTAATGCGTATGATTTATTGTGTTTATTCAAGGAACTCAAAGAACTATAAACAATTGCAAATATTGAGGAACTAACCATTTAGAAATGCCGAAAAATCTCATTTAATAATAACTTTGGAATGGATTACAACTTTTTGTACAAGAGAATAAAGATAGAATTTAAAAATCCTAAGAAGCCAAAGTTGATGAAGATATTTCCACACACTGACGTTTTCCCTTGAGTCTTGCAATTCGAGCCTTCGAATGCTTGTTCTCTTCTGCTTACTTGTCGGTGACTTCTTTCCATCCACCAGAATCATAAAGTGGGTGATCGGGACTTGGTTGAACTCTAGAGGAAAATAAATTCCCCTGCTTCTCCATCATCTCCACAGCATGACTCCTAAGAATCTCAACCAAGTCATCATTCTCTTTCAATTATGTTGAGTAGGACACCTCCAAAGTCTGGTATTTGTTCTTCAATGCTTCCTTCTCTTGTTGCATCTTAACTAGAGCAAGCTCGAGTTCTTTCACATCATCTAAGAGAGGAGGAGGAGTCCTCATAAACCTGTCAGCTAAAGGTTCTTCACGAGAATAAGGCATCTTCAATTGAATTGCCCTTGCTTGTACCCAACGGAGATGAGGCTCTAAGGAAATAGCTCTTCTTGGTCCCAAATCCTTTATATCCTTCCTATGAATATGGCACCAAGCCTTTTCAATTTCTTCCTTACTTTCCTTGTGATACTCTCCTTCTTTGAGAAAGAAACCACTCAGATGAATGTTGTTTGGCCTGTCTCTCATTGGATATCCAAGTTTGTGGCGTACAAGAACAGGATTGTAGTTAATTCCTCCCTTTGTACGAAGAAGAGATACATTGGGGAAACTATCGCAAATGTCAATAATATTAGCATCATAGTAATCTTTATGATACAAATCAATATCTGAATGAGTGGGAGTTATAATCTTCAGTTCCCAATGTGGTTCCTTCTTGAAATCCCAAAAAGCAGCAGACTAAGGTAAGTGAGAAATAAACCACTGATATAACAATGGTGTGCAACAGATGATCATCCCTTCTTGATAGAAATTCCGAAGATGGGTGGAATAATAAGTATATCCTAATAGTGTAGGGACTAGGTTCCCAATCAGAAAGATCCTAATGGTATTAACATCCACAAATTTGTCGACGTTATGAAACAAGAACAAACCATAGGCAAGCAAAGCAAACATTGCCTCAAAATCAGTTGTACTCTTCATCTTGGAAAAGAACAAGCTTTCTCCAATAGAAATTGAGTAGGTAAAACTCTGATTCCTCCTTTGGCAGTCATGGTAGCCTCGATCTCAGACTTCCTCAAGTGAGTTATGGTGGCAATATCATGAGATATAGGCTCTCCCTCTAAGCCGGTGAAAGGAACACAAGTAGTAATAGGTAAACCAAGTAAGTAAGAATACTCCACCAATGTGGGCATTAGCTAATAATCAGGAAAAGTGAAACACTGGTATAACGGATCATAGAACTGAACCAATATAGAAAGAATACTCTCATTCATCTTGAGCTTCATAAGAGGCACAATGTCTACATACTTCTTCTGGAAATTTGTAGGACTCTTAATCTCAGAATTCAAACTCCTTAATTCCTCTATCTTAGGATCCTTGAAACTGTACTTCCGAGTCTTTCTCCTTCCAAAATCCATGGTCAAAAGAGTATCTGAGATATTTGCAAAAGTCAACCGTAAGTTCCTTAAAAAAACTGTTTAAAGAATGCTCATGGGTGCATGAATGCATGATGATGCAACAATCACATACAAGATCACAAATATGGGGTTCATAGGTTCGACGTCACGAGCATGAAGTCAAAGGTACTACCCACAATGTAAGGAATAATGGTTTATCACTTGCCGAATAAGGTTTTAAGGAAATCTCAGAGTCTACATTCTTCCTTCAGATATTACCAATCTCCCGATTAGTTCAGTAATTAGCAATATTCTCATGAACAACTCATCTGAGTGCAACATCGCGTGATATCTACTTCCGGATTGCTCTGTTATAGTCTCTGCACTACACCTAAAAGGCCAACATGGGTTAAGGGTTATACAGCTTCTCATCTTCATGGGCTCCCAGTTTGAAAGTAGCACGTCTTCCTAATTACTCGGTAAACAAATACTACAGTCAAAGGGGCTTCTACTAAGTGGGGGATCTCATGTCTCCTTTTTCGGAATTACTCCCTCAAAGTTAACATGACTATACCGCCCATCCTATCTTAAGTTTTCCCAAGTCCGGGTATAGGACTTATAAGAGATCACCAAGCACCCTAAAAACTAGAAAAAAAATCCAGAAATATATATATATATATATATATATATATATATATATATATATATATATATATATATATATATATATATATATATATATATATATATATATATATATATATATATATATATATATATATATATATATATATATATATATATATATATATATATATATATATATATATATATATATATATATATATATATATATATATATATGTACAACAAATAATATACAACAAATAATAGCACATACACAGATAAACAAAGATAGGCTCAACCCACTTAGAGATGTCTCCCTAGTGAAGTCGCCATTTTTCTGTAGTAGTTGAAATATTGAGACTAAGCTATTGGATTGACTTAACTCGTACAAATCAAATAAAAAACGCCACCGCGCTTTATTATTTCCAAAGGAAATGGGAAAAGAGCAAATAAACCCAAAAAAGAAGGAAGGGAGAATCTAGGTACGAGGGTTGGTTATGCAAAGGGAAAGTATTAGCACCCTAAAAATCCATGACACTCCACATGAACCACTTTGAAAATTTGTGTATTTTGGCTATAAAAGGTGTTTACAAAATAGATGGTAGAGATGAGAAAAGAAGTATTTTTTTAATAATTTTTACACCCGCCGTTGTTGTGAACCTTTAGTGTCTACGTACCACCTTTTATGCAATAGGGGATCAGGGTACTCGTAGTTCACCTCAAAAATTTTAAAACACATGGGTGTTGGTTAATTTTAAGATAAGAGACATCATCGTCATATCCGAGTGGAAAACATACTTACTACCCAGAATTATGAGAAAGGAGCATTTGTGTCATCTCAAAGTGGAGGATATAACTTGGATTTAAAATCTACCACTCAACACCCAAGTGGAAGATAACTCTCTTCACTACATATCATAGAAGTATAGTAGCTTGCGTCACTACAAGAATCAACAAGAGTCTAATCTTTTGAAAAGTTTTTAAAGTAAAAAGTCAAAGTGCCAAAATGGTTTGAATAAGGTAAATTACTTTTAGTCTTTTAAAAAGATGTCAAAGTAAGATTAAATTGATTAAAGTTTGATTTAAGAAAAGATTTTGAAATTTCTTGGACTTGAGTCCAAGTTTATTATGAAAGAGGTTCAAGTTAGAAATCAAGAAGAGTTTTGAAAAGTAGGGAGAAGATTTTTGAAATTAAAGAAGATAGGAGGAGATGAAGCGACTCTCCTAAAGCATAAGGTAAAAGCTAAGGAAAAGAACGATCTAACCAAAAGGAAGCCAACACTTTACTTAAGAATTCAATGTAGAATTCTCATCCTTTAGATTAAAACCAAGCAAACAAAAATACTAAACCTCTGAGGAATATCAAGCTTCAGATGAATTAAGAACCAAGCAAAGTATTCATTGACAAAAATTTACCAGAGTAACAAGTCTATATAGAGGAATTCTCAATCACAGACAAAACATGTAAATCAGAATAACCTGCACACAGAAAAAATGTAAACCAATGCCTTGGAGTAAACCCTAAGAATTTCATAAGATCTTAACAAATATATCAACCAAATATTATAGATTTCCAAGGTCTCATGTCTTCTAATCCTAAGTCTCAGGAATCCACAACTCCACAGTGCTAGAGATAGTAACCAAGTAGTCCACAAAGAAATAAGTATTTTAAGGTTCAAGTTGATTATTAAGTGTTTTCAAAAGAAAAGAAAACACGCGTGAGCAAATAAAAAATGACATAAAAATTAAATGCTCAAGTGAGCAAAAGGAAAATAACATGAGATGTAAATTCTAAAAAATATAACAAAAGGTTAGTTGAATGACCATCTTGAAGCTTGCTTTTAAAAACTCATTAGAAGATTGATAAAATCAAAGCCTCTCAATAACAAGTTTCATTTTCTTTTTGTCAAGTATATCATTCATTTCAAGTACTCAAGGAAACCACATATGATCAACGATCTTCAAATGATTCACTTAGACCAAAATTCATGAAATTCATTAGAGGATTGATAGGATCAAAGCCTCCTAACAATGAACTTCAAAGTTATTGGATCCAAGGTTTCAAATTAAACATACTTGGGCTTGCAAACATAGGTTTGGGCCACAAATGATCATTTTTCGAATCGGGACAAATTTAGCGCTATATTAAGCAATCGTAAGTGACTTATGTAGATACCACACCTATTTTAAGGTCGGTCAATAGCAGTCTATATACCATACATGTTATAGAAATGATAGGTAGATCATTTTCCAAAAACATGTAGCAAAAGTAAAAACAAGAAAGGGATAAGATGAAGAGGAGGAATGATAATGTAACCTAATGTATCAGATGAAACTAGGGTTTCAAATATCATCAACATCATTCATCCAATTTGGTGGACTTGGTTTTTCAACATATCAACACCCAAGATCCAATGAGGTTGAAGAACTTGTCCCAAAGTAACACTCAAGTGTCTCCAAATCAGGACCAATCAAAAAATAATTATATGTATTTAATATAAAAACAAATTTTAAATGATTTATAAAAAGGAAATAATTGGTAAAATACACAACATTATTAAAATATAAAATAAAAATCCTAAAAAAATATCAAAGGTCAAACATAAGTCAACAAGTGTTGACAAATTTTTTAAAGTCATAAACTATTTTTACAATATAAAGAAATAAGCAAAATACGCTAAAATTTATAAAAAATAGTAAAATCAAAAATAAAAATAAAATGAGGTCACCAATATTTGTCAAGAGGTTATTGGATCCTTCCATAATTTTTTCAGAATTTTAAAAGATAAAAAAGTATTTTTAAATAATTAAAACAAGTCAAAGAAATGAGACAATCATAAAATATACCAATTCACAAAATAAAATTGTGAAAATATAAAAATCATAAAGAGAATAATCTAAAGTATTTTTGGTAATTTTTTTACAATTTTATAAGTTGAAATGTTTTTTTTTTAATTTTTAAGTTTAAAACAAAAATCAGAAAATAAAACAATAAATCAAAAAAATGTGGACCATTTGATCATTGTCAAAAGCGTTAGTAAGAAAATCCGAGAGATCTGACGCGTTGTCCATTTTATGATCATTCATGAATAACACACTGAATCACTTTTAAAAAATAGATAAAACAAAAACACGTGGGGGGCTCTGATTGGTTGAAGACGTCCAATCATGCCAAATGTGTGACTTGGAATGCATCAAAACAACCTCATACCAAGTGTAATTCTTAACAAAATGCATTTGGACAATTAGTTAAACATTTTTAGCAAATAAAATTTAAGTAATTCAACCTGTAATCCAAGTTTACTCATAGTAAAAATTCTGACTCGAATCAAAAAATAGATTCCATAGAGCCAACTTCAACAATGCATAACTCACTACTCAAGAACCTTTATGATGCAATCTTGGATTCTTTAGAAATATGGATGATCAATCTTAACAATGTGCTTTTAAAGTTTTCATTTGGATGCTTGAGCAGAAAGTTATATCCATTTGAAATCATGAAAAACACACGGATTCTTTGTACTTAGAAAAATTCTAAGTGTTGAGCTTCAAAATGACCTATAATGTCTTGCAAACTTACAAGTCTTTCCACTCAAAATTTGATTTGATACTTGAATATGAAATGAATTAGACTCTTCAAATTGAATTATGGAATTGAGATCACTCAAAAATCATAAAAATTGAAAGAGTTATGGTCTTTGGAAGATGATGAACAAATTTGGGGAAATTCACAAAAGACCTATAATCTTTTTAATTCTTAAACAACTTTCCAATCATTTTCAAGTCTTGCATATTGAAAAAAAGTTGCAGTAGACATACCAAAGGTTATCATAGAAAAATAATGAGCTCAAGGAGATAAAAGATGACCAGGTTATGATCATTTGAAGTCAAACCCTAAGATTCAAAGGCTTTTCAAAGGGACTTGTAATCTTCTTCAAACTTAAATGGTCATCCATGCCAAATTAGAATTTTATCCTTGAATAGAAGATATTAAGGACTCTTTTAATAGAATCATGACTTTGGAATCACTTAAAATCAAAAATTTGAACAAGATATGGTCTTTGGAAGTCAGCAAACATCAGCTCAGAGAGTGTCAAAATGACTTGGAACCCCTTTCAACTTTTGATGATTTTTCTTGTACAATTGGGTCTTTTCATGTGAAGATAAGTTGTTGTGGATGATTAAAAGAACCCAAGAAAAAAGAACCAACTCAAAATATTGAAAATTGAGAGAGTTATGCACTTGTGACCACTGAATGAAGCACTTGCTCAATTAGGTCAAACTTGTTGAATCAATCCTTGAATATTTTGAACTTTCTTTGCAAAATAAAGCATGATGGGTCAAATTAGACCTTGAAATGATGTTGTCTTGAAGAACACTCAAAGATGGAGCTTAAGTCTCAATGAAACTTATTGAAGAAGGCATGGAAATAAACACATGAACCTATGAATCTTCTTGATGAATACCACCACCACCCTTGAGGAAAAATTGACCTAAATAAGGGTGAGAAAGCTCTTTGAACCAAAAAACAAAACTTTGATATCATAGACATAGCCTTGAAGCTTAATCTCTTGCAATCCATTAAAGAACCATTTGAATGAGGACCACCCCTCAAAATCCTAAGTTAGATGGTGAGATGAATGCAGTTGTGTCATCACCTACAATATGAACACCCAAAGAAACATATATACATATTTTGATGTTAGTTAAAAGTTAATCCAACTAAAAATACACACGTACAAGATACAAAATTCAAGGTGCTTGGTGATCCCTCAAGAGCAAACTTAAAGATAAGATGAAGTAAAAAGGGAGAACCAACCCTAATGTGTGAGCTTGATGTATTGATAATATGAGATAACGAGAGACCTTGGGGGGGGGGGGGGATTGGGATATAATAAGATGTTTTTAATTATGAATTTCTGCTGCAAGTAAGTTGGAAAGTTATGGTTGTTAATCATGAAGTACTTAACGTAATTGATTTTTAAAAACTCGTGTTACAGAGCAGGATGTGTATTATTATGATGTTTGTTTGAAGAAATGTGACATACTTTTAGTGCATTACTCTAATTTAATTATTGAATATTTTTGCGAATAATCTTTGGGTTTAGAAGGGTGTTACATTAGCTGCTCCTACATATAGGCAAAGGCAGTTGAATGGTCCAGATAATCCAATGATAGAGGTTAAGATATCAACAACCAAATTTATTCTTGGGAATACATGCAAACTCAAGTGCACTATAAGCCTCTCCAGGCCCTTGGTGAATCAGCACATGTGTTAGAAGAATACGACAAAAGGTTTCAATGATGGGAATTCATTTAATGCACGTGTTCCCCGCTACTTTTTCAATTGGACCCAAACGTTCTAGTTATTGCTCACATCGGACAACTTCTTAGAGGCCAACCAAAATTGCTAGCGGTTTCCCTTACTAACTTAATTCCCGGTAAAGCCTTAAGGGAAAGTGTTTTGGGCCGTCCAAAGTCCATACTCACCTTAAATCCACTCCACTTGACCTAAGATATAAAATTGAGTTCACACAAGGGACAAGGTACATTCTCTAATCTCTTCTTTTCACTATATTCATCTTGATTCTTGGACTGACTTAGATGTTGGAGTGGTAACCATGTAGGTTTAAGACATCCATTTCCTCAATTGCATCCATTTTTGGTTCCTGGACGAAAGTGTTTCTATAATATGAAATTTCAATTGCATTCATGGTACCGATAAATTTTACATGAAGTAAATGGAGATACCAACATTTAAAGCAAAGCATGAAATAAAGATTTAATTTAAGTTTCTAAATGTTCTTGCATGGAGTTAGGGGTCAGGAATGCCAAGAGAGGATCCAACCATGTTGCACTTGATCTATAAAATCTGGAGTGTTGGAAAAGTGACTCCAAGTACAAGATGGGGGTGGGGGATTGAATCATGGTATTCAAAGTTCATGATTAATTTCAAATTTTTTAAACTTATGAAGAAATTTGTGTTAGTATTTTTAGATTCAAATAAAAAGTGTAAGTGCCCTGGCTGGAGAGTTGGCTTCATTTGTAAAACAAATAAGAAAGCAAGTTTACCCATATTCCCTCTGTTGTTTTAATATGTGGGGTTGAAGAAGTTCAACATCTGGACCAACATGTTATGTAAGATGTCACAACATCAGCATATGACATCGCGCCTGAAATTAAGTACTGATTAAGTAACTATGTTATATGTTGAATGTTTGTAACAGCTGTGACTTGTAACCTAACTATTCTAAGTGATCTAAATTATGAAAGAGGTTATTTGTTGTGTTGAAGAAGTTCAACATCTAGGAAAACATGTTAGATGTAATGTCATGACATCTGACTTGACATCACGTCAACAGAATTGATAATTCAGTTACAGTTCTGGTACTTAAATACTCTGAGAATATATGTGGCGTTTCTTATGGAGAATCTGAAGATCAATCAAGAATCAATCAGAATATTTGAAGAAAATACTGTTTCTAAATATGGAGATATTTTAGGAACTAGAAGATTGAAGACCTTGATTATAGGAGAAGTTTGCTGCTGAGTTGTAACAGCAAGGAGAAAAGCTTGCTGAGATTTTTGAAGGCCCAAATCCAGTTGGGTAATAGGTTATAAATAGCAGATTGTAACCTAGGGTTTGTAACTCTCAAATAATGTAACATTGGGGGTGTTTTGTTAGGTAAACCTGTCGGTCTGTGGCAAGGTTACCATGTGTGTAACTCGATACCTGTAGGTAAGGGGTTGAGTGTTCTTGGACGAAGCTATGAAGCAAGTCTAAGTGTTTCTGCATTACTTCATATACATTGTAATGTAGGAAATCAAGTGGGAAGGCTCTACTTCTTGAGTAGGAGTAAGACTTCTGTTGCTGCGGCAATAGGAATGGAAACTGGTAGGTTTCTATCTAGGAGTTCCTAGGTATAGGTTGCACTGGGTAGATGATTAAGTGAAGGATGGGAACTTGTGAAGTTTAGTCCTGAATTAATATTGCTGATAGTGGATCTTCTTCCTGGCTTGGTATGCCCCCAGAGTAGGTGTGTTTCACCGAACTGGGTCAACAACTGATTTGTGTTTTTACCTTCAACACTTTATAATTCTGTCTGTTATATATCAAGGTAAAACTGTAATGGTGTAACAGATAATGTCTCAGAACATGTTAAGACATCATGCTGATATCTGTGCAGAAGAAACAGAACTGTGAAGGATGTTCGCTCTCTGCTGATCATGTGCAACAGATGAACAGAACTAGGTTCATCGTTGTTCTATCCTCTGCACCTTCAAAGTATATCTGGCACAGCTTGGTTAAACTGTGCTTCTGTTTCTCTTCAGTACTGAATCACAAAAATTGGGTATCTACATTGCAGTGTACTTATTATGTCATATCAGATGTCCAGACATTGAGTATAACATTTGAATTCTGGCATACACCAGAATTTCAAAAAGCAACATAAACTATGGACAGTAAAGTAAATAGAAGAAAATAAAAGATAAGGGATAGAGAGATGGAACTAGAGAATTGTCCAGATTCGACCGAGAGTTGGCCTAGTCCTCTCCCTAAGAGATATTCTTGATATTAGACTATAATATTTAGCTTTTAGAGGTTATGCCCATGTGCCTTTGATATTTAGCTTTTTGACATTATACATTGGCTTATCACCAACCAAAAGAAAGTTTTTCCACGAGATTAGCTAATGAACCGATTATAGATTTTATAGGTTGATCTCAATAATTAAACAAAAGTTTTCCAGTCTTAGTTCTAGAAACAAACAAAGATTTTAAGACTGGTTAATCTCTAGAACGGAACTATATTCTTCAAGAGTATATCACTCTTGAAAGTATTAGTAGTGGCATGACACCAATACAACTTTTTCCTCATTATCAGTCTTTCATCCAAATGACGAATCGAATCAGTTAGTCTCATTTCCACGAGAATCTTGGAGTGGTTAGTCTTCACACTTCTAAACAAACTTTGTGAACATTTAACACATACTGGGCTCATGAACCTTAAACATTGGTTTTACTAGAGGCTAACTAAGAACCGGAAAAATTTTAATACTAGGCTAATCTCGAACCTTATCAAACTTTTAACATCAGGCTAACTTTAACCTTGATTTGGTTTTACCATTAGCTAACCAAGAACCTAAGAGATTTTAATATCGGGCTAATATCGAATCTTATCAAGATTTTAATATCGGGCTAAGCTTTAACCTAACCTTGGTTTTACCACAGGATAACCTAGAACCTATGGTAGCTTTTATTATGGGTTGGACATTCGAACCTAAACAAGGGTTTGATCACACAATCCCCAATCCAAAGCATTTTTATGGGTTTATCTTCTAACCTAATCATTCCTTAATAAAATGTTCAACTAAGGTATAAATAAATTTTCTTTGGGGAATTTACAAATTTACCCTTCCAAAATTAAAACTTCTCACTTGCAAAAGGACTTTCTCAAAAAACACTTTGGCTAAACACTTAGTGAGAGAAAGTAATAGAAAAAGAGAAGTTTAGAGAGAAAGTGAGAAGTATGAAATGAAACTCGGTTCTAGATGATTTGAAATGAGGGACGATACATTTATTTATAGGATAGAGGTTAGCTCAAAAAGGAAATTTATATTAATGCATTTTAATATTTGCTAATTGATTAACACCTAATGCCAATCGATTATATACATCAAAAGTAATCGATTATAAGTTCAAAATAGGAAATAAAAAAGATATAATTCATTGCACATCATTAAGATGATTTCCTAGTCGTTTAGGGCTCAATTTTGAACTAATACAATCAATTAGGTTAATGTGCAAATTGATTTGCAAAGAAAAAACTTTTTCTAGAACTATTCTAACAGCTTCCAACTCATTTGTTGCAATTTCAAGACATTTTAGAAAATATTTTTCTTGAGAAAAATCAGCTTGAAAATATGTTTGTGTGTGTGTGTGTGTGTGATTATACATGAACTTTTACATATACTCCCTTATGCTTTACAAAGTATTCACTCAGACTGATTAGGGTAGGGCTTTCTTGCACTTCAAGACTTTGTCTGATACTTTCTTTTGTAGACACTTGCTTGAGTTCACTTTAGATGAGGCTTGACTTTATTTTCCATTTGATTACCATCATCAGATAGTTAATTCCACCAAACCCTAATACTTAAGTTTGCATCTTTATCTGCTTATTTGCTTATGCTTGACTTGCTAGAAGAAATTAGTTGTCATTATCAAAATTTATTATCCTTGTTAAAAGCATATCACCTGAAAGACAAGGTTCCATATTTTCCCCTTTTTTGATGATGACAACACACCTTTTAGGCGTGGTGGTAAAATAAAAAAGCACATATATGTTTGGAGTAATTAAATTCCCCCTAAGTTAAATAGATAATATACTCTACTCCTCTTGAGAGTATACTTCTCCCACTTTTTCGAAATCAAATAGGTGGGTAAAGATGCATTGCAAGAAATAAATATGCAAACATAGGCCGACAAATCATTTAGAAATTAAAAAAAACATTTTTTATTTATTAAAGATGAGATACTTAGAATTCAAAGTACAAGAATAGAAAATACTAAATTGAAATTGCGAGAAAGCATGAAATAAGAAGAAATTTAAACACATAGGTGAGACTATTCTATGCCATAAGCGTCTCCATTCCTTGCCATTTTTTTCTTCATATCCTTGACTAGAGTATGGCACATTTTCAGCACCTTTTTTTTTATCTTGGTGTCTTCTTTCTCAGTCAGTTCATCTTCTTTTTCTTCCGTAGATAATGAGTAGTCCTCTATTTCTCCATGCTTGATATGAACTCTAATATATTTTAGGGAAGTGTAGGTGATCATATGGCTTATTGGGTCTTCTACTTCCTCTATGGTGTCAATGTTGAAGGTGGCCAGAGGTTTTATGATTATTAGTCCATAGGGTAGCCCCGCAGATGGGATTTGTTTTCATCGGATCATGTGGTTGAAAAACCTTCTACCCAATTGGTTGAGATTTATTGGGTTATGAGCTATAAGGTAATAGATCCTCCCTAACTACATAGCCATGGTTTACGATCATTGGGAATATGATTCTAGTGATTAGGTAGTGGAGGATTCTAACCTTTGGCTTCAAGTGAATGGATATGAAGGTAACCTTATTATTTTCCATAGGGTTGATCATAAGAGGGTTGATGGTAGTAAAGTGTTTGATGTTTTTAAAGCCTATTGGATTATCAAGAGTGTATCTTAATACTTTAGTGGGAAGCTTCAAAAATTCTTCCAAAATGATCCTTGCTAAGTGCAATTTTCACTCCTCTTACAGATGTTCTCAAGAAAGTTCCCACAAGTTTCAGGTTTAGGTAGAACTCTTTTACTAATTTTGGGAAGGTCCTATTCGGTATTTGGGTGAATAGCTCTTTGAGGGAAGCTTTGAAAATTTGGTGATAAGGATTATGACTTTTTGAGAGACTAGGTTCCAAGTACCAAGGTTGAATAACTTTCTTGGCTAGAATTGCCATATTTCCTTTTTGTTTGTGCTTTATCAAACTCGTAGTAAAGTGATTTGTAACACCTCATTTTGCTTATTTACTTATTTTAATCGGGTTAAAATGTGTTAACTTAATTTATTTGGATGTTGTATACTTGGACTAATTTATTTGATTTTTGTGGGATTTAATGAATGTGTAGAGAATAATTAGAATATTAGATAATTTTTATTGAATAAATAAATAAATAATAGTGGTTTATGATGTTTGGGTAGAATTTAAAATTAATGGAAAAATAAGAGAATGAGGTGGAAATAATAATAAGTTAGGGCCAAGGTGAAATAATTAAAATATTAAATTAAGTTAATATTAATAAGAGAGTTAGTGGAGCCTTTGAGTTGTCAGTACGTGAAATTAGAGGAAATTAGGAGAAAAGGTATATTGTGAGAAAAGCCAAAATCAAGGGTTTGAAGATAGGAAGAAGCCCATAGCCAAAGCTAAAAGATTGCATGAAATTAAGGTACGGGGGAGAACTACTGTTATATGGGTATGATTTGCATGAAGGGTAGAGAGGGGTCCACACTGTCCTCTAGGTTTTTCTACATTGATGTGTTTTATGAGTTATTCAATGTGGTTACGAGTAATCCATGTTAATTGTTATATATGATATGTAAGTGCATGCTCTGGGTATCGTTGTAATTTATACATGATATGTTAATATTAATATGAATGTTGTTGTTATTGATATGTTTTGGTTTCATGAACGTAATCTTGGATTCATGATTAATTGATGAAATTGGATGTTAATAAGTTCATATGTGATGTTTTATTAATGGTATAATATGTATCTATTATTTTATGGTTAATTTGGATGCTTGCAGGTTCGCGTGTTTTTGCCTGGAGAGATGTGTAGAAGGGAAGGGGGTTCTGGTTTTGAGACTTCTCTAAGATATCAAGAGCTTCACCTGGCGAGAGCTCGTCTGGCAAGACACTATTGTCTCCTAACGAGGCTGACAGTATATAATTGATTGATTTCTACTCGATTTCTTGATAGCATGTTATTTTAGCAAATGTTTGGTACTATTATATGTCACTTAGAAAAGTTGAGTGTTGTGTGATGACTTGTTAATTATTTTACCTGATTTTAATAATTAATGTGTTTATATGTTTGATTCGGAGATAGGATTGAGTATCGAGTGGTCATGTGTTGTGACGATGTTATGCTGGTGTATCTGGTTCAGAGATGGAACCATTGTTGAATTATGAATGTGAAGGTTGAGGTGAACCTCTTGTGATGTTTAATTGTCATTCATGTATCATGTATGAGTTAGGTGTTAATGTTGTCAGGTTAAGAGATGGAACTTGTTTCGTGTCGCATGATCTAGAGATGTGATCAGCGATGGGATGATTTCAATAACGTACTTCTGAGCTTCTAAAACTTTGGTACCACATGCATATAGATTCGAGGAGTTGAATCACATTGCACACATACTTGCGTTGCAAATTGATTGTTGTTTTGTTGCATGGATTGCATACACACTTGCGTTGCAAATTGCTTGTTGTCGTGTTGTATGAATAATTGATTGTTGATGGTTATTGTTGATGATATCTATCCTTGCATTTTTTTGCACCACTAACATATTTTGAGCGTATTCTCATCCCATATTTTCTTTGTGTATTTGCTTTATGCCTATGATGCCGATACTCATGTAGATACTGATAAGTCTTAAATGTTGTTGTGTGGAAGATTGCTCGTGCCTTCTTTGTTTATCTTTTTTTTTGTTTTGCTTAGTACTTGGTGTTACTCTGATAGTGTAACATTGGGGATGGGATCATTATTTCTTTATTCTTCTTATTGTTAAATTGTTATGAAACTAATATTTTATTCAATTTGAAGTTAATTCTATTTGAGACTATGAGATGTTGTTTAAAATGTTTTATAAATCCCGTTGCAATGTGTTTAAGTTGTAAGAATGTTTTATGCTAAGAATGTGTGACACCCTATTGGTGAAAAAAACTGATTATTTTATAAAGCGTGCATCATGGAATTAAGGTGTTAAATATTTGGTGTCTCTCTGGGTTTTTGGCTTGACGAAGCCATGGTGAAACTTATAGCAGAGGAACTCACACAAGAAAAGATACAAGAAGGTGTGAATGAGATGCAAGAAATAGTGAGGTAATCACACATTTTTTTTATAATATGGAGGGTTTAAGCCCAAAGAAACTAAGACTACAAAACTACATCCCTATAAGCAAGGACAACTTTAAACTCTTCTTCAAAAACATGAAGAACACAAGTAGGAATTTGATGATATATAATCAAACCATCCCTCAACTCCTTCCCATCTTTTGCTAGAATATGAGCACATCTGTTCACCTCCCTAAATGTATTACTTAGAATAACCTCTTCTAAATTTTCGATAAGAACTCAAATATGATGCAGCAAGGTAGTTGCACCATTACAAGTTATCTTCGTCTTCAAGATACTCTTCACTGTAACCGTGGAATCAGTATTAACTTCCACCTTCTTATAACCTTTAGCTATAGTAAGCTTAAGGCCTTCAATAATACTCCACAATTCCGCCTGTAGAGCACTACAATAACCCACCATCTTTGGAAAACCTCCACACCAATCACCCATCCCATCCCTAAGGATCCCACCACAACTAGATAAACCACTCAACTCATGAGCTCCATCCATATTCAATTTGATTCAACCTGCTTTGGGACGACACCAATGCACAGCCTGCACCACACGCTTCCTATCCCTAACCTCCCTCTTCATTTTCATGGCTTCCATATAATCCTTCACTCTTCCTCTAATGGTCTCCTCTGCACGCAAGGTTCTCACAAATTATTGGACATGCATCTCTTTATTCCTCCATGTCCAAATCGTATGACAACCAATAGCCTAGAAGTTTCACCAATCTGTTTCTACATGAATATCCCCCGAAACATTAAGATCAGTCCAATCCAGCCAATTCACTTGATAGAACTCGTTAGCAATATTGTTCGGAATAAGATTATCCCAAACATCTCTAGCAACTTTACAATCTCGAATGATATGGAGAGCAGTTTCATTCACAGTACCACACAAATCACAGCCAGTTGGACCCAAACCAAACACATTTTTCCTAAAATTTGTAAGCAATTTATCATGTTGAAGGAGCCAGATGAAGCTACACACACTTTCTGGCACCTGAAGCGCCCAAATCCTCCTCCAATTCTTACTACTGCTGGACTTTTCATTATGAGCAAGATAATGATACATATTGCGAATAGAAAATGATCCATCCTCATCAGTTGTTACTCATGATCTATCCTTCAAAGTATTCTCAATTGGAGGCGGAATAGCCATAATCCTCATTCTGATATGAAATGGCAACCACTCCAACAAGCTCCACTTCCAATCTCCATCTTTGCCCACCAAAATATAGACCCTAACATTCACTATCTCCTGTAGAATATTAAGGTTAAGATCGACAATGCATTTACCATGATCCACCCAACTATCCTCCCAAGCATGTGTATCCTTACCATCCCCAATTCTCCAAAGACCAAAATCCAGCAGCTTTGAATGAGTCTTAACAATAGCTTTCCAAAGATTCAAGTCATATCTTTTCGCCTTCGACATACCATCTATGAGATCAACATTATACTTCCCTCTCAAAGTATTACACCAAATATTATCCTCTTGGTTAATGATTTTACAACCTAATTTCATAATGCACACTAGGTTCATCACATGTAAGTCACATAATCCCATACTTCCATCACACCTATCTTTGGTTATCTTTTCCCAACTCACAGCATGATACCTTTTATTTCCAGTTGTATCACCCCAAATAAAGTCTCTCTGCAACTTCTGAATCTCATTGATAGAGGCCTTAGGGAGAAGGTTAGTCATTATTGACTAAACAGGAATAACCTACATCATACTTTTAGATAGAGTAACCCTACCCGCAAAAGATAGATGTCTGGCTTTCCAGCTAGTAAGTCTCTCTGAAATCTAATCAATGATATGCTTAAAATTCTGCTTTCTATGAGCCTTACCCATAATAGAAACACCCAAATACTTGCCTAAATTATTGGTCTCTCGGAAACCCAAGATATTGACTAACTTGTTACGCAGGTTCTTAGAAACATTTTGGGAGAACAAGATGCTAGATTTATAACTACTCACCTCTTGGCCAGACATAAGCTTCAAGGGTTTGCTTAACACACATGATTTTCTTCTCAGAAGCTTCACCAAACAATAGGAGATCATCAATAATCATACATATTTATAGAGTGCCATCTGAAGATTTGATCGTGTATTTCTGGCTAGCACTCAATGTAAATTGTGCCGATTGAAAACCAAATCCAAATCTTTCCATATTAAGTGTGCTAATTAATTAGTTAAGGGATCTAATTGATTATTATGCCATATTTTTCAAGATTTTGTGTGATCTTCATTAATTGTGGAATTTTATTTTCTTGAAGCACAAGTTTGACTTGGATTTGATCTAAAAATTTGTGTTCCAGTCTTTTCCAATCGATTTTCATAATGTGACAACTAATTGGGCTAGCGTAGTTCATCCTCATTGGTTCTTATTGGGCCTTATGTTGTATTTTTCACTTTTTTGCACCCATATTTATCATTATTTGCACCCATTTGTTATAAAACACTTGAATACTCATCTTTTGGGTTAGAAAAATAATTTTTTAGATGAGCAAAATTAAATTCATTATTTTAAGGATTTAATTTGAGTTTTCCGATTTTTTCAACCTTAAAACAATGTATACCTCTTTTTATCATTAAATCTTGATAAATAATTTTCTTAAAGGGAAACACCAAATATACTATGATGTATCATTCTCTACGCATCATTGGATGCGAGAGTTGGCATAAACAATAAAGTGAGCAATTCCACTACATACATGTACATTCAACTGATCACTAAGGATCATAAACCTTGAGATATTTTTGAAAAAACTTGCTTTGACCCTAACGGTTGATATTTTTCATCATCATTCATTCTTGGATCAGAGACTTCATATAAATTGTATACTTAGAAGTATTTATTGCTTTGTACAACTTCATTGATAACTCTTTTAAGACTTTAAGCGGCAAAGCATACCTTCTAAATATTAAGGTTTCATATTTAGTGCCCACATCTTCATGTGCCCAAGTGCATTAGTTCCATAGGATCTAAGATTGTTACCTTTAGATCTTTTCAACTTATTAAAAAAAAAGGTCCCAAATGATCTTCTCTTACAATATGTGCACTTATAAACTGGACGCTTATTTTCCTTATGATTGCATTTCCTATATTTTTTATTTTATTTAAATCCTATTCCCTTTTTGTTTATGGGGAATCTTTAACTTGATAAGATCAGGTCAAGCTTTTCCTTCCCTTGGGTAAAATTTCATATGGTTTCACGTAAATCAGTTACTTCCTTTATAAGGGAGTCATAATGTTTACATTCTTATCTTGAGTTTCTAATTTTGGTTATTTCTATCTTGAAAGATTATTTGATTCCTTTAAGATATCTTAGTAATTTTTTAAGACCTAGGATACATTCTTTAAGTTTATCATTTTCTTTCATTAATTGACTACTCATTCTAAATAGTTGTGCATTAGATGGTTTAGAACCTGGAATAATATATACATCATAGGATGCCTTTAAGCATATTTCATCTTCTTCGTAGGAAGAAGATTCTTTCATGTCTCTTCCCAAGGTCGACGTCTCTCATCCTCTTCTTTGTTCGAGTATTAAAGAAACTTCATATTCTTCTTTGTCGTATCTTGAACAGGAGGTTCCTTCATTTGATGTTAAATCTTACGAAGATCGTTCAATTAGTGATGAAGTTGTATGATTGAAGTATGGTGAAGTTGATGATTCTTTAGTTTTTACTTCTTCATCTTTGGGTAAAAACATTAAGATTAAAATTGTTTGGTCCAAAAAAACATAGTTTTGAAAAACTTTTCAGATTAAAATCAAAGTTTAAAATCAATTTGTATATGGTTTAAATGTTAAACAGCGGAAAATAAACTGCGGAATATAAATTGCGGAAAGTAAAGAGTTTAGGTAAAGAGAGAACACCAAGAGTTGTAGAGGTTCGATCAAACAAGAAAAAGACCTACTCCTCTTCCTAAGAATTGATCTTGAGAGTATCCAATAAACTTGAGAGATTTTAATAGTTTTCACTCATGAACCATCCTTATATAATGAAACTTGAAGTTTAAGCTTGACTTCTAACCAAACAATAGATAGAAAAGTGAAGCAGTGAGTCTTTCTTCCAAACGGATGATCGAAGCGGTTAGTCTCCTTTCCACAACAGTCTTGGAGTGGTTAGTCATCAATCTTCTAAACAAACTTTGTGAACTTTTATCACGGGCTGAGCTCGTGAACCTTAAACATTGGTTTTACCACATCTTAACCAATAGCCTGAGAGCTTTTAATATCGGGCTAATCTGGAATCTTATTAAGCTTTTAATATTAGGCTAAGCTTCAACCTAACCATGGTTTTACCACAAGCAAACCAAAATCCTATGAAAACTTTTATCATAGGCTGAGCCTTCAAACCTACATAAGGGTTTGATCACTCAATCCCCAAACTAAAACATTTTATGGGTTTAGCTTCTAACTCAAACAAACCTTAATAAAATGTTCAACCAAGGTATAAATAAAATTATCTTGGTGACTTACAAATCTGCCCTTCCAGAATTATAATTACTCACTTGCAAAAAGGATTTTCTCAAAAAGCACTTTCGCTAAACACTTAATGAGAGAAGGTAAAAGAAAAAGAGGAGTTTATAGAGAGAGTGAGAAGTATGAAATGAAATTCAGTTTTGGATGATTTGAAATGAGGGAATGGATTTTTATTTATTGTCTAGAGGTTGGTTCAAAAAAGAATATGATTTTAATTCATTTTAATATTTTCTAATTGATTAACACCTAATATGAATCGATTAGATACCTCAAAAGTAATCGATTAGATACCTCAAAAGTAATCGATTATAAGTTCAAAATAGGCAAGAAAATATATCTAGTTGTTGCACATCATTAAGATGATGTCCTAGTCAATTAGGGCTCAATTTTGAACTGAGACAATTAATTAGGTTAGTGTGTCAATCAATTGGCAAAGATAAAACTTTGCCTAGAACTATTATGACAACTTCCAACACATCTGGCACAATTTCAAGACATTTTAGAAAATATTTTCTTGAGAAAAATCAGCTTGTAAAGATTTTTTTGTATGTGATTTAGCTATGCACATTTACAAGAAGACCCTTATCTTTTACAAAGTATTCAGTAAGACTAATTAGGGTATGGTTTTCTTACACTTCTAGACTTTGTCAGATACTTTATTTTATAGAAACTTGCTTGAGTTCACTTGAGATGAGACTTGAGTTTGTATTTTATTTGATTGCCATCATCGAATAGTCAAGTACATTAAACCCTAATGATTAGGCTTGCATCTTTATTAGCTTAATCACTTATATTTGACTTGTCAGAATACATTAGTTGTCCTCATCAAAAGTTATTGTCCTTGTTAAAAACATATTACCTGCTAAATAAGGTTTCACAACCACATTCTCCTAAATAGAAGGAAACTAATTACCCATTCCCACATTCTCTCGAAAGTGGTTGTCATTCTCAAGGGCCTATGATCTAGTACCAATACAACTATATATACTTCAACCTTGAAGTTGACATGCACAATCTAAGATTCACATAAACACTAGATACACAAAACTTTTCACCACGCTACATGATTTTGCTCTCAACCCTACAACATTTCTTAAAACCTCTAACAATTCTTAATCATTAGCGGTTAACACATTTTGTCCTTTTAACAAGTACAATAATTATATACATTATTTTAAAAATATAAAAGTAGACTAAATTGAACTAATTATTAGTAAAAAATAAACAATTATCTTGTGTGTGAATTATACGTGTCAATGATTTGATTGATAACTTATTTCTTTAAAAACTAGATAAAAGATTAAAGTTAAATAAATATAGTTACTATATTAATATTTTTATTTCTTTTGTAAAATATTAAAAAAATACTACTTTTAATTAATTCTTTAGTCACATATATTATTTATATATATAATATTCTTGATTTTATGAAAAAGATACAAATAAATTTAAACTTAACTCGTTGATTAGTGACAAACCAAATGTAACACATGTTTGTGTTCCCACGTTACTTTTTAATGACTCGTTTTTAACAAAACAGTGTGATACAATAAAATGTAAAAATATTATAATTGTTGAGATAAGATGAATATTTAAAACAAATTAAAAAAATATAAAGACATAAGAGACTGTATTATTTGTCTTTGAAATTTTTTTATGTGTATTTATATTAACCCAATTCGTGATATATATATATATATATATATATATATATATATATATATATATATATATATATATATATATATATATATATATATATATATATATATATATATATATATATATATATATATATATATATATATATATATATATATATATATATATATATATATATATATATATATATATATATATATATATATATATATATATATATATATATATATATATATATATATATATATATATATATATATATATATATATATACTACTTGGATTGTAAATGTTATAATTTAAATTACTGTGTCAAGTTGATAATTTATAGATAGAAGATTTTCACTATTCATAATATATTTAAAATAGTAATTATAATAATTTTTTATTATTATAACACTCCCTCTTTTAAAATATTTGTCATGGTGCTTTGTTGAAGTTTTGTTGAGGATAATTATGGGAACATCTGGTGCCTCGTTAAAAACCTTATTAGGAAAAACTCATTGGGATAAAAACCTTAATAAGGGAAAAAGAGTACAACATCATGCTCTCCGTCAATAGGACACATTAGTTCTTCTTCAAAGATCTCGAAGGTGTCCCATTCCAATATTTCGTAAGTGCTTCCTGAAAATTGATGTGGGAAATGCCTTTGTGAAGAGATCTGCTACATTATCACTCGAACGAGTGTATTGAATATCAATCTCTTTGTTTCTTACGAGTTCTTGTATGAATGAGAAGAACTTTGGAGGGATGTGCTTAGTTCTATCAGTTTTGGTGTAACCTTATTTCATCTGGGTAACACATGCAGCATTGTCTTCATATAAAATTGTTGGATTTTTATCTGTTGTTAAACCAGATGCTTCTTGGATATGTTGAGTCACTTATCTTAAACATTTGCACTCTTTGCTTGCTTCATGAAGGAAAATTAATTTAGCATGATTTGAAGTTTCTACAAGTGTTTGCTTTTTAGATCTCCATGATATTGCAATGCCAAGCAAAACTGGTTTTGTATTGTTAGAATGAAACAAACCAAGACCAAATGTCCCTTTGAGATGTCGAAATATTTATTTTATTCCTTTCCAATATCTCTTTGTAGGACATGTATTGAATCTTGCTAGTAAATTCACTGTAAAAGATATATTAGGTCTTGTATAGTTGACAAGGTACATGAGTGCCCTAATGACACTAAGGTATGACACTTCTGGACCAAGATCCTCTTCATTACTTTCCTTAGGCCTAAAAGGATCATTTTCAATATTAAGTGTCATACCCATCATTGGACTACTCAAAGGGTTTTCCTTGTCCATGTTGAACCTTTTCAATACCCTTTCTCTATAACTTGATTGATGTACCAATATACCATTTTTAGTATACTCAATCTGTAAACCAAGGTAGAATCTAGTTTTTCCCAGATCTTTCATTTCAAATTCTTTCTTCAAATAATTTCTTGCTTCTTTGATTTCTTTATTAGTCCCAATCATATTTAAGTCATTAACATAAACAACAATTATTACAAATCCAGATATTATTTTTCTTATAAAAACACAAGGGCAAATGGGATTATTATCATATCCTTCTTTAAGTAAATATTCACTTAGTCTATTATACCACATGCGTCCTGATTGTTTTATCCCACACAATGATATTTTCAACTTAATTGCATACATTTCTTTCAGTTTTGATATATCAGACTTTTTAAATCCTTCTGGGATTTTCATGTATATATCACTATCAAGTGATCCATAAAAATAAGCAGTAACAACATCCATAAGGTACATATCAAAATTATTAAATATTGATAAACCAATTAAATAACAAAAAGTAATGACATCCATAACAGGAGAATATGTTACCTCATAATCGATCACTGGTCTTTGATAAGAACCTTGTGCAACAAGACGAGCTTTGTATTTGACAATCTCATTTTTCTCATTTCGTTTTCTCACAAAAACCCACTTATACCCAACAGATTTTTCACCTTTGGGTATAACACAATAGGGAAAAATACTTTTCGGTTATTAAGATAATTTAATTCAGTATCTATAGCATCCTTCCAATTTTTTCAATCATGTCTATTTTGACATTCATTCATAGTTCGGGGTTCGGGATCATCATATTTATTCATAACTTCGCATGCAACTAAGAATGAAATTATCTCATCAATATCCATACCTTCTCGGTTCAATAAATCTTCTGTATTAACATAACTAATTGAAATCTAGAGACCATTCTTGTATTCAGATTCATTATCAATGATCTTATTATCATCATCTTGTGCTTCTTTGAGAGCACGCTTTTCAATCATGGATTTATTACCATCTAGTGTCTTTTCAAGATCACTTTCAATCAAGTTTACCTTTTCTGTTCCCTTTCTTTTTCGGGGATTTTTGTCTTTGGATCCCATAGGTCAGTCACGCTTCAATTGTGCCTTAGATGTACTTGCTACATCATTTAGTTTCGAAATATCAATCCGAGCTAGGACATTTACAGCTGGTACATGTGATTTTGTAACTCTTTTCAAATCAGTAAATGAATCATGATATTTCACTTTCCGATTGTTTGTTTTCTCCCCCTAATGTTGGAAATTTTGTTTCGTCAAAATGACAATCAACAAATCTTGCCTGAAAAACATCACCCGTTAAAGGTTCAAGATATCTAATAATAGATGATGATTTATACCCAACGTATATTCCCAATCTCCTATGAGGTCCTATCTTTGTTCTTTGTGGGGGAGCTTTTGGGACATATATTATACAACCAAAAATCTTTAAATGTGAAATATTAGGTTCCTTTACAAATTGCAAGTTGATAAGGGGTATGTTTATGAACAACACTTGGCCTTAAACGTATGAGTGTTGCAGCATGTAAAATTGCATGACCCCAAACAATAACTGGTAGTTTAGTTCTCATTATCAATGGTCTAGCAATATATTGAAGACGTTTAATTAATGACTCAGCTAACCATTTTGTGTACGCACATGAGGAACAAGATGTTCAACAATAATTCTGATTGATATGCAATAATTATTAAATGATTCATATGTAAATTCACCAGTACTGTCAAGTCTGATTTTCTTTATGGTATAATCAGGGAATTGAGCTCTTAGTTTAATTATTTGTGCAAGAAAGTTTGCAAAAGTCATATCATGACTTGACAATAGACATACATATGACCATATACTAGATGCATAAATTAATACCATAAAGTATCTGAATGATCCTGAAGGTGGATGAATAGATCCACATATATCACTTTGAATTCTTTCAAAAAATGTAGGTGATTATGTCTGAATCTTTCCTGGTGAATATTTTGTTATTAGTTTTCCAAGAGAGCAAGCTTCACATGGTCTTTCTTCTTTTGTAAGTTTTAACTTTTCAATGGATAACCATGTGTACTTTCAACTATTTTACGCATCATTGTTGAACCAGGGTGGCCTAAACAGTCATGCCATAAATTCACTATTTTGGGATCTTCTTTTACTATTAAATTGCACTCAATTTCATGTATATATGTATAATGTAATCCAGAAGGAAATTTTGGTAGTTTTTCTAAAGTTTTCTTCTTTCCCAAAACATTAGCAGTGATATTAATGTATTTCATGTTACCTTCAGTTGTAGTTTCGGTATCATATCCTTGAAGATATATGTCATTAAAACTCAACAAATTTCTTTTTGATTTTTGAGAGTATAAAGCATTATTAATGACAAACTTCGTCTCATTTGGTAATATGAACGTAGCATTACCTGTTTCTTCTATCAAATCTGCAGGACCTGAGATTGTATTTATTACACCTTTAGTAGAATTTATTTTAGTAAAATATTTCTTACTTTTGAGGATTGTTTGTGTAGTTCCACTGTCCGGAATACAAATGTCTTTGACATATTCCATGTTTAACCCTTTTAAAATAGAAATAAAATTAAATAGAGAGTAAATCAATAACATATTTAATATTATTATATTATGCAAACATAAGATACACATACAAATTCTTAAGACGATACGTAGTCCAAATGTAAAATTAATACAAGCACATCACTCATTATTCAAATAGTTATTTAATTCATTGGTCCTTCAACGAAATCAGCAGTCTCAAAATAGGTATTATCATCTCTGAGTTCAATTTCATTAAAATTCACTTCTTTCTCCTTTTCCTCTACAGATATCATTTGTCTTACTTAAATATTATGGTGTTCTACACACCTTAGACTAGTGGCCTTTCTTTTCACATCTGTAGCATACATCTTCATAATTTCTCGAGGGACCTTCTTGGATATACCTACCATTTCCTTGGCGATTCTAATTATTTTTCTCATATTTGGGAGATCTATAATTATTCATATGACCTCGTCCACGTCCTCTACCACGAAATGGTTTCGATCGTGGAAAAGGTTTTGACCACGGTATCTTCCTTGACTATGACCATCAAAGCGGGCACGACCTTTATTACCATCAAAATGAGCATGTCCACCACGTCTCTTAATATGATTAAAGCCATCACGCCCACAATTAAAGGTTGTGGCATTTATTTCAGGATATGCAATTGTTTATGTGGGTCGTGTCTGGTGGTTTTTTATAAGGAGCTCGTTATTTTGTTCTGCCACTAGAAGGACCGCAACTAAATCAAAATACTCAGTAAATTCTCTCATTTTATATTGTTGTTGCAATAATACCAGGAATGCATGGAAAGTTGAAAAAGGTTTTTCCATTTTTTCTTTTTCAGTTATAATTTTTCCACATTAGTTGTGATATAATCTGGTGCATAGCAGAGTTATATGCAACGACACTTTTGTAATCTTGGAACCTCAACTTATTCCACCGATCCATTAATGAGGGTAATAGGACTTTCTTCTGATATCCAAATCTTGCTTTAATTTTGTCCCACAAAATCTTGGGATCTTTAGCATTTGAATATTCGGTTTGCAATCCATCATCAAGATGGTGTTTGATTATTCTGTCCACTTTTGACTTTCTCTTTTCCATTTTATCTGGGTCGTCTGTCGATTTTCCATAATTATTCTTCAAGTATTTTGTTAAGTCTCTCACATGTAAGGTATTCAATTAAATTGTTGTTCCAGGTTATAAAGTTGTCCCCAGTTATGCTTAGAATTTTGAATTGATGCTTAAGATTTGATATGGTTATATCTAGTGTAGTAAAAACTTTCGATGAAAACGTTTGTGCTGATAACGTGTTTAGATAAGACCAATATTTAAAACAAACTAAGAAAATATATAGACATGAGAGACTGTATTATTTGTCTTTAAAATTTCTCTATATATATTTACATGAACTCAATGCGTGATATATATACACTTGAATTGTAAATGTTATAGTTTAAATTACTCTATCAAGAAGACTTTCACTATTCACATTATATTTTAAATAATAATTATAATAACTTCTTATTATTATAACAATAATTGATATATTAGATTTGATCTCTTTTTTATTTGAATTTATAAATAAAAAAAAAACATTAATCTTACTCATTTGCATTTGAATAAAGTAAAGGAATCAATTTACTAATAAAATTCTCCAGTTTTTATTTATGTGGCAGAATGTGAAATGAGGACAAAATTGAAAATTTTAAAGCATTTTGGTTTCTTAAGTCTATAGAAGAAGTCAATATTATGATAAATGATGTAACATAAAGAGAGAAAATGAGATGCTAAATAAATCTAGGAGAATGTTATAACATATAAAAATAATATTGTTCATAAACAAATTATAATTTTGCACGCTCCATATAAACAACATATTAAACTAACTATATTCAACAAAGGGAGAAGAGATTAAAAATTTATCAAACAGAGATTTTAATTATTGTATATTCATTTCACAACTCAAAAACCTGTGAAGTTTCACAGAAGTAACCATAAATGGAATATTATAATTTAAACAATGAAATAACACCACGCGGTTTCAATGTCGATTTTAGAATAAACAATACCATAAACCAAGAACGGTTTTTTGCTATATATAGAAATAAAGTGAATATAGCACAATATTGTCTCAGTGCTCCCACAAACACAAACACTAAACTTCTCTCTTCCAAAAAATGGCTTTCACCACCAATGACTCAGATTTTGCATATTTGGAACACATTCTCTTTGATGATTCCAGCATTCTTACATCTCATCAAGCTTTCCCAAGCCCTAAATGTGGCAGTGATTCAGACATTGCTGTAGAGGTGCCTGAAGTAAGCACGCCTCCGATATGGAAGCGATACAAGGGCCTGAGGCGTAGGCCATGGGGAAAATTCGCGGCAGAGATAAGGGATCCAAAAAAGAATGGCGCTAGAGTTTGGTTAGGAACTTATTTAACCGAGGAGGAAGCAGCATTGGCTTATGATAAAGCTGCTTTCAAGATGCGTGGCCAGAAAGCCAAGCTTAATTTTCCTCACCTCATTGGCAACGATGTGTTCATATCGGAGCCAAAGAGGGAGGTGGTTTTGAAATGGGACTCACCAGAACTTTCCTCGTCTGAGGGAAGTTGTGAGTCGTCGACATCAGGATCGAAGAAGAGGAGGGGTATGGCTGACCTACTTAACAAATTAGCTAAGAATAGAAGTCAAGCAATGGTGGTTGAGAATGAAAAGTCCTCACAAGCAGATGATTTTGAGCAATGGGTAAATGAGTTAAGTGGTTGACCTCTAATCTAGAGCTCATAGAGCAGTTGTGCTCATTTTATGTTTCCTTTTTCTTTGTGCAGTTTCCTAATATTTTTGCATTACCCCGTTGATATTTGAGGGGTGATGTTTAAACAAAACTACAACAATGTTGTAATTTTTCCAAAAGAGTATTTCTTTGGTTTTGATGTTATGTTGAAAAATAATAATGCATATTTAAGATGCACAAATTTCAGTTTGTTTTTACAAGACAAATAATACATTCACTACAAGAAAAATTATATCCAGTGATGTGATTATCATGTAGCAAAAAAAAAGAAGTTGTGACGTGTTTATCACGTCACTATATGATTTTAATATTTTCACTCACATTAGTACATGGGAAGTCAGAGATTTCAAAAAAAATTATGACGTGAAAATCATGTCGCAACATAAAAGTTAAAATAAAAAAAATAAAAGAGTCAAAGTTGTACAAAGAGGAAAGTTTGAATTTTTCAAAATTTGAGTTGTGACGTGATTTTGATGTCACTAATTTGTGACGTGACAACTTTGTCACAACTTTATGACCATTGTAAAGTTGCGACGTGATTTTCATGTTACTAATTTGTGACGTGAAAATCACGTCACAAAAATATGTATAAATCCAAAAAAAAAATTATTCAGTTACATAACTCTTTCTTATTCATCTCTTCAATTAATTTATTCTCTCCTTCTTCACTCCACCACTACAAACCTCATCTTCGTCTCTTCTACCATTCTAATTTATTTATTTCATCCACTCATTTAACTCAAAGGTATAATACTCATTCCATCTCACATCTTAGTTGTTAATTTTTTTAATTTAATTCTAATTTTTTTTTATTTTATGATTTTTAATTTTAGGTTTGAAGGCAAATTTTGTTCCAAGCTAATTTAATTTATTTTTGTTTTCAGATTTTATATATATGATTGTTAGACTGTTGTTGTTGATTTTTATACTTATTATTGTTGTTTTCACATTGGTATATAATAAATACAAATTTTATGTTTTCATATTCTTATATTTTAGTAGAAAATGAATATATAATATTTTAATTAAAAATATTTTTTTTATAAAAAAAAATTAGTGACGTGATTTTCATGTCACAATTTAGTGACATGAAAATCACGTCGCAACACACTGACAATAGTTCTGTCTTTCCTGAGTTGATATTTGTACAAAATTTTGCGACGTGAATTTCACATCACTAAATTGTGAAGTGAAAATCACATCACTAATTAGTTGTCACACGCTCTCTTGCAACGTGATCATTCATGTCGTTAATAACACGTTGTGATGTGAAAATCACATTGCAAATGAGCTTATTTTTTGTAGTGATTCATATGCGGGAATTATTCTTAATTTTACGGTAGAGAATTATTTTGATTTTTTTATAATGATATAATATTATGGAGATTATAAGGGATACTCTAATTCGATAAATTGGTAAGAAGATCTGAGCCCAACATCACCAAGAAGAATCACTATCCACACTCTATGAAGAGTTGTAGAAAACTCTCACGATTCTATACTCGAAAACTAGACAAAACTAAAAATAATCAACACATTCACCTTTAAAAAAAATAAAGATAAAAAATAAAAAATTTCAAATAAGTTAGAGAGATGAACTTTGCCTTCTCTCTAACTTTTCCTTCACCATCTATATATCATCACCCATCATCATTAAGTCATGCATGCAGAAACATCCAACAATGGAGCTTACGAATGGAGGAAAGTGATGAGGGGTGGCGAAACTATTTTCAATCTAAAACTAGTGGGATAATGAAGGTAGGTAAAAAATCCAACCTGATAAGTCAAGCAGTAGAAGAATATCTTCTTTTTTTCACCTTGTTCCCGGATGAATATGGAGAAAAAGATATGTATGAGGAGTTCAAATTCTTTGGGGATATTGATGAAGTGGCGATCCCTTCCAAGAGAGATATCAGAGGAATGTGTTATACATTACTACGAAAAAGGCCTTTAACAACGGTTGGAAATTATATATAATCATGCAAGTCTAAACATTATTATGTAGCGTGTGGTTATATATGTGTTACTTTCAATCACAATCCAGTGATCATAGTAGTAAACTGGAAAGCGCACGCCCTATAACAATGGTAGTGAAAAATAATCGTTGTGATATTGTTTATTACTAAATCTAATTTGTAGTATACCAGAATTAGCAACACACCACTTGTGAATTGATATCAAAACTTGTATTACATCAAACTATACGTAAGTAGGAATATCGAAGAAGAGAAAAATATATATGAAAAGACAAGTAGATATAATCATTCAACATCTCGAGGAAACTTGACATGCGTGAAATTTGTTGGCTTTTAGATTTTTCAAGGATCAAAGAAGAGGAAGAACCAGAAGAAACAATATAAAATTAGAATTACTCTTTGAACCAAAACACTAAAAGAACTTTATCCAAAGAATCAGAGAAGAAGAAGAATCAAAATGAGTACTTCTTCCGAAACTTCCAATATTGTTGAGAGAGCTTCCAACAATGCTGAAGATATTCTGCCTTTTCAGAATTATGAACTGTTGAGACCCGGGAGAATTCTCAAGTAGAGGAGAGCAAGAAAAAAAAGAAGAATGGGTGAGAAGAAAGATGATTTTTTTATTCTGACGATGATGATGAATCAGATTATACTTGGCCAAACTATCTTTGGGCCAGAGGATTCATATATTTATTATTAAGGCCTCCTGTAATGAAATTTTATGTAATGAAATTTTAATTTTCAGCTTAACTTTAGGGCTTTCTCACTCTTTTAAGGTTATCAACTTAAACTATCAACTTAAAATATTAGTTGCAAAATCTATCAACTGATATACACACATTTTCAAAATCCTGAAATAAAAAATAGAAAACTACTTGAACGATAATTGTAATTTAAAATTCAAAAATTTACGATGAACTTACTCGTAAGAAACTGTCTGATAGTTGCATTCCTGTCAAGTTCACTGTGTTCCTGTGTAGAATAAATATTCGGCTGACATCCCAGAAGGCAGCTAGGGAGATCCTACCAGAGTGAGTTTACGAGATGATTGGGGGATTTGGGAGCTAGAGTAGTGATGTGTGTGTCCCAAGATGAATATCTTACTTATCCCTCTGTCGGGATCCCCTTTATATAGTGAGTACCTTTGCTTCATCAAGAGCCTCGGTTAATAAGTGACTCTTGAGTTTCATAACTGTGTAACCACCACTGTCTCCATTAATGAAGATGATTAGTGTTGTGTAACATAACAATAAATGTGCTGCAAGCGGTTATAGGCTTTAATGAGCCAAGATGATGATCAGTCACGAGCAGGTGTTACCCCGTTATCCACTTTGTTCAAGTCGAGGGTGAGGGCGAGTTGCTACTTGGGTCCATGGATTTTCTGATACTCCCGTTGCCGAGTCGCACCCCGGGTGACCTCACCCTAAGTTGACTATTAGTTTATCCTTTTCCCTTGCCGACTACGCTACCCGGTAACGCTTGTATTATCTTTCATGACTACGTGACCAAATACGACGTCCTCACAAAGAGAGAACTTGAACTCAGGGGGATTATGTACATCCCAGAAATAACAGACCCTGTCGGGTAGTGTAATCGACAAGGAAAAGGATAAACTAATATTTGGATTAGGGTAAGGGCACCCAGGGTGCAACTCGGCTAAGGGAGTATCATACAATCCATGGACTCGCGTAGCAACTCGCCCTCGCCCTTGAATTGGACAAAGTGGATAACTGGTAGCAACTACCTGTGATCGATCAGCATCTCGGCTCACTAAAGCATATAACCACCAACGACACATTCATTGCCATGTTACACAACACTAATCATCTTCATTCATGGAGATGGTGATGGTTATACAGTTATGGAACTTAAGAGTAACTCATTAACTTATGCTCTTGATGAAGCAAAGGTACTCACTTTATAAAGGGGATCCTGGCAGAGGGATAAGCAAGACATTCATCTTAGAACGCATGCATCATTGTCGTAGCTCCCAAATCCCCCAATCATCTCATAAACTCACTCCAGTGGGATCTCCCTAGATGTCTTCTGGGAAGTCGGTCGGATATTTGTTCTACAGAGGAACACACTGCATCTGTAATTTCAACATTAACAATGCAATTCAAACCCTACTTCAACTATTACATTTCATAATAAAATAAACATTAAATATAAAGGAGATAAAAAAAATATAACATCTTCAAATTTCCAGAAAATCTCTCTGATTTCAGTTTTTTCTTCAAATTCTTGTTCTTGTTCTTTGAATCTTCATACATAACCTTCAAATATCCCATAGCTTTCATAGCTTCCAACTTTGACTTCATAAATCTGACTTCATTTCGACCTTTTTCTCCCATGTCTTCATCCCATATGAACAAATTACATGTCCCATCACTCCTCCAAAATAGACATTTCCAAAAAAGTCTTCCTTTATTTTGTCCCTTCTTGCATTGATACGGAACCATATGACAATCACAACCACAAAAATTTCCAAATCGAGATTTTACAGAAGAAGAAGACATAGAAACACCTTTGGATGAGTTTGTATTCAAATTAAACATTGAAATGAAACTAAACGACAACAATGTCGAAAATATTTTATGTACCGTAAAGGAGAATACTGTGTCGGTGTTGTTGTCTTCCTTCCCAATAATGACAACGACATTGGTGTTAGGGTTGTTTTATCTTGTTTCTTTTTCATTGGAAAAATGGATACTGAGTGTTTAATATATATAAATTTATCATCGCGATCATTACTGTGAACCATAATGATATATTATTTACATAATGAAATTTCATAAAGAAGCTCCAATGTGTAACAACGGTTTTACAAAACTACCGTAGTGATATCCCTATTATTTTTTATTTAAATATAAATAAAAATGAAAAGGCGTGCATTAATGTAAAAGGAATAAACTATTTGAGGGAGATGAGGTTCAAACCCATGAAAGCTTGATGGTATCATCACGGTGTTCTCATCAACCGTTATTATACCCTTCAAGTTTTTAATTAAAAAATATAATTAAAAAATATAATTAAAAAAGTTAGCGCATGAGTTTAGAAGTGTCACCACGGTGTTTGGAAGAACTCTGGTGACTTCGGAGTTGTTGTATGTGTGTTTTATAGTAGTCATAGCTTTGTTAGATTCTTTGATGTATTTGATGAAGCTCTTCTTGTTATTAAGTTGGACAGTGTCTTCATTGGAAGGAGAAACATTCATGCTAATTTGTCCAGATTCCAAAGAAGACAGTCACTGAGAGGTCGGAATCATGAGGAAATACCAAAATTCGAAAGGTGAAATACCATAGAGAGGAAAACAAACTCTGGTGAAAAATTTAAATCATATACCTTTAAGGGGAAGTTCCTATGCGGATGCAGTCAGAGCAAACACAGTTGTGGAGGTGGAAGATATTAGACTAAAAGTTAATTTTCACGTGGAAAAATATGATATGGCTAGGTTTCGCAAGGCTTAAGTTACCTATATGGAGAACCCATACATGACATATAATATTCAATAAATATTTAACATTGAGGGTTATTTCTCGGTTATAGTCACTCCACTTGGTGCTAACCTATGTATTCTTAAGGATAGAGTGGAAGGAGAAGTTGAAGCATTGGTCAAGGACAAAGGGGAATAGTTGAAACAATGGTTCAAATAAATCCTCCCTTGGAAGCCTTCATATGTTGATGATGAAAGGGTTACGTGGATTCGATGCTACGACATCCCTTTCAAAGTTTGGACTCTGGATTTTCTTCAAAGCTCTAGTTTCACCATTGGGAGAATATTTTTGCGTAAATGACAATACAAGGTTAAAATCTAAAATAGATGTTGCTAGATTACTGGTGAGAACAAGGAAATCAAAGGTTTTATGGGAAGATTTTGAGGTTTTAGTTAATGGAGTAGGTTTCTTTATGAAATTAGTAGAGGATTCCCGTGGTCCTTTATAAAATTATGATATGACATAACTCAGATGCCCTATAACATGTTGAGACATCTAATCCGACATAAACAGGAAAGGTATAAACATTAAAAATAGTACTGAAAAGCATAAACAACACACCATAATTGTTAACCCAGTTCAGAGCAATTTTCCTACTCTGGGGGCACACCAAGCCAGGGACAAATCCACTATGATAGTATCAATTCATAGACTCTACAACAAACCTCCAGTTTACGCCCTAATCACTTAATCACTATACGTGTTATATTTCTATATAAGAATCACCTAGATATGAGGCCCTCCTCAATCCCTCTTCAATCACAGACAGTGATTAGACATAAAACAAGAAGACACACTTCCATGATAGCAAAACAAAAGACACACTTCCATGATAATACTTATCAAGACACTTGACAAGAATACAACTTCGAGTTACTTAAAAGCTTCCTCTATGAACAATACTCACTCTTGCTTCACAGCTTCGAGTGAGAACATAGTGACCATCTCACAACCCGGGTGGTTCACTTACACCAACTCTCCTAGAGAGTGGCTACAGACTCAGCCCTAATGATTACATATTTACAATTCTCGGATGGTACCAATACTAGGTTACAAAGCTTAAATTTATAACCTTAACCCAACTGGATTTGGGCCTTCAAATCACAGCTTTTTAGTTGTTACAAATCTGCAGAAAATTCTGCTACAAAATAGGTCTTTAAATCACAGCTTTTTAGCTTTTACAAATTCGGCAGAAAATTTGCATGCACATCTTCATCATAGGAACATATCTTCATGCAAACACAGCAGATGATGCTACCACACACCAGAGATTCATTAATATAAATAAACTCCCAACCACTTTTTGAATCATAATATTTAGAATATAATTCTGCATGAATGCATCAGACAAATACCCAACTCCCGATAGAGTATTTGCAAGAAGTCATATGCATACCTTTATCAACAGAGCATTTTCTCATGATCCTTTCTTCACGGCTTCTCTTGGAAAGACAATAAGCTGATAGGGCTAGCTCACATGAATTGGATTAACACTTCATCATGATAAGACACCATTTACTATGGTTCTGGAGACAACACCCATAGTAATATATTCATGCCTCTTGATTTGAGGTGTTAAATACCATTATTATGCATCAAAAGAGAATATTCCCTCTAATAGACATCAACCAAGGTAATGAATGGTCATCATGACACGAAAAGACTATTCAGAAAAGGCCGACTTCTTCCAATCCTTCAAGACCCATCACAGGAAAGTTCATCCCAAGCAGTTTGGATGACACTCCAAACATGAAACCACCAATCAACCACTTAGGTTGATACATCTCCATAGCACACAACCCCTTGAATGTCTCTTCTACTTTAGCAGAACAAGAGTTTCATGTTCTCATAGACTTGATGAATGATATCAAGTTAGAGTAAACAACCTCCATCATGTTTGAGAGAAACACCACCCATACATATTGAAAAAAGTAAACTCTTAACACAATAATGTCAAGAAGTTATATCTGACATTTCTTCAAGGTCTTCAAACTCCAGATTAGAGACTCCTTAAGCAGAATGAGCTTGACCTCCACATGTAAAGAATCTGGTTGAGATGATAAATCTTCTTTTTAAGCTCAACTTCTGCACTCCTATATCATTTGATAAAAAATAAAGTGACCCAATAAGATGGTGATCAACTCTTGGCCATCACACATATCTAAGACTTGTTTCTAGGGAAGAAACTTCTTAGACACATAACCAAGATGCCTCCTCTTCCAGATCAGGAGAAGGTTCTAATCCTACGTGATCAACACGCATTTCTTTAGCACCTAAAGCATTTGCAATGTCATTCCTTTTTCCAACAGAGTTCTCCATAACTCGCTGATGTAATGTTCTAATATATGATAGGACATCATTCCCAGGAACACACCAAGATATCCTTTGATAAAGGCTCAAGAATGGTATTTTAGGGTTGAAAGAAAAAATAAATTGCTTCTAACTTTCTTCGGATCTCTTTTTAACAAACTCATATCAAAGTGCCTTTATGAGTGGACTTGAGATGAACCTCAAATATCTTTGGCAACTTTAGCAGACTGGTTTAAGCTATTCTCACAACACACCTCCAGAGAGGAACATATCATAAATCCCTCCCTTATAGATTACAAGCGAAAACCTCTCTACAACCTAAATACCAGATACACTAGGAACCAACAGGAGTTTTCTATCAGATGCAACGAAACAAACAAAAACTCCTCAACAACCTTCAGACATGGATTTAACACCCTTGCACACGAGAACCACAGTCCAAGTGCCACAAAACAACATAGTTTTAAAAATAAATCAAACCTAACACAACAAGTCACCACCAAAGCTAAAAATAACACTTTGTTCCTTCATGTCCATGAACCAGAAAGTATCTTCCCTGATCTCACCCACAGACAGACCGGATGCCTGCTCTGATACCAATTGAAATTCTGGTATACAGATTACAAATGTCCTAACACATGTTGAGACATTGATCTCTGCAAAATATTACATAGACATGATACACCAAAATGATACAAAACATATCAATCATGAGTCGTAACAAATGTTCCAACATCTTACGCAACCTGTTAATCAATCAAAAACAAAAACTGAACAAAATATAAAGATAGTAACACACAGATATGATGACTCAGTTTAGTGTACAACAAAACATACTCTGAGGGCTACCAAGCCATGAAGGAAGTCCATTATCAACAGTATTAGTTAAAATCTAAACTCTCCCATTTACAACTTCTCGCCTAATCCCTATCCAATGCAACATCTACCTAGGTTCTCCCTAAAAATGAGAAATCGACATCTCACTTCCTAAATCACCTCAGTGATGTTTCTATCAATTACAACCAGTTCAGTCAAGACTCTTGACTAACAAACATACTTGGATTTTCTTCAAAGCTTCATCCAAGATTAATACACGATTCATTACCTAAAGGCTTCTGAATCTGCAAAAACTATGTCTACCACAATGTATCAGATCGATACAAAGGGTGACTTACAACCCAAGAAAGTACACGACTTTTAAAACCCTAAACCCTTATTTAACTTCTAACTTTGATTCACTTGGTTTAGTTAATTTTCCATAGAACTAAGTCTTCCTTTTATAATCTTCAACATGAGAAGCGATCTTCAACATCAAACGCTCCTGTAAGAAGCAAAAACAAAATATTATACATCAAATCTTGTAAGCATTTTGTAAGCAAAAATAAAGATTATGCAATTAAAGAAAACCCAATATATACCTCGCCATGCCATATCATTTGAGGACATGGTCAACTAATCTTGTCAGCACGGACCTGTCTGAATGTCCTCTAGGAAATGCTCCATCTGTGTATACTGATGACTCAGTAGACACACGAGTCGTGGTGTCCGTATCAGTGGGGACACCTCGTCAACGCGCTCAACCATAATCTCCTACTCCATAACCTGTTCAACCTTCAGCTCCACAACAACATGTACCTCCTTAATAACCTTCGCAAGCCGGCTCCACAACAGGAACAAGAACATATGTACCTCCGCAGCATCTGGCTCCACAACAGAAACAGGAGCATGTACCTCTACAGCATCTGACTCCTCAACAAAGACTCTCAATTCCTAACGGCAACGTGTGTGGAACTGCGCCTGCTGCTTAGCCAATCGTTTCGGTGAGAACTAGTCATAGCACGTCGGTCAGCTCGTAGCTCGAAAGATTGTGCCTCATTATCCTACGTCTGAGCTTTCGCTCTATCAATCTGCATGCCTGCAATACCGTCTTTGTCCCTGGTCCTCACTGCAAAATAAGAAAAAATTAGGAAAATATGAACTACCGGAAATTTCTAAAATTATGGTATTTTAAAAAAAAAATGAACTATCAAAATTTTGAAATTTCCGGTATCCTTTAAAGTCCTAGAAATTTTGAAATTTTTGATACAAAAAGAAAATGTTTACATCAAAAATTTCAAAATTTCCGGTTCGAAAATACCAGAATTTTTGAAAATTTTGATTCAAAATATCAGATATTTCGCAAATATGCCAAAAATTCCTTAATGTCTTACTAAATTTCTGGCGTCGCATTGAAATTTCCGATATCGCCACGGAGATTTAAAAATTTCTAATTGGTCATAAAATTTTTGAATTTCTAAAAGAATATTTGAGTCTAAATATTTTAGTTTTTTCATACTACTTAAAAGAGTATTATGTATAAGAAGAGGTTGGCATGTTAATTTCTTTAAAAAATGAAGGTCATTTACCCAGGCCCATAAATTAGCAAAAGAGGGAATTTTATCTGCATAAGAATTTAGGTTTGATGAGGGACATTTGGAATAATCGTGAGTAGATGTCAATGGAGAATTGGAAAGAATATTTGATGTTTTATACGATGGAAATTTTGAAGTAAAATTCAAGAGATAGAAAGCATTAACAGGATAGGGTTTTGAGAATTGGCCTTTAATAGAACTATTTGAAGAGGCACAATGATGAAACAACTAGTCTCAAACAACACACAATATGATATTTGTCAAAGAAATAAAACTTAGGGAACATTTGTCTGTAGACAAATTTCAATCTTATCAAAGAAGACTGACATTAAAAAATTTAATAATCTTGACTAGACCATGGAAAAATTAGAGGACAAGGATGATTTTTTTATAAGATAAAATCTATTGAAACAAGCACAAGGGGGTGATTAACCCTCACAAGACAACAAAGCAAAAAACCAGACAAAACAAAGAGAAGCAAGGATTTACACTAATGCAATATTTATTATTTCCTCCGTCTTAAACTAATTATTGCATTTGATAAAATTATTTGTCCTAAAATAATTGTCATTTTTAATTTCTAATACAATTTTAATTTTTATCTTCCAATTTTACTATCTAATTAATACTATTAATTTATTACTCTTCCACTCTATATTTATGATAATTTAAATACAATAATAATAAATAAAAATAGCTTAGTAGAAATATTATTATGTCTTTCATTTATCAAATTTTCTTAATCCAAATAAAATGATCAATTATAACAATTACTTTGGGACGGAGGAAATACTTTTTTTTCTACTGATGCTATCCTCTAATTAATATTATTTTCATCATTCTCAATACTTAATTATGAATATTTTAATATAAATATTATTCTCTATCTTTCATTTATATATATATTTTTAATATGTTTGAAATCATCAACCGAATCATGAATTATGAAATGAAAATATTATATTTTATAAAAATAATAGTCATTTACTTAAATTATGAAACCTACTTTAAATATAAACAAACTTAAAATTCAAAAACTTCAATATACTTTCCACAACCTTTAAATTCCTTTATTTCTACAACAATTTTAACTTCTACGGTCTTTTAAATTCATTTTCGGATGTAAACATTATATTTCAAATCATTTATATATTTCAATACTTTTACTTTTCATGTTCCTTAAATTTAACTGCCATTTTAAAAATCATTTACTTTTCTTAGAAGTCAAACTATCAAAATATTTTTAAAACCACTTTCACCCTTCAACTATGAACCAAATTTAGAAACATTTTGAAAGACTCTATAAGTTAAACATTCAGAATGGATTAAGATACATGCAAACAATAATGTAAAAAGAATTGAAAGAAAATGTAGTAGGTAAATTGCAGAATATAAAATAAGAAAAGAAAATAATGATGAGAAATGGAAATGGTATAATTAGATCTCAAATGAAAAGCCTTAATCTTTACCCCTAGGTCGTGGTTTTTTTCTAAAATTTGACCAAGACTACAACTTTTTAACTTTAATTTATACTAATTGACTTAAAATGAATATGTCATTCATCATTAATAGACTTTGTATTTTAGTTGTATTTAAGGATAGGGACTCTTGCATGCCCTACCATTCTAATTTAATCCATTTTTAAAATAACAATCTTTACTTTCTTAGTCTGATAATATTTGTTGTATTTTGACTATTACACACATGTTCAAAAATTAAATAAAAAGTAATTGATATATTATCCAATTAATTATATTAATTACATGAAAATATATTTTTTTAAATAATCTACATACTAATAATTTAAAAGTATAATTAAAAAATGTATTAATGTTAATTGGAAATTAAAAACAAAAAAAAACTTAAGATATTTTTTATTTTATAAATTTAAAAGGAAAATTTGAGACGGAGGAAATAATTTAAATAGTTTTATGATTAAAAGATATTATCCGCAACAACCTATTTAATGTTATATGGTGCATTATAAGTTATCATTATAAAAATATATATTATACATTATTTATTCTTATATATTTGACTATATATGCAAAACAAATTAATGTCCTCGTGCGATAACCAACAAAGCGAGCAGAGATTATAAATTCATTTGTTGAACAGAAGTACAGAACAACTAAAAGACCATTGACAAAAGTCAAAAATTCATGAAATTTCACAGAAGTGGCTTTCTAGGGAATATTTAAATTAAATAATGAAATAACACCACGCGGTTTCAATGTCAAAATTTTAATAAACAATTCCAAGTTAGTCAAAAATAGAAGTCAAGTCATGGTGATTGAGAATGAAAAGTTTTTTTTATGGGAAAAACATTTTCAATTATAATGAAGCAACGGAATGATACAGCAGTAGAGTTTCCGCAGAGGGAAAATCTCCTATCCAAGTTTTGGAACTAAAAGACTTGCCCAAGCAAGCTAATATCATGAGCATTTTTATTACAACTTCTACTAATATAACTAAAACTAAACCACTCCACTCCTGGAAAGATTGACAATCAATCGCAATCGACTCTAAAAGAGCATTAACCTCAATAGAGTTGATACAATCAACCGTCACAAGAATAATAGATTGAAGGATAATTTTGTCTAACTTTAATGACTTAATCAGATTGAACTCTGTTGTATCTCAATTTTTACCCTAAAATTCCATCTTGAAATTCTGACTACAGATACTCAATGTCACGTTCAATGTTATGACACCGTATCTAACTTTCTATAAGACAGTAAATACAAGAAAACAGTAAAGAACACAGTCAATTGTTTACCCAGTTCAGTGTGCAACAACACCTACTCTGGGGGCTACCAAGCCAGGGAGGAAATCCACTATAAGAGATATTAATTCAGGAATAAACCAACCAGTTTATCTCCTTCACTTAAGACCTACCCAATACAACTTCAATCTAAATACAACTTAAACCTGAGTTCCTACTCACTCCCCCTCAATCACAGCAGTGATACATAAAACAATTTGACTAATGAATTGATGAAGACACTCTTCAAAATATACACTTGATTATGTTTCACAGCTTTTTAATCAAGCAACACAAACACTCTTGCTTCACAGCTTTGAGTGATACACAAACCTAACTTGACTTTGCTTCAAAGCTTTAGTCAAGAGACACAAACACACTCTTGCTTCAAAGCTTTGAGTGGTACACAACCCTTACAATTAAAACCTATTCCAAGTCACTTATCACAATGATAATTGCTTGGATTACAATAGTTAAAACTATACAACTTCTAAGTGATCTTCTGTCAAAAAGGGATTAATTCCAAAACAGCAGCTCTGTTGAATATATAGCAGCTGCATCTTCAGTTAGGGTTTCCACAAAAAGCTAGGGTTAATTCTGTTTGACCTTAAGACTAGGTCACAGGACTTTATCAACCAGGTTAGGGTTGAGCTAGGTTAACCCCAAGTCCACGAGATTTTCTGTTCTGGAAAGACTGAGTCATTTTCCTGAAAAAACTCAGAATTACCCAAACTGCATAACTGTTAGTTCAGAACAGGATGTCTTAACATTTGTTATGACATCTGAAAACCTGTCTACTGATTTAGGTAAATGTGATCTTTTTGCAAAATGCTCAGATACACACTTATAAACAGCAGCACCTGTATGACAATATTTTTCTGCAAAGGTACCTAATGAATCAGTACATACTAAACTAGAATGTTATGACATCAGTCATGACATTCACACACACACACACCTGGTTTTATCAAAAATGCATGCCAATAACTAAACAACTACAAACTCCCCCTTTGGCAGATTTTTGGCTAAAGACCCTAAGCAATCAGAGATAGATAGCAGCAGAAAGAAATGACTGCAGAAAAATAGAATGTCTAATAAAGTCTACCAAAATATATCTCCCCCTTTTTAGCCACAAATGGGCCAAAGATACAAGTTCTTAAAGTTATACAGTCATCCAGAAAAAAATAAACAACAATCAACTGAACACACTAGCAAACTCCACTAGGGACCAGCATCAACTCCACCAATCAGCAACTCCACCAACCTTTAAGCACTGTCATCAGACTCAGAGGAGCTAGTTTCTTCAGTATTGAGATGATCTTCAGCTTCTATACCCTCTTCCCTTCTGTTTCCTTCAGCTTCCTCCTTTTCTAACCTGAAAATTAAGTTTTCTAGGGTCTTTTTCCTAGCTTCCAGCTCTTTGCAGGTCTCTTTCAATATAGCTATAACATCAGATGTTTTGGACTGAGTCTTCACAGAAGATGTCTCAGCTGATGTTATGACAATATCAGGAGCATGAGATCCCTGAAACAGCTTGTAGTGTAACCCAAGAGCAGGAGCTCTTTTGCAAGCAGTATCTGTAGCCACCAGGATATCAGGGTATTGTGCAAGGATAATTCCACAAAGGAGGGAGGGAAAGGCAATTGGGCCTTTGACATCATAACTACCAACATGTTTTAAAGTTTGTTCAAAAATATACCTGCCATAGTCAAAAATAGTCTTGGTTCCCACATCATAAATAAATCTCCCCAATCCTGTGGAGATAGTTGATTTATGGTTTGTAGGGACCCAGTTGGCTGCACCAATCTTGTGCAGGATGGCAAATTTCATGCTAAGTTTGCTGGCATTCAGCTTGCCTTTCAAGGGCCAGCACTTTACTTGTCTTGCTATGATGGTTTGACAAACTTCATTGTCAGTGACTTCCAGTTCAGGACAATCCTCATTTGATCTTCCAAGAAATTTGTTAATTTCTGATGGAGAGAAATTAACCCTTCTTCCTCTAACATAAACACTTTCAAAGTCAGCTGACCTTCCATCGGCACATTCATTAGACAAGTTAACTATGAACTCCTTGACCAGATTTTCATAACACTTGGTAAAATTTTACCACTGTCTTCATCAGTCCAACATTCTTAATCAGGTCCATGATGTCCTTGCACTTCATGGCATCATTGTTTAGCTCTCTTTCTAAAGCTATTCTCTTCAAGCAAACATACTTCCATCTGTTTGCATTGTCAGGATGGTGAAAAGAGATGTTGTCTGTTGGGACTTCAGGAACTCTAGCAATTTTGCTGGAGGGCAGTTTCCTTCTGATAGGAATTTCTTCAGCATCAATCTCAAACTCTGATTCCTCATCAGAATCAGAAGATTCAGGTTCTTTTCTCTTCTTTGTAATTGGTTGTCTACCAGTATACACCTGGGCTTTCACCTTCCCTTTGGACTGACCAGTTTTCACAGATTCTACCCCAGCCTTGCCTTCAGCCTTGGATTTCTTAGCAGCAGGTTTATCTTTGGTCATACATTTTGCATCATTCTGATTACCCTTTATTTTCATCATTCTCCTAGCTATGCTAGGGTTTACATTGGCAATCAGATCATTGTCTGAGTATTCCTCATCCACATCAATGATAGGTGGATCAACAGTCTTTTCTGAAGGGTTCTGAATGTTGTCATTTTGTGTCACAACATTCTCAGAGACATCTACATTCTCAGAGACATCCACATTTGGGCTTGCTGATTCTTGATTTAATAGGACAGAAATCCCCGGTACAGATTGGTTTCCGCTTAGTATTCTTGTCACAAGCCTAGCAATTGCTTGATGAACTTGAACTGATCCTTCCATATTTGGAACAGAGGAAGAAGGATGAGAAGGATTACCAGAAGCAGTAGCTTGAGCTCTTCCTGCATGCCTAGTTCTCAGCTTTTTGACTTTAGAGGGGTCAGTTGTCATTTCTCTGAGAGGAGTGATCTCCAGAACATCAGAATCTATGCATGTGGTGATTGCTCGAGAATCTTGGTCAGATGATGAAGATGAAGTGGTCGCCTTGGTTGAAGATGATGTTTGAGACATTTTGATTGACTTAGAGCACCAGTAGCAATTTGAGAGAAAACTTTGATTGAGAGAAAGGAATAGGTTGCAAAGACGAGAGAGGTAGGAGGAAAATGAGAGTCTATTCAACTTCTTAATAATTTTGAAGTAATTGGAAAGACATATGATTAACCTACTAAAAATAGACTCAACACAAATAACTCCTTCAACCCTTGTTTTAAGCAAAATTAATTGCTATAATTTTTCACGTTGGCAAATACCCATCTTGCCCCTCAAGTTTTCAAGTTGATTTCCAACAAGAGCCTTGGTAGAAGAATCAGCTAGCTGAAGCTTGATGACACCATGTTCCAGTTTAATTGTCTTCTTCTCTACAAGGTCAATGTGCTTGGTCCTGCTATGCTGAATAGGGTTCTTGGAAATATTGATTGTATTCAGATTGTCACAATACAATGTCACAACATCTTGTGAGACATTATACTCAGTGAGCATCTGTTTTGTCCAGATATTTTGAGAACAGCTACTACCAGCTGCAACTATTTCAGCACAGAGTTGGGAAGGCATTCTTTTGACATGAATCATAGCTCTGGCAGATTCCTGTATGTTCCTATTTTTATTTTTGTCAACTCCATTTTGATGATGAGTTATAGGAGAGGAGACTTCATGACTCATTTTTTCTGGAAAACAGAATTTATTAAACTTGTTGTTTCCAAATTCTTTGTCATGATTACTTCTGGTTCTGACAACACATCCTTCTTCAAGTTTATTCACCACATCATAGACATGTCTCTTTTTACCAAGCCTTTCAATTTGAAGTTCACCACAAACCCTCCTTTTATCAATTTGCAGTCTTGGAATCCTTCTGACTGCTTCCATAGAGATAGTTCTTTTCATTCTTCTTAGATGAAGATGGCCAAGCTTATGGTGCCACAGTTTCATCTCTTTTTCTTCTTTGGTAATGGAACACATAGTGGAGTTATTAGTGTTCTCAGGCTGCCACAAGTAACAGTTATCTTTAGATCTGATTCCTTTCATTACCACTTCTAGTTTTTCATTAATTACTAGACATTCAAATTTTGGGAAGATGACCTTGAATCCTAGATCACACAATTGACTGATACTAATGAGATTAGCAGTCAGGCCTTTTACCAATTTAACTTCATTTAGATTTGGAACTTCAGGGCAGTCCAAATTACCAACTCCTTTGATTTCACCTTTAGCACCATCTCCAAAGGTCACATAACTAGTGGTGTGAGGTTTAACATGATTGAGAATGTTCTTTATTCCAGTCATGTGCTTAGAGCACCCACTGTCAAAGTACCAGCCTTCCCTTGCAGAGACTCTCAGGGAAGTGTGGGCTATCAGGGCAGTAGCCTTTTTCTTCCATTGAGGAGTATGTGGTACCCTTTTTGACTTAGGTTTAACACCTGAGTTTTGATTAGGGTATCCATGCAATTTGAAGCAGAAAGGCTTTATATGGCCATACCTCCCACAATAATGACATCTCCATCTTTGGTACTTTTTCTTCATATATCTCTGTTTCTGATGTTGAGAGTTGTGTTGAGACATCTGCTTTGACATTTGTTTAACAGGCGTGATCTTCTTGTCTGCACCAGATTTCTTAGCTTCCACAAATCCTAGTCCAGATTTGTTTCCCACATTTTGTCCAACTTGAAGAATCTCTTCCAATTTGTCTGTTCCATTAGTCAGCATCTTGATAGATTTGGTCATTTGGTTCAGTTGTGAGTTCAGCAATTGAACTTCCCCTTCTAGATGACTTATAGTTTCAAGGTCTGCCCTTTTTTCAGCCTCCAGCTTTATGATGAGTTTTGATTGTTTCTCATTCTGCACACAGACTTCAGCACTTCTGATACACAATTTCTTGTAAGCATCAGCCAATTCTTCAAATGTCACTTCTTCATCACTATTGTCACTTTCAAATGTACAAACACCAGTTAGAGCAGTAACTAGTTTGGCAGATTCTTCTTCAGAATTACTTTCTGAATCATAGTCAGACCAAGTAACAGTCATTCCTTTCTTTTGTTTCTTAAGAAAGGTAGGACATTCAGCTTGAATATGCCCAAATCCTTCACAACCATGGCATTGAATTCCTCTGCCTTGATTTCCCTTCTCTTCTGACCTTGGTCTTCTGCTGGAACTGTCAATGTCAGAGGTAATGTTATGAACATTAGACCTTGACTTTGGATCTATTCTTTTGATGAGTTTGTTGAATTGTCTTCCAAGAATGGCTATAGCTTCTGAAATATTTTCTTCTTCATCCTCCTTGTTTTCAACATCAGTGTTGGATACAAGTGCTATGCTCTTGTTCTTCTTGTCACCATTATCAGTGATCCCCATCTCAAAAGTCTGAAGAGACCCAATTAGTTCATCCACTTTCAACTTGCTGATGTCCTGGGCTTCCTCTATGGCAGTTACCTTCATAGCAAATCTTTTAGGCAAGGATCTGAGAATCTTTCTCACCAATTTTTCTTCTGACATCTTTTCTCCCAGTGCTCCTGAGGTGTTGGAAATCTCCAAGATGTTCATGTGAAACTCATGAATGGTTTCATCTTCCATCATTTTTAGATTCTCAAACTTGGTAGTCAACATCTGAAGTCTTGACATTTTTACTTTGGAAGTGCCCTCATGGGTAGTTTTGAGAGTGTCCCAAACTTCCTTGGCCAGTTCATATTGATGTACTAGTCTGAATATGTTTCTATCAATTCCATTGAACAAGGCATTTAAAGCTTTGGAATTTCCCAGGGCTAACTCATCTTCTTCTTTACTCCAATCTTCCTCAGGCTTCAGACTGATTGTCCCATCTTTCTCAGTTATGGTGGGATGGATCCATCCTTTGTCAGCAGCTCTCCAAGCCTTTTTGTCCAGAGATTTTAAGAAGGCAATCATACGAGGTTTCCAGTAGTCATAATTTGTTCCATCCAGAATGGGTGGTCTATTTCCAAAAACTCCTTCCTTGTCCATAGTGCCAGAAAGTGATATCCCTAGATCTCACCCAGTAATACAGGCAGGGTGCCTGCTCTGATGCCAATTGAAATTCTGGCTACAGATACTCAATGTCACGTTCAATGTTATGACACCGTATCTGACTTTCTATAAGACAGTAAATACAAGAAAACAGTAAAGAACATAGTCAATTGTTTACCCAGTTCAGTGTGCAACAACACCTACTCTGGGGGCTACCAAGCCAGGGAGGAAATCCACTATAAGAGATATTAATTCAGGAATAAACCAACCAGTTTATCTCCTTCACTTAAGACCTACCCAATGCAACTTCAATCTAAGTACAACTTAAATCTGAGTTCCTACTCACTCCCCCTCAATCACAGTAGTGATACATAAAACAATTTGACTAATGAATTGATGAAGACACTCTTCAAAACATACACTTGATTATGCTTCACAGCTTTTTAATCAAGCAACACAAACACTCTTGCTTCACAGCTTTGAGTGATACACAAACCTAACTTGACTTTGCTTCAAAGCTTTAGTCAAGAGACACAAACACACTCTTGCTTCAAAGCTTTGAGTGGTACACAACCCTTACAATTAAAACCTGTTCCAAGTCACTTATCACAATGATAATTGCTTGGATTACAATAGTTAAAACTATACAGCTTCTAAATGATCTTCTGTCAAAAAGGGATTAATTCCAAAACAGTAGCTCTGTTGAATATATAGTAGTTGCATCTTCAGTTAGGGTTTCCACAAAAAGCTAGGGTTAATTCTGTTTGACCTTAAGACTAGGTCACAGGACTTTATCAACCAGGTTAGGGTTGAGCTAGGTTAACCCCAAGTCCACGAGATTTTCTGTTCTGGAAAGACTGAGTCATTTTCCTGAAAAAACTCAGAATTACCCAAACTGCATAACTGTTAGTTCAGAACAGGATGTCTTAACATTTGTTATGGCATCTGAAAACCTGTCTACTGATTTAGGTAAATGTGATCTTTTTGCAAAATGCTCAGATACACACTTATAAACAGCAGCACCTGTATGACAATATTTTTCTGCAAAGGTACCTAATGAATCAGTACATACTAAACTAGAATGTTATGACATCAGTCATGACATTCACACACACACACCTGGTTTTACCAAAAATGCATGCCAATAACTAAACAACTACACATCTCATATGCATCTTGTATTTCATCAAACACCTTTTTGTATATCTTACATCATTTGTCCATATGCTTTATGTTTACTAATCTTAAATAAAAAAATACAAAAATATGTCTTGTTATTGTGTAAAGGTAAGGACTAAATCGAGGATATCAAGATATGCGAGATGATTCAAAGCAGTTTGACCTAAAAGCAGGCATTTCACAATTTAAGTTGAGAAATTCATAACTTCTTTATTATTCAACATCTTTAAGTGATTCTTCGGACATATGAAACTCCTCGACATCCTCTCTAATCCTTATGTTCAAGTCAGGAGTTAATTATGTGCGGAAGAGTATAAAAAATTTGAATACTTTAGAGGTCACTCTTTGAACCGGACTACGTTCCCGTCAACTATTTTCCAACTTACAAGGATCACAATTTTCTCAATTTTCAACATCTCGAGACTATTATTTTTACATAGAATCATCACTACAAGAAAGATGGTCTCCAGCGACATATATTAGCGACGTGGTTATCACGTGAGTAATAAATGCAGTTGCGACGTGATAACCACGTCACAATCATATTTTAATGATAAATAAAGCAAGTCAGAGAAGGTTGTGTAGTAAAAAAATCAGCTACAGAAAACGAAAATTTAATATGTATAAACTCTGAGACATTTAGTTGGAGGGAGTTTAAAATTATTTTGAAATTTGGTAGTGACGTGATAGCCACGTCGCTACATTTAAGGGGGAAATTAAAGTAGATTGATGACAGGGTGGCAGAGTGGGAAAGTGAATTATATTTCTGTTGAGTGTGTAGCGACGTGAGTCTCACGTGGCAATGTTGCGACGTGACAGTCACGTCGCTACTTGATGTTTACATCTCCACAAAATTCTCATCCGTTACAGCATCTGGTTTGTTTCCTCTTCCTTTCTTCTTCCTTTCTTCTTCCTTTCCTCTACCTCTCAAACCCAAATTCCCAAATCAAATTTCCTCCATCCCAAATTGTTGAAGAAGAATAAGGTATTCATATTTTGATAAATTTTTATTTCATTTGTTCATTATTTATTATACTGGTAATAAATATTAAAAAGGGTATTTTGTTTAACCTGTAGAAAAATTTGAAGAAGAACACCAAGAGTTACACAAGAAGAAGCAAATTAAGTGAAGAAATTATATAGAGGTATTTATGCATTTTTTTTATATTTTATATGTATTATATAGATTAGTAGTATATGTATTTTGTTTATGTGAATTAAAAAAATATTTTACTTAATTTTAGTTTTAGGTTAATTAGTATTATAGGTTAATGTTTAAAATAAAATGAAAATTAGAATGTTTTATATATTAATATATTATTAAACAGAAATATTATTGTTAATATATATAGGTTAATATTTATTAATATTATTGCATGTTATATAGACATATAAAAAAATTTGTTAGTATATACGTATAAAAAAAAATTGAATATATATTAAAATAAAATTTTTTAGAAAACATAAAATTAAAAGTCTTATTTTTTATAGATGTATATATATATGTTAACACATAAATTTAATAACATATTTAAAAATAAAAATGTATATTATATTTATTATAATAGTTTTATTTTTTTATTTATATGTTAAAGATATGAAAAAAAAATTACATATTAAAATAAGAATTTATAAAAAACATAATTAAAAAAAGAGTATATATATTATATTATTATTTTAATATTATTGTTATATATATAATAAAAAGTATATATGTTACATTATTTGTTTTCTAATATTATTGTTGTATATATAATAAAAAGTAAATATGTTATATTATTGTTTTTTGATATTATTGTTATATAATAAAAAATTATATATTTTACATTTGAATATTTATTTATATGTTAGTATATATATAAAAAAGCAAAATTTATATTTTTAAGAATAGTATTAAATAGTTTAAGAATAATATTATTAAGTTGATTAATATTTCTAATGAAAAAGACAATGATTGTATAAATGTGCAGTATGGAATATTATCGGTATTATCGTAGTTGGATGTACGATAGAACATATCCAGGAAGAAGTGGACTTAAACCCAATTTTATAGTAGGAGTTGATGGGTTTATTAAGTGGGCGTTTGCTCAGGATTGTTGTCGAAGCGAAGGAGGGATTAGGTGTCCCTGTCTTAAATGTGAATGTAGACCAATAATTAGTGACCCAGAGGAAGTAACACGTCATCTGCATAGAAGGGGATTCATTGAAAATTATTGGGTTTGGACGTATAATAGTGAAGAACTACCGGTTAATGTACCAGAGACTAGCAATACGCATGCTTCAAGTAGTCGACCGGTTATGGAGTATGAGGAGAACTTTAATTTGATCGGTGACATGGTTGAGGATGCTTTTGGTGTGAACGTGACATATGATGAACCTGGAGATTTTGACGGGGAAGAGTTGCCGAATGAGGAAGCGCAAAGATTTTATCAATTATTAAACGAGATGAATACGTCGTTGTTTGAGGGGTCGTCAGACTCAAAGCTATCAATGTGTGTGAGATTATTGGCCGCCAAGTCAAATTATAATGTTTCTGATCAATGTCTGGAACATTTTGAAAAAATGATGTTGGACTCCACTGCTACGAAAGATAACTTGCCTACAAGTTATTATGATGCAAAGAAGTGGGTGTCGAAGTTGGGTTTAAAAGTAAGAAAGATTGACTGTTGCATTAACGGTTGCGTGTTGTTTTATGACAATGAGTTTGGTACTCAAGATGGATCGTTAGAGGAGTGTAAGTTTTGTAATAGTCCAAGATATCAAGTTCGTAGTAGAGCCGTTAACAGCAAGCAAAAGCGTGTAGCAGTAAAATCCATGTTTTATCTTCCTATAATACCAAGGTTAAAAAGAATGTTTGCTTCAATGAACAGTGCAAGTCAAATGACATGGCATCATACAAACCAAACAAGTTCTGGCACTATGCGACATCCATCTGATGGTGAGGCATGGAAGCACTTTGATCGGACACATCCAGATTTTGCTGCAGAACCTAGAAATGTCAGGCTTGGATTATGCTCTGATGGATTTGCCCCATACGTGCAAGCGTCAGGAAGTGCGTATTCTTGTTGGCCAGTTATTGTAACACCTTACAACCTCCCTCCTGAGATGTGCATGACAAAACCATACATGTTTTTGACGTGTGTTATTCCATGCCCGCACAGTCCAAAAGTCGGAATTGATGTGTACTTACAACCTTTAATTGATGATTTGAAGAAGATGTGGATTGGAGAATGGACTTATGATATATCCCGTAAACAGAACTTCACATTACGAGCTGCCTTGATGTGGACCGTTAATGACTTTCCAGCATATGGCATGTTGTCTGGTTGGGGTACGCATGGAAAAATGGGTTGTCCGCATTGCATGGGATACACCAAAGCATTTACGTTGGATAAAGGTGGGAAAAGCTCATGGTTTGACTGTCACCGCAGATTCCTACCAGCAAATCATCCATATAGAAGAAACAAGACAAATTTTAAAAAAGATGTACGAGAGAAAGATTTGCCTCCGCCTCGATTGCCACCAGGGGTTATATGGAACCAAGTATGTGAACTACCAAAATTTACAGATACTGGCAAAGCATGCCGAATTGAAGGATACGATGTCACCCACAATTGGACAAAAAGAAGTATATTTTGGGATCTTCCGTATTGGAAAGATAATTTGTTGCGCCATAATCTTGATGTTATGCATATTGAGAAGAATTTTTTTGATAATGTATTTAACACACTGATGGATGTGACAGGAAAAACAAAAGATAATGAGAAGGCCAAACAAGACATGGGAATTTGGTGTCATCGAAGAGAGTTGGAGTTGAAGCCTCAACCGAATGGAAAATTATTAAAACCCAAGGCTTGTTTCAGTCTGACTTCCCAAGAAGCTAAAGCGATTTGTCGATGGTTAAAAGAATTGAGAATGCCCGATGGGTATTCATCAAATTTAGCAAGATGTGCTGACCCTAACACTGGAAAATTACATGGTATGAAAAGTCATGATTGTCACATTTTTATGGAACAGTTGCTACCAATTGCATTTGGATCGCTACCCAAACATGTTCTTGACCCACTAACTGAAATTAGTCAATTTTTTAGAGATATTTGTGCGTCAGCTTTAAAAGTGGAAGACATCATTAAGTTGGACCAAAACATTGCACTCATTCTTTGTAAGTTGGAACAAGTATTTCCGCCTGGTTTCTTTGACTCCATGGAACATTTACCTGTGCATCTTGCATATGAAGCTTATCTTGGTGGACCTGTTCAATATAGGTGGATGTATCCGTTTGAAAGGTTCATGGGTGATTCAAAGAGATCGGTGAAAAATAAAGCTAGAGTAGAAGGATCTATATATGCACATTACTTGCATCGGGAAACATCACATTTTTGCAGTCACTATTTCAATCACTTGATGTTAACTTCTAGAATCATACGGAATCCTGTAAATGTCAATCAGAGGAGTCAATTCACCTTATCAGTCTTTGCGCTTCCAGGTCGACCTTCTGGAAAGAAGGGTGTGCATTGGTTGACCCAAAAAGAAATGCAATCTGCACATGTCCATGTCTTGATCAACTGCGTTGAAGTTAAACCATATCTTGAGTAAGTTTACCAAAACTTTTTAAACTTATGGTGTGTGTATACCAAACTTATTAAACTTATGGTGTGTGTTTTGTAGGGAATTTAATAATGCCTATTTTCATAGTACCGGGGTACAGTCAACATCAGGTGTCATTCATGCTCAATTTCCCTCATGGTTCAAGCAAACATTGTCTAGCGTTTTTGCACTAACTCCAGAAATACTCCATTTGAGAAACTTGGCAGAAGGCCCTATCCAAAGCGCAAATGATTGGCACACTTACTTCGTGAACGGATATAAATTTCACACTGAGGCATGGACCGAAGGGAAAAAAACCATAAATAGTGGTGTTTTTGTAAAAGGAGTTATAGATGGAGGTGAAGACGACTTCTATGGATTTGTTAAACATATCTACGAGTTGGTATACAATTACTTGGACACGGAAAATAAAGTTGTCTTGTTTTATTGTGAATGGTATGATTCAACTAGAGGCACAAAGATAGACAAGTCATATGGTTCTGTCGAGATTCAAATGAACCGGAGATACAAAGAATATGACCCTTTCATAATGTCACATATTGTTAGGCAAGTTTATTATGTTCCTTTTCCTTCATTTGTAATACGTAAAAGAGGATGGTGTGTTGTAATAAAAACAAAACCCCTAGGTCATATTGAAACTGGAGATCTAGTGGAAGATGCTGCCTACCAAGTTGATGACGTTGAACAGATTAATGATGTGGTTGCAGCTGAAGACATTACAACTTTGTCTGATACAACTGTTGAGGGACTTCAAGTTGATGCGTCTATATTGTTGGTTGATAATAATGTGGATGAAGACAATGATGAAGAGTTTGAATCCGAGGACAATATTACATCGGATGATGAACATGATATGGATAACGAGCATGAAGATTTAAATTAATTAATCACTTAATGTAATATTAATGAATATCTATTGAACATGTATATATTGAATTTGTCAATGAATATATATTTATGTCAATGACTTTATTATCTTTGTTTATGAAAATATATATAACTAGGTAAAATGCCACCGAAGAATAAGGATAGCGGTAAGAAGTCTCAGCGTCCGAGGGTAGTAACATGTGAGTCTCCTCACTCAGCCATGTGCCCACCCCCTCAGAGTCAGGTTGATCCTATGTCCCTGGCCAGTACTCAGGGTTTTGTCCCATTACTCTCCTCCCATACATTCCCGTCTGGGGTACCTGCATCTTTTGTGCCACCTGGAGGCCCCGGTTTCCTTTTCCCACAAACTCAGATGCCGTCTTCCTTCCAGCATGCGGGAGGATCTAGTTTCCCTTTCCCACCGACCCAGATGCCGTCATCCTTCCAGCAGGCGGGAGGATCTAGTGTTCCTTTCCCACCGACTCAGATGCCATCTTCCTTCCAGCATGCGGGAGGATCTAGTTTCCCTTTCCCACCGACCCAGGTGCCTTCATCTTTCCAGTAGACTGGTGCCCCCTCATCATTCCAGCAGATGGGGGGAGGACCCAGTTTTCCATTTCTACAGACTGGCGTGCCTTCATCATTCAAGCAGACGGGGGGACCCACACAAATGTCTTCATCCTTCCAGCAGGCGGGAGGGTCCAGCACCCCACACTCCACACACATTGGAGGACCCAACAGTCCACGTCCGACACAGGCTGGACGATCCCCCAGTCCCCGTCCCACACAGGCTGGAGGAACCTGTGCCCCACGTCCTAGACGGACCGGAGGATCACGCACCCCACATCCCACACAGGCTGCAGGATCCAGCACCCCACGTCCTACACAGGCTGACGGTGATGCAGATGTGGTAGCTGATGATATAGATGGAGCTGATCTTCGTGAGAGAGATGATCCGAGTGAGATTCATGTCATTGACGGGAGGTTTTGGATTTGGCCCGAAGGAAGCAAGTAAGTTTCTTATATAAACTTTTATTTAAGTACATATTCATTTTAATATTTTGTATAGATTTATAATTAATATTGTTTATTCAAAATCTTGTTGTTTAGTTTCACGCCGAGTCGGACTGCTGCCAAGGTTATTAATTATATAATCCAACAGATGTATAAATCATTTTGGAGGAACTTTGGCGAGGTTACAAATAAAGAAGAATGGTTTAAAAAATTTAAGGTATTGTTATTTATTTAAGTTGTAAATTTAATATATTTTTTTAGTATTGTTATTTAAGTCACATTTTAATGATAATTACTTAACTTTTTATTTTAATGTCATACAACATTGCAGGAAAAATGTGTGTGGGATCCGTTGAATGAGAAAATTATGGAAAAAATCTATTATAGCAGAACTTCTAGAAGATTTTCTGATATAATGCGGCGGGTTAGGGAGAATTATGAGCTGCATGGTATCCGTCCTAACTGGATAGGCGTAGAGGTTTTTGGCGAACTTCGTACATATTGGGGTTCGCCAGAATTCAAGGCCAAATCCGAAAATTTTAAGAAGATGAGGGCATCCGAAAAGGGGGGATGTGTCAATACTGTTGGAAGTATTAGCACTGCAGAGCATGTCCGACGGATGGTAAATATTACTAATTTTTTAAGTTATATATATTTTTATTCATAATATTTTTTACTAATTATTTTTAACTTTATTGTTTAGACTAAGGAGATGGGGAGACCACCATTGATCATTGAGTTGATTACGAGGACTCGGACAAAGAAATCGGGAGGTTTTGTCGACGAGCGCACAAAGAGAGCTTTTGTAAGTAATTTAATTTATGTTTTTTTTAAGTTAATAACAAAAATAGTGACGTTATTTTCACGTGGCAATCTATAAGTTGTGGCGTGATTATCATGTGGCAACTGATAAATTGCCACGTGACTGATTTTCATGTGGCAACTGATACATTGCCACGTGAAAATCACGTGGCAATTCATAAGTTGATTTGTGAAAATCATGTGACAAATTTTTAATATATTTGAATTTAGTATAATTTAATATATAAATGTTTTAATTTAGCATAAATTTAATATATATATATATATATATATATATATATATATATATATATATATATATATATATATATATATATATATATATATATATATATGTAATTTTTTTTTAATTTTATTATTTAATGTATGTGTAGGATGATTATCAGACATTGCTTGCACGTTTTCTGGAACACAATCCTCAATATAGGCCAGCAGAAGGGGAGCCGCTTAATGGTGATGTTGATTTCTATATTTGGAATGAGGTTGTTAATGGAAAAGGGCCTAATGGTTGTTTTTTTGCGGGAGGAAATTTGGCCGTTGGCTTGAGAGTTGGTGATCGTAATCTGTTTCAACGACTTAGAGATGAAGAGGGAGGGTCACGTCAACCGAATCTGACACAGGATCAACTTGAAACAGTAAGACAATTGGCGGCAAGTGAAGTGAGACGCGAAATGGAGGCCCAAATGACGACAATGAGGCAAGAGCAGGAGCAGCAGTTAGAGATCATGCGGAAGAGGCAATCTGATATGGAGGAGCAGATGAGACGGTTTATGGAAGGTGGTGGAAATCAAAATGTTCCTGATACACAGCCGGATGATGACGGAATTGATGATTTTGATCTTGATAATTATCCGAGTGAAGATGCCCCGTGAAAACATTTTATTTATTTCGTTTTTAAATTTGCATTTATGTAAGATATTTATTTTTATCATTTTAAATTATTAAATTATATAACATTTTATTATATGACTTTATTTTATAAAATTCTATTATTCGAATATATAATAAAATACTATTATTCTAATAATTTTAATATATAAATTTTATTATATAAATTTTATTATTTAAATTTTATTATATAAATTTTATTATATAAATTTAATTATTTAAATTTTATTATATAAATTTTATTATTTAAATTTTATTACATAAATTAATTAATATAAAAAATAATTACTAAACAATTTTTAAAAAAATAAAAACGTCACCTGTAGCGACGTGAGAATCATGTCACAAATTAGTGAAATGATTCTCACGTCGCAACTAAAGCTGCTGTATGTCAGATTGTATATTCCCTAAGACAAACTTTTGCGACGTGAATACCACGTCACAACTTTGTGACATGGGAATCACGTCGCTACTGGCTTGCCACTGGCTCCCCAGCGACATATGTCTCCACGTCGCTATTTTTGTTTTGCCACGTGATTTTGATGTTTGCCACGTGATTTTCACGTGGCAAATAAATTTCTTTTTTGTAGTGCATATACGAGATTATCCACAAGTTTGCTTTAAGGATCAAATACAAATTAAACTCAGAAAGCCATGAATTTTATTAAAATTTTACAAGTCATTTTTGGCTTTGAAGTTTCTGAATCATTTGAATTGCAATTCATGATGCCGTGATTCTCGTGATCATCCAATTCTTTGTCAAAGATTCAAGTCTATTTCAGATTTAAAATTTTGATTTTATTTTTAGTTTAGGGTCCATTTAATTTCTATTATTCAAAAATATCAAAAAAAAATATTAATCATTTTTATTTTATTTTATTAATATCACTTTTTATTCTTTTTTTTAATATTAATTTTGAATTTTGAATTTTAATTCTTAATTCGATTTGAATTTTATTTAAGTTAAATTTTTAACTAAAATTAAAATCAATTTTAATCTTTTCTTTTTTTCATTTAATTTTTAGTCTATTTTTTATTTGCATTTTTTTTCTACTAATTATTTTATTTTACTAATATTATTATTATTATTGTTACTATTATTATTATATTATATTTTTTTATGTCAATTAGATGGAATAATAGATTAAAGTGAGACCAAAGAGTGGAAAAACACATTCACGTTTCTACGCCAAGGAGTGCACGTTTACATAGCATTTTCTTCAGTATTTCAATTTTCACAAACTATGAGCTTCAGCTTGCGGCTGCTTACTAGTACTTTAGGGTTTTGTACTGCACATGATAATCCTGTTTGGGCCTTAAAACCAGCGGATCCAAAACCCTCCTAGCCCATCCACCTGTTTCGCATTTTTTTTAGAATCAATTAAATAATAAATATTTTTTCCAGATAATTTTTACTAATTAGCTTAGTCTTAAAAATTAATTTAGCAATCTTGTTTGTTTTTAGTATATTGTTTAGTTTAGTTAACTTTTCTTTTAGTTAATTTGTTTCATGCTTTTTCTTTGTCATTTTCATTCTCATTGTTTGAATTTATTTAATTGTAGTTTCTCATTATTTTTTGATCTTATTTTCATGATTATACATTGATCTTACCTGATCAGAAGAGATTGTCAAAGTCTATGTCTTTTAAGTCGAGCAGTGATTGGATGTGAAGTGGAGGTACCTACAAGACACTTAAAGCTTTAAAAGTTGTGCTCTCCTGAAAGGAAGTCAAGTCAATATTCTGATCAATGCTCTGATACGTAGATGCCACATATAAGACAGTGAAGAGGATTTTGAAATGCATCAATGATACTATTGATTATTGAAGGTAGAGAAAACACAAGAAATGGGGGGTTTGAATTGTGCTCTCCTAAACCTTAAAAGCCATTGTCTTCTATGTGGAATCTTTGTATATGAGCATGCATCAGAATGTTGACTTGACTTCCTTTCAGGAGAGCACAACTTCTGAAGCTTTAAGTCTGAAGCTTTAGGGCCTGGTATCGTTCGGTAAGCCCACAAGACGCTGTACAACTCTTCGACCCACCCCTTCTTGGCCCCTAAACCAAATGATTACAAATTACGGGCACGCAAGCCATAAAAAAAACAACCAAGTCATCGAGAAAATATCAATCACTCCTCAGAGTACCCTCTTCAGTCTCTGGCTCAGAAGAATCAAGAGGAGGGACTACCCTAGCATCAACCACCTAAGATAAAACTCCAGCGTCTTCAGTATTAAACCCCAGATTCAACAAGGCCAGTTGATCCATCGCGGTCTCAAAACCGTCGGACAATGCATCCATGCAATCCGACTCAAGGACCTAGATTTGAGCACCCAATTTTGCACGAGTCTTTAAGATAGCGATTCTCTCGGGCCCGTCTTCCGCGGGCATTATGGAAGCCTTCAAATCAGCGACCTTTTTCTCCATATTTTTCTTCTCGAACAACAATGAGTCCATCTCCTCGGAGGCTTTGACCACCTTCTCTTTTTCTTTCCCTAACTCATCAGCCTGCGCTCAAAACTTTTCCTCGCCTCGCTCGAGAGAAGCCTTCAACTTCTATGCTTTTTCGTAGAGAGCTAGTTTCACCCTCACCTGCAAGGACAATGAATATCTCCGCAACCTTCATTAGACCAACCATGTCCGAGGTCAGATATTTCCTCCTACCTTCCTCATCAAGCCGCCTGATGACAACGGATTCACCATCCGCCACGGCCAGAGGAAATCGTTCAAAGAAATCCTTCTCGACAAAGCAAGGAGGAAGGGTAAAGGCCCGAGCATCTCACCTGTCATTAGTCAAATTCACATACTAGCTTTCAGGGCGACTCCTCTTCTTTCCTGTCACGGTTGCACGATGAGCAACATCACGAGGCCCTTATGAACCACTAAACACGTCCTTGACTGGCTCGATAATAGGGCCAAGGCGTGTAGGCTGGTTAGGATTTTCTAACAACTTATACCAATGATCCTCAATATTTACACAACTTCACCATTATTCCAAAATATTCTAATTAAATAAATAATTAAATTAAATTACAGGCGTTACAAGTCTCTTCCACTTAGAATATTATCGTCCTAAAAAATTTACCTCATTCAAACAACTCAGGATAGGAGTCCCGCATCTTGCTTTCCAACTCCCAAGTCATGCTTTCTCCAGCAGCTCCTAACCAGACTACTTTCACCAAAGCAATATCCTTGCCTCTCAGAGTCTTCATTTCACGATCCGTGATTCATACAAGCATCGTCTCAACAGTAAGATTATCCCACACTTGTACATCATCCATATGAATCACTTGAGTTGGATCTGAAATATACTTTCAGAGTTGTGACACATGAAACACATCATGCGAATTTGAAATATTAGACGGTAAAGACACTCTATAAGACACATTCCCAACTCTTTCTAAAACTTGATACGGACCAATAAAATGAGAAGTGAGCTTCTTAGACTTCAATGCTCGCCTAACACCAGTTACAGGTGTAACTCTCAAAAACACATGGTCACCGACTTGAAATTCCAAATCCTTCCTTCGCTTATCATGATAACTCTTCTGTCTACTTTGGGAAGCTTTCATCTTTTCCTGAATCATCTTCACCTTCTCAGTAGTCTCACGAACAAGTTCAGGTCCAAGCACTACACTTTCTCCATATTCATGCCAACATAAAGGAGTTCTACATCTCCGACCATACAACACTTCAAAAGGTGCCATCCCAATACTTAGAATGGTAACTATTATTATAAGTGAACTCTATCAACTAAAGATAAGTATCCCACGAACCTCCCCGCTCAAGAACACATGCTCTCAACAAATCTTCCAACGATTGAATAGTCTTTTCTATCAGACCATTCGTCTAAGGATGATACGCCGAACTCAACCTCAACTTAGAACCCAACACCTCTTGCAAACTTTTCCAAAAATCAGAAGTAATCCTCAGATCTCTATCTGACACAATGCACAAAGGAACACCGTGAAACTTCACAATTACACTATTGTAAATCTCAGCCAACTTTGACACTGGAAAACTGATGTTAATAGGAATAAAATGAGCCGACTTTGTAAGCCTATCAACAATCACCCAAATTGAATCATGTCTTCTTAAAGTATTAGGTAACCCCGTCATAAAGTCCATTGAAATGCTATCCCATTTTCATTCTGGAACTTCTAACAGTTACTTCAACCCTGTAGGCTTCTGATGTTCAACTTTCGACTTCTGACAAGTCAAACATGTATACACAAACCGAGCCACATCACTCTTCATCCCAGGACACCAAAACAAATTCTTCAAATCCTGATACATCTTTGTAACTCCTGGATGAATACTCAACTTACTTATATGACTCTCTTCAAGGATCACTTTCTTCATCTCTGCATCATCAGGAATACAAATCCGATTATGAAATCTCAACACATCTTGCGCATCTAACTTAAAATCACTATTCTAAGACTGATCGATCCCAACCATTGAATCTACCAGTTTCACATCTAACTTCTGAGCTTCTATGATACTATTCAAAAATTCGTTGTTAATCTTTAATATTCCCAACATAACACTCTGTGGTGTCACTTTGCAAACTAATCTCATATCTCTGAATTGTTCAATTAATTCCAACTCTTTAACCATCATTGCTGACATATGCAAAGTCTTTCGACTCAACGCATCAGCTACCACATTCACTTTTCCTGGATGATAATTCAAACTGAAATCATAATCCTTTAACAACTCCAACCATCTTCGTTGTCTCATATTTAATTCCCTCTGATCAAATAGATACTTTAAGCTCTTATGGTCACTAAACACTTCAAATCTAGAACCATAAAGATAATGCCTCCAAATCTTCAACATAAAAACAACTGCATCAAGCTCTAAATCATGCATAGGATAGTTCTTCTCATGAGTCCTCAACCTCCTTGATGCATAATCAACTACCTTTTCATTATGCATAAGCACACCTCCTAAACCCATCTTAGAAGCATCACAATATACCACAAAAGGCTCTCCTGGATTAGGTAACGTCAAAATCGGAGCCGACGTCAATCTCTTTTTCACTTTCGTAAAACTTTCTTCACAATGGACATCCCACACAAAAGATCTAACTTTACAAGTCAACTTAGTCAATAGAAGTGTCAACTTAGAAAAACCTTCGATAAACATACTATAATAACCAGCTAATCCCAAAAAGCTTCTAATCTCGGTAGCTGACTTCGGAGTTTTCCATTGCAATACAACATCTACTTTCGATGGATCTACAATAATGTCACTACCTGAGATCACATGAACAAGAAAACTAACCTCCTTTAACCAAAATTCACACTTGACATCTTTGCGTACAACTTATTCTCTTTTAAAACTTGCAATATTATTCTTAAGTGTTCTGCATGCTCTTCTTTTGACTTAGCGTAAATCAAAATGTCATCAATGAATACCACCACAAATCGATCCAAATAAGTATGAAAGATGTGATTCATGTATTCCATGAATACTCTCAGCGCGTTGGTAACATCGAAAGGCATCACCGAATACTCATAGTGTTCATAACACGTTCTGAAAGCCGTCTTCTGGATATCTTCATCCTTCACTTTAATATGATGATAACCCGACCTCAAATCAATCTTACTAAACACGCGAGTATCCACCAATTGATCCATCAAGTCATCTATTATTGGAAGCGGATACTTGTTCTTAATCATCACTTTATTCAACTTCCTATAATCAACAAAAAGCCTTATACTTCCATCTTTCTTCTTTACTAGCAATAATGGAGTTCCCCACGGTGATAGACTTAGTCTCACAAACTTATTTTCAAGTAACTCTTCAAATTGCTTCTTTAATTATGACAATTCAGATGCAGACATCATGTATGGTGCCATAGATACAGGTATGGTACCAGGTACAAGATCAATAGAAAACTCGACTTCTCTCTCTGGCGGTATATCAGGAATTTCATCAGGGAAAACTTTAGTAAATTCATGCACCACCTGCAATTCCTCAATTATAGCTTGATTCTCGACAAATAGCGACGCCATCAACGAGAACATCTGAGCCTCTTCTTGCATCAAATTCCTAAACTACCTAGAAGACAATAGTCCAACTTCCTCTTCCTCAGGAGCAGAAAACCTCACAAACTTGTTATAACAGTTAATATGAACATAGTTATGCTCTAACCAGTTCATACCCAGAATAACATCCAACCCTCTTAAAGGTAAATAAACCAAATCAACAACAAAGTCTCTGTCAATGATCAACAAAGGACACTTTAAACACACAAAAGAAGTAGTCACCAACCCCTTGGCTGGAGTGTCGACGACCATCTCTCCATTCATAGAAGACAACATAAGACCGAATCTTTCAACACAATCAGGAGAAATAAAGCAATGAGTAGCACAGGTATCAATAATAGTAATTAAAGGAGTATTATTAATGAAACATGTACCTCTGATGAGTCTGTCCTCAGTAGCTGCATGATCCTCAACCAAAGCGAACACTTTACCACTGGTTTGCGACTTCTTTGGTTTCTAACACTGACTACCAATGTGTCCTTCTTCACCATAATTGAAACAAATCACCTCCTTATGCTTGCACTCGGACATAACATGTCCAGTCTTACCACAACAGAAACACCTCTTTACTTGAGCAGTACACACATTACTCTTATGCCCAGGTTTTCCACACTTGAAATAAACCACACCAGCAGGAGCATCTCCCCCACTAGTCCTCTGACCCTGAGCAACTTTTTGTTTACCTTTACCAGCTGGGGCATCATAAGGCTTACCAGATTCTGTTGGTGCTTACCCCTCTTCTTACTGATAATCTTGTAGTGAACATTATTATCCTCTTCATAAATTCTACAACTATCAACCAAATAAGCAAAGACATGGATCTTCTGGTATCCAAATTCCTTCTTGATCTCTGGGCGAAACCCGTTCTCAAAATTGATGCACTTAGAAAACTCAACATTTGCCTCACTATAGTGCGGATAAAACTTAGCCAACTCAGAAAACTTTGTAGCATACTTTAAAACCGACATACTCCCTTGCTTCAGCTTAATAAACTCGATTTTCTTCTTACCACGAATGTCTTCATGGAAATACTTCCTCAGAAATTCCCTACGGAATACAACCCAAGTGACATTTTCACCTGAAACTTCCAACCTCTGACACGTCTCTAGCCACCGATCATCAGCCTCGACTGCTAGCATATGAGTACCATACCAAACCTTCTGCATTGGAGTGCAATCCATCACACAGAAGATTCTCTCAATCTCTTTCAACCAATCCAACGCTCCGTCAGGATCATACTTTCCCTTGAACGTAAGCGGGTTCTCCCTCTGGAAAGTCGCCAAACTACGAGATCCAACATTCCCGTCAGTGTTCGGCTGATTTGCCATAGCATGCGTCGTTGCTTCTAAAGCAGCAGCAAGTGCAACATCATTCCTTCCAGCATCTCAACTTATCACTACAACATAAACAATGATTAAAACTCAAATTAACAATACTCAATTGTTAAACAACCTACGACTGGACAACTTGGCCGGACGGACCGACATTGCTCTGTTACCAACTTTGTAACACCCCAATTCTACCCGACAATATAAATGTAAATCAGAGTTATAAAAATTATACAACTGAATCAGGATGCCACAAATTCAACTTAAAAACCATTGCATTCAACATGGATACATAACACTTTAAAACTTCGGATGAACCAACAGCAAAATAAATTAATATTTTAAAATCAACAACTTGAACAACTACGCAGCGGAATCATAATAACATCTTTATCCATCATGAAAGAAAATTCTGAATAACAAGTACTTAACAACAATCAATTTAAAGATCAATAAATGAAATAATAACAACAAATAAACATCAAGCGTTCATCCCCCCGAGTGTTACGTATCAGAGCAATGACACCAACTCGATATATATATGAATTTCAGGAGAATCTATCTAAATCTTTAACTCTACCCGAAGACCATGATTGCAGAATCTTACTAAGTCGATTATTAAACGTTGCTGAGTATTCTAGTTGTATGAGGGGTAAGGTATTTGGGATCACTCAAACATCCTTGGGCAAGCAACCAAAGAGTAAAAGTCTTAGCAATAAACAAGTGATGGAAGAGTTTGAAAAAATTAAAATCTCAAGTTCGTGACTTGGAAAAGGATAAAGAAAGATACATGTCAGAAGGGTGAGGTTTAGGGTTTAAGGATACTAGTGACGAACATAGTATCAATTGTAGTTTTCAATCAAAAATTCCCGAGGTAATTATATTTATTATTAAGAAATTAAATTAGCATAACTTTTTTAATTGACATATATACACATTAACAATTACATATTTATTATTTGTTTAGGGTATTTCACCTTGTCGGCTTTTTTTTATCATCATCAACTTATCGCATGGTTGACAAAGGAAAAGTGCATAACACTTTGGGAGATGTACTTCACCATAAACCGCTCCCTACTAGATTTTTGAAAGTATCGATTGAGATTTTTTAGAGGGGGATGCACTATTACCTATACCTGACGATATTTTAGATGCGACATTGGTCTGAGACACAATAGGATTGTATGTTGCATGGTCGTGAAACCCCATTTGCATAGATGATGATGTATGTTGAAAACCATTATGAACCTTTTAGTATTCAAATGTTTTACGAGACATGTTAGTTATTCCTATATTTATGTAAATTTTATTTACATGGTAATGTTAGACTCCTACAAAATGCAAATCAAAAGATAAGGGGATTACAAGGCACAACGAGTCAGTTGCATCAAAAAAAGAGGTACATTGATATATATATATATATATATATATATATATATATATATATATATATATATATATATATATATATATATATATATATATATATATATATATATATATATATATATATATATATATATATATATATGCATAGAAAATGTTAATTTTATCCCCCAAATTCAAAATTTTCGTGATCTTATGCATTTCCTAACTAATTATATGATATTTAGATTCATGCTCAAGAGTTGCAACAAGTCAGCATGAATAAGAAGCATGTTGTTAGCAACATGTACAAACGAAAAATTGCAAATACCAAGCCTAAAAAAACATCTATGTATGGATTTAGGTTGTGCCTTCAAACATTTATAACAAAAACAGATTTGATGGATGGTTATGCTCGTAGTATACCTATGAAGGAAGGTATTTTTGGTTTTGATTATTCTGAAACAATTGCTATAGAGGAGATGGATCTGATTTTTGATCATGATCAATTAGGCATGGGTGTTATCAATACATACATCAGGTACTCCGATCAGGTTTATTTAATTAATTGAATAATTGATTTACTCATTTAAATGAATAGTCTAATGTTAATTATGTTTTTATTTAAGGTTCTTGTGTGGCAAATTGATGCGCCCACGCCAATTAACAGAAATACTCTCTTTCTTATCTCTCCACCGTATCAACACACGAGAAATTAATCATAATTTAAATACAGTCAAAGATTACTTAGTCGGTGCATTTATGGCCAACAAAGATACAAAAAAGTTGTTTCTTTTACCGTATAATACTGGCCATCGGTTGGATTTTCATTCTAACTTCATTTATTATAATTTTTCGTTTTTTGACGGTGCGTAGAAATTTTTTATCTAACTTTTGACAGTGGACATTGGTTGTTGGTTGCGATTAATCCAATAAGAGAAATAGTATACTATCTAGATTCGTTAGACGGTGATCAAACAAAATACCCAGATATGAAGATAATGGTTGATACATAAGTGTGATTGTTCTAAATATTCGTGTGTATATTTATTTATTTATGTGAGATTGTTCTAAATATTTGTTTATATTTTATTAGAGTTATACAAATATTCTGAACAGAAAGAGAAACCCGAGTATCAAAGAGTAAAGTAAACAACATTACATGGATCAGAGTGCAGGTATATTTTCAAAATTTTGATTATAATAGTTGACGTGTGTGATACGGTGGCCAGAATTGACTGTTTTTGAAATGCTGGTTTGCGTTTTGCGTTTGTGTTTGCAAAATGTCACGGTAAGCAAGAGTAGCCACCGACTTTTTATTTTATCCAACAAGGAAAGGAAAAAAGCACATAAAAATTCCTTTTTCGAGATTTTGAGTACGAGGGTAGATTATAAAAGGGGAATGTATTAGCACCCTTTCTATCCGTAGTTATCTACGGGCTCTTAGGTACTTGCTCATCATTTTAAAAATTGCTTCTTTGTGTGTTTGTGTGATTTGAAAAGTTTTATTTTAACTTCGATTTAACTCTTGCTTCTGTCTTCAAGAGTGTTACAAAGTGTTTTTGAAAACTTTGTTTGAAAAGGAGTGTAAGTGTGAAAAAGTTTATTTGTTTGAGCAAGTACTTAAGAACTAATCTACCTACTCGAAAAAAGAATTGTTCTATGTTTGTTTCCTTTAGAAAGCGTTATCCCACTATTAGTGAGTAGGTAGCACCGTCGTCGGAGTTTTGAGGGTCAATTCGAAAGGGACGCACGGTCACTAAAGCAATGTTAGGACGTCTTAATAGTAACCCTAATGTCTTAGATCAATTATTCGAGGCAACAATTCCGAGGCAACTATTTTGAGGCAACTTTTCCGAACGGGACTTTGATCTTTGTTTGGACAAGAGAGCAACCACTAAAATATCTTATACCTAATGACCGTTTACCGAAGGCAACCGAAATGGGAGTGTACCCTAGGAGTGCGCATGTGCGAGTGATTCAATTTCAAGTTTATTATCTTTGTACATTTAGGGTTAGCTAACCGTTTTAAAGTTAATCATACATTCTTGTCATGCAACCCTAATTATTCATACATCTAACAATTAATATTTTGCAGAATTTAAAGTGCTGAAAGTAAAGCTACGCTATTACAAGGCTTCGGGTATTTACATAGCCAAAAACAAACCCTTAAAAATAAAGCGATAAATGAAAGTAAAAAACCTTAATTAATCTATTACAACTTGTGAGCAATTACATTAATATGGTAACAATAAATGATAAAGCGCGAGCGAGGAAATTAAGAACGATAAGAAATTAGGGTTTTGACCCTTTCTAACCTAATTGAAAGAAAAAATTGTTTTTTTTGTTTTTAATTATTTTTAAGAAAAGAATATGTTTTTTCAAATTAAATACAAAATTGATTATTAATTAAATTAATTAAATAAAATAATTATTTAACCTAATTTTGTGTTTTTGATTATTTTTAAGAAAAAGAAAATAGAATTTTAAAACCCTAATTGTTCTAGTTAATTTTAATTATTTACAAAATAATTAATGTTACCTTAAGTTAAATAACCTAATTAAATTAAATAATTTTTTGATAAAAAATATCCTAAATCTAATTGGATGAAAATATTTTTGTGATTTTGTTTGAATAAAATAAAATTAAATTTGTTAGTAACATAAATAAATAAATTAAATAAAACAATATAAAAAGAAAAGATAAAGAGATATTTGGCCTGGTTGTGAGTGATTTGGGGGGGTGCATATAGCAAGTCTTAGGCCCAAAAATCTGAGGTCCATGTTGACTTCCAGGCTACCATGCTTTGTGTTGACTAGGTCCCATGATGGTCCTTCAATGATGGCCTTCAGATCTGGATGGTTGGTGATCTAATGGTTAGGAGATGATGCCCCATGGTGGCCTTCGTACCTTGTGGAACATTAGATCTGTAGAGAAAAATCGAGAAAAATGCAAATGTTGGAGGCAGGGGTCGAACCCTTGACCTCAAGCTCCCCAATGCCTTAGTGCTTCCCTGGCCACCACTTGGCCAATTGATTTAGTTGATTATTAAATGAAACAAAAATAACAAAAGGAATAAAATAATGTTAGCTGTAAACACGCACGCGAATTCAAATGCACGAATGGGATGGAGGCACGTATGTCATCTTCCTCCTTGCACTGTTGGTAAAAGTTACAGAATTTTACCTACGGACGTTTGTCCATAGCTACAGGTCCTGCAATTCTCAAAATCCAACACAAGCATGATAAATAAAAACTAAGGCCATGGATAGATTCGTCTGGACCTGCTGAGCATAATGGTGCCCCTTTCATGGCCCAATTTCACCTGTATGCAAAGATCCCAAATCGAACCAAAAAACCCTAGCAATGGTGAAATCTCATACATCTCATAAAAATGCAATTAAACGTTCTAGATAGCTTGCATATGTGATGATGAATAAGAATATGTGATTAGAATGTAATGAATGTGCAAGAATTACACAACTCGATTTCAAAAATAACCCAAGGTCGTGGCTAACTTACAGTGGGTTTTAGGGCCTGGAAATGCTTGTTCTTGATTGGTTTTGCTTGCTGGTGATCCCAGGAAGCGATTAGAATGGTGAGGAAGCCCTGGAATAGCCTGGAACTATGAATTTGAATCACCACTTTTCTTTGTTTTTTGCAAGTTTGTTCTGACCTCTCACGCCTCTCTCTAGCCTTCTTTTTGGTCTGCAATTCTTCCTTATGTATTGAGGAATGAATTAGGGTTGAGAAAGTGTGCTCAATCTTTATCAATCATGGCTTTTGATTTTGATTTGATTCCTTTGAATATCTTTCCAAAAATAGGCCAAATTCAATCTTTTTGTGCACTCAAAGGACTTGCACGAATTCAATCTTTTGCTAGCTTGATGTAGGACCTGAAACATGTACAAGATCTTTGGATTTCAATGTTTTGGATTTTTCATGATTTGTTTTGATTTAAATTGATTTAATTCAAATAAAAATCAAAATAAATAATAAAAATAATATAATGACAAGTGGAAAAGGTTAGGGCTCGTGGACCATTCTACCAACTCAAAACAAGTGCAAAAGATTGGGCCCATTTGGCAAAAATTGCAATTTAAGGCATAGTTGACTTTTGACAATTTTGCAAAAAGGGTCAACTTCACCAATGCATAACTTCCACAATTTTGACTCTTTGAAGGTGTTCTTGGACTTTTTAGAAAGCTCGAGATGTCCTCTAAGGAAACCTTTTTGTCTCATCTCAATTTGGTATTCCATGTTCATGTATTAAGCTTTGACAAGAAAGGTGTTTTTGTTGACTTTTCAAAATGACCTATAATGTCCAAATTCATAACTTCTCGTGAGTGCATATTTTGAACTTGGGAGATGAAGATGGATTGTAGGGAATTGCATCCTATTCAAAATGAGCTTTGGATGGGTCATGTCTAATAAAGTATGAGAAAGTTATGCTTGGTCAAAGTTGAGTTGACTTTTCCTATAAAACCCTAATTTAGCAACTTTTGGGTTTTGATGAATTATGAGCAACCCTTGATGAATCATGATAAACCCTTGATAAAATGATGAATGATACTTCAAAATGAGGATGTTGACCAAAAATCTTGAAGTTTGACTGTATATGGGCCACCGTTTAATTTTGCCCTAACACAGTCGATTTTCAGGCTTTTGAGCAATTGACTGAGCAAACTTTCTCTGTAGGCCTTGAAACTTGACATGGATGATCTTGAGAACATATTAGAACAATAGTGAGCATTTGATACCCCTTGTACTCAAGTATATTTATGGAATATGAAACCCTAATTTGAGGTAGACTGCCTTAGGAGAGAGTTTGTCTGGTCAACCCTTGGACTTCCTTGAGCAACTTGAGGATTTTTCTTGAAATGTTTTGAGAAATATGGGAGGGAAAATTTTGGGGTACAACAGCTGCCCCTGTTCAATCTTCTTAAACCTGAGGATGTAGATTGTCTATCTGCCTTTCGTGATCCGAAGGTGGAAGATGATTGAACACTAGAGTGCCCATAAATTTGCACTCGCATGAAGTGGTATTTGTCTTGTGATGTCGGGAATGGGCTTACAGATTCCATTTGGAGATTTATGATGGAAGATGGGCTTAAAGATTCCATCCGCAGGAGTGTCGATCTCCTAAGAGATTCCCTAGCGAGAGTCAGTATACTTGTTGTTGAGGAGGATTCCGCTAGGGAATGTTGTTCTTTGTTTTTTGGGATAAGTAGAATTTTAGGAGCTTTGGTCGTCCGTTATTCTACTGGTGAATCGTCTCTGTTTCTTGAGAAAAGTTGGATTTTAGGAGCTTCAGCCGTCCGTTATTCTACTGAGGAATCGTCTCTCCGTCGAGGAGGTGAAAATGAACTACTATCTGGTCATGATCCATGCTTCATAGTGATAAGACTGACTGCTATCTGGTCATAATCCAGGCTTTATAGTGACTTACTGGGGAGATGAGATTACACTTGCTATCCGATCGTAATCCAGGCTTCACAATTTCTCAATTCTTATCTGGTCGTGATCCAGGCTTCATAAGGAATTCAGTTGTTATCCGGTCGCCTATGGGTTTCAACTTGAATTTAGGGCACACTAATATCCGGTCGGCTCTGGGCTTCTTAGTATTTGTCCAGGTAAACTGCTATTTGGTCAAAATCCAAGCTTCGCAGTGTCTTGTGCTGTTATCTGGTTGTAATCCAGGCTTCAGTCCTTTTATCGTTATCCGGTCGTAATCCAGGATTCACGATGATTTATACCATTATCTGGTCAAATCCAGGCTTCATGGTGTTCTATATTGTTATCTGGTTGTAATCCAGGCTTCACAATACCTTACTTCTTATCTGGTCGAAATCCAGGCTTTAGAAGAAAATCAAGTGGTTATCTGATCGCATTCAGGCTTTCCATTGACTGTTGGGCCTACTAATATCCGGTCGAATCCGGGCTTCATAGTAAATGGCCGGGTAAACTACTATTTGGTCGTAATCCAAGCTTCACAGTGTCCCTCACTGTTATCTGGTCGTAATCCAGGCTTCAGTGCTTTTTACCGCTATCTGGTCATAATCCAGGCTTCGCGATGTCTCATACCATTATTTGGTCGAATCCAGGCTTCATGGTGTTCGGAGAAATCAAGATACTATCCGGTCGAATCCGGGCTTCATGACTTGTATTAAAGATATACCACTATCTGGTCATAATCCAGGCTTTATAGTATTCTTGGTTACTATCTGGTCGTAATCCAGGCTTCACAATAACTTGCTGAGTTGTTATCCGGTCGAATCCAGGCTTCACGGCTTGCTGGGGATTAAACTATTATCCGGTCGAATCTGGGCTTCATAGCTAGTTTTTAAGAGATACCACTATTTGGTCATAGTCCAGGCTTCATGGTAGTCTGATACTGCTATCTGGTCGAATTTGGGCTTCATAATATGATAGAGTAATCAAGATACTATCCGGTCGTACCCGGGCTTCATAGCTTGAATTTTGTGAGAATTTGATTGTATCTTTCCTGAAAGGTAAATGTTAGTTGTATGCAATGCATGACATGTATCAAGCAATGGTGTTCTCAAAATAAATGAGATTGTGCTGTATGATGCGTATGTGCATGTCAAGATGTATGGACATGCAATGTTTTATATGATATTCTCTAGCTGGGGAAAATAAATCCCGGATTGCTGCTGGAGAGAAGAGTTGAATTTTTCGTCTCCACTGGGGATTGTGAATGAAGATGATTGTGAGAATACTCCTGCTGGAGAATAAACCGGCGAGAAAATGATTATGTGGGGAAGAGATACTCATCTAGAGGATCTGTTGATTTGGAGAAATACCCTCGGTTGTGGATGAATTACCGTTGCTGGCTTAGGTAAACCCTGTTGGGGATAAAGTTTCTGTTTGTGGAAGAAATAAACTCCACTGGGGATAATCTTCTAGACTCTACTAGGGATAATCTTCCAGTGCTGGTGATAGATAAACTCTGCTTGGGGAGACTCTTACCGACTCATTCGCGGTTGCGAACCTCAGCTGGGGAGAGTTGATAATACTGTATTCGGGTACTTCCTACTCTGCGGGGAGTGTATGCATTTTTAGTCATATTCTTCAGCTAAGTCTATCCCTGTACCTGATGAATAGAGAAACTGTAAGGCTCGGACATTTCTTGTTTTCCCCTGTTTCTGAAATTACGAGTAATCGTCTTTTGTTTCGCACGTAAATATTTATGAGCAACAATTATTGTCAAATGCATATATCAAAAATGAACATTGGACGTTCTTTGCAAAACAAAACAGAAAAAGGAAAAACAATTTGAAATTTATTTGTGAAAATGAACTGTATTAATTTTGAAGTTGGCCTGTAAATAGGCGTTTTTTGTACAAGAGGCTGACGTCCTAGTAAGAGAACACCGCCAAAAAAACAGAATTTATACAATTTGTGTAAAAGAAAGAAAAACAGCTATGTGAACAATCCCGCTGGGTTCCAACTCTGCTATTTCCTTTATATCCTCGAGCATCTCATCACTTTGCTACTTGGTTGAAGGTAGATCAAATTGATTAGTGTCTTCCGAGCTTGATAGTTGATACCGAAGTCTGGTTGCAAGATGATCCAATGAGACATAATGTTACGCTTTGATCCCTAATTTTTGCCTGGACCGCCCTTTCGGGTTTTCAGTCCACCGGGATACCCTTTTTTTCCCAAGCCGCCTTTTCAGGTTTTCGACTTGCCGGGTGTACAATTTTTTCATTTCATTCCTTATTTTTGCCCGAACCCTTTTGGTTCGCGGGAAAGCCCTTATTTTTGCCTAGGTCAGTCAACCTAGCGGGTTTTTGATTATGCATAGTATTTTTTCACTATGTCTGCATTGACAGGGTGAGGAAGGTCGTCACCATCCATGGTGGTTAGAATCATAGCCCCTCCTGAGAAAATGTTCTTAACCATAAATGGCCCTTCGTAAGTAGGGGTCCATTTTCCCTTGGGATCACCTTGCGGCAATATGATGCGCTTGATCACCAGATCCCCGACTTGATATTCTTGTCGTCTGACTTTCTTGTTAAATGCCTTGATCATTCGTTTTTGATACGTCTGACCATGACAAATAGAAGTAAGTCTATTTTCATTGATTAAGTTCAGCTGATCAAGCCGGGTCTGGATCCAATCGTCCTCGCTCAAACCTGCATCCTTCATAATCCGAAGAGAGGGTATTTGGACTTCAATGGGTAGGACTGCCTCCATGCCATACACCAAAGAGTAGGGTGTTGCCTCTGTTGACGTCCGCACTGAGGTGCGGTACCCATGAAGGGTGAATGCTAACATCTCGTGCCAGTCTTTGTATGTCACTGTCATCTTCTGCACAATCTTCTTGATGTTCTTATTAGCCACTTCAACAGCCCCATTCATCTTCGGCCGGTAGGGAGAAGAGTTGTGATTCTGTATCTTAAACTGCTTGCAGAGCTCGGTGATCATAGTATTATTGAGATTTATACCATTATCCATAATGATCCTCTCTGGTACATCGTATCGACAGATCAGATTGTGTCGAATAAACCGCGCCACGATGTTCTTGGTTACTGTAGAAAAGGAAGCTGCGTCAACCCATTTTGTAAAGTAATCAATTGCTACCAGGATGAAATGATGCCCGTTGGACGCAGTAGTTCTGATCTCGCCAATCATGTCGATGCCCCACATTACAAAGGGCCAAGGAGTTGTCAAGACGTTTAGAGGAACTGGAGGCACATGCACTTTATCAGCATAGACTTGGCACTTATGAAAGGTCCAAGAATGCTGATAATAGTCAGCTTCCATGGTGGACCAATAATATCCTGCCCGTAGGATTTTCTTCGTCGTGGTGTGTCCACTAGAATGAGTTCCGAAAGTACCTTCATGTAACTCTGCCATGATCTTTTCTGCCTCGCTCTTGTCCACACATCGCAGTAAGGTTGAGTCGTGATTGCGCTTGTAAAGGATACCATTACTGATGAAGAACTTCACAGTGAACCTCCTCAGAAACTTCTTATCATTAACAGATGCACCCTCGGGATACTCCTGGGCCTCAAGATACCTCTTCACCTCATGAAACTAGGGTTTATCTGCTACCTCTTTAGTCTCGATGTCACAATAATGTGCGGGTTCGTCCAACCTCTCGATGGTAATCCGGGGAGCTTCATTGTCCCATCTAACCTTGAACATAGAAGACATGGTAGCTAGCACGTCCGCCAACTGATTCTCTTCTCTTGGGAAATGTTCAAAGGTTATCTCCTCAAAATGTGGAAGCAATGTCAATACATACTCCTTGTAAGGAATAAGATTTGGGTGCTTCGTATCCCACTCGCCTTTAATCTGATTGATCACGAGAGTGGAATCTCCGAACACACTCAAAAACTTAATCCTTAGGTCAATAGCTGCTCGAAGCCCCATGATGCATGCTTCATACTCCACCATATTGTTGGTACAGTTAAAACATAATCGGGCGGTGAATGGAGTATGACAGCCTTCAGGAGATATGATCACGGCGCTAATGCCATTACCCAAAGTGTTTGAAGCTCCATCAAAATACATAGACCGTTGGGATCCTTCCTCAGGTCCTTCATCCGGTCCGGGTTTTTCGCAGTCGGTCACCAACATGATACTCTCATCCGAAAACTCGAAATTCATAGACTGGTAATCATCCACTGCCTGATGCGCCAAATGATCTGTCAACACACTTCCCTTGATTGCCTTTTGGGTCGTGTATTGGATGTCATACTCAGTCAAGATCATCTGCCATCTTGCTATTCTTCCGGACAAGGCAGGCTTTTCGAAGATATACTTGATTGGGTCCATCTTTGATATCAATAGAGTAGTGTGAGTCAGCATATACTATCTCAGCCGGCGAGCAGCCCATGCCAAAGCACAGCAAGTTTTCTCAAGCAGTGAGTATCGGGTCTCACAGTCGGTAAACTTTTTTCTAAGGTAGTAAATAACATGCTCTTTTCGGCCAGACTCGTCATGCTGCCCCAGCACGCACCCCATTGAATTATCGAGTACTGTCAAGTATAAGATCAAAGGTCTTCCCTCAACTGGAGGCATCAGAATAGGTGGCTCTTGGAGATATTCCTTGATCCTTTCGAAAGCGGCCTGACATTCATCATTCCATTTTACTACTTGATCTTTCTTCAGCAGCTTGAAGATTGGCTCACAAGTAGCTGTCAGATGTGAAATAAATCGTGCAATGTAGTTCAGACGTCCCAAAAAGCCTCTGACTTCTTTTTCAGTTCGGGGAGCTGGCATTTCCTGTATAGCCTTCACCTTTGCAGGGTCCACTTGAATACCTTTATCACTAACGACAAAACCCAGTAGCTTACCAGACCTTACCCCAAAGGTGCACTTGTTCGGGTTTAACCTCAGCTTGTACATCTTCAACCTGTCAAATAGCTTCTGGAGATGGTCAAGATGTTCCTTTTCAGTTTGGGATCTTGCAATCATGTCGTCAACGTAAACCTCAATCTCATGATGAATCATGTCGTGGAACAAAGCGACCATGGCGCGCTGATAAGTTTCCCCAGCATTCTTCAATCCGAACGACATGACTTTGTAGCAAAAGGTACCCCATTGTGTAACAAAGGTCATCTTCTCCATGTCCTCGGGAGCCATCTTAATCTGATTGTAACAAAAAAAAAACATCCATAAAGGAGAAGATCTTATGATGTGCGGTGTTGTCGACTAAAACATCGATATGAGGCAGAGGAAAATCATCCTTGGGGCTCACCCTGTTCAGATCCCTATAATCCACACACATCCGCACCTTACCATCTTTCTTCGGTACCGGAACCACGTTGGCAACCCACTGCGGGTAAGAAGTGACAACTATAAAATCGGCATCAAACTGTTTCATGACCTCAACTTTGATTTTCTCAGACATCTCAGGGCGCATGTGACGGACCTTCTGCTTTACCGGAGGACAATCTTCCTTAGTTGGCAAGCGGTGAACCACAATATCGGTATCTAACCCAGGAATATCTTCATAAGACTAAGCAAACATCTTAACATAGTCACGCAACATCTGAATCAACCGTTGCTTAACACTAGACTCCAGATTTGCACCGATCTTGACCTCTTTCTTGTCTTCCTCTGTACCCAAATTTACTGATTCCACTGGCTCTTCATGGGGATGTATGACCCTCTGTTCCTGTAGTAATAGTCTAGCAAGTTCACCAGGCACTTTGCAATCATCCTCACCTTCGTCCTCGGCTTGGTTAATCGGGCTTTCGAAGTCATAACTGGCAGTAGCAGAGTCGTTATCAGTGGGATCCAGAGTGGATGTGGACCTGTATTATGATATGTGAGTGTGTGTAAGACAAATATCCGTTTTGATAAAGTGCAAGATAGAAAAGAAAAACAAGGAGCGCAAAATTTGTAATGAAAGAAAACGTCCAATGTTTTATTGATGATATATGAAAATGACAAATGATAAGCCCTCACAAACAAAGCCAAGGTGCTTCGGGAAAGGAACCGGGCCATAAATTTTCAAAATTTCTGTTACAAATCTCAAAAACAAAAGTCTATTACTGTGTAATAAAATAAACGGGCACGAAGTCCTTCGCTGTCTAATTGTTTAAGCCACCGTTGGTAGTCGGGTAAATCCAGCTGTCAATATCTGACTCTTCTTCATCAACCTCAATTGCATTCACTCCCTGATCATGCTTGGGCATGGGTGCAGTTACGACGTTGGGCTTTTCCGGCGCATCAAACTCGATTTCTTTAGCTTCAATCAAATCTTGCACCTTATTCCTCAGGGCCCAGCAGTTGTTTGTACCATGCCCTGGGCTATCAGAGTGATAGGCGCAGTAGGCGTTTGGATTGTACAACGGTGATGTAGTACTGGGATTCTTCGGGGCCTCCCTCAGAGTTATCAGGTTAGTCTTCAAAAATTGCGGTAAAATTTGAGATAAAGTCATACTGAGCCGAGTATACTGTCTTTGCGGTCTCTCTACTCTTTGCTGATTGTTGCATTGTGGGGCAATAGTAGGTCTTGAAATTACCACCGCATTCACTGCTTGGCGGCGTTCAGGTCGGTTTTGGCTCCTTGAGCTGTAAACTGCACTAGATTCCTTCTTTAAAGGCTTCTTTTCTGTACTTGATGAAGCACCTTTCTGTATCTTGCCATTTCTGATACCAACTTCTTACCTCTCCCTAGTCATGATCAATTCAGTGAACCCAGACGATGAACTACCGATCAAATGATTGAAGTATGGACCAGATAAAGTCCCCAGAAACATATCCACCAACTCCCTATCAGACAGAGGGGGTTGGACTCTTCCATCCAGATCTCTCCACTTCTGAGCATAGTCCTTAAAACCTTCACTCGCACCCATAGACATACCCTGAAGTTGAGTACGCGTGGGAGCAAGGTCGGTATTATACTGGTATTGCTTGTAAAAAGCAGCAGCAAAGTCCTCTCAGTAGCGGATATTAGCTCCTTCCAATTGATAGAACCATTCAAGTTGAGTCCCTGACAGACTATCTTGAAAGAAATGAACCCACAGGTTTCTATCAGCAGTATAGGGTTGAATTTTTCTGACGTATGAGCGAAGATGGAGCTTCGGACAAGATACTCCATCATACTTAGCAAAGGACGGAGCCTTAAACTTGTGCGGGATCACCACCCCAGATGCCAATCCCAAATCTCCGAAGTTCAAACCGGGAACCTTCTAAATCTCCATTGCTCTCAGCCGGTCTTCAAGTTGTTTGTACCTATCCTTAGCATGAGGGTACTGTTCATCATCAAAATCAGTGTCATTATCAGAGACCACAGGACTAGGACCCTTTCCTTCCTCTTGATTCTCTCCTCCTCCAGATGAATGAGACAAATCAGCTTCCTGTCGCAAATTGTTCCCGAATCTGTGACCCATATTCAACAGAACCACCCTCTTCTTCTTCTTCTTATTCTTATTCTTCTTGTCCTTCAAGATGAGAGTCTTCAAATCCCGTTGTCCTTTGGCCAAATTCAAGAACATCTCATGAAATTGATCATTCTGAGCCTGAAGAGCTTTGATGGCTTGATCAGTAGGTGTTTCAGAAGACATTCTGTGCTGAAATAAATAGCGAAGAAGATAAGAAACCTGTAATGGTATCTGTGATGAGGTGCATGGCAATGAAATGCGTATGAAATGATTTCAAAGACTTTGGGAGATCCAAATTTGTAAACCAAAATAAAACACACTTTATTAGATTAAACTTGTAACAATGTTTAACAATGCCTTTAAGGCGTTACAAAAGAAATAACTGAAAATAAAATCTAAACTAGAAATAATAAAAGACGTCAGAAATCCCATGGTCGTTTTCCCTTTGTGCTGACATAATCGTTGATTGTCCTTTCATTCTCAAGCTGCCTCGTAAGCCTCAAGATCTTCCTCTCCTGCTCATGATACTTCTCTTGGTAGGTATCCCTTTCTTCCTTTAGCTGGATCCAAGATCTCTTCAATGCCCCAAGATCAGTAGGCATATATGGATGGAGGACTGTATAAGGAACCTCTTCTTCATTAGTATGCTCTACAATTACCGGCAAAACAGCTTCATATGGCATCCCCATCTTTTGAGCACGGGCTCGAACCCACTGGAGATAAGGTTGCATCGAGAGAGAAGTCTTCAGTCCTAGCTCATGTGGGTCAGACCTATTTACCATGCACCAGGCTCGTATAAACCTTCGGCGATGCTCATTGACGTCCCCTTTGTAGTCAAAGACAATATCTGTAAGAAGTATCTCATGAGGACCGTCTCTCCGAGCGCGTCCAAACTGTCGTAAAGCCAAGCAAGGACTGTAGGTTATACCCCCTCTAATGCCAAGCAAAGGGACATTAGGGTATTCCCCACATCGATCAATGACTGATACTCTCTCCATATCTTTAAAACTCCAAAGAATGTCCGTATGAGCAAGGGACATGATTCTGTAAGCCCAACCTACACCTTCCTCATTCTTTAATACAGACTTGAGGAGGTGCGAAATAAACCACCTCGCCAGCAGCGGCGTACAACACATGAGAGTTCCCCTTCTCCGCACAGTACGGGTATAAAGAGCATGTAAAATATCACCTAGAAGAGTAGGCACTGGGTTATGAGACATGAAGATCTTGACCGCATTCACATCTATGAAAGAATATGGATTCGGGAACAGAACCAAGCCGTAGATGAGGAGAGCCAGGATGTCTTCAAATGCTTGAAAATCCAAGTTATCCCAGAACTGTTGAGCTTGATCGATCAAAAACTTAGCCAAGAAACCTTTAACCCCGCTCCGTGTCTCCCAGTTAGATACTATATCAGCCCTTTTTAGATGTAAGGCTGAAGCAATATCCTCAGGTCTAGGAACCTCCTCCAAACCTATGAAGGGTGTCTGCTCGAGAATGGATATACCTAGTAAATCAGAAAACTCCTCCAAAGTAGGGACTAGCTGATAATCCGGAAAGGTGAAACAGTGATGCAACAAATCAAAGAACTGGAACAACACACTCATCATTTGCTCATCCAACTTTGAAGTGACCAAGCTAAGGAGATGACCATGTCTTCTAACAAATGAAGAAGTATCAGGAACTTTTGAGACTAACTCTCTGAGCTGAACAGGTATCTGCACGAAGTTAACTCGAATGGTGTTTCTGCGTATTGAAGCCCTAATCTGCAAAACAGAACAAAGATAAATCCCCTCGGTCTTCGAAATGGTTAGTCTAATGAAATATGCATGCTATGTTATGATGCATGATGTCATGATAAAAGCATAGAACAAGTATCACATATAGCAGACATGGTAAAGGCAAACAAGTCACACAATAGCCCTTAAGTTTCAGGCTTGCATGGAGTCTAGGTACTACCCTCTTGCAGTTCAGTTGGTTCAACCTGTCCTAATAAGAGTAACCAGGTTCTAGAGGTTCTCAATATCACTGACCATCATCCATCGGTCTTGGTTTCAGCTCACAGAATCTTTTCTTGCAGCCGGAACTATCTCGAGAGTATGTCTCAATGAGTGTAGTATCGAGTATCAACCAGTTCTAAGCTCTACACCGAGGCCGACTATCTCACTACTTCCTATGGCCAAGTTGGTCAGTTATAGGTTCTAAGGCCAGTTGATGCTTAACGACCCATATAGCAGCCCCGTATTCTCCTTGTTCCTCCACAAGGGATACCGGTACCAACTAATGTGCCACATCAATGTAGCTACTGCTTTAACCGTATCGGTCTATGCCGTACAGTTCCCTCACAGTTTATTGCTACTTACCTAAAACGTGTTCCCTAGATCCAGGTTAGGATCTATAGTAACTCCGATACAAAGCCCACAAAGATAAAGCAATCAAATGAAACAATAGAAAACAATATGATGAACTAATCCTAAGGTATACCCTGAAGATGTGAAAAACACAAGAAGGGGGGTTGAATTGTTAAAACGTGAAATCAAATGCAGACAAAACGTTATTTTTATCCTGGTTCATTTGATCTCAAACTACTCCAGTCCACCCGTCAAGGTGATTTCGCCTCTCCAACGAGGTCTTAATCCACTATATTCAACTGAATACAAATCTTCTTTAACAACTGCTAAAGCCTTCTTGAGTCTAAACCACAGACCGGTTTCTCAAGGAAATTATTTCTTACAGATAAATGAACAATATGTGTGATTGATGTTTTCTACAAAAACTATATATCACAACTGTGATAATACACAAATTAAGCTTATGTGAAACTAGAATGCTAGAACTAGAGTAAGCAATTTGAGAGCTTTAGCAAACTGTATGAGTGAGGATGAAGATGATTGGCTTTAGGCGTGTAGAGTATTGTAGAGCATTAGCCATTTCACTTCTCACTGATTTGTTTAAATACTTCTTGGAATAGATACGTTGATGCCAATTATTCCATTTCAATGCTCATTACGTTCTTTCCATATTGAGAAGATCTTTGTCTTGGAATAGCCGTTGGCAATTAATCTGCCTTGAATGCAGTACCGTTGACACTTCAGAATGTTCTGCTTGATTAAGATCAGAGCGTTCTTGGCTTTTAGCATATTCTGATTCCTTTTGAGTGCTGATGACATTGATAAGATCCTGATCAGAGTCAGAGTGTGTTAAGCGCAGATTCTGTTCATCAGACTTCAGCGTGAGCACATGTATGATCTTCTGGTTGACATCTTCTGATGCTGATGTTGATATTCTGATGCTGATTCCATCAGAGTTTCCTGTAAATAAACAGCATAATTTTAAGTAGCATCTATGTCAAATATAAAACTCATAATTCATTTAATCTTGTATTTTGTTATCATCAAAACTCTAACTGAGGGTTGTAGAATCAAACTATGTTCTAACAATCTCCCCCTTTTTGATGATGACAAAAACTAGATTTTTTCAATTAAAATAAAATGATGAAAGTATCAGAGTTTAAAGATAAAAGGAAACAGTATCAGAGATAATTCATTAACGAGAAAAAGGTATCAGAACTAAGAGAGTAAGGAATAAAAAGTATCAGAGTAATGATGAGAAAAACTCCCCCTAAGTTGATTATTCCCTTTGATTCCTTGAGACCTTGAGCATCAGAACTTTATTGAACCTTTCTTTGATCATTCGAATTTTGCTTTATCAGAGTTCTTCAGATTCTTGTACCTGTAAGCTTTTCAGAACAGCAAAATATTTATGAATGTTAGAATGTTTGAGACTTTTGTCTCAGTAAACCGTTATTGAAAAATATCATTCTTTCTCCCCCTTTTTATCAGCGATCAAAAAACATATATAATCAGAGTTAAAAAACATTAGAGCAAAACACGTTTGTATTAAAATAGAAGCAATGATAGTTTAGAACAAGTAGAAATATTACAGACAAACATGAAAAGCAAACAAGGAAAACATAAGAAAAATCTAAGAAGAAGGAGGAAGTCGTGTGAACAGCGCTTCCAACATGCTCTTGATTTGTTCGCTGGTTTCGGTTTGCTTTGCTACCATGGTTGCTATAGATTCAATCTTGATATCCTGCTTGTCCATCCGTTCATTCATCAGCATGTCTGATCTCTTCAGATCCTTCAGAGTTTGCCTATCAACAGAGGAAGATTGAGGATCTTCAGATACAGGCTGCTTCTCAGAGCTTTCTGTAGCTTCTTCTGCTTGACCCAAGTCTTCATCTTCAATAACCTGTTCTTCTGCATCTTGAACTTGAGATGCTGGACGCTTTTCAGACCAAGGATCACTGTCCAGATGCAGAACTTCTTCCTTCAGCACTTTGCTCAGAACTGGAATTTCCATTTCCTTCAGCAGATTGCTGAAGTTCTGCTGAACCTGTCCATAGCTCTGGTCTTGTAGCTTGAAAGTTTCAGCGCATACCCATCTTCTGAATTGAGTCCAGAGATGATCTGATACAGCAGGATCAATCACTTCCAAACTTGCTTGTTTCAAAGAAGATATCCATTTCTGCATATCTGATTCAAAATTCAAAATGCTGGAACCAACATCTGGTTGTTTCGGTTTGGGGATGTAAGTTTTCTGGTTTATTGCAGCAAGGCGTTCAAGGATTGTTAGATCAATGACTGTCTTACTGTGGTTTTCTGTATTTTTCTTGGGTGAGGGAGTAGGAGAATCAGAAATAACGATTGGACTATGTGGGGAGTTTGGAGGAGTTGTTTCTGGTGAGGATGGTAGTTGAGGTATGTTCACAGTTGTACCATAAGGCAATTAAATGGCCAAGGGTTGTGGTTCAGGAGACTCAGAGGTTTGAGCCTCAGAGTTTTGTGTCTCAAGTTGTGGAGTTTGTGCATGTGGAGGAGATGGTGGATTATTTCCTGGTTGGGGAGAGGATGGTTGTGGAATTTCTGGTATTGGAGTTTCTGGAATGGGTGAAAGTGGAATGTTAGGTTGTGGAGAAATGGGAATTTCTGGTTGTGTATTTGGATTGTTTGTTTAAGGAGCGGAAGTATGTTGTTCAATATCAGACAGAACTTGTGCAAGTTCTGGTTCAGGTATGGTTGTGGTGTTTAGATTTAGTGGTTTGGAGCGCGATCTTCTGAGAGTTAATGACTCAGAAGGGTTAAAGTCTTCAAAATCTTCAAAGGTTTAGGGAGTTGGGATGACAGATGGAATTGGAATGGATGTAGGAATGGATGTGGAAACAACACTTGAACTTAAAACAGATATAGAAACAGGATTACCTCTTTTCTTTGGAGTCTGTTGTGATGATCCTTCTGGAGCAGCTTTTCTCTTCTTCGTCTTCTTCAGAGCAACCTCTGGTGCCTTCTGCTGAAGATCTTGAATGTTAAGATTGGGTGCTGTTCCATCAGCTTTGCACGCATCCAAGTATCTCAGAACTATTTGAGGCTTGGAGTCAATCTCTGAGAACAGAGGGAAGTCGTCCAGAGGAATTCTTCTGCTGGAGATTTCAACAAAAGGAGTAACGTTGGGCTCCTTCTTAATGTTCTCTATCAGCTTCATCTTCTTTAGATTATTGGCATTCATCTGCTTGCCAACAGAAGGTTCCAAGGTGCTGATCTCTTGTGCTTCTGTCAAGTGCTCAATCAGCCTATTCTCAGTCAGAATATCTGATATCAATCTGCCCAGGGGTATCCAATCCCTTTTAGTGCGTTCTTCTTATCTAGTCTCCTTGACGCTGGTCCTCAGATGGTTGAACAGAAGATGAGCTAGATTAATCTTTACCTTCTGATTAATAAAATAGATCAGAAACTGCTGATCTATGTTTATGTAATCAGAAGAGCTTGTGGGCTTCCTGTGATTGAAACAACCCAGAGTAATCTTTGCCCAAATTGTGTGCTTATCTTTCAGATCCCTTATCTTGCTGGAGGGAAGCCCCAGCGTGAAAATCTGCCTTACAATAACAACAACATCTGAGCACCTTTCAGCCATGTCTATACAGCGAATTCCACCACCATTGTAGCCAATCAGACGAGCAATCAAATCTTCAGTAATCACAATTTTCTTCCCCATTATAAAAGAGGTGACTTGGTGATTTGAGGAAGACGCATGAATCCAGAATTACTTAACCAAAATAGGGAAAGTTGGACCCACCAACCTGTCAAATTATCTCTCCCATCCTTGAGCTTGAACCTCTTCTGATAAATCAAAACCATTTTCCTTCAAGCTGTTGAAATCCACAATAATCTCTGACAGAACTTCCAGGTTCTTGACTGGAGTGAGTAGCGTTCTGAGAGGAACCTCATATTGCTCAGCTGATGTGTCTTTCTGGGAACCTGAAGAGATATTGCTGGAAGACGCCATTGTTCACATGAGGTTTTGAGAGAAAAAAAATTGAAAGGGTTTTCTTGAGCAGTAAGAACACAAACACAGATATCAGAAAAATTGATTAAAAACGAAGATAAGGGTAAAAGTTGTGAATGTGTGTTAGTGGTGTTTAAATAGATTTTGAAAAAGTTTTTGAAAAGATAAACGCTTAAGAGAGAGAAATAACTCATGATTAATAGCATTAATTGATTGCTGATTTTAGGGGATTTAAGAAAGATACTTAAACGGTTACCAGTGACATGTGTCTCAATGCAACCAATCAACGCTTTGCCTTTTCAAAGCGTGAACGCGTGTTCAGCCTCAGGAACCAGCTGATGACTGGATGACACTTGTTTGCTTTGAGTGAACATCACTTTTATCCTTGAACTAAAGAGCTCAGAGCTTCATGGATAGATCTGATACAATCTGTATTTCTAAACATTCTGAAAGAGGATTGATCAGAAGTTCACATAATAATAAACATGATTTTAAAGGTTAATATATAGAATTAAAACAGTTTTATTCTGGACAGAGCTTCATGCTGAGATGATTCAGATTGAAGTTGAACCTATCTTCAGAAAGTGGTTTTGTAAAGATATCAGCCCATTGATGGTCTGTATCAATAAATTTTAAGTTTAAAATGCCTTTCTGAATATAGTCCCTAATAAAATGATGTTTTATTTCTATATGCTTAGCCCTAGAATGTAAAATTGGATTTCTACTTAAGCAAATGGCAGAAGTATTACCACAGAGTATAGGAATGTTACTCTCATAAATCTAGAAGTCCTCAAGTTGACTTTTCATCCAGAGCATTTGTGTACTGCATCCAACTGCTGCTATATATTCAGCTTCTGCTGTTGATAGAGCAATTGTGGATTGTCTTTTGCTGGACCATGAGATCAGATTTTCTCCCAGAAACTGGCAGCTTCCAGAAGTGCTTTTACGTTCGACTCTGTCTCCTGCAAAGTCAGCATCACAGTATCCTACTAAGCTGTAATCACCAGATTTTCTATAAAACAAACCCAGATTAGTAGTACCTTTCAGATACTTGAAAATTCGCTTAACAGCTGTTAAGTGAGATTCTCTAGGATCTGATTGGAATCTTGCACAAATGCATACACTGAATAAAATATCAGGCCTTGAGGCTGTAAGATAAAGAAGAGAACCAATCATACCTCTGTAGACTTTCTGTTCTACCTTTTTGCTTACCTCTTCTCTTTCCAGAATGCACGTGGGATGCATTGGAATCTTTGATGGCTTACATTCTGAGAGATCAAATTTCTTCAGAAGTTCTCTGACATATTTGCTCTGATGAATGTAACTTCCTTCTGGGGTTTGATTGATCTGGATGCCCAGAAAGAATTTCAGTTCCCCCATCAGGCTCATCTCAAATTCTGCCTGCATGCACTTAGCAAATTCTCTTCCCAGAGAAGGTTTAGTAGATCCAAAAATTATATCATCAACATAAATCTGACAGAATAAAATGTCATTCTTAACTGTCTTACAGAATAAGGTTGTGTCCACCTTCCCTCTGATGAATTCCTTTTCTAACAGGAAGTTACTTAGTCTTTCATACCAAGCTCTGGGAGCTTGTTTCAGACCATATAGTGACTTCTTTAGTTTGAAAACATATTCTGGGTTTTTTGAGCTTTCAAAACCAGGGGGTTGGTGCACATATACCTCTTCTTCTATATAGCCATTTAAGAATGCACTTTTGACATCCATCTGATACAGAGTGATGCCTTTATTAACAGCAAAAGAAATTAAAAGTCTGATAGATTCTAACCTGGCGACTGGAGCAAAGGTTTCTGTATAGTCTATCCCCTCTTGCTGACTATAACCTTGTGCTACCAATCGTGCCTTGTTTCTGACAACTTCACCTTGTTCATTCAGCTTGTTTCTGAACACCCATTTTGTTCCAATGACGTTGAATCCTTTTGGTTTAGGAACCAGATCCCATACGTCATTCCTGGTGAATTGATTCAACTCCTCTTACATTGCTAGAATCCAGTCATTGTCCAGAAGTGCTTCATCAATTGAGGATGGTTCAATCAGAGAGACAAGTCCCATGAGGGATTCTTCAGAGTTTCTGAAACTGGCTCTTGTTCTGATTGGATCTTCCTTTCTTCCTAAGATTGTTTCTTCTGGATGATCTATGTTGCTTCTGGATGGTCTTTTCTGAGGTTGATCAACAGAAGATGCTGGATTGCTTGCAGTGCCTCTTTCTGATGTTGAGGGAGTGTCGCTGTTAAGAGCTTCTGATGACTTGTCTTCAGTACCTGTGAATTCAACTTCCATACCTGCAAATAATTCATTCTGCTTTGACTTTTCAGAGTCAAGCTTATCATCAAAACGAACACTGATTGATTCTTCCACAATCTGTGTTTCTGTATTGTATACTCTGTACCCTCTGAGCGTTCAGAGTATCTTAACATAATACACTTCTGTGCTTTAGAGTCAAACTTGTTCAAATAATTTTTAGTATTCAAAATAAAGCAAGTACATCCAAATGGATGAAAATATGAAATGTTGGGCTTTTTGTTCTTCCATAATTCATATGGAGTCTTTTCCAGAATAGGTCTTATGGAGATTCTATTCTGAATGTAGCACGCTGTGTTGATTGCCTCTGCCCAGAATATCTTAGCAACGTTAGTCTCGTTGATCATGGTTCTGGCCATTTCTTGCAATGTTCTGTTCTTTCGTTCTACAACTCCATTTTGTTGGGGAGTTCTAGGACAAGAGAAATCATGCAGAATGCCTTTGTCATTAAAAAATGATTCAAAATATTTGTTTTCAAACTCTCCACCATGATCACTTCTGACTTTTACGATTCTAAGATCCTTTTCATTCTGAACTTGGTTGCAGAAGGTGACAAACACAGAGTGTGACTCGTCCTTGTGTCTTAAGAACTTTACCCATGTCCATCTGCTATAGTCATCTATGATTACTAACCCATACTTCTTGCCACTGACTAAAGCAGTTTTAACTGGTCCAAATAAGTTAATGTGCAGAAGTTATAAGGGCTTAGAGGTGGAAACAACGTTTTTAGATTTGAAAGCAGGTTTTGCAAACTTGCCTTTCTGACATGCTTCACACAGAGCATCTGAATTGAACTTCAGGTTAGGAAGTCCTCTGACCAGATTGAGTTTGTTAATCTGAGATATTCTTCTCATACTAACATGCCCCAATCTTCTGTGCCATATCCATTGCTCGATTTTAACAGACAGAAGACACTTTACATTCTGACTTTTCAGTTCAGAAAGTTTGATTTTGTAAATGTTGTTTCTCCTCTTTCCATTAAACAGGATAGTCCCATCTTTCTGACTAACAACTTTACATGAATTTTGATTAAAGATTATATCATAACCGTTATCACTTAATTGACTTATGGATAACTGGTTATGCATTAATCCATCTACTAATAATACATTGCTTATAGAGGGAAGGTTTCCGTTACCTACTGTTCCAGAGCCAATGATCTTTCCCCTATGATTGCCTCCAAAGCCTACATGGCCTCCAGGCTTAAGTTCCAGGCTTTGGAACATATGCCTTCTTCCTGTCATGTGTCATGAGCAGCCAGAGTCCAGGTACCATGACTGGTGTTTCAGCTTTGCTGCTAAAGATATATGCAACATGTATTATTTTATCCTTAGGTACCCATATTTTCTTGGGTCCTGATTTGTTAGTTTTACCAAAACTCTGGTTGAATTTTGGTTTGACAGAATAATGACTACTGGTATATTTAATGTCGTGTGTGTGCCCATATACAAAGTGTGACTTAAGAGGAGTTCGTTTAATCACTAAATCCATGGCATTCTTAGGTGTAGGTACCTTACCTTTGTATCCTATTCCCTTTCTGCCATTTCTGCTAACTCCATAGATCATTGAAGCCATTTTTCTTATGTCTATGCTTTTAGCAAGAAACTTCTGAAAGCAATGATCATACTCCTTGATGATCTCATCAGCACTACTGGGAGTTTCAAAAATTGTTTACTTCTGAGAGTTTTGTAATATATTTTCTAATTTTGAAACTTTATTTTTCAACTCAGAATTTTCCAACTTGAGACTCTCAATTTTATCAGAGTCAGAAGCAAGATCCCTTTTCAGGTTTCTGAATTAGACTCTGATCTGCTGATATCTTTCCAGAATCTCATTAAGGCTTTCAGCTAGTTCAGCCTTAGTAAAATTAATAGCAAAGTCATGAAATACCTCTTCTGTGTCTGATTCCGAGTCTGATTCAGAAGCTTCACTGTCTTCTGATATGTTTGCCATGAGAGCTATGTTTGCTCTCTCATCATCTGATTCTGAGTCAGCTTCAGATGTGTCAGAGTCATCCCATGTGGCCATGAGACTTTTCTTCTTTTCCTTGCCAAACTTTTTTCTGGGCTTTTCCTTCTGAAGCTTTGGGCAGTCACTCTTGTAGTGTCCTTGCTCGTTGCATTCATAGTAGATGATGTCCTTGTTGTTTGGCTTTCTGCTTCCTGAGGAGCCTTCAGATCTTCTGTATCCAAAGGTGGGTTCTGACCTTCTGTATCTGGAGGAGTATTCGTTCTGGTTCTCAGATCTTCTGGGAGTCCTGAACTTTCTTTGCCTCTGCTTCCACAGTTGGTTCACCCTTCTGGAGAGGAGAGACAGTTCATCTTCTTCTGATGAGGACCCATCAGAGGTTTCTTCAACAGCCTGCAAAACCTTGGAGTCAGATTTTCTATTAGATTTTAAAGCTAAAGGCTTACCTTGCTTTTGAGGTTCATCAGCTTCTAGCTCTATCTCGTGACTTTTGAGGGAGCTGACAAGTTCCTCCAGAGAGATTTTGTTGATATCTTTAGCTAGCTTCAGCGCTGTGACCATTGGCCTCCACTGTTTTGGCAAGCTTCTGATGATCTTCTTCACATGATCAATAGTAGAATACCCTTTGTCCAGAACTTTGAGACTAGCAACCAGAATCTGAAATCTTGATAACATTGTTTCAATAGATTCACTTTCTTCCATCTTGAATGCCTCATACTTCTGAATGAGCTCAAGAGCTTTAGTTTCTTTCACTTGAAGGTTTCCTTCATGCGTCATTCTGAGAGAATCAAACATGTTCTTGGCAGTGTCTCTGTTTGATATCTTTTCATATTCAGAGTAAGAGATAGCACTGAGAAGAATGGTTCTGGCCTTGTGATGATTCTTGAAATCACGCTTTTGTTGATCAGACATTGCTTTCCTGTCAATCTTCTGACCACTTGCATTCACAGGGTGCATGTATCCATCTGTCACCATATCCCACAGATCAGCATCATGGGCTAGAAAGAAGCTTTCAATTCTGTCTTTCCAGTAATCAAAGTTCTCTCCATCAAAGACTGGAGGCTTTCCACTGAATCTGTCTCTTTCTTTGTTGTTGTCATTGCTGATGTTGTGATGTGTTCCTGCCATAGTGTTTTTCAACGCTGGATCTTGTACTGACACGGTTAAGTGTTATGAACTCAGAACCAGGCGCTCTGATGCCAATTGAAGATGTGAAAAACACAAGAAGGGGGGTTGAATTATTAAAACTTGAAATCAAATGCAGACAACACGTTATTTTTATCCTGGTTCGTTTGATCTCAAACTACTCCAGTCCACCCGTCAAGGTGATTTCACCTCTCTCCAACGAGGTCTTAATCCACTATATTCAACTGAATACAAATCTGCTTTAACAACTGCTAAATCCTTCTTGAGTCTAAACCACAGACCGGTTTCTCAAGGAAATTCTTTCTTATAGATAAATGAACAATATGTGTGATTGATGTTTTCTACAAAAACTATATATCACAACTGTGATAATACACAAATTAAGCTTATGTGAAACTAGAATGCTAGAACTAGAGTAAGCAATTTGAGAGCTTTAGCAAACTGTATGAGTGAGGATGAAGATGATTGGCTTTAGGCGTGTAGAGTATTGTAGAGCATTAGCCATTTCACTTCTCACTGATTTGTTTAAATACTTCTTGGAATAGATACGTTGATGCCAATTATTCCATTTCAATGCTCATTACGTTCTTTCCATATTGAGAAGATCTTTGTCTTGGAATAGCCGTTGGCAATTAATCTTCCTTGAATGCAGTACCGTTGACACTTCAGAATGTTCTGCTTGATTAAGATCAGAGCGTTCTTGGCTTTTAGCATATTCTGATTCCTTCTGAGTGCTGATGACATTGATAAGATCCTGATCAGAGTCAGAGTGTGTTAAGCGCAGATTCTGTTCATCAGACTTCAGCGTAAGCACATGTATGATCTTCTGGTTGATATCTTCTGATGCTGATGTTGATATTCTGATGCTGATTCCATCAGAGTTTCCTGTAAATAAACAACATAATTTTAAGTAGCATCTATGTCAAATATAAAACTCATAATTCATTTAATCTTGTATTTTGTTATCATCAAAACTCTAACTGAGGGTTGTAGAATCAAACTATGTTCTAACATACCCCACTTATTAATTTCCCCAACAGAGTCGCCAGTTCTGTGATACGGTGGCCAGAACTGACTGTTTTTGAAATGCTGGTTTGTGTTTTACGTTTGTGTTTGCAAAATGTCGCGGTAAGCAAGAGTCACCACCGACTTTTTATTTTATCCAACAAGGAAAGTAAAAAAGCACAGAAAAATTCCTTTTTCGAGATTTTGAGTACGAGGGGTAGATTATAGAAAGGGAAGGTATTAGCACCGTTTCTATCCGTAGTTATCTACGAGCTCTTAGGTACTTGCTCATCATTTTCAAAATTGCTTCTTTGTGTGTTTGTGTGATTTGAAAAGTTTTGTTTTAACTTTGATTTAACTCTTGCTTCTGTCTTCAAGAGTGTTACGAAGTGTTTTTGAAAACTTTGTTTGAAAAGGAGTGTAAGTGTGAACAAGTTTATTTGTTTGAGCAAGTACTTAAGAACTAATCTACCTACTCGAAAAAAGAATTATTCTATGTTTGTTTCCTTTAGACAGCGCTATCCCACTATTAGTGAGTAGGTAGCACCGTCGTCGGAGTTTTGAGGGTCAATTTGAAAGGGACGCGCGGTCACTAAAGCAATGTTAGGACGTCTTAATAGTAACCCTAATGTCTTAGATCAATTATTCGAGGCAACAATTCCGAGGAAACTATTTCGAGGCAACTTTTCCAAACGGGACTTTGATCTTTGTTTAGACAAGAGAGCAACCACTAAAATATCCTATACCTAATGACCGTTTACTGAAGGCAACCGAAGTGGGAGTGTACCCTAGGAGTGCGCATGTGCGAGTGATTCAATTTCAAGTTTATTATCTTTGTACATTTAGGGTTAGCTAACCGTTTTAAAGTTAATCATACATTCTTGTCATGCAACCTAATTATTCATACATCTAACAGTTAATATTTTGCGGAATTTAAAGTGCGGAAAGTAAAGCTACGCTATTACAAGGCTTCGGGTATTTACATAGCCAAAAACAAACCCTTAAAAATAAAGCGATAAATGAAAGTAAAAAACCCTAATTAATCTATTACAACTTGTGAGCAATTACATTAATATGGTAACAATAAATGATAAAGCGCGAGCGAGGAAATTAAGAACGATAAGAAATTAGGGTTTTGACCATTTCTAACCTAATTGAAAGAAAAAAATTGTTTTTGATTATTTTTAAGAAAAGAATATGCTTTTTTAAATTAAATACAAAATTGATTATTAATTAAATTAATTAAAGAAAATAATTATTTAACCTAATTTTGTGTTTTTGATATTTTTAAGAAAAAGAAAATAGAATTTTAAAACCCTAATTGTTCTAGTTAATTTTAATTATTTACAAAATAATTAATGTTACCTAAAGTTAAATAACCTAATTAAATTAAATAATTTTTTGATAAAAAATATCCTAAATCTAATTGGATGAAAATATTTTTGTGATTTTTTTTGAATAAAAGAAAATTAAATTTGTTAGTAACATAAATAAATAAATTAAATAAACAAAATATAAAAAGAAAAGATAAAGAGATATTGGGCCTGGTTGTGAGTGATTTGGGGGGGTGCATACAACAAGTCTTAGGCCCAAAAATCTGAGGTCCATGTTAACTTCCAGGCTACCATGCTTTGTGTTGACTAGGTCCCATGATGGTCCTTCAATGATGGCCTTCAGATTTGGATGGTTGGTGATCTGATGGTTAGGAGATGATGCCCCATGGTGGCCTTCGTGCCTTGTGGAACATTAGATCTATAGAGAAAAATCCAGAAAAATGAAAATGTTGGAGGCAGGGGTCGAACCCCTGACCTCAAGCTCTCCAATGCCTTAGCGCTTTCCTGGCCACCACTGGGCCAATTGATTCAGTTGATTATTAAATGAAACAAAAATAACAAAAGGAATAAAATAACGTTAGCTGTAAACACGCACGCGAATTCAAATGCACGAATGGGATGGAGGCATGTATGTCATCTTCCTCCTTGCATCGTTGGTAAAAGTTACAGACTTTTACCTACGGACGTTTGTCCATAGCTACAGGTCATGCAATTCTCAAAATCCAATACAAGCATGATAAATAAAAACTAAGGCCATGGATAGATTCGTCTGGACCTGCTGAGCATAATGGCACCCCTTTCATGGCCCAATTTAACTTGTATGCAAAGATCCCAAATCGAACCAAAAAACCATAGCAATGGTGAAATCTCATACAACTCATAAAAATGCAATTAAACGTTCCAGATAGGTTGCATATGTGATAATGAACAAGAATATGTGATTAGAATGTGATGAATGTGCAAGAATTACACAATTTGATTTCAAAAATTACCCAAGGTCGTGGCTGACTTACAGTGGGTTTCAGGGCCTGGAAATGCTTGTTCTTGATTGGTTTTGCTTGCTGGTGATCCCAGGAAGCGATTGGAATAGTGAGGAAGCCCTGGAATATCCTGGAACTATGAATTTGAATTACCACTTTTCTTTGTTTTTTGCAAGTTTGTTCTGACCTCTCACGCCTCTCTCTAGCCTTCTTTTTGGTCTGCAATTCTTCCTTATGTATTGAGGAATGAATTAGGTTTGAGAAAGTGTGCTCAATCTTTATCAATCATGGCTTTTGATTTTGATTTGATTCCTTTGAATATCTTTCCAAAAATAGGCCAAATTCAATCTTTTTGTGCACTCAAAGGCCTTGCATGAATTCAATCTTTTTCTAGCTGGATGTAGGACCTGAAACATGTACAAGATCTTTGGATTTCAATGTTTTGGATTTTTCATGATTTGTTTTGATTTAAATTGATTTAATTAAAATAAAAATCAAAATAAATAATAAAAATAATATAATGACAATTGGAAAGGGCTAGGGCTCGTGGACCATGCTAACAACTCAAAACAAGTGCAAAATATTGGGCCCATTTGGCAAAAATTGCAATTTGAGGCATAGTTGACTTTTGACAATTTTGCAAAAAGGGTCAACTTTACCAATGCATAACTTCCTCAATTTTGACTCTTTGAAGCTGTTCTTTGACTTTTTAGAAAGCTTGAGATGTCCTCTAAGCAACCCTTTTGGTATCATCTCAATTCGGTATTCCATGTTCATGTATGAAGCTTTGAATAAAAAGGTGTTTTTGTTGACTTTTCAAAATGACCTATAATGTCCAAATTCATAACTTCTTGTGAGTGCATATTTTGAACTTTGGAGATAAAGATGGATTGTAGGTAATTGCACCCTATTCAAAATGAGCTTTGGATGGGTCATTTATCATAAAGTATGTGAAAGTTATGCTTGGTCAAAGTTGAGTTGACTTTTCCTACAAAACCCTAATTTAGCAAATTTTGGGGTTTGATGAATTATGAGCAACCCTTGATGAATCATGATCAACCCTTTATAAAATTATGAATGATACTTCAAAATGAGGATTTTGACCAAAAATCTTGAAGTTTGACTGTATATGGGCCACAGTTGACTTTTGCCCTAGCACAGTCGATTTTCAAGCTATTGAGCAATTGACTGAGCAAACTTTCTCTATAGGGCTTGAAACTTGACATGGATGATCTTGAGAACATATTAGGACAATAGTTAGCATTTGAGACCCCTTGGACTCAAGTATCTTGATTCAATATTAAACCCTAATTTGAGGTAGACTGCCTTAGGAGAGAGCTTGTCTGGTCAACCCTTGGATTTCCTTGAGCAACTTGAGGATTTTTCTTGAAATGTTTTGAGAAATATGGGAGGGAAAATTTTGGGGTACAACAACAACGTAAACAAGATCAACAATGTCGTCGTGCTCCTTCAGAAAGGTAGGCTTCTCCATTCCTTTAGGAATGGGAGCCTCTATGATATCTTGGGATAGTGGACTGCAGGGGTCATCTTTGTCGCTTGTTTCTAGGGAGATAGAGGGGGGACCGGTTGTAGTGGTGGTCTTCGTGTCAGCCTTGGCCATGGGGAGGGTCCCTTTACCAAGACTACTTTTCTTCATTCCCCATATTTCTTTTACATTCATGGGGTCGTCGCTCCTTGAGTGGGGTGTGTGACCGCGCTTCTTAGCATCTCCGGGTTGGTTCCTCTCAAATGCATGACCTCCCCCAGTTTGGAAGGGAGAAGGGCTTCGAGAGCCATCTCGTTTGTGTCTCTGCGGGGGAAACCGAGATCGGTCCTCGTTCTGGGAAGGATGAGTTTGAGAATCAGGTCTTCTGTGTTTTCTGGGGGCCCGACGAGTCTGCTCCAGCATTATCAGTCGTTCACCCTATGAGAATATCATGTAATTGGTCTGGTTAATTACCACAAACATGGCTCTGGTCATGGCGTTAGCACCTTCAAGAATGGGGATATATTGATATACATTAGGCTCATAATTTTGCGGAGGCTGGTAGTCTTCGTCGCGTGGTTGCTAGTGGGTGGATGAAGAGGCAGTCAGTCCGTCCTTGTGGTCTTACTCGGGGGTGGTCGCGCCATTGTGATTGACTGTGTTGTTGTGTCCTACATCGACCAAGTGAATGTCCTGGTCATTGTTGAAAGCTTGGTCGGCCATGACAATCAGAAGATTGATAAAGAGTTGCTTTGGTCTTGAGTGAAAGGCGGGGAAGTTGGATTCCCACAGACGGTGCCATTGATCGTACCAGATTAGAAGAGATTGTCAAGGTCCACGAACATTAAGTCGAGCAGTGGTTAAGTGTGAAGTAGAGGGGTGTACCTGTAAGATACTCTGATGCCAAAGTAAGGTTCAGAGTAAGTGCAAGTAAAGTGTGAGAGTATGGGTGAATGAATGAATATATAGTCCTCTCAAGTGATAAGATATTTATAGCCCCTAGCACTGGGCCAAGGTCTTCAGTAATGGGCCACGATGAGGCCTAATAAAAAAGACTTCCATGATTTACGGGTGTATAGAGTCCAGCATGTGACCTCCTCCTTGTTCAATTGCCCCGAGAAAGCAGGGAAGTTGGACCGGTTATTCTCGGAGGGCAGGATGATAATGTTATAGACACAAGTCATGTTCTTCTAGTGGACACGTGGGGAAATGCTCAACGGTCATTAGCTTGGGTCACACGCTTTTAAGCTTTTGTAAAGGCGCGGGATGGGGCCTCCCCAATGGTGGGGAAAGTGTAAGCCCAGTCCATAACAATTAGTAATAAAAGTTTTATGTTGTATGTAATTTAAGGTATGTTGTTGATGATTTTGTTGTTGTTAGTAAGAGTTCATTGTTGTATCTTGTAAACTGTTGTTTAGATTTGTTTAGAAGGTGAGTTTATTAAATCTTATGTTGTTTGAGTATTTTCCAACCCCTTACCAAATAAATACCTTTTTGAATTGAATTAGAAAATTATAATATGAAATATTAAGTTATATTAGAAAACAAATTACACTGATCAATGTTATACAAGGTTTCTTCAGGCTATTGTCCACTTTCTTTAATGGTTATAATTTTGTTTAATACTTGTAGTTTCTGAAACCCTTTTCCTTCACCTCTAATTTTGTTTGAAAAGTAAATAATAGTTTGCAAAATGATCTAGAGGTGGAGGAAGGAGAGGTTGAATAACTAGGAGCATTGAAAGAAAATTTAACCGTTAAAGAGTAAAATACAGATAATAGGTTGAAGAAATCTTGTCTAACATTGAATGATGTAACTTTGTTCTTCTAATATAACTTAATTTGTCATATAATAATATTCTAGATCAAATTGAAAGATTATATGTTTAGTGAGCATTGACAAAATAAGCATTTAACATAATTTATAATAAACTCAGCGTATATATCACAACAGTTATTTGACACAACCATTGTTAAATGTTATGCGTTAAGAATATGACAACGGTTTTTTAAATTAACTGTTGTATTGGGTAGCGCTAAGAATATCATAATGGTTCTTTAAAGTAACTGTTGTGATATGTAGTGTGCTGCCTATTTTATAATTATGGTCGCTCGACCGTGATAGAAAGCATCATACTTACAACCACTCCTACATCACAATGGTTGGTTAAGCGTGGTAGTATTCCTTTTCCAACTATTATGAAATGACTTTTATGTAGTAGAGTGAAAATGATTATTGATTCGATTCACATGTACAATGCTTTTGTATTTTCTAATGGCTCCTTTATTTTTTATTATAATTAAAAAATGAATAAGTTTTCCACTCGGTTGAACCTCCCAATCGAGGGGAAATTTTTGTCCAATTTGATGAAAAAATTAAGTAACAAATTTTTGTCCTCCATTTATAAAGTAATAACAGTCAAGACATTGTCAACTCAATAATCCATATGAAACATCAAGGATCCGAGTGAACCCCTCATCAACAAATCAGAATGTGAATACCACAACGATCCATTTTAGATACAAAGTGGTGAAATGCAAACTTAATGTAATGAAAATAATGAAAATGAAAGCAGTTGCATGAAATATAACACCATTCTCTGTGTTGAATTGTTAGAGCATAAAGATATTTTGATGTTGGTTCCTATTTTAGACTGGCCCAATGGCTAGTGTGGGCCCAGTCTGACCTTGTCCTTTAGCACAGCCCGTGCAACCATGGCACGTGATCCCCGCCCTCCATCGGGAACCATCGGTCATTTTTCCACCTAGAAAAGCACTGACCTATGGTAATCGACGAGTGCTTCTCAGTATGCCCGACCTCAAGTCGACCAAACAACTAGGCACCGACCAAACCGCTGTTCGTAACCTACCCCCTCCTTGGAACTAACGACTAGTTGCCGATACACCTGCCCGGTTTGACCAAGTCCTGGCAGTTACCTATTTTTACGGACCTGCATTTCTAGGACCAAAAATAGGGACTAATGGCCATGTGCCAGGGGCACTATATAAACCCTCACTCATGTGAGGGCCATGTATCAAACATTACTATTTATCACTAAAATAATTATACTTTGCTTGTATCTCTTTTTGCTCCCGCACTTACTTGATCATCGGAGTGCCTTGCAGGTACAACCCCCTTTTTCCTCCTCGACTTTCCAGTCCGTCTGAAGATCATCATCCGACCACCTTGCAAGTTCTGACCAACTGGTAAGATTAATGGATCCGACTGTGGGGCTATCTTATATGTTTTCTATTCACGGAATCTGAAGACCAAAGATCATCTCCACTCATTAGTCGTGGTCAATCACGGTGATAACCACCTATATGGAAAGATTGTGCTCTCTCTGGAACGTGATTGACAGAAGCCAAGACCATCCTCACCTTGATGATAACTTATCCGCCCATGACAGACATACTGCATCCCTGGATTCCTCGGTGCTGATTGTGACAACAATCTATTCTTGGACGAACTGTTTCCCAAGAACCCTATCAAAGACTAGTGGGAGATTATACAATCGGTCCTTGTTCTGTAGAACGCCAACCTAGTCATAGCAGTACTGGTCGCTACCCTTAACTGAACCAAATCCCTCATCTTCCAACAGAGCAAAAGGACGGGGTCTCTAGAGCAAAAACAATCAAGGTCTCCCCCTTGGAGACACCGACAACATAACTCCTCAAGAATATGATCTCCCTGAGAAAGGCGTCCTCCAAGAAAGGAAAGGCTCGACATTTCTTTCCGCAAGAAGCATGATCGAGCATCTCCCAAGAAGGATAAAGACTATCTGCTTTCTAAGAAGACGAAAAGCACTTGCAAAGACGACTGCAACAGATCACTATCACCTAGACCGAGGTGACGAGGGCAGAGCCCCTCCCCTTGACGATATGCCGACGCCCTGCAAGGAGGAAACCATCACTCCCCGTCATCATCACCAGAAGAGATTGATGACAATGAGCCCCACGACCTATTATCGAGAGAAATTATGGAGGCATGACTCCTGGTCGGGCTCGAGAAGCCACCCCATTGGGATCCTATGACGGTACGAATGACCCAGACGACCACATAGAAGACATTGATGCCCTACTTGATTACTCCGAGAAAAGGTGCCATGGCTTGGTAAAAAAGCCAGCCCCCTGAATTTATCACTTCTTAGAAACAACTGGGAAAGATATTTTCAAGGCACTTCACCGCCTCCCGTCGACATCCAAAATCAGAGGCTTCACTTGAAGCAATTATCCAGGGTAGAGACCAATCTCTACGTGCATATATAGAGCGCTTCAACAAAGAAGTCGTATAGGTTTCAATGACCGATGCAATGAAGAAGTACCTTCTTGAACAAGGGCTCCGTCCCCACAACGACTTCACGAAGGCTATGCGCATCAAAAATCCATCCACGCTCGACTCCCTCCTCCTCAAGGCTCAAGCATACATTCAGTACGAGGAGAAAGAAGCTACCAATAATGACAAGGATTTAAGGCACCGAGATAGTGCCAAACCCTCGAGAAGCAACAAGCCCTCGACATCCCGTCGGGCAGGAGAGAGAAAGCGGGAAGATAGATCCTAAGACCCCAAAGGTTACAAGAGGCCTGCTGGTTGATTCCACGACTATACCCCTTTGACCACTTCAAGAGAACGTATTCTGTTCGAATGCACCAACTCTGAATTTAAACAGACTGGGATACACTTTCCTCTCTAGACCCCCTCCAAGCCTGGAACCGGCAAGAGCAAGTACTATAGGTTCCACAAAAGACATGGTAACAACACCGACGATTGCATCCATCTCAAGTATATGATCGAGATACTAATCTGATATGGACACCTCAATCAGTACAAGAAGAAAAAGGGTGTCCGTGAGGAGACTCCAGAAACCAAGAGCGTCGAAGAGGGGAAGGATTCCCCCGACATCAGCATAATACCGATCGCCATGGGTATCTCGCGACCAGAAGATTTCTACTTCCCAGACATGGAGAACGTCCCATTTTACTTCTTCTCTCATAGTCCTTTGGAGTCATTCCCCGCTATGATGGTCATCTCTAGCGGGGGATTCAACAAGCATACAGTACGATTCATAAAAAGAAGGTTCGAGCAACCTATCAAAGCCAACTATGACATGGATGCCCCACTGGATAAGTTTCGAGGAGGCTACTATCCCCTCGCTTTCTACAGGGAGGAACTGTCGAGCGGAGCCCCCAAATTGACTATTCCATTGCTCGTGTGGGCCCACATGGAAAACATTGATGTTCGGCACATACTGGTCGATCAAGGGAGCTCGGTGGACATAATGTACACCCATCTGTTCGCTACCCTACAACTGAACGAAAGCCACCTGACCCCATACGTGGGCTTATACCTCTAGGGCTTCAACAGGGCCATGACCAAACTCTAGGGGTATGTTGAGTTGATAGTCACCTTCGGGAGATGGGTGGCCGCCAGAGCCATCAAGACTCATTTTCTGGTAGTGGATTTCCCATCTCTCTATCAATGTATCTTCTAGAGGGCTACTCTGGCCAAACTGATTGTGGTGCCCTCCATCGTACACCTCAAAATGAAATACTACACTGCAGAGGGTTTGGTCTCCATCCTCCACGTGGACGTCCAGGCGGCAAGAAGATGTTTTGAAGCCTCGAACAGTGGCCTGAGTTCCATCAATGCTAAACCCCGAATGACCATTGGGGCCACCCTGCCCTCCATCTCCGAGGAGGCCAAGCCACTACCAAGGGTCGACGCCATCGACCTCAACAACCGCTTCTCCAAGGAGGATCGCGCAGAGCAGAGGAAGAAAGGGAAAGAGCCCATGGTCGAAGGCGAAGGTTCATCCCTAGCTGCAAGTAGAAAGGAACTCTCAGATCTCGTACGACCCATTCCAGACAGAGTCTTCGAGATTATCCCCCTCGGGAATGATCCCTCCAGAGGAGTAAAGATCGGAGATGACCTCCCCGACTTGGCGAAGAGGCAACTTAAATCTTGCTTAAGGGAGAATGTTGATCTGTTCTCCTGGAGCACATTTGAGATGCCCAGATTGGATCCAGAGATTGCATGCCATAACCTGACCATAGACCTTACCCTTAAGGCGGTTGCCCAACTCAGAAGAAAGCAGTCCCCCGAAAAAATGGAGGATGTCAAACTAGTTGTAAAAGACCTCCTAGAGGCACACTTTATTTCTGAAGCCTAGTACACAACCTGGATCTCGAATGTAGTTCTTGTAACGAAATCTAATGGAAAATGGCACATGTGCATTGATTATACCAACCTCAATCGGGCTTCCCGCAAGATGCTTACCCCTTCCCCAATATTGACAAACTGGTCGAAAACTTGGTCGGTTTCAAATTATTATCTTTTATGGACGCATATTCTGGATACAACCAGATTCCAATGGCAAAAGAGGACAAAAAAGTATACCTCTTTCATGACCAAGTGGAGCAACTATTAATACAACGTAATGCCCTTAGGCCTGAAAAATAGGGGCGATACATATCAGCACATGATGAACAAAGTCTTATACAATGAAATAAGCGACATGCTCGAAGTCTACCTGGACGAAATGATTGTCAAATCGACAGAATAAATCGACCATGCCCTCCACTTGAAGAATGTTTTTGAGCAGGCCAGAAAGTGCCAGATGCAATTTAACCTAGAAAAATGCACCTTTGGCGTGCGGGCCGGCAAATTCCTCGGATTCTACCTTACAAAATGATGTATTGAGGCAAACCCCGACAAATTCCAAGCATTTTCTGAGTTTCCAACACCCACTTTGAAAAATTCCATTCAAATCCTGAACGATATGCTCATTATCTCTCTCTCTCTCTCAATCTCTCTCTCTCTCTCTCTCTCTCTCTCTCTCTCTCTCTCTCTCTCTCTCTCTCTCTCTCTCTCTCTCTCTATTTATGGTAAAATCCACCCAGCACACGCTCTCCCTCTTCAAGCTCTGCTGCAAGGAAGCTGCCTTCGAATCGGCGACCGAATGCAAGCAAGCTCCCACCCACTTGAAGCAAGCACTATCGAAACCACCCATCCTTTCTCGACCAGAGAAGGATGAAATCCTCTATCTCTATATGACTGTCACCCTTGAGGCAATAAGCGCAACACTAATCATAGAAACCCCAAAAGGGCAGAGGCCTATCTACTTTATGATCAAGGCCATGCAGGACCCCGAAGTAAGATATCCAAAAATTGAAAAGGTGTCCCTAGCCCTCATAAATGCCGTGAGGAGACTCATGCATTATTTCTTGGCGCATACCATAGTCGTATGAACAAATCAACCAATAAAGCAGTTGCTCGATAGGCTTGATATGGTGGGCAGAATGTTGAAATGGTCATTAGAACTCTTCGAGTTCAAAATCCAGTACGAAGGCAAGAAATCCCTCAAAGCTCAAGCATTTTCCGACTTTATGGTCGAAATGACTTCGCCCGCACCCCCAAGACGGGGCACACCAATGGAAAATTCTCGTCGACGACGCCTCCAATTTGACAGGAAGCAGAGCAAGCATTATATTGGAAAATTAAGAAGGACCCCTAATCGAGGTATCCCTTGCATTATCCTTCTCGACCTCAAACAACCAGGCCAAATATGAGGCATTCCTAGCAGGTTTACGCCTGGCCGAAGACCTGGGAGCCAAGGAGGTGACAATATTCACTGACTCTCAGCTCGTTGCATCCCAGGTCCAGGGAGAATATCAGGTGAAAAATGATCACCTCGCTGGGTATTGGGTCCTGGTCCAAGAGAGAAAAAATAAATTTAAATCTATGGGCATACATCATGTTCCCCGTGAACATAACGCCTGGGCACACATCCTGTCCAAACTAGCAAGCACAAAGAGGAAAGGGTGGAACAAGTCGGTGATATAGGAAATTATTCCTCGACCGAGCACCCAGAGACCCCCTCGAATATGGGAGTGTTATCCATAGGAGACGATGACTCCTGGATGACCCCTGTACACAAATACCTAACAAGAGGAGAGTTGTCCGTCGACTCGAAGGAAGAGGTAGTGGTCAAGGGAAGATCCTATTCCTATGTCTTAGTCGAAGGCAAGCTTTACAGGAGAGGGTTTTCCACCCCCTCCTTAAATGCACTGACCAAAGCGAAGCGGATAACATCCTAATCAAGATCCATGAAAGGATAAATGACCAACATCTGGGCGGAATATCCCTCACCAGAAAAGCTCTGCGAGCAGGGTATTACTGGCCCACCATGTAGCACGATGCAAAAGAGAACGTAAAGAAATGCGACAAATGCCAACGGCACGGTGACATGCACATGGCTCCCCCAAATGAGCTCAGGTCCCTCTCTTCTCCCTGGCCCTTTGCCTGGTGGGAGTTAGACCTCATCGATTCGTTCGTGGTAGGTACAAATCAAAAGAAATATTTGATAGTTGTCATTGAATACTTCACCAAATGGATAGAGGCAGAAGCATTGGCCAAAATTACCACCCAAAATGTCCTTCGCTTCTACAAAAGAAACATCCTTGCTCGGTTCGACATCCCACAAGCAATAGTCACTGACAATAAGACCTAGTTCATAGATCATACCTTTTAAGAATTTGTCGCCAAGTTAGGCACCACCCAACACTTCGCCTCCGTTGAACATTCCCAGACGAACGGCCAGGCCGAGTCTGTGAACAAGGTGATACTCAGGGGTCTCAAATGAAGTTTAGACGAAACCAAGAAAAGATGGGTCGAGGAGCTACACGATGTACTCTGGGGGTACCGAATAACAACACACTCATCAACCAGGGAGAGTCCTTTCCGACTAACTTAAAGAATAGAGGTCGTCATTCTCGTAGTGATCAAAGAACCCTCCAGGCGAACCGCAGCTCCCCTAGACGAGGAGATGAACAACGTCACCCTATGGGAAGAACTAGACTTGGTCAAAGAGATCTGAACAGGAGTGACCCTATGAGAGTCCTCTCTCAAACAAAAAATAGACATGTGCTACGACACTAAATTTTTGCGATAAGAGTTCGATATCGACATCCTTGTCTTAAAGAGAAATCACAAAGAACCTCGCGAAGGCAAGCTCGTAGTGAATTGGGAAGGCCCCTATCGCGTCTACGCAAAAATAGGGACCGTGGCGTACTACTTAGAAAATCTACAAGGGGAATAACTTTCTCGACCATGAAATACTTAAAAGCTAAAACAATATTACAGTTAAAACATCGAGAAGTCCATGAGCTTCGTCAATAAGACAGGTTCATCCAGGCCCAATCACACGTGTATGCCTAGGTACAAGCATAACACCCAAAATATTTTGAAGAGGCGAGACTCCACTATTTTAACGAGCGTATCCTCAGCCCGACATGGATAACTCGACCGAGTTCTATAGTCCTTTTACCATGATGGTAGAACACCCGACTCGTAACGAGAAGTTCATGCCGCCGAGCTCAGGTCCTCGAAACGAGACCTGAGTTTCGGCCCATGCCCGATACTCACCCTGGCCGTTTGTCCAGTTTCCCCACACTGGCGAACATACAAATCAAACGAGAGAATCCCCGCTATAAACTCTTAGCAAAATAAAATATGTCTCAAGTAGACAAACATAACAATAAACATGTAACAACAAGTCAAATATTTGGAACAAACAACCACTATGGCCAGAAAATTAAAAGATACGACCTCCAGGGCCACTATTGTACAAATATTACAACAAGGGAGGTCTTTAGCCCCCCGTCCAAAAGAATAATTTTGTGACCACAATGGCCACACCTGTGCAGACCTTACATAAACGAGCAAAATCCAGGAAAAATAGGATTACAACGTTACGTCATGCAGACCGAAGCGGAATAAAAAACCATCAATCATCATTCTTCAGTCTCTTCCTTGACAACGGGCGACAGATGAGAGGGTCCCCCCGTGGGATGGATAATGAACTCCTTAAGATAGTCAGGAACCAGGATCTTTTCGACGGCCACATAGTAATTAACCCCCATCTTAGAGGTATTAAACTGGACCCCAGGGTTCAAAACACGAAGTTGCTTTAGCGTATTCTCAAAGATCCCCTCGGAGGAAACCTGAGCGTCATCCATCACCATTTGAAAGCGAGCAACCAACTCAGCTCTGGTCTTCAAGTCCTTTGTATCCCCTGTCTCGTCTTCAACGGGCTCTGCCTCGGCAGCCAAAGCCGCCACCCTCTCATCCAGAGCCTTCTTCTCAAGCAGCCAGACCTTGCGCTCCTCAAATAGCTTCCCTAGATCTTCCTCGGCTAGCCTCTGAGCTTTCTCCTTGTTGCTCTGCCCCTTTTCAACTGCGGCCAGTTTTTCCTGTAGCTGCTTCAGCTTAACTTCTTGAGAAGGGCTCCCCTTGGTGTAGGCGACCGCTATCTCCAATATCCTCATTAGGCCACTGTTGTACCCCAAAATTTGCCCTCCCATATTCTTCAAGAAATTGCCAAGCCAAGTCACAAAATTCCCCAAGGGTTGCACAGTGCAAGGGCCTCCTAAACAGTCAAAATTAGGGTTTTGAGTCTGATCAAGAAAAGGAAGTGTTCAAAGGCCCAATCAAGTCTCATATGCTTACAAACATGGTCAAGCATCCTCATATCAAGTTTCAAGGCATTCAGCTCAAAATTGCACAGTCAAAACCCTAAATTGCACTACAGTCAACTGTAGGGGCAAAATGGTCATTTGACAGTCAAAAGTTCAAATTTTTGGTCAACATATCATTTTGAAGCCACAAACATCATTTGATCAATGCTTGATCATGATTCTCAAAATTTGGCTCAGAAAATCATCAAGATGCAAAAGTTTCCTTATTTGGACAGCTGAAAAAGTCAACTGAAATTGACCAAGGCATAACTTTCACATGGATTATCAGAAAAATTCCATCCAAAGCTCATTTTGAAGAGAAAGACATTTCCTACAACTCATCTTCATACTTCAAGTCCAAGAAATGCTCTCACAAAAAGTTATCAATTTCAACATTATAGGTCATTTTCAAAAGTCAACAAAAAGGGACTTTAAGTCAAAGGCCATAACTTGAGATTGGAAAATCAAAATGCCATGGGACCAAAGACATTGGTTAAAGGACTCAAAGACCTTTCCAAAATGTCTAAGAACATGAGAAAAGCTTAAAAATTGAGCAAGTTATGCATTGGAGAAGTTGGGAAATTTTTGTGAAATGGCAAAAGTCAACTATCCTTGAAACTTCAATTTTTGACAAAAGGGCCCACTTTCTTCCACTTGATTCAGCCTTGTCATGCCACACACGTGTCCCATGATTAATTTCAAGATCAAACATTGATTTTTCTATTTTATTTAATTTTTGATAATTTAATTCATTTTAAATCTTTAAAAATTCAAATAAAATTTAAAAATCAATGGAATAGTGTCATTTGAATTGGAATAGCTTCCATATATCATGTGCCAGCTCACAAACTCATGCTAGGGTTAGGTTGTACACCAAATCTTGGTTTTGCTTAAAAAAGGGAAAGTTTGTTAATGGTGAAAGACCTAAGACTAATTCTCTCATGGGCATGGATCAAGGCCAGCTAATGACCTAATTCCCTTCCCTCATAAGTGCTGAGTCAAAACCTAATGCCCACACACTAAAAGCTGCGCTCTAGGACACATTGAAAACTTGGAAAATTCACCAAAAAATAAAAAAACTGAAAACCACTTTAGAGATTGATTCAAGGCATAATTCATAATCCAACAGCTTCCTCAAGCATTCCTGAACACATTCCAATCACAAACAACAACCAAAGCTCCCAGAATCGGTAACATGAACTGGAACTGCATCAAGGAAATTTCATAATCGTGCATCCCATTCTAGGCATTATTTGTGAAATTTAATGGTTGATTCGTGTTCATCATAAAGTTTTGAAGCTAACTGATACTTTTAATTGTGTTTTTCTGTGCTATATGCGATTATACCATGTATGCTTTTTAGGGTTTGCAGGATAAGAAATTAGGGCTTTCCATCCAAGGCAAAATTAGGACTCGTGGTTAATACCATTGGCATGAGCATGTCCAAACGAAGGGATCTCAACCCTCGCGCCTAATTTATGATCAAAGATAACCCAATCGCTATTTTCTGGAAAGTAGTCTTAGGCAACGTTTGCAAAACCGTTGCCTCATGTTTATGTTTTCAGAAAAAGGAAGAAGACGAACTCGTGGCAGGGAATGGTTGGATCGTTCAAATTTCGCGCGTGTTTCCAAGGCCACTGACATTTTCTTTTTATAATATTTATTTACTATTATATGTTAATTGAAATTGGAATGGTTCAGTGGCAGGTGGAAGCGCTTGCAATGCTCATGACCTGGGTTCGAGTCCCAGGTCTGTATAATTCTCAATATTATTTTTCTATAATGATTCCCATGCAGCGCCAATGATAATACACACCATACATCCTCAAAGATCCACAGCCACGCGTCCCTCAGAAGCAGATCAAGGGCTCCAGATTGATGAGCACACTAAGCCCTAGTCAAACGCATCACACGCTACGCCAAAAGTCAAACGGATCCAAGCTTAATTGGGCCAGAATGCTAAGGCCAAACACCTCACAATTGGGACTTCCACCCCCCCTGGTTTGCAATTTCCTTTTTATTTATTTTGTTTTCAATTTTTATTTTATTTATTTTATTATTTTAATTTAATAAATTATTTTTACCAAAATATAAAAAAACATCATAAAAATCAGAAAAGATGACAAATATAATAAATATTTAATTTAATTATTTTCATAAATAAATTAACATGTAAATTAACTTAGTATTAATTTAGGTTGCAACTTTAATTCTTTTCATAAAAATATAAAAAATATAGAATTTAGGTTTATTAAATTTTATTCCTTTCAATTTTCCCTTTTTTCACAATAATAATATTTATTTATTTATTTTCATAATTAATTGTACATAAATAATTAGGTTTAATTTAGGTTAATTTAACATTTTCATAATAACTAAAAAATAATTAGAATTAGGGTTTGACATTTTATTTTAATTATAATTAATTCTTTTTTTTATTAAATCTAAAAAACATAAAAACACCAAAAAACAATTTCCTTTAATTTTTTTATTCCTCATTAGTTCTAATTAATTAAATTCATTAACTTCAATTTTTTGCAAAAAGGGTCCAACGCCCTCGTTCGTAATTTATTTAATTCGCACATTTATTTTATTTCGCTTAATTAATTATGTATCTCTCCCAAAGTGTTGTAACATTTACTTTTCGCACTTTTATTTGCTTTCTTTACTTTCCGTCAAATCGGGTCCGGTTTAATTTTGGCGATGTGGACCCGCGCCATTTGTAATAGCTTTAGATTTACTTTTCCTCGCAACTTTTAACTGTTAAATAAGCATGCAAGAATGAATGGATAAAATAAAATCAAGCGTAGATCACCTATACCATGAACAAGACAAAATATCTGAAAACGACACACAAGTCACACACCACCCCTAGGGTACGCCTCACTGTTGCCTTTCCTCGAAAGGTGATCGTCGAGTAGAGGATGTATTAGTAAGTCCTCATGATCCGGGAACCTGGCATGAGGGTAGCTTCTAAGGTGTCTTCCCATTGCTCTGGTGATCACCATGTCCCGAACCTCGAATTGACCCGAACACCTCCGACGGTGGTGCTACCTACCTCTCAATGGTGGGATGGCACTACTTTAAAGGACATTTACACAGACGAATTCCTTAGGGTAGGTAGACGACTCATGGATACTTGCTCTCTTCAAAACAAACTGAAATCTTTTCACACCAACACTTTTCAAAAGCTTTCGAAGCAAATTTTTCAAACACTCTGACGTACGAGTCGAACTGAAATTTTTCAAAGAAACTTTTTAAACCCACATTGAAAAGCAAACAAACAATTTTGAAAACACATTGAGCAAGTATCTAAGAGCCCATGGATAACCATGGATAGAAAGGGTGCTAACACCTTCCCTTTCTATAATCTACCTCCCGAACCGAGAGCAATCTCTTTAAGGAATTTTTCTGTGCTTTTGTCCTTTCCATTTGGAGAAAATAAAAGACGGTGGCGACTCTTGCTTCCGCGACATTTCGCGAACCAGCGTTAAACAGTCAGTTCCAGATCCACCGATCACAGAACTGGCGACTCTGCTGGGGACTTAAACTTAAAGTGAGGTATACCTTAGGGCTAGGTCATAACTATGTTTTCAATTGTCTTCTTTGCTTGCTTTATTATTGTGGGTTGCTTGGAAGTGCTATAGATCCTAACCCGGATCTGGGGATACCTTCTTAGAAAGTAGCAACAAGGCTGTGAGGGAACTGTGCGGGGTATACCGACATGGTTGAAGCAGTCTGCTACGTTGATGTGGCACTTTGGTGTGTACCGGTAACCCTTGAGTTCAGTCAAGGAGAGTACGGGGCCTCCATGTGGTGTCATGAAGCATCAACAGACCTTAGGAACCTTAATTGAACCATCTTGGCCTCTTTAGGGTAGTGAGATAACTGACTTTGGTGCAGTCCGAGGTTGGTTGATACTCGATACTACACTCAATTGAGGGTTGCTTTCCTGGAATATTTCGGTCGCCAGTTCAGTGGCTAAATCGAAACGATGAACAATGAAAGCAATCCCGTGATATTGGGAACCTTAGAACCCGGTTACTTTGATTAGGACAGGTTGAACTCACCAACTTCAAGAGGGTACTACCCAGACCCCATGCTGGCCTTAAACCTTAAGGGCTTGTCTTGTGTGCCTTGTGTGCCTTACATGTTTGTCTTTGTACATATCTGTGGTGTGTTTAATCATAGCATCATGACATCATCCAGCATCATATGCATTAACTAACCATTTCAGGGGGTTCGAATTTTCATCTTTGTTCTTGTTTTGTAGGACATGGAAACTGTTCGTAGAAAGACAATTCAAATCAGTCTTGTAAGGATCCCTCCTCAGCTTAAGGAGCTTATATCCAGGATTCCCGAGAACTCTTCATTCAGTGAAAGGCATGGAAGCCTCATCAGCTTGGTCAACACCAACATTGAGGAAGATATGATAAAGGTCCTGTTCCAATTCTTTGACCCTCTGCATCACTGTTTCACCTTCTTGGACTATCAGTTGGTACCTACATTGGAGGAGTTCTCCCGGCTCCTGAAGATCCCCATCCTTGATCAGCTACCCTTCAACGGTACAGAAAAGGAACCTAAGCTTGAAGAGATTGCTAAAGCCTTGCACCTACAGTCATCTGACCTCAAGGGACATTGGGAAGTCAGAAGTGGTATTAAAGGGTTCTTAGCCAGGTTTCTGTTTGAAAAGGCCTATGAATGTTGGAACTCCCTTGACTTGCAAGCTTTTGAAGAGGTTGTGGCCCTCCTTGTTTATGGTTTGGTGTTGTTCCCTAACCCAGATCAGCTCATTGATATCAGTGTTGTCCAGATTTTTATGTCCAGGAATCCTATACCTACATTGCTGGGGGACATCCTTCACTCATGTTACACTCGAACCATGAGAAAAAGAGGTGTCCTTATGTGTTGCACTCCTCTCCTGGGAAGGTGGTTTATTTCGCACCTTCCACAATCGGTCTTGAAGAATGAGCGGGGTTTGAGATGGTCACAACGGTTGATGACTCTTACACATGCAGATATACATTGGTGCCCTCGGTCCAGAGAAGATGTCACTATCATTGATCGTTGCGGGGAGTACCCTAATGTTCCTTTACTTGGAATCAGAGGAGGTATTACTTATAGCCCATGCCTGGCTTGGAGACAGTTTGGTTATGCTCGGAGGGATGGTCCTTATGACATGTTAATTCCTGACATAGTTTTTGACTTCGACAGCGATACTCAAGGACTTCGCCAGAGATTCATCAAAGCTTGGAGGATGCCCATTAGGATAGACAGCAAGACACTGGGGCACAGGAACTCCATCCCATTGGAGCCTTATCTCAGGTGGGTACGAGCCCGCTCCCAGAAGTTAGTGATGCCTTATCCCCATATGCTCCCAGTAATCAAAGAACCAGTCCTGGAAGGAGAAGTGTCCTACACTATTCAGCACCCTGATATGCCCACATCCTGGGAGGAGATGCAGAAGAGCTGGATCCAGCTTAAGGAGGAAAGGAGTTCTCTTGAGACTAGTCTGCATGCCAGTGAAAAGAAGGTCTTGGAGCTCACCCGCCTGTTACATGAGGAGAGGAACCTCAACACTTACATAGCTCCAAAGAGGATGCGCAGCATATTTTGGGATTGATTTGATTTTTTGTACTTTTGCCCATGAGGCTTTGATGTATTAAACAATGATTTTCTTAATAATAACGTGTGTTCCTTTTGGTCTACAACAAATTTGAATTTTCGAACTCTTGAATGCATTGCATAAACACATATCATTCATCATGTGCATCACAGGTACTCTTCTTTTCAGGTTGTTTACTGTTCTTCGCTGTTTATTTCAGCATCATGAACCCTGAATCATCAACCGAGGCATCTATCAAGGCTCTTCAGGCGCAGAACGCCCAATTTCAGGAGCTGATCAAGGGCTTGGCTCAGGGTCAACAAGAGTTGAAGACCATGCTTCTGAAGAAGACTAAGAAGAAGAGGAGGACTGTGCTATTTAACACTGGGCGCAGACTCGGGAACACCTTACAGGTTGAGGCTGAAAGGACTACTCCATCTGTGGGGGAAGGTAGTCACCAAGAAAGGGAGGTCCCTACTCCTGTGGGCTCTGATACTGAAACAGACTTCAACGACGAACAGTACCCTCCTGCTGAAGACCGGTACAAGCAGCTGGAGGACAGATTAAAGGCTATGGAAGTTCAGCGGGTGCCTGGACTGGATTTCGGAGACTTGGGGTTATCTACTGGGGTGGTGATCCCACACAAGTTCAAGGCACCTGCCTTTGTGAAGTATGACGGGGCTTCCTGTCCCAAGATGCACCTCCGTTCTTATGTAAGGAAGATCCAGCCTTACACAGCAGACAAGAACCTTTGGATCCACTTCTTCCAGGAGAGTCTTTCAGGGACTCACCTCGAATGGTTCTATCAGCTGGATGGAATCAGCATTCGTAAATGGGAGGATCTGGCCACTGCTTTTTACAAGCAGTATCAATATAATTCCGACCTCGCTCCTACGCGTACCCAGCTCCAGGGTATGTCGCTAGGGTCGGGTGAAGGTTTTAAGGAGTACGCCCAGAAATGGAGAGACCTGGCTGGCAGGGTGCAGCCACCATTGACGGACCGGGAGCTGGTAGATATGTTTTTGGGGACCCTATCTGGTCCATTTTTCAATCATCTCATTGGTAATTCCTCTGCTGGGTTTACTGATCTGATCCTGACTGGTGAAAGGATCGAGGCCGGTATAAAATCGGGGAAGATACAGAAGGTTGCCTCCTCCAGTGCTGAAAAGAAACCCTTCAAAAAGGAGGCTAGTGCTGTGTATAGCTCCCGGAGACCAGAGCAACCTGAACGCCGCCAATCTGTCAGTGCGGTAATGATTACCAAACCTGCTGCCGCTCCTCGGCCAACTAATCCTCAAAAGTTTGAAAGACCCCGGAGAGAGTTTACCCGGTTAAGCATGACCTTATCACAGATCCTGCCACAGTTGCTATCCACCAATTTAGTGACTGTCAGGGAGGCTCCAAAGTTTCCCAATACTGCCTCCCCCAAGTTTAATCCAAATGCTCGCTGTGCTTACCACTCTGATAGCCCGGGGCATAGCACAAATGACTGTTGGGCCCTAAAGAATAAGGTTCAAGACCTCATTGATGCAAAGGAAATACAGTTTGAGGCGCCCGAGAGGCCGAATGTTGTAACCGCTCCCATGCCCCAGCATGGAGTGAATGCTGTTGAGGAGGATTTGTATGTAGCTTCGGTGGATGATGTTGCTACTCCGCTGCTGACGGTCAAGAGGAACCTGTTGCTAGCCGGTTTATTTCCGGGATGTAGCGAAGGTTGCCCTCTATGTGTTGCTTCCCCTGCTGGTTGTTCTCTGCTGAAGTCAGGCGTCCAAAACCTGATAGATAGTAGAGAGATTTTGTTCAGAAAGACTGTTGTTCCTGCTGCTCCTGTTGAAGAAGTGTCGATCGTTACCATCTTCAACAACCCTTCCAAGGCTCCTGCAAAGAAGCCTGTCCAAATTTTGCCGGTTCACAAGATTGCTCCTATCACCATTACTGTTCCGGGGCCTGTCCCCTACAAATCTGATAAGGCTGTCCCATGGCACTATGGGGCGGATGTTTATGTTCTGGGTGTGAAACAAGAGCTCAACATTGATGCTGGTGTCTCCAACATC